>VBSM01002616.1:20280094-20294148 GCA_008086735.1 Cheirogaleus medius | reverse complement strand
AATAGAGCTCTCATGGGGCAGGTGAGAAGGGCTGCTCGTCTTCTTTACCGCTCTTCGAGGAAATGCATGGGTTGTGCAGATACACTGCATAGCCACACCAATCACTAGGTCTTATTTTCAGGGTAGGGCTTCTGTTGCGCAAATGCTTAGAAATCCTGCTAGGGCTTATTTTATGGGTAGGTCTTATTTTCGGGGAAACATGGTAGGCAGATAGATGGGTGGTACAGTAGGGGATGACAGTTATTTTTAGAAAGACACTGTTTAATTTACTTTAAAAAATTACTCATTTAAGACTAGTTTTTATTGGTTCATAAAGATTCTCATAAAAAAAGAAAATTAAATTTAAAAAATAAAAAAGTTAAAAAAAGAGAGATAAAAAGACTAGTTTTTAAAAAGTAATATGTGCATATACTGAAACAGATAATACATAAGCAATTTTTTCCTGCATTTCCTACCCGCAGCATGAAATGAGCCATTTTAACCTTTTGGCTGATTCTTCGATATGACTAAGAGCAGCTTATACTGCTCTTTGGTTTTTTGCTTTTAGTTGTTTTATTACCTTCTATGTTTATATTCTTTCTAACAGGTAAGACAGCAGGATCTTACCATTTACACAGTTTTGCACCTTAACTTCTTGCACTTAAAATATCTTGGAAACCTTTCCATATTAGCATATACCAAACCACCCTGCTCTTTTATTTATTTATTTATTTTTTGAGACAGAGTCTCACTCTGTTGCCCTGGCTAGAGTGCCGTGGCATCAGCCTAGCTCACAGCAACCTCAAACTCCTGGGCTCAAGCCATCTTCCTGCCTCAGCCTCCCGAGTAGCTGGGACTACAGGCATGCGCCACCATGCCCGGCTAATTTTTTCTATATATTTTTAGTTGGCCAATTAATTTCTTTCTATTTTTATTAGAGATGGGGTCTCGCTCTTGCTCAGGCTGGTTTCGAACTCCTGACCTTGAGCAATCCGCCCACTTCGGCCTCCCAGAGTGCTAGGATTACAGGCGTGAGCCACTGCGCCCGGCCTCACCCTGCTCTTTTTAATCTTTTTAAATTAAAAAAAATTTTTTTTCTTTAAGAAACTGTCTTTCTGTGTTGCCCAGGCAGACTCAAATGCTCAGGTGATCCTCCTGCTTCAGCCTCCCAAGTAGCTGGGATGACAGGCGCGCACCACTGGCCCCACCTTACCTTGTTCTTTTTAACAATTGCACGGTAATCTATTTATGGTTGTACCACATTATTTATTTCCTACTGACAAGCATTTAGGTTATTTCCATCTTTTTACTTTTGTCAACTAACTCTAATGGATAACACTGCATTTGGATATACTAGATTATATAAAATATATATTTTTAAATGTTCCAGTATATCCAGGAACATTCTCTATTTCTTGTCCCTCAATATCCTTGCATTTTTTTTTGAGACAGAGTCCTGCTTTGTTGCCCAGCTAGAGTGAGTGCCATGGTGTCAGCCTAGCTCACAGCAACCTCAGACTTCTCGGCTCAAGCTATCCTCCTGCCTCAGCCTCCTGAGTAGTTGGGACTACAGTCTTGAGCCACCATGCCCAGCTAATTTTTTGTTTCTGTGTTTAGTTGACTCTTTTTTTTTTTTTTTTTAGTAGAGACAGGGTCTCACTCTTGCTCAGGCTGGTCTTGAACTCCTGACATCAAGTGATCCTCCCGCCTCGGCCTCCCAGAATGCTAGGATTACACGCATGAGCCACCGTGCTAGGTCTCCTTGCATATTTTAGTATATCCACAGGATAAATTCCTAGCAATGGAATTCCTAGGTATGTGCAGTATATATTTTGATAAATATTGACAAATTGCCTTCCAAAATAGTCATGCTAATTTTTATTCCCACTAACAGGGCATAAGAATATCTATTTTCCTACATTCTCACCATCTCTGTTTTAAAACTTTGTGAATATTATACTAATCTAAGTGATGAAATGTTCTTTTCAGTTTTACTTGCATGTAATTAACAAGATTAAGTTTTTGGGTGTTTATCTGCCATTATTTTCTATGAAAACCTTTTTTAACAGATTTATGAGTTATTATAATGAAATTAGCCCTTTGTATTTCACAAGCATTGCATAGTTTTCCTAGTTGATAGTTTGTCATGCAATTTTATTGGATTTTGGTTTTTTTCTTTTTTGCCTTATGTGGTCAAATTTATCAATCTTTTCCTTTATGGCTTTTGAGGGGTTTTTTGTTGTTTGGAGAATATGCCAATTTTTAAAATTAGCTATATTCTCTAGTATGTTTATAGTTTTCTTTTTACTTACATATATTCCATCTAAAATCTAGTTAATGGCAAAGATCACTGTTATTTCCCTCCACTTCCCAGAATAACATCTCCATTCTAGACCAGTCAGTCTTGTCTGTTCTAAATGTGCAAAACACCCTTGCCAAGAGGTTCCTTTCTCCAGGTTCACAGGGAATGGTCCTTTCCTCTTGTCCACTGTTCCAAAAGCTGTATTCCTTTCAGGGACAGCTCAAGTCCCACATCCTGCAGAAAGTCTTCCATGCCCATTGCTGCCCACAAAGACTTTCCTTTTCTAAAGCTCACAAGATTGCTTATTACCTTATATGAGCCTCTCCTCTTCTCCACTTTAACATATTTGCTGAATGAATCAAATCTAACCTTTGGAAGTCTGGGGTGGTTTAATCTACTTTTCCCCTACCCCCCATAGCAGCTAAGACTGTGCTAGATATATGGAAGGAATTTGATAAAATATTTCCTGATTTCCCATGAAAGTGCATGCATCAGCCACATGTGGCTGGCTAATGAGCATCTGAAGTATGGCTGGTCCAAATTGAGATGAACTTTAAGTATAATATGCACAGCAGATTTTGAATATTTAGTATAAAAATGATGTATTTTATTTTTATAGACTACATGTTGAAATGTAGTATTTTGGAGATAACAGATTACATAAAATATATATTTTTAAATGTTCAAGTATATCCAGGACCATTCTCTATTGATTGTCCCTCAAGAAGTTTCATTACACTTGGTGTTGGTTCCTAAATTAGGCTGGTGTAAAGATAAATAAGATGTTCTTTTCTTGGAGCCAAAGATTCTCATTGTCTCCAAGGGCTCTCACAGACTAGTATGTAGCTATTACCTACTTGGTACCAGGGCCTCATCTTTATGAGCACTAATGACATATCTTCTTTGAAACTGACTGCACAGACTTGAAATACAACGGTTCCTCCCAACAGGTCAGGTAACTGCTCAGCCAACAGAATATTACTAGGGAACAGATCAAGTTCAGATGCTGAAGCATCTCCCAAAGCTTTTAGTTGTTAAAGATTTTTAAGTTAACCATGTAAATGAAGCCTCTGTGTCTCCTTTTGGTCACTGGGGCCATTTTCTGCCACTGAGGAGTTGTTTGGGACAGGTGCCACTTGGCACGTAAGCCAGTCTCACTGTAGTCAGAGTCCCTATGTTAGCTTCCTGTTACTGCTGAAACAAATCACCACAAACTTAGTGGTTTAATACAACATAAATTTATTCCCTTATAGTTCTGAAAGTCAGAAATCTAAAATCAAGGTGTTGGTAGGGCTGCGTTCCTTCTGGAGGCTCCCAGGGAGAATATATTTCCTTGCCTTTTTTTGACTTCTAGAAGCTACCTGCATTCCTTGGCTTGCAGCCCTTCCTCACATCACTCTAACCTCTTGCTTCTGTTATTACATCTCTACTGTGGGTCAAATCTCTCTCTACCTCTCTCTTATAAGGATACTTATGATTATATTTAGGGTCCATTCTGATCACCCAAGTTAATTTCACCATCTCAAGATCCTTAATCATATCTGCAAAGTCCCTTTTGCTATCTATGGTAACATTCACAGGTTCCAGGGATTACAATGTGGACATCGTGGGGACTATTATTCAGTCTACCATGGCTCCATATACATTTCTTTGCACTGCACTGGTGAAAGGTGGTAGGAGATAGAACCCAGCAGGGTCACAAGGTTTCAAAGTGTTCCTAAATTAAGATCTAGAGAGATGTGGGTAAATTCAGCTCTATAACCACTGCGATCACTCTGAGATCATCATAAACTGGCCTCATTTCCATTGGCTCCATATCCTTCCCTCTCAAAATTGTTTCCTTTAAAATGCTTTGTAGCACTGAAGCTAAACTCCTTTTTACTTACTCATCCTAAAAAATTATTAGAGATAGTAAGATGTATGTTTTCTTCTACAAGATGAAATATTTTTCTCATAAGCCTTTGGTCTAACAAGCACAGTTGTGGTCTGTGGCATGCTTACAGAGTATATAATAACACCTTATTTTTGTCTAACACTCTATGTTCCACAAAATACATTCACATCCTTTAGCTCATTTGGGCACAGGAAAAGGAAGGTGGTGTTATTTCAGTTGTACAGATGAGTAAACTGTGGCTGCAAGGCAGAGAATGGATTGGAGGGTAGATGACTTAACACAGAACTCCCTGATAGGCACCAGCCAGGTGGATGGAATAAATGGGATTTATGTAATTAGTAGAATTTGCTAGACTTTTTGACTATTTCAGTGTGGGGAGTATAAGTGAGGAAAGAAGCAGCTCAAGTTTCTAGCTTGAGCAATACGCGGATGCTACTAATGAGATACGATTAAGTTTGGAATGAGTTTGCTTTTGGGAGGGAATGAAGGAATGAGTTTTGACTTTGAGGTGCTGAAGAACTATTAATATCTAGGGGATATAATTACAAAACAGGAAAAATATTAGTCTGGAACCATGGATGTGAGGCTACCAATATATTTGGTATTTGGGGCTCATTTAGGTTGTAGGTAGTTGTTAAAACAATGGGGGAATCTAGAAGTCTTTCTTAAAAATAATCAATTAATTAATTTTAAAAAATCATGGGGAAGAACTCACCCCAGGAAAATTATACAGAGGAGGGCTGGATGGAACCCTAAGCACTCAAAGTGTGGTCTACCCCTGCTTGCATCAGAATCATCTGGGGTGCCTGTTAAAAACAGAATCCTCACTGTGAATGTACTTAATGCCACAGAATTATACACTTAAAAATAGTAAAATTTACCATAAAAAGGTAAATAAAAGAATGCAACACCACAAAAGAAAACAGATTCCTAAGCCCCATTCCAGAGCTGAATCACTATCTCTGGGTTCATAATTTAAATCTTCTAAACATCTTTTAAATGGCAGTTAATGCATCTTGCCTAGTATCTGTAACTGCTGTGCCAAGCCTGGACATGTTGGAGACTTGACCTGCTTTAGAGAGATAACATGCTTTTCCTATTAACCCCTTCCTTTAGCCAGGCCAGTGATTCTTCATTCCAGACTGCACCATGAGTTTGTCCAAAGGCCTAGTAAGTACAGAAGCCTAAAGAAACCAGATCAGATTCAAGGAGCCATGGGAAGTGATACATACTAAGGCTAGCCTGGTCTAATCTTTATAAATAAACCCCAAAAGCAGCTCCTCCCATGTCCAACAACCAGGATCACTTTTCTAGGCCATCTCAATCCAGACAGCCTAGCTTACTACTCCACAGATTCACTTTCCTCAGGGATTGTTCTAAACAATGGGGAACGGACACTGACTATTTCAATTACAGGCCTTGGATATTTTGTCAAGAGCTTCTGCCAGGTTTTGAGGATGCTTGATTGTTAAAGAGTTAAGGAAAGTAAACATCATTCTCAATGTAAAACCCTTTTGATATTTCTTTCCTGGTCTTCCTGCCCTCCCATCTCATTGCCTCCAGAATCTTACTCTGTTCTTTTCTTTCCCCTCTTCTATCAGTGATTCCGGGACTGGATGAGTCTCTGTGGTTTGTTTTGCCCTAAAGAGCAGAAGGCTTCGGTCCCAACTGGTGTTGCCAAAGCAACATACTAATTCCATGCCATGGTCCTGGGTTAAGATCTGCACAATCTGATTGGCCATATCACCTCGGATGGCAAGGGAGTGGAAGTGGTCAAAATCATGGAGTCCCAGCTTTCGGAGACGCCTTGCAGCTGCCCTGTAACACTTCCAGGGCTGCGGCTCCACAAGGAGATAGCGGCAGAGGGAGGAAAGATGGGCCAGGAACTCCCACAGGCCATGGTCCCCATGGTTTAGATGAATCCACATGGTTATTGACATGCAGAAACCAATGTCAAAAACTGAACGTCCAAATTGGCTTAAGAAAGAGTTCAAGAGAACCTGCCGGGTCCTTTGATTCATGAAGTCCAGGGTGATAAAGGTCAAGGCATCTGGAAAAGGACATTCTTTTTCAGCTCGCTCCACCAAGACTGGATCTATGTCGCAGCAGAGGAGACGGAGTTTTCTTGAGGCATCTGAGCAGGTCTCCCCATCATGTAGGGAAAGGAAGTGTTTGTATAGAGCCACACTCAGATCCTAGAGGAATCCAAAAGAGCTTTGTCATTGCAGCTCTCAACCAGTGAATAGAAGAGAAATCTATATCTCTCATCCTCCCACTCAGAATGCCACTTACCTCTGGCTTTAGAGGATGTGGGGCCCTTAAACCATAATCTAAGGAGATTGTATAAAACGTTTTCCACAGAGCAGGCTCTCAGTGCCCTCCAGGGGTCACAAGCTGTAATGCATCATCCCTGTATCTTCCCTGACACTGACAGTAGATGTGTAGTTGAAAGTTACAGCCGAATGGGTATAGCAAAGGAGCCTAGAGCAGTATTTTCCAGTAAGTAATATGCTGGTAAACTCACTTTTTCTGGGCATCTCAGACCTTAGGGGAAGAAGAAAGGGGTCCAGAGCCATAACAGGTGTCATTTACCAGGAAGGTGAGGAACAGAGCAAGCCCCATCTTATTGAAACCTGCTTGTCAGACTTGTGGTTAGAAAGTCTGGATTCCAAAAAGTCCTCATTCGGCTTTCACTCTACGCAGGGGTCCTCAAACTTTTTAAACAGGGGGCCAGTTCACTGTCCCTCAGACCGTTGGAGAGTGCGCACTGTGGGCCCGGGACGAGTCGGCTGCTAAGCAGGACAGGCAGTGGCAGCAAAAACACCCGGCGGGCCGGATAAATGTCCTTGGCGGGCGGCATGTGGCCCGCGGGCCATAGTTTGAGGACCCCTGCTACAGCTTCAATTTTAACTACCTGTCTTATGCTTTGCCACCTTCTTCTGAGACTTATTCTGTTTCTGTAGCCATCACTCCTAAATGTCAGTGCTGACCTCCTTCTAGCCAAATCCAATGATTTGTGATTTTTACCACCTTAGCACCTTTTTGACTCTTAAACAAGTCAGTCTCCTTTCTCTAACTTTGACTTCTATAATCATTATAACTAACTCAAATTTGTGTTGTTATATATAGTATTTTTCAAGGCATTTTCCTATTTAATATCTGATGTGCTTAACAATTACAGGTGAAGAAAACGCACAATGGAAACCACTCAGATGTCCAATAATAATAGCATGGACAAATCAATGTGGTATAGTCATTAAGACAGAATACTAAATAGCAGTTAAAGACAAAAGAACTCAGCTCAGTGCAGCAACATGGGTGATTCTCACAAATATATAATGCTGAGTTAAAAAGCAAGCTACAAGGCTGGGTGCAGTGGCTCACACCTATAATCCTAGCACTCTGGGAGGCTGAGGCAGGAGGATCGCTTGAGCTCAGGAGTTCGAGACCAGCCTGAGCAAAAGCAAGACCCTGTCTCTACAAAAATAGAAAAAATTAGCTGGGTGTGGTGGTGTGCACCTGTAATCCCAGCTACTGGGGAGGCTGAGGCAGGAGGATCACTTGAGCCCACAAATTTGAGGTTGTGTGAGCTGGGTAGACGCCATGGCACTCTAGCCTAGACAACAGAGCAAGACTCTGTCTCAAAAAAATAAATAAATAAAAGCAAGCCACAAAAAGAAATATGATGAGCTTTCCACCTACAAGAAGTTCAAAAATGGGTAAAATTAAACTACATTGTTTAGGGAAGATAAACAGTATACTATAAAGAAAAGCAAGGAAATGATAATAATAGTCAGGCCGGTTGTTACCTCTGGGTGGATATAGGATATATTTATGAACAGGAAAAGGCATATGGAGGACTTCTGGGGTGCTGTTTTATTCTTAACCTGAACAGTGGTCATAAAGGTGTTTGATTTATTATAATTCATAAAGTATAGGTTTGTGTTTTATGTACTTTTCTGTATGTGTGGCATAGTTCACAATTACTTACTTGTCCAATGTCACATAGTACATGGCAAGGTCTTAGGCTATATTAGGTCCTTTCCTCTACCCAGGCTTCTCAAACTTTAATGGGCATACAAATCACTTAGGGATCTTGCTAAAATAAAGATGCTGATTTAGTAGATCTGGGGTGACGGCTGAGATTTGATATTTCTAATAAGCTGCCAAATCACGCCAGTGCTGTAGTTGAAGGGTCATACTTTTGAGTAGCAAGGCCCTTGACCATGCTGTTTAATAATCTCCCCACCTTTCTATTTACTTCTTCACTATTTTGCTCCTCCTATTAGATCATGGGTGTGGCCCCATGTTTGATCACTTCCTCACATCAGTGCCTTCTCCACCACATCTCTTCTTCTTCTCCACCCTCAATTCCCCAAATCCTCTAGTCTCCTGTAAGCTTAAAGGAGGAAATACAGACTTGAGGGCCTAATGCCCTGAGAAACTGATTCAGTAGGTATAAGGGGGCCCTGAAAGTTTTTAAAGTTGGAAAAAAAGCACGCATAAATTATGGCACATCTATACAGTGAAATATCATGAAGCTGTTAAAAAAAGAATGCACTCGGTGGCTCATGCCTGTAATCCTAGCACTTTGGGAGGCCGAGGCGGGAGGATTGCTCAAGGTCAGGAGTTTGAAACCAGCCTGAGCAAGAGCGAGACCCCCATCTCTACTAAAAATAGAAATAAATTAATTGGCCAACTAAAAATATATAGAAAAAAATTAGCCAGGCATGGTGGCGCATGCCTGTAGTCCCAGCTACTCGGGAGGCTGAGGCAGAAGGATTGCTTGAGCCCACGAGTTTGAGGTTGCTGTGAGCTAGGCTGACACCACGGCACTCACTCTAGCCTGGGCAACAAAGTGAGACTCTGTCTCAAAAAAAACCAAAAAACAAAAAAACAAAACAAAAATAGAATGCACTGACATGAATAATCTGAGTTATTAAATGAAAAGCAGGTGCAAAACAGTGTACTACTATTTGTAAAACTAAAAGAGGGATGATATTTATATACATAATTACTAGTATACACACAGGACAACTACCCAAGAAATTATTATACAAACGTGGTGCCACTGTGTGGGGGAAAAGGAGGATTTAGGGTTGGGAGTAGAGTTGTTTTTTACTATATACCCTTTTGTATTTTGAATTTTTTTGTTTTATCAACTACAAACATTTTTTACAAAGTACAAAATAGAAAGCTCCCTCAACATACAGCCAGGTTTGGGAACTACTGCCAACTATGTCTTTGCCTCTAATGTATACACATGCCACTATCATCTTTAAAAATCTCTGGTTTCCTAATGCCTTTCATGAAATCCCAAGCCTTAAATCCAGTCTCTCTTTTTTCAATGCTTTTACCCTCTGATTTTCTATATCATTACAGTGGAGAATGTTTGCAGAGGACACCCAGACACCCACCCATCTGCTCATTCTAGTGTTTGAGACAGTATCCAAATGTCCCCCTCCCACTATCAGCTGTGTCCTTCAAAGTCTTCAGTTGTCCACTAAAGTCTCTTCTGCCACTGTAAAATTCACCACACTCCCTCCACCTTCTAGAAGGTCTGGAGTGATGAAGGGAGTGAACTGAGGATACTAACTTTGGAAGCATTTGTAATCCTAGGGTCAGACTGCCTGCTCCTCTAGCCTATCCCAGTGGCAACAAATAGGTGGGAAGGAGGCATTTCCTTATTTTGTATGTGGTTTGACTATAATCATACGTATAATAATACGTTGTGGTAAGAAGAGTGACAGTGCCTCCCTCCTCCAGTCCTGTGGCAGAATGATGTCCTCTCCATTACATTGCATCAACTTACTGCTTTTTAAAAAAATATGCAACTGGCTCCAGGTCTGTCCAGCACTGTACAGCACACACGAGTCTTAATTCTAGGCATGATCCTGTCAACCCTGGCTCCTCTCTCAGTAAACCAATTCCAATCCCAAGCTCCCAAACGTGGGTCTCTGAAAGTCCCCTCTCCCCAGCAAGGTCGCCGGGTATGCTGCACAAGGCCCACTCCTGATACAGTGATCCTCCCCACCTGGGGTCTGGCCCTGACGGCTGCGAAGGCTAAGATGGGGACGCAGGAATTCGGAACGTAGTTGAGAAGGATTCCTTCCCAAGATTCCTGAGAGAGACGGTAGTGGGACCCTGGCGGACAGGTGGCAGCAGCCCTGGATTGGTCAACGCTATGCTTTATACTCATTTGGGGAAAGTTTTGGTGGGTGTGATGCTGCGCCCAGGCCAGAACCACAGTGGACGTGGAGGCAGCCAACCGCTTGGCTCCCGGTGCTCCGATCCCTCCCCCGTCACTCACCCCGGAGTTACACCCCACGTCGAGCCCCAGGATTGGCCTCGTCTCGGGACTCTGAGGAGGGAAGAGCCGTCGAAGCAGCTCCGGGGGCAGGAGGCGGAGCCGTTGCTCCGGAGGGTGGAAGCGGGAATAATGAGGGAAATTTCCGAAGGGGGCAGCCCCAGGTTCCAGAACTCGCGGGTCCTCTTCGGCAGCGGCCTCCTTAACTACCCCTTCAGCCAGTTTCTCAGACGCCGCCATTAGCCTCAGCCCCGCCTCTGAGTCCGGGCGGAACCGGATGCCGGAAACCTGCGGCTGGTGAGGGCGGGGCGGTGCCAGACCTCCGAATGGCGGAGGCGGGCAAGTGGGAATATGAAGTAGGTGGGGAGGGCTGGCTTGCTCTGAGCGTTCCACATGTGCCAGGCATCCCGGGCTTGCGTTATTTTATTGGAACTCTCCTCACAATCCTAGGAGGGGGTTAGTAATATCATCGACTTTTTTTTACAGGGAGGAAGCAAGCGCTGAGAGGTTAAGCGTCTTGCCCAAGCTGACATAGTTTGAAACTTGGGCCACTTGACACAGAACAAGTAGTTTGTTGGGATCTTGGAAATCAATTTTGGTCTAACTTCCTTTCTTTACAAATGCAGAAAATGAGACCCAGAGAGGAGAAATTACTTGTCAGGGATCACACAGGCAAACTGTGACGCAAAAACTTGCACCCAGTTCAGGAAAGGGTAGTGAGGAGCTCCTGGTCACTTGAGATGCCAGAAGACTCAGACAGCCCTCCCTGCCAGGAGCGACAGGCAGACAGGGCAACCGTAGACCGTGAGCTCCTTGAGAGGCAAGGACTATGCCTTAAGAGTCCGCACTTAAAGAATGCTTACCAGGCACCAGACACCCTTCTAAGCCTTTTATATGTATTAACAAGGACACTGGGGCACAACGAATTTAGTTATTTGTCCAGGGTCTTGCAGTGAGAAATGATAGTACTAAGATTCAAACCCAGGCAGTTTGGCTCCAGAGGATGTGCTTGCAACACTGTGTTATTCTCAGCTTTGAGTCCCCTGTGCTTACCATGATGCCTTCCACAAAGATGCTCAACAAATATTTGTTGAATGAAAATTCAATAGAGGATGCAAGTAGACAACTAAAGCTAGGTCTGTTTGGGGAAAATTAAGATAGGAGGGAGAAAGGAGCTGAAATGAAACAGACAAGGTGGAATGGAGCTAGGCAAAATGCGGGCTGAGCCAGAGACTGGGGAAAAACAAGAGTTGAGCTGGGGACAATGATGTGAGCTTGTAGTTCCAGCTACTCAGGATGCTGGGAAGAGAGAATCGCTTGAATTCTCGAGTTGGGGGCTGCAGTGTGCTGTAATGGCTCCTATAAATAGCCACTGATTTCAGCCTGGGCAACAAAGCAAGACCCTGTCTCTTGAAAGAAAGAAAAAAAGAAAGAGCTGGTAAGGAGAGAAATTGAGGAGTCAGCCTAGGTAGCAGGTTCAAGCCAGAAGCCAGGATGGCCCAGAATATTCAACAGAGTCAGCAGAATTATTTATTCTTTCATCTCTGTCTGACTTGTGGTTTCACTATTTTCTTATAAGATTTGGGGACATAAGTTAATAACCAAAAGTCACAGTGCAATTGATTAAATGGCAGTACTCAGCACAGCTTCCAGAAAAGGGAGGGAGGGGAAAGCATCTCCATTTTTCTTCCCAGTTTTTGAATGATTTTGGTGACCTGAACTTACTGGTTTTTTGTCACTAGGTGATACTAACACAATTGACAATCCTTAATTTTCAAGGAGCTGGAATCACCTTGCTTTCGTAAACACTTTTTTGTTTGTTTAAACCAGTGTATATTTTTTTTGTCAGTAAAAGGGTTTAATTTTATTGGAAACATGGGCACGTTTTGAGTTCTTGAAACACTACTGTTCACTAGAAGAAAAATAGGCAACAGGACCAGAGGGTGAATGGCAGAATGGCAGGTTTCTCCTGTTGCTGGTGTTCCTGCAGAAGCAAAAATAGGTGTGGGCCTGGTAACATTACTGGTGACCTAAAGTGCCTCAGAGGTGACCCCATAAAGAAGCATTTTAATTTGACCCACTTTGGTGACTTTTCTAACCTGCGTGCATTTTTCAGAGCCCTATTAGCCTAGGTGACTTGGCAGTGCTCAGCTCCTGGGCCTGTGGCCTGAATAGCCAGCCCCAACCTCTCAAATAACTGTAGCAGCTCCTAAAAGCTTGTGCTGTGCTCTGGTCAGCCAGATTTTGTGGAGCCTGATTGTTTATATAATTCTAGGGGCAGAGAGATGGGGGCAGAAGGGGTACCCTCTTTAAGAAAAAAATCCCCACCAAATTACAAATATAAAGATAGGTATGAAAGCGAATATTTATTTATAATGAGAAATCACAATAAATTACAAAATTTAAAAAACTGACTACCACAAATATCACAAAAAATTACCATAATAATTTGATTAATTAAATACCAGTCACACTTAAATATTACTTTTTTCTTACATTTTTGGCTGCATGCTCTTTGGTTCTTCACATGGCAATAATTTGATAATGCTATTTTAGAGAGAGAGACTAGAAAGATAATTCAATCTTAGCATAGTGGGTCAAATTTGTCTTTTATTATTTGATAGTTTAAAAAATTTCTTTTAGGTGTACAGTTGTTATTGGCAATGTCGTGTAAATTTTTAGCTGTGTTATCAAATTGTGGGAAAATCTTGATCAAATTTCTTTCATCCATGAGCTGCAAGATTTCAGAGCATTTCAGATTTTCTTGTGCAAAGGATAATCTTAAATATACTCTCCAAACTGACTATGTTTCTTAGCCAATTTGTCTTTGGAAACCTCGTTATGAATGGCACATTGTAAATTTTTTATTATCTGCATTGATATCAGTAATTTGTATCAAGTCATCAAAAAATTTAAACATAGGAATTCTGATAAAAGAATGCATGGTGCATTTATAATTATATATGCTGTTTTATTGAATATATTGCTGACAGGACAAAACTTGTTTTCACTGGTGTCAGTAAGAGAAAGAATCTTCTGCTTATGTTTTTACATGGCTGATGATGGGAATAATTGTCTTCGGACTAGCTTGTGGCTTCATTTGTTTTCAAACCTTGATTCTCCTCCATTCCCACATATTTCCCATGCTAGGTGCTGTAAGACACATTTATATCTTGATTTGATCTCTGGCCCTGTACTTACCGGTCACAACACCAGGTGAGTCAGCATGGTAGGTGGCTAAGAGTATTTCTGGAAGGCAAGTGATAACTATGCATGGATGTGACTATAAGCCGTGTGAATAGATCCAAAATGGAGTGGATTCCCAACTAAACTTCCCCTTAGCTGAATCCCCCAAATGCTTGTGACCCCTCTAGTGCCATCTAACACAAGGAGAGATGTGAAGGAAGGGATGTCAATGTGGAAATAAAGACTTTGAGACCAGCCTGAGCAAGAGTGAGACCCCATCTCTACTAAAAACAGAATTTTTGTTGTTGTTGTTTTGTTTTGAGACAGTCTCACTCTGTTGCCCAGGTTAGAGTGCTGTGGCGTCATCCTAGCTCACAGCAACCTCA
>VBSM01002616.1:20260223-20276181 GCA_008086735.1 Cheirogaleus medius | reverse complement strand
TTTTTTTTTTAATTTAAGCAGTGGCTTAATCATATGCCAAGCAGGGGAGGAATATTTATGTTATTTCTTGGAAAGGGGCAATGATTTCCTAAAACTGAGAACCCTCCCCCTTTTCCTACTTTATAAGGTCCCTCCTGGAACTGTCATGGTGTCGGTCAAGTTTCTTTCAGCATGCTAAAATATTATAAAGAGGGTATCATGAGCAGCAGTTCCTTGCCATCTTGGTGTGTCCATATCCTGTCTTTGATCAGGGTGGTTAGGGGCGTTTCACTCTGTGTTAAGCAGTGCCTACCGGTTCCCCATCCCACTCCAATCACACAAAAGCTGTTTACTGAGACTGTGTGCTATAAATCCTGTGAATTCCAGGGCGAACGAGACAGCTCTTGCCTTCAAGGCGCTCTAGTTTTGCTGCTTCTGCTCTTGAGGATCCGTCCAGGTACACACAGGCTTTCTCTCTAGGGAAACAGATTTTGGCTGGAAATAGGAAGAATCTTCCACCAGAGTTGCGCACGAAAGAGCAGGCTTCCATGGAGGGAGGAGCCTCTCTGGGATTCCTTCCAACTCTGGGATCCTAAGAGCCACCTTAAAGGGTTCATTGAGCAGGAGGACCAGTAGCAGTGTTTCCACATAAAAACAGGCGTGGAGATTTAATTCAAACGTAGCTACACCGGGAGCAGCAGCTCTGGCGTGAAAGCGCTCACGCCGGCCGGAGTGCACGTACCTGTCACCATCTGAGGCAACAAGCACACACAGGGCGGGCGAAAGAAACGGCTCAGTGGCAGAATTGCTTTTATTTTTATCTCCAGTCAGTCCCAGACCCCAGGAGCGTGGGGCCAGGGAAGGGAAGAGTCGCAGGACACTGGGGAACGTGGAGGAGCTGAGGCCAGAGGACGGCAGCCGTGTCGGGGGTGAGGCAGACTAGCCGTCCCGAGTGCTGTGTCGGCCCCAGACACTCAGGACAGCTCCAGGGAGGGCGCCGCACAGGGGCGACTTTGAACAGACAGGTAAACAGTGTCTGAGAGATGTGACAGTCGTTGGACAGCGGCTGATGAGAAGACAGGTCTGGGAGGTCTGAGAAGAGCCGGCAGCCAGATCATGCCCGCAACCCTCCCTGCCCCCGCCAAATGGCCCCCCAGGTTTCTCTCCCGGAGAACCAGGCCCTGCTCTTCCTCGAGCAGCCACAGGGGAGCAGCAAAGCGCCTGTGTAAAATCCCACCGGACCAAGAGAGCAGACAGGTCACCCGGGACTTGTCCCTAGGGGGACAGCGAGGGAGTCACAGAGCCTTTAAGAAAAACGGTGTTAGTTTCATTCCAACTCCTTGGGGAGGAAGAGTAGAGAACGGAAGAATTAAGATTCTTGGGGTCTCCCCAGGTGAAACAGAAGGAGCTGTGCATGTGTCCCAGGACTGGTGTGGGGAGTCCTAGACCTGTGTGTGCCTCTCTGGCCCAATGCAGCAGGATCTCCTCCTCTGTCTCCCCTCAGGAGGAGACCTCCGACCTCCCATCACAGATGGTCAGATTCATGGCTGCCTCTAGCTTTATAAAATCTAACCTACCCTGGGTCAGAAATGTGAGGGGCCAGCAGGCTCCCCGCCTCCTCTATGGCTTGTGGCACCTGCTCAGCTTTGGTTTCCATAATCCTGCATTCCTGTTCCCCGCCCTTCCTCCTTCCAACCCCCTGTCCAGGTGTTCCTGGGGCTCCTCAAGCCTGGATCCCTGGATCGCAGGTGGAATGCATGGGCTGCAGCCCTGGCCCTGCTGCCAGCGCAGTGGGGCCCTGGACCCCGCTCAGGACCCAGGGTGACATTGGCATTTTCTGCTGGGCCTCCCTGCCTCAGCAAAGGAGCGGTCTTTGTGATGCTGTGATTCGTGCCAGTAACGTTGTTTACAGCTGAGGGCTTGCCCTTCCCCCAAGCTTTTGGCGCTCAGCCTTGGATAAGCTTTTCAGTCCCCAGTTTCTTCGTAAATTATCCCAGGGAGAGGAGGACTCAAACAAGTAGATTTGGGAAGCATGACCAAGGCCCAGTCTGAGAGTGGCAGGACGATGGGGTAGGGGAGTGAAACCCTCTAGAACTGAGATCAGGAGAGGAACCCAAGAGGCCTTAGAGGACAGGTGGCAACTGGGTGAGGAAGTCAGTGGAAAGAAGTGTTCGGTGCCTGTCCCTGCCCCATCCTGGCCATGGACTTCCATCTTGCAGATGGGAAAACTGAATCACAGACAGCAAGAAACGCCCGCCTAATGCCATGAGCCCGCTGGCAGTGAGACTAGGAACCAGAAACCAGAAATCCTGCCTCCCAGCTTGTGTCCAGAAGGCGGAAACTTCAGGGTGCAAAATCTGGTGGTGGGGGGAGATGGATGGAAGGCCCAGGTGGCGCTGAGGACAAGAAATCCCCAGAGATTTCAGGGCCTACCTACCGCTTTGCTGGGCACCCGTGCAGTCTCATTCCAGCCCCCACCCAAACTTCGGGCAAAAGTGATGCCATTCAAGTGACGCAGCCGTGGGTCTGAACCCCAGATCCACCACTTGCTGGCTGTATGACCTTGGACTCATTATCAGGCCTTTCTGAGCACCTTGGCTCTTTCCTCTGCGGCGGCGATGTGCAGAGTGCGGCCTTTGTAGGACTCCTGCATGAATGAATTTAGACCAGCACACAGTGGGCATCCCACCCATGCCCCGATCGCCTCTGCCTCACACACACATCCTCCACCAGTTCTTGGTTCCTTCTCTCCCAAACACCCAAGATAGAACAAAACTTCAAATGTTTTTGCAATATTTCTTGAAAGCTGAAAGTAGGAAGGGTGGGATTGGGAATGAACAGACAACATACGTAGTCCCCCTCCGGGCAAAGGGAGCCCCAGCAGAGGGGGAAGAGAGCCCTGGAGGGAGGGTCCTGCTATGCACGCAGAGCCTCCCCGTCTGCACACAGTAACTTTCCACTGGCTCCCCGGGTGCGGGGCCCCCTCCCCTCCCCAGCAGGCACTCTGCCATGGGCCGGGTGGCTGACGCACACCCTGCCTGAGATCCCAGCCGCCTAGAGGCTGATAAGGAGCCCTGGCCTCATCACATGGGACCAGCTGGAGGGACTGGCCTGGCTGTTAGCATCAGCTGGACTGCCTCCAAATCGGAGAGATGCAGAGATAAGGCAGGAGGGGCTTGGGGACTCTGGGCTGAGTGAGTGGCCAATGAAGCTAGGGGCAGGGATGCGGGCACTGCCAACTGCAGGGCCTCAGGAGGCCTGGCTGGGGATAAGCCAGCTAGTGGCAGCAGATGGGGGAGGGTTAGGAAATAAGAGGTGCTGAAGGGACTCTGGCACAGTCTCAGGCCAGGGCAGGGTTCCCTCCAGATGGGGCTGGCCCAGCAGCTAGAACCACTGCTTCCACCCTAGAACATTCAGCCAGAGGGCCCAAGCACACCTCCCTCAGCCTCAGGCCTGTGGGAGCAGCCTGGGGGGTGGAGAGAAGAGAGGATGTGGGTCTTAGTCCTGCAACCCTGAACACTTCCCAGGCAGACACGGGTCTGGGTGGTCCTCGCTTAGGAGCAGTGCTTCCTGCCCCTACCTCCTGCCCCAACAGTACCCTCATGACCCAGGAGGGTAAACCAAGGCAAGCAGCAGATGGCCCTGGCTTCCTGGCCCTTTCCCATTGCCCTTGGCCCCAGGGCCCAAGTCCCTAGAGAAGTCACTGGTCTCAGAGCTAAGAGAAGATGGGTGGCCTGGGACAGCCATTCTGTCTACCCACACCCCCTCTCCTGAAGAGCACCTCCTTGTCCTCCCAGCTGTGCCCCTCACCCTTTCTTACAAAGTGTCAATGGCTGACCTGGGAGAGAGAGAGAGAGGAGGGGTAGGCTGGATACGGGACAGTGTGCCCCAAGGTCACATGTTTGGGGGGCCCTAGCAGGAATCTCGGTGGGGCACAGTTCTCAGCCAGGCGTCCCGGAGTCTCTTTCCCACGTCTGAAATCCCGCTGGGCTCTTCCCACCTATCCCCTGGGCCCTCAAACCCAGAGGAGCCTTCAGACTCGACTGTCCCCGTTTGGGAGATGTCACTGGGAGGAAGGGGCAGCACAGGGGGGTGATGCGGCCTCAGCTCCGCAGGCCCTGCCAGCATATGTACAAGCTGCAGAGGGGAGGGGGAGGGCTGGGCTGGGGGAGTGAGCAGCCCGGCCACAGGCTGGGATGGCAGCTAGTTTTATATCTGGTCTTGCAGGAGCACAGGGGAGGGTCAGAGGACCAGGAAGAGAGCATTCTCTGGAGGAAAGTGGGGCTGGGGAGGGCGTCTCATTCCCGGTTGGTACCAAAAAGCTGCAGGAAGAAGGTGAAGATATAGATGATATCCAGGTAAATGCTGAGGGCTCCAAAAATATGCTCCTCGGGGCTCAGTGAGTGGCGTCGGTTACCCATCAGCAACTGGGTGTCAAATGCCAGGAACTGGAGGAAGTGGGGAGAGAAAGAGAAGTCAGAGGTCTGGTTAGTGTGACACTAAGGTGGCACAGGTGCCCCACTCAGGCCCACCCCGATTTCATCACCCTCACCTGCTGCTTGGCTGCCCAGTGACCCTCCTGTGATAGCCCAGAATCTAGAACTTTCCCAGCCCTTTCCATCCCTAATTCTATTCAACAGCTATTTACTGAGCACCTACTATGTGCCAGGCACAGGGAGACAGCAGAGAACAAGACAGACAGGATGCCTGTCCTTGTAGAGCTTAGAGTCTAGAGGGAAGTAACCATTGGCATGCTGAGTATAACCATGGAAAAATACAAAGTGCCGGGCGGTGGTGGTGGGGGCTGATAACAAGGAACCACACTCAGGCGAGTATGGCAGGGAGTTAGGGAGGGCTTCCTGGAGGAGGGGGTCTGCAAGCTGAGGCCTAGTCTTGTTGCCATTCCCTCAGGATTGTGCTCTTTTTTTTTTTGAGACAGAGTCTCACTCTGTTGCCCAGGCTAGAGTGAGTGCCGTGGTGTCAGCCTAGCTCACAGCAACCTCAAACTCCTGGGCTCAAGCAATCCTTCTGCCTCAGCCTCCCGAGTAGCTGGGACTACCGGCATGCGCCACCATGCCCGGCTAATTTTTTCTATATATTTTTAGTTGTCCAATTAATTTATTTCTATTTTTAGTAGAGATGGGGTCTCACTCTTGATCAGGCTGGTTTTGAACTCCTGACCCTGAGCGATCCTCCCGCCTCGGCCTCCCAGAGTGCAGGACTGTGCTCTTACAGGACAGCCAAATGCAAGCAGGGACAAAGCACTTGTCATATGTCTTACAGGCATTAGCACGTTCAGTCCTACCAACATCCCTATTGAGCAGGAATCGTATTATTCCCAGAGGAAATGAGGCCCAGAGATGTTAAATATCTGCCCAAGTTTACACAGCTGGGAAATGGCAAAGCCAGGATTTGAGCGGGCCACTCCGGAGCCTCCAAGCTTCACCATTCTGCTCAGCTGCGCCTGGGGTTAATGTGTTTCCTCCCAGGAAACATGCCCTCCCCCGGGGCACCTTCTTGGCCTAATGGACTAAGAACAGAACCTTAGAGACGGCTCCTCTGTGCCCCCCACGCCCAGCGCTGTCCTTAGCAGGCCTTCCCGCTGTCCATAGTGACTCCTACTCTGCCCACATGGCTTTCCTCTGGGGTCCAAGCCCAGGGACAGGAACCCCCCAGAAGTAGCCTATGAAATTTGGCAGGCACGGCGCACCTTTCTGGGGAAAGAGGCCAAAAAGTCCACCAGTGTCTCAAAAGTTATGAACCACGGATCTAATTCTGGGATTAGAATTCTTTAAATCAATTCACATTCCTGTTAACTGGGCTGCGCCCAGCTCTTCCGTCACTTGCGTGTGGAAGACTTGCATTCCTGGTCCTCTGAAACTCACTCATTATACAAGAAATATGTACGGGAAGCAGCTGCGTGCCAGGGACTTGCTGTGAGCAGAAGGGACAAGAGAAACACAAAGCTGTGCCTGCCTTGGGGAAGCTCTCAGCTCCATGCTGGACACTTGCAGATAATTGCAGGAAGACCCAGTAAATGCATAATTAGGGCTATGGTGAGGAAGCTACTGATTGGGCAGGAGGGAGGTGTCCCAGGAGAGATGGCATTTCACTTGGGACTTGAAGGGTGAGTAGGAGTTTGCTAGACTGAGAAAACCTTGGGGAGGCCTGAGGGCGTGAAGAGGGAGGAACTCAGTGTGGCTGGAGCAATGTGGGGAGGGGTTTGCGGAGGGAGGGGCTGGAGCCTGCCCTTAAGCTTGTACTTGGCCGGCCGGTAGGCTGAGGGCATGCCCAGTTCCCTTCCCTTCACCCCAGCCCCACACTCTAGACTCCCAGGACCTAGACTTTGGAGCTGCTTTAGACACAGCCCCATGGACTCCTAGAATAATCTCGGTGCCAACACCTTCCATGCACAGAGGACCACAGGCTCCCACCAGGAGCAACTCCAGCATGTGGGGCATGGAGGCAGGTCACCTGGAAGGTGGGGAGATGGCGGCAGGGATTCCAAGCACAGGCTTGAAAGGCAGCCTGACTTGGGTTCCAGTCTCTGCTCCGCCACTCTCTAGCTGTGGGACCCTGGGCGAGGTATTTAATCTCTCTGAGCCTGGGAATCCCCATCTGTAAAGCGGGGATGAGAATGCTTGCCTCCTGGGGCTGTTGCAAGCAAGGAGCCTGGCACGGTGCCTGACACACGGTGAGCCCTTAATGAATGGGAGCTATTAGTGTGGTTTTTGTTATTGTCTACAGAGGGAGAGGTGCCCTCTTGAGAACGTGGATATGTGGCTGATGAGACTCAGGTGTCTCCTCATCTCATCAGGGAGGCGGAAATGTTCCTCAGGGGGAGCTGTGTGGCCTTAGCAGAAAGAAAAAGGGGAGCCATGGTTGGGGCCCAGGGGCCCTGCGAAGGGGGTGTTGGGCTCCCGAGCTCAGCAGCATTGAGGGAAGGCACCGCGACAGGGACAGCAGTTGGAATGCCTGAGTTTGAGGCCTGACTCCACTGCTCAGTAGGGGAGTCACCCACTTGCCCTCAATGTCCCCATCTACAAAATGGGATAGTAACAATGCCCTCACCATGGTAAACACATGACAGTGTATGTGGCATGAACTATTACTGTTCTTTAGTATGATTTCCCTCCATTCCACTCTGCTCTTGCATCTGATTTCGATCCCCACGCAAGTTTCCCTTCTGCAGAGAGAAGGAGCAGCTAGGGGACCAACTCAAATATTACACTACAGGCTGCTGAGCAGTTGCAGCTGCCAACATAAGTTAATAAATTGCTGATCTGGCTCATCAATCAGTAGCTGGCTTGGTTGATTTCCCAGAGCCTGGTCACCCCTGGGTGAGCTAATGAAATCGAGTCTCTTGACCTGGAAGCCTTGGACCTGCCCAGGTGTGGGGGTGGCCCCTCCAGGGAGCACCCACCCAGGGAGCCCCGTAGAGCAGCCAGCTGGCTTTTCTCTTGGAGAGAAGAGGAATGAAATGATTTCTGTTCCTGCCCTTGGCCTGTGGCCAGGGATGCTTATCTACATGGTGCTCTCTAGGATGGCCTGCCTCAAGTTTCAACCCCACTGCCTGGTACCACTCATCACTGCAACCCCCTGCATGTGAGTCAACCAAAGGCTTTGCCTTCATTTATCCCCAGCAATATTTACTGAGCACCTACTATGTTCCAGAGAACGTGCCCTCTTAGAACTGACGGTCTAATGAGGGCAAAAGACATTATCCAAGATTCCGTTATGGCACTACATTCATTATAGGGGAAGTAAGCTGCAGCTGTCTCCTTGAGTGATAGAAAGCATTGTTAAGTAATGTCTTGGTTGAGAGCAGATAGCTTGGTTATAGGGTTATAGTTAACAGTTTAGTTGGCAGCTAAGATCTTAGCTGAGAGCTAGTAACTGAGTTGACCGCTAACACCTGAAAGGGCAGCAGGTACTTGAGTTAGTAGCCAGCTGAACACAAGACCCTGCAGGAGGAGCCCGTGCGTGGGATGGGCCAACAGGCAGCAGTGGGACCAGGACATAGTCTTTCCACATGCTAACACTTCATCTCATCTCTCTCTCCCCGTCTGTCTTGGGAGGAGGGCATTATCACTATTGTGCTCATGAGGAAGGAAGTCTCAGAGAGGTGACTTGCTGATGGTCACTCATCTAATGGTGGGACAGATCATCTGTATCTTATCCTGGTAGAGATGGGGGTAGAGTGGACTTGCTGGGAGGGCGGGGGCAAAACGTCCCTGCTTCGCCCTATGGCCAGGGCTGGGACCTGGTCAGGGCCCCCTGGCCACACACTCCGTCTGACCATGCAGTGCCCGGGATCCAGGCTTTTATGTCTGTTGTCCTCCCTGAATGTGGCCCCCGAGGTGAGGCTGGGGGCTCTGGGAGAGCCGTGCATGGAAAGGCCAGCTCACAGCCTCCAGCAGGCAGGCACTGAACACAAAAAGCTGGTGTTGCAGTGTGTTGAATCAGCATAAAATGTAACACGTGGACTGTGTCTGTCTTACAGAAATGCCAGTATGAGGGCGCACAGTGGCACCCCCCAGGCCGTCCTTTGCATCTTGGCTTCTAACAGTGAGATGCTGGAACAACCCAAAGTCTACCAGCAGGAGGACGAGGCAGTGCCTCTGACGCCACTGAGAAAAAAGCAAGTTGCAGAAAAGTCCACATCATATGATCCCATTAAACTATACATGTCAGAGGAGCATATATAGGAAATATCTAGGAAATGCATGCAGAAAGGTCTGGAAGGAGAAACAGCTGACCACAATGGTTCTCACTGGGGAAGGCAGTGGGAGACACAGTCAAAACAATGTTTGCTTTATCTGTACTATTTAAGATTATAAGAAAGTGAAATATGTGAATAAATGTGTTCCTATATTATATAATTAGAAATTAAAACAGAAGGGTTAAAATAACACAGAAGAGTTCGTGCACTCTTTCATTTAATTCTCACCATAAGCCTCTGTGACAGGTGTCACATTATCATCTCCATCAGTTGCTGAGGAGACTGAGGCAGAGAGAGTGTTGAGTGACTTGCCCATGTCACATGGCAAGAGCACAGCCCAAATCGTCCAGCTCCAACTCCCATTCTCTTTCCATCATGTCATGCTGCTCTGGAGCATGGTGTGTGTGTGTGTGTGAGTGCACACATCTATGTGTGTGTGTGTGTGTGTATGCACGCGTCTGTATGCATGTGCATGTATGTGTGTGCACCTGTGCGTGTGCGTGTCCGTATGCATGTGTGTAGAAGGATGGAAGAGGTGGGAAGAGAGGCACAGAGAGCTCACAGCCAAGAGCAGTGCAGGCTTCCTGGGGGATGCAGGGAGTGCTGGGCCCACCTGGCCCTGCCACCACTTTCTGAGCTGAAGGCTTAGCTTGGGCTTTGGGGATTCTTTAGAAAAGAGACTACCAGCCACAAGTCCTGGTGCCCTGGGCTGGGCTGCAGGATCGGGGGAGGGAGCAAAGGAGTAGAAAAAGGCTGTGAGTGGAGACCTGGGGTCTATTTCCTGATGCCAATAGAAGGTACTTCTCTCCTCTTCACTGCCCTGGTGTCAAAAAGGTAAATGGCACAGACAACATTTGCACCCCCGGGTGGGCCCCTGAAGGAACAGGGTCTGGCAGATATTCGAGGCAGAAAGCCTGGCCCAGGACGAAAGGGAAGTAGTATAGAAAAGTGTATGAATGATACAACTATTATATATCAATTTAAAAAAAAGTGCACCAGCAAGTTGGTATTAACGGATCAACACCTAAGTGGACATATAGGAATAACATTTATCGGGTGTTGGGCGGGTGGGAGGGGGGAGGAGGGGATGGGTATATACAAACATAATGAGTGAGATGTGCAACGTTTGGGGGATGGTCATGCCTGAGGCTCTGCCTCGAGGGGGGAGGGGGGCATGGGCAATGTATGTAACCATAATATTTGTTCCCCCATAATATGCTGAAATAAAAATAAATAAATAAATAAATAAGAAAAAGAAAATAAAAAAAAAAGTGAACCCAGAGTAAAAGTAGGCCTCAGTAGCCTGTGGCAATAAATGGAATAAAATATTTGGTGCATTAAACCAAAAAAAATGTATGAAAGGGCCTGTGTGTGGTGGTATGAGGAAGGGCATGAGTCCAGTATAATATAGTCACACAGAACTGGGTTCGAGTCTTGGCTCTGACCTTAGGCAACTTACTAACAAGTGAGAGTTATTGGTCACTGATGATACACCAGACACTTTCCAAATGCTTCACATGTTAATTCATTTAAAGGCACAACAACCTATGAGGTGGGTACTATTATGTGAACTAAAAATAAAATCCTAAGCCCTCTGCTAACTGAATGGAACCCTCTCAGCCCAGAGGACCGCAGAAACACCCTAAAACTGAGTTCCCAGCCATTACAGGATGGGCGAGATAAAGCGCAGTTACAAATGCACATAATTTCCCTATTCATAAATATTCATGCCCCCTCCTATAGCTTGTTGAATATGTATATTTGACCACCTGCTCAGTATAAAACCTTGCTCCTTTTGTCTGCCCCTTTGAAGCGCCTGTGCCTGCCTTCCGGCCAGCTCAGCTGCCCAACTCTACCCTTTATGAGAAATAAAGCTCTCCTTTTTCCAAAGCATAAATCTCATTAATTAATTTTTTTAAGTTAACAATTATTATCCCCATTTTACAGATAAGGAAACTGAAGCACAGAGATGTTACATAATTTGATCAGTCCACACAGCTAGAATGTAGCAGAGAAGGGACTTAAACCCAGGTACTCTGGCTCCAAAATCTGGTGCTCTACATGACACGGTTAACATTTACAGTAAGAGTGAAAGCTACCATCTGTTGAGAAACCTACCACGTGCCAGGTGCTAAGCTAAGTTTTCTTTTTTCCCCTTCGTATATTATCTTATACTTGTGCAACAGGTAATATTAGCCCCATTTTAAAGACGAGGCAAGTGAGGCACAAAGAGGTCAGTCAAGCAGCTCGTCCAAGGCCACAGAGTGGTAAGAGGATGAGTGAGGCCTTGAATGTGATCTGGTCGGGCACTGGCCAACTGGGCTGCTCCCCCAACCCAACACAGCCCCTGGCCCTGCCAATATGCCTCTTCCTGGCTCTGCTCCAAGAACCAGCAGCCTGGGTAAGAGAGAGGTGATTCCTCCTCTCCACCCTCAAGCAGGTGTGGATTCTTCTCTGCCTACTTCCTGCAGGGCCTCTGAGTGCAGGCCCCTCAGTCCTCCAGCCCTGGGGCCAGGCTAGATCCTAGGTCACTAGAGAGGATTAGAGGATTAGCACCTGGTGGCAGAGAAAAGGTGAGACTGAGACAGGCTGGGAGCAGTCCACCCACCCACCCTCCCTAGGAAGAATCCACTCAACTTCCTGATGACTCAGGTGAGGCCCCAGGTGAGGTATCAGGGCTGTTTCAGTGACAGAGGATGGATGACAGGACAGAGAAGGTTCTCACAGGCTCTTTCAGGTTCTTGTAAGCCACTGAGGCAAAAGAGCCTCTAAACGCTGAATGAAATGAAGCTAAGTTTAAAATGAAATCATACCCCGGCCTTGGATTTGTGCAGCCATTTTTACTTTTCTAAGTGTTTTCCTAATTTCAAAGAAGGTAGGGCATATATCACGGTTCCCACTAGAAAAGCAGGGTGAAGGTGGGTTGGGGGGACTGGAGTATTTCTCTTAAGCCCCTCAGATGCTGTGGGTCTGGCCTAAGCTGGCCTGGCGGGGGACCAGGTTCTCTGTTGGGGCAGGACAGAGATGACTGGATACAACTGCAATAGCTTAGTCTCAAGTGCAGCACTGGCTCAGAAGGCCTCTCTGGGCCTCTTGCTGTGGGGGGAGTTAATCTAGAGGATTTCTCTAGGCCTCTATTTTCCCATCTGTGAAACGGACCGGGAGACAGAGGGGGAAGAATGCTGGGCTGGAGTCAGGAAGGTGGGCTTTCATCCAGCATGGCTATTAACACTGCGTGCGTGTGTGTATATGCGTGCATGTGTGTGTATGTGCGTGCCTGCGTGCGTGCGTGTGTGTGTGTGTGTGTAGGTGCACGTGTGCACTCTCTGGGCCTCGGTGCACGCTCCCTGAGGGAGGTCCCTGTCAGCCCTGAGGGATCAGAGTCTTGGCCCTCCTTTTCTTCCAGAGACTGAGGACAGACATGTAAAGGAAAAATAAAAATCTCAGGACCCTCCAAAATTCATTATGCCAAAAGGGAGAACTGAGCCCAAGAACTGAGTCATGCAAACACTGCTGTCCTCTCCCCAGTGAGGGAAGGGGTCCTCTTTTAAGAAATGAAGGGGTTTGTAAAATAACTAAACAGGATTTTTCTTTGGACTGGCATGGGAAGCCTAGCTGACAAGGTGGTCCTGCTATGCAGATAAACCTCTGGGTAACAGCCCTCAGGGAAAGGCTTTTATCCAGACCTTTAAGGGTGTCTGGCTCTATACACCTGTCCCAGGTCAAACAGGCACAGCCCGGCTGCATTAACAGAGATTCTCTACAGATGCAGATCTCTGCCCTAGCCGCCCCTGCCGCCAGGTGGCCTTGCAGAGTGTTCCTGTTTGCCTGCAGCCATCTCAAAATGTGACAAAGAAGTGTATTTTGGGTTAAAATATTTCTCATTTCCTTCAGCTTTTAAGAAACCCCTTCAAGATATATAGCCCCTATAAAATGAGTGTGTGCCACTTATAATCTTAGGACTGTAGCCTGATGAACTCTTTTATTTATTTATTTATTTATTTATTTATTGAGATAGAGTCTCCCTCTGTCACCCTGGCTAGAGTGCAGTGGTGTCATGGGAGCTCACCGCAACCTCAAACTCCTGGGCTCAAGTAACCCTCCTGTTTCAGCCTCTCGAGTAGCTGGGACCACAGGCGCAAGCCATGACACTCGGCTACTTTTTCTACGTTTAGTAGAGACCAGGTCTCATTGTCGCTGCTCAGGCTGCTCTCTCGAACTCCTGCCCTTAAGCAATCTTCCTGCCTCGGCCTCCCAGGATTACAGGTGTGAGCCACTGGCACAGGGCCCTTAATGAACTCGTAAATGTTGATTACTAGTTTATCTCCACAGATGCAAATCAAGGAAGAGATATGATCACTCTTCTACCCACCCTGAGAAGATTCATAACATTGACTATTTCCTCTACACACTCTTTTGAATGTTCATCTTATCTTATGTAGATTTACTGGGCACCAAATAGAATTTCACAAGAACACCACCAATACTACCTCCTTTACCCCTCCCTTTTTCCTTTAAAAACAGGAAATCCTCAACCTCTTCTACAGACAGCCCAGTCCACAACAGATATCTCGTGGGCTGTGTTTTTCCCAGGTGCTCTTTAAAATATTGGCGTAATAAAATTTAATTTGAGTGTGACTCTCATTATCAGTCACAGATAACTTACTTAAGTTAACGGATAGCTGTGTATCCTCATTGGTCAGAGGCCAGCACCCAGATTGGAGGCCCAGAACCCCTACAAGAAGGCATCTTGCTATCAGAGCTGAAGCCCATCTAAATGCTGTCCAGCCGCAGGCATCCAGCATTGGCCACACACAGTCTCCCTGCCACCCCACACCTGACTCTGGGACACTGAAGTGGCCTCCTAACTGGTCTCCCAGACTCTGGCCTATCCACTTGGCTTCTCACTAATCTTCCCTAAAGCATGGGGACTGTGATGTTTCTTATCAACGTCAGTGGTTCCTGAGATCCCCGAACTGGACGGGCTGGGCTGGGCAGGGAGCACAGAGCTCTGTTCCCATAGGGCCCACCACCCAATTTCCAAAGTATGCCTAGTGTCTTCCCTCAGTCCCTGAGACTTGGCTTCCTGATTTAGGTGGCTTGGAGACCCAAGTTTCTCCCCAAAAGGACTGACTCTGAGACGGAGCAACATGCCCAAAGTCACACGGGTCCTGGAGGCCCAGCCACAGCTGGAAACCAGCTGGCCAGGCCCTTGCCCTCCTCCTATCCTGCTCCAGCCCCTCAACCCTGCCCCATCACCCGCTCGCAGCCCAACCCTCATGCTCCCTGTATGACTTTCCATGAGTTTCTACAAAAAAGCACTCAAGGAGAGGCCACCAGAAGGGAAGAGGAAGACACAGCCACTCTGGCCAGTGCCTTTCAGCTGACTCACACACTGCTACTGGCACTTGGGTTCTGGCATCCAGTGTGGGGCATGGGGTGGGGGTGAGGCCCTGAAGCCAAGGCTTCCCGAGAATGTACCAAGGTTAGACACAGGTGAGGCCTAGGAAGGGCCTGTTCCTCAAGGCTGGGCCAGAGCCCCAAGAAGTCTTGGCTGTCCACCCAAGTTGCAGCCCAGTCCAGCTGGGTGGCCTTGTCTCAGAGATGGTAGAATCTCAGGGGAGGGGCGGAGGTTTCAGCGAGAGAAAAATCACTGGGTTCTCACAGCCACTCTGGAGCCCAGGCTGGTGAGACTTGGGCAGGAGGGTTTCACTGGGGGTCTGGGGGCCTTCTCTGACACTTCTCTTTGCCCCTTTCTCTTACATCCTCCTTGGGACAGCAACTGGGCAGGGATG
The DNA here is from genome assembly GCA_008086735.1 of Cheirogaleus medius. Lineage (NCBI taxonomy): Eukaryota > Metazoa > Chordata > Mammalia > Primates > Cheirogaleidae > Cheirogaleus > Cheirogaleus medius. The sequence goes on along the minus strand of VBSM01002616.1, from coordinate 20,261,685 downwards.
CCAGGGTCCGGCCTGCAGCTGGGCGCCCCCCCCAGCTGAGAATTGCCCAAAGGCAGGTGGGAGGGGACAGGATGGACAGGGAAACCAGGGGGTGCTGGGCGGTGGTTCCAAGATAGGCTAGAGCTAGGGGACAGAGTCCACAGGACCAAGGGGCAGAATGAGGTCAGAGCAAATTTCTGAGTTGGGGTTAAGGGGAAGGCACAGGGATTTTAGCCCTCACTGGGCTAGGCCTTTGAGGGCCTCTGTTGACCTGCAACTAAGAGGAAGGGAGGGGAATGAGTCCAGCAGCCCCTCTCCTCAACCTTCCCCTGTGTCATGGCACCTGTCTTCCCTCCTTTGACCCAGATGGAGATGGGGGATTCGGGCCTCTGTGCTTTCCACCATTGTTTATATAACCCTCAGGGTGATCCCACCCCAGGCCTTCTGCTTCGTTGATCTCCTAATGAGATAACTGGCACTGCAGTCCCCTCCCCTGTGACTCACACAAGACTGACTGGGCAGCCTGCTTTCTCTGCCTCGCTATGACCCCACCACGTGGGCCTGGCCCCGCCCCCCAGCCACACCTCCTAGGCATCCGTTCATGCCATGAACATCTGGGTGCCCACTGTGGGCCAGGCCCTGTTATAGGCGCTGGGGCTGCAGCAGGGAACATGCCAGACAAAAGTTCCTGCCCTTAAGGAACTTAAATTCTGCTGGAGGGGGACAGTGAGCCACAGATGGGAAAAAGATACAGTGTGCCAGAGGATGAGAAGTGCTACAGAGAAATAAAGCAGGGAAGTGGGGAGGGGGCCACACCCATGTGCTTGGGCACACAGGATTGTAACTACAGCAGACACTTGAAGGAGGGCAGAGAGGGCTGCGAGCACATCCCAGGGAACAGACAGAGGCAGTCGCAGGTGCAGAGCCCTGGGCGTGGGTCAAGCTGCCCTGCCTGCCCAGGCAGCAAGGAAGCCATGGAGGCTGCAGCAGAATGGAGGAGGGGAGGGGTGAGGCTGGATGCCCAGCACAGGGAAGATCTGCCGCTGTGGTGGGTGTGGCCCGTGGAGGCCAGCAGGGGCAGTCTGCAGGAGGCCACTGCAACCCTCCAGTCCAGAAGACCAGGCAGTAGCCAAGAAGGTGGAGAGAAGTGGTCAGACTCTGGATAGGAGGTAGGGGCCACAGGATTTGCTGCCGGGCCTGGTGTGGGGGGTGAGCAGAGGGGTCAAGGATGTCACCAGGGCGTTGGTCCTGAGTGACTGGAAGATGGGGAAGGCTTTGGGAGAAGCAGGTGTCCAGGGAAAGAGTAGGAGCTTGGTTTTGTACATGTTATGTTTGAGGTGCCTATTAGACTTCCAAATGCGGACTCGAAATTCTAGTGCGGAATTCAACAGAGAGAGAGATCTAGCCTAGAGATTTAAATTTTATTTTATTACATACTTGTTTTTGTATAAAGGGGGGAGTGAGGAGGGAGGTTCAGTTTCCT
>VBSM01002616.1:20240597-20260123 GCA_008086735.1 Cheirogaleus medius | reverse complement strand
TTTTTTTTTTTTTTGAGACAGAATCTCACTCTGTTGCCCGGGCTAGAGTGCCAAGGCGTTAGCCTAGCTCACAGCAACCTCAAACTCCTAGGCTCAACTCAAGCGATCCTTCTGCCTCAGCCTCCCAAGTAGCTGGGACTACAGGCACGCGCCACCAAGCCCGGCTAATTTTTTCTATATTTTAGTTGGCCAATTAATTTCTTTCTATTTTTAGTAGAGATGGGGTCTCGCTCTTGCTCAGGCTGGTTTCGAACTCCTGACCTCAAATGATCCGCCCACCTCGGCCTCCCAGAGTGCTAGGATTTAGATGAGAGCATTTTTAAGAGAGTCAAGAGAGAATGGGAGGAGAGGCCTTGGGAGGATAGATGAGAGGAAGGAGAGACGGAGGAGAGGAGTTGGAGAACACGAGTGGAGATTCTAAGGAGTTTTGCTATATGGGTAGCAAAGAATGGGGCAGGAGCCAGAGGGATGTGGGCCAAGAATGTTTTGTGAACTTTTTCCCAGATGGGGATCTGTTGGTATGTTTCTATGCTGATGGGGACAATCCAATAGAGGGGTAATGCTAATGGTGCAAGAGAGAGGGACAGAAAATACTGGAGAGACCTCCCCAGCCCCTCCTCGTCTCCAGCCCATAATAGAAGTCCTCTTTGAGGCAGGGGCACTGGAAATGGCACCGGGCTGGGCACAGGACACATGGGTCCTGGTCCTAAATCTGCCCCTTATGGCTGTAAGACTCTGTGCCAGGCCCTGGTACACCCAGGGCTTCAGATGCAGAAAGTGACTCCTGCGGCATCAGTGCCGCCTCCCTCCCTGGACTGTGGTGGAGACACAGTGAGGCAATGGGTGTGAAAGTCTTTGCAAACCGTAACGGACAGAACGCATGATGGGGATTATTTTTATTATTCTAATAACACTAGGGATTATTAGGCAAATTTAAGGGATTACTGTTCACCCAGCCCTACTTGCATGTGCTGCCTTCCAGCGTAGCTCACACACTCGCTGTGACCGAACCTGCATGAAGCTAAGTAAACTCCCCGACCCTCCGCAGACACTCACCCCTCCAGCGTCACTGGCCCCATTTGCCCTGGCTTGATCTCTCTTCTGTCCCTGGCAAAGGCTACCCTCTGAGGCCTCCAGACCCTACTGCCCAACTGCCCGATGGGGCCCTCCTCTTTCTAACCTCCAAGCCCAATTCCCCACCCTCACCTTTCGAAAGACACTTTTCTTTGGAAGTATTGCCTGGAGGGAAGAGCACTGGTCCAGGAGCCAAGAGAACTTAGTGTGTTAGGGTGACCAACCACCCCAGCTTGCCCAGGACATGGGGCTTCTCAGAGAAGTGGGACTTTCAGTGCTGAAACTGGGAAAGTCCAGGGGAGACCAGGATAAGTTGGAACCCTAGCTTTGACCAAGGTCACACTTAGTTGATTTGCCATTATCTTGCCAGGAACCTTTGGACAAATCACTTAACTTCTCTGGAATTCAGTTTTCTCATCTCCAAGAAGATGGGCTTGGAGTTTCACTAGATCCCTTGTTAGTCCCTCCCAGCCCTCAGGTTCTCAGCCGGGCAGTGGGTTAATCATTGCTCAGGATGCACTGTGTGTGACTGTGTGCGCAGGGTGCTCTTCCTGCCCACAGTGGCATCTGGGTGCACAGCACGGCACCTCACACGCAGCAGGTGCTCGGTAAGGACCTGGAGAGAGGATGAATGCACACCCCACTCCTGGCTTGATCCCTATCGAAACCCCCCAAAACCTCTGCTCATGGTTCTGACCCCAAATCTTTTCCCCACCTCGGCTCCCCCAATCTGTTACCCACAAGCCTCTGGAACTGTGACTAAGCTAGGAACTCCGGACACTGAGCTGAGCTGAACGTCCAATTAGGGAGAGGGGAGTCTGGTCACTGCTTTCACTGGCAACGAATGTTTACCTTGAATGCATTCCTAAGAAGATGTCACCAACACAAGCGTGCCCACCTGGGTGGATCTTGGAACACTATCACATTCGGGTGCTTGGAGCCCACCTGAGCAAAAGGCTTATGTTGGGCTGCTCCAGGCAAGTGTCTGTCCCTGGTCACCTTTTGTCTCCTGGGCACTCCCAGCCTAGTGTCAGACCCCATGTGGGACTCCGAGGCCAGACCATCCAGGTTCCCAGTTCGGCCCTACCACTTCCTAGGATGCTATATGACCGTGGGTGTGTTATTTGGAATCTCTGAGCTTCAGTGTTTTCCTCTTAATTTCATAACAGTAGAACCTATCATATAGACTTACGGTGAGAAGAAATGCACATGGGGGCTTGCTGAGGGGAAGCAGGTGCTCAATAGATACTAGTTATTATTGTTATCACGACAGTGTCATCAACACTCTCAGTTTCTTGAGAACCGAGCAGAGCAGCAGCAGGTCTAACGATGTCTCTCTCTCTCACAGGGTACCCGGAATCTCCCTAGCTCCTGGGAGAGCAACTCCCAACTTGGTCCACCTGGCCAGGACCCTCGGCAAGGGGAGGGGCACCTCTTTCCCAGCTCTGCCTCTGTCTGCAGCTTCCGTCCTGCTATCACAGCCTTCCTCCCCTGCCCGGGGCAGCTGGAGACCAGCTCGAACTCTCTGAATGCAGCCCAGCCCCACCACTGCTCCAAAAGGGTTCTGAGAGGACTGTGAGGAAGATAGGGTGGGGAGGAGGGGACTGAGGAAGCTGAGAAGGCAGCCCCCAGGGAGCCGGGCCACACTCACCAATGTAAACACGCCTGCTCCCAGTGCTGCGTAGACCGCGTGAAGCCAGGGCACCTGCAGGCAGAGGCAAAACGGGCTTAGGGATGGTGGGAAGGGGCAGCAGGCAGAGGGGTGGGGGGAGGGCTCAGTCCAGAGTACGGAGGACGTGCCCCCCAGTGCTCCCTAAGACACCCCAGGACTGAGAGGACGCCCCATGATTGTGTGCTCAGGGTGGGTGAAGGGAACCCCAGGATAAGAGTGACCATGGAGGCACTGTCAGGGGGCTGTGGGGTGGGCTTCTGACTCACCTGGCACCTCCTCCCTCAACATACAGCCCCAGCCTCAGGCTGGCCGGGGATGACGCATCCCTGGCACTATCATCCTCCCAGCTTGGGTCTGGCTCAAGGCTGCTCCCACCTCCCAGTGTGCTCATCTCTGTCCAGTATGGGGGTCTGTCTGTCCCTCTGTCAGGGAACTCCCTGACTCTGCCTTAGGGGCAAGGGGCTGTGGTAGAAGGGGACTTGAACCCAGGGGTGTGGTGGGGGTGCTGTCTGGAGTCTCTGCCAGCTCCGCACGGTGGGCTTGCCTGCAGAGGCTGGAACAGGCCCCCTCTCACCCTCTGCTCCCCCAGGTCTCCCCGAAAGCTCCCAGGGGCACCCAGCTGTGTGTGGAAGCTCCACAAGAGGTGCCACACTAGCCATGCCCTCTGTGGGACCGTCCCCCAGAAGATTCCTGGAAACAAAGGCATCCCATCAGCCAGACCTGGGTCAATAAAAGGTTCTTTGAAGTTCTGCGGCCCCTTCCTGTAACCTTCTCCCTCCCAGATACACAGAGGGCCCCCAGGCCAGCTCCGGCCCCTCCCTTCGTCAACAGGATCCTAGGAAAAGCCAAGGAAATGCCAGGACCAATTCCAATGTCCTGGACTGGGTGCCAAATGCCCCATGGCTGGGGCCGGGCAGGATGGAGGTGGGGAAGCGGGGAGTGAGGAATCTGTTCCCAGCCCTGGCAGAGAAGGGGCGATGGGGGACCATGTACCAAATGCAGTTGCAGCAGAGAGGGAGGTATAAGCACTGAGCCCCCAGCAGGGGTCCAACAGTGTCATCTCTTGGGTTCCCAGGATTCCGATCTCAAGGTCCTCCTGTGATACACCAATCTGTCCCCTTCACATGCAGTGGCCTGGGCACCTGCAGAGTCCCAGCTGGGTTTCCCCAGGGCAGGCTGGGCACCTCTAACGAGCCGAGATCTGGCCGGCCAGCCTGCGGATGCTCAGATGGAGTGGGGTATGCTCTGGGCCCCACTGCCCACCTCCTACCTGCCTAGCCAGCCGGATTCTGCCTCTGTGGACTTGGCTGATCCCCGGAAGCCCCAGAAGACCCTGCCTCAAGGCCCCTCTGGGCTTCGTGGCCCCATGGAGCCCCAGTGCTTCCTTCCCTGCCCAGGGTTTAAATGCTCCATGCCCTCCCCACAGCCTACAGAGAAGGATGAGGAAGGTGAAGCCGGATGTGGCTCCTGGAACCAGGCAGGTACCCAGGCCTGCCAAGAAAAGCCTCCTTGTTTGCTTATACTGCCCACACGCCCGGGCCAGGGGCCAGACAGGGCCGACAGGACAGCAGGCTGTGGGGCTTTGGCTCTGGGCCTTCCCTGGAGGGTGTAGGAGGGAACAGCACCCTTGGGCCTGCTGGGGGACCCGGAGACTCACATATTGGAAGGGCAGGAGGATGGCTAGGATGATTCCACTGAAGAATAGAGTCATGAGCAGCACGAAGAGCACACCCTGGCAGGAGGTGAAGTCAAACTGCAGGGACAGGACAGGGTCAGCTGCCAGGCCCCTCAGGCCCGCACAGAGTGGCATGGGCTTCCGGGGTGCCGAGCTATAGGCTGAGCCCATGCAGTGGGGCCACAGTCTTGTGCCCACCCCTAGAAGCCGACGTTCTTCCCCCTTGCCCCCAGGTGGCCTCCCCAACTCACCCGCTTTACCTCTCCCCAGCCCTGGGTCCAAGCTTGGAGCCCCCCACCATCTGCCTTCCCCTGCTCAGCCTCAGGCTGGGCGTCCCTGCCCGCAGGGGCTGGAGCTGACCTTGGTCTGGAAACTGAAGATGGTGACCGACAGGCAGACGAGGGCCGTGATGCTCAGGCACAGCAGCACAGATTTGGTGTTGTAGTAACTGGGGACCGCCAGGCCCAGGGGTCAGCTTCCGGGCAGGGCTCTGGTCTGCCCCAGCCCTCCTCGAAGGCCCACCCTCTCCTGCCAGGACCTGATCTCCAGACCTTTGGCCCCAACCCTGTCCCCTCTCCCAGGATCCTCCCCCTCTCAGCTTACCCTTCTGCTGGGCCCTGCCCCCTTTAACACGATCAGACTCAAAATCATGTTAGAAGCATCCTGAAGAGGTGGGAGTGGGGAGGGGTTTGTGCTGGTGTCTGGAGGTGGTTTGCAGGCAGCTGCAGGGTCATGGGTCTGGGTCTTTTAAGCTACAGCTTAAGAGGAGTCACCTTGCTCTCTACCATCCCCCACCTCCCCCACCCACCTGGCCAGGTCCTGGAGTCACTGTCCAGCTGAGTGCACGAGGAGAGGCCCTGGGCCAACATTTCCTGCCTGCCTGACCCCCCTCCACCATCCATGCTCCCAGGAAGGACAGCATTTGGGAGCAGCTCCCCTTGGGTGTGGCCCGGCCTACAGCCCTCTTCTCCTTGCACCTACTCCCTTTACCTGGATAACATCCCAGTGAGGTAGGACATGGACAGGGTCTGAAAGGAGAAGCAGAGTGGAGGAATGCTGCAGAACTCAGACTTTGGGGCCCAGGTACCCTCGAGGTCCAGCCCAGGTCTCCACCCTTGCATGCACCTCTCAGCTCTGTATGAGCCTGCTTCACCCCTCCACACACTGACTTTCAGGACCTGGCTAAGGAGTGTCCCACATGTCTGAGTGCAGGCTCCTGTGCCAGCTGTTTGTCCTTTTTCTGCAGCCCTGCTCCCCTCTTTCTAAGGCCCCCCACTCTTCTTCATAACTATTGCTCTATGGTGCCCCGGACAACCATCTTAAAACCCAAATCGCAAGGGAGGGAGAGTGGGAGGAGACCAGGAGCATTTGGAAAGAGAAGGTGGAATGTCTTTGTGGACGAAGTGGAGTGAAACCATCCCTGCCTCCCAGGGACCTCACACTAGACATCCCCATTCCGGACTTCCTGGCCCCGAAGCCCGCCCTGCCTCTCTCCTTCATCCCCACTCAGCATCTGTCCCCAGCCCGTCCCCAGGTCACTTACAAAGATGGTCAAAAGAATCAGGTTACAGGGGAAGTGTCTCCTGCAAGGCAAGCCACAGAGTTCAAAGGAGAGTATGGGTGCCAGCAGCCACAGGCTGGGTCACTGCTGCAGCGAGGGAGTCTCTGCCCAACCCCTTCCACATTCCTTGGAGCCTTCCTTCAGCCACATGCCCATGTGCCCCCACCTGTGCATCTACCCTCTCCCTACCTCGGAGGTGCCCAGTAAAGGAGGGAGGGGCAGGCCTGCTTGACAGAGGCCCAGAGAGAGACAGGGCCCTCTCAGGGAGGCACAGCACACTGCTGACAGGCAGGGCTGGGGCCAGAACTTCCAAGATCCTGCTCATGTTCCCACAAGTTGCTCCTCAAGCCGTTATCATACCTGGGTCCAGTACAGCAAGCCAGGGTCAGGTAGGTTGCAAAGAAGACAGCACTGGGAAAGACAGACGGATGGGAGAGTCAGCTTCCCGCTGGCCTTCCTACAGTCCCCCTGCTCGTCCCCCTCTCTGCCAGCCTGCCCACAGGGCAGCCAGGCAGAAGGGAGGGCACGGTCACCCTGGAACCTGGCAATGGGCAGGGTGGTGGGTCCAATCCCAAAAGAGAGGAAGGGGGACAGGACGAGCCTGCTTGTAGAAATAGTGAATGTTGGGTGCTGTGGGACAGCTCTTCCTGACCACCCAATCCAAAGTGGCCTCCCCAGACACTCTCTTATTACCTAAAAAGCTTATATACAGCATTTTCTATGTGCTGGGCAGAGTTTTAAATGCTTTACCAATATTAACTAATGCAATCTTTGTATCTTCTCTATGAAGTATGTTCTACCCTTTGCAGCTGAAGTCAGATGACTTGTCCAAGGTCAGGCAGCTACCTAGTCACAGAAGCAGGATTCGAACCCAGGCACTCTGGCTCCAGGGTTCTTGCTCGTAAGTAAGTAACCATGGGCACACACTGCCTCATTCAGGCCCTTCACAGCCCTTATCATTAGCTGTAACGATCTTGTTAGCGACTTTATCATGGGTCTAGTCCACTAGACTGTGAGCTCAGTAAGGGCAGGGCCCTCATCTGTCCTGCCAGCGCCTGGCACAAGCTGGAAGTGGCACCTGTAGAATGAATTTCTGGATCAGGTGGCCACGTCCAGGGGGAGGCTGGCAGGGAGCCCAGGGGCAATCCAGACATAGTGACTGAGGATTTTCCAGAGAGCAGTGGGGGACAGAGGCCAGTCCAGGCGGTGACAGATGAGGGCCGAGGATCCAAGGGTAGGGCATGCCCACGCCTACCTGGGTTAGTGCCACCACCAAGGCATGGTCTCCAGCCCCCAGTGGGCCTTCGGCATGGCACTGCCACCCTTCCCTCTTCTCCCTCCTGCATCCTCTCACCCATCCCCCACAACTCCAGACCTGTTACAGCAATTCTAAAGTTCCTCCTGCATCCACAAACCTCCCAGGCGCCTCACTCTCCTGCATAGTCTGCCTCGTGTGTCCCAGAAAGATGTGAAATGATGGGGTGCTCCTTTGGCTCTCTGCCTGCCTCCTGCAAACCCCATGCAGGCGCTGTGCCCCCCGTCCCTCCTCCCATCCCAGACAAATCCCCTCGCCTGGGCTCTGGGTCCCACCTCCTCAACTACCCGTGATCTCTTGTTCTTCAACCTTTCTAGTGGCACCTCTCCTCCCACACAAACCTCAGCTGTGTTCCATCTTTGGCCAACATCTCCCCCGGCTCAAGCTACTGCCCGTTTTTCTGCCCTCTCGGCTGAGCTGCTTGAGAAAGCAGTTTCTACTCCCTGAGCCCTGCAAACCCAGCCTCAGCCCCACTGGAAGGGGGAAGCTGGCTCTGCCACATCACTGTGGCCTCTGAGTCCAGTCAATACTCGTCAGTCCTCACCTTACCTGGCTTCTCAACATGTGATCACTGCCATTGTCTCCCTGTTCCATGAGATGCACTCCTGGGTCCATCCCACCTCCCTCGCCTCTCCTTTCCAGCCTCCTGCGGGGCCTCGCTCAACCTGCCTGGCTCCTTCAAGCAAGGTCCTCTCAGGCTCTTCTCCCTCCATGCTCTCCCTAAGTGGCCTCACTCGTCCATGTATTTCTGATCTATATTTTCCTTCTCAACCCCAGACTCAAATATCCAACTGCCTACTGGGCAGGCATGGCTATTCAGAAACGAATCATTCTCAACAGGTTAGAACGGAACTCCCCATCTTCCCCGCTCCTTCTCCTGCACCCCCTACTGCGGAGGACATCATGCATTGTCTAAGTCACCCAGCCAGAGACCACAGCATCATCCTTGACTCTCACCCTGCCACGCCCAATTAATCACCTAGACTTGTTGATCTTCCCACCCAGACAGTTTTCAAATCTGCCCTCTTCCCTCCATCCCCACTACCAACCACCCTTGAGGGTCAGGTCACCTCTCTCTGGCCTGGACCACTGCAAGAGTCCATCTGACCCTCCAGCCTGCAGCCCTGCCTTCCACCCTCCAGGCTACAGGTAGAGCCAATCATGTGACTCCCCTGTATAAAATTCCCAAAGACCTGGCATTGCTGTGTGCAATCCACACCCCCGCCCGCCCTCCCCTACAGCCCATCTCTCACCACACTCCGCCTCTCCACTCTACCCCTCTCATCACAACCTGCTCTGCACACCCAAAACACGCCTGCTACACTCTGCTCGTGCTGAAAGGGGCCAGCTGGCAAGGGCACCTGTGGCCTGAGTTACAAGGATATCCTGTGTGCACCATGGGCATACTAGGCCTGCATCCCCACACCCTACGGGTCAGCTCATCTGACTCCCCACGCAGGTGTAGCATCTGAAGGCCAGCCGCAACTTATTCACTTTGTATTCCCGCCATCTAACCTGGAGCCTGGCACCTGGTAGGTGCTTTTCAAATATTTCTGGATGAAATGCAAAAAAAAACAGGGAATGCAGAGGTTGAGACATGCCTGTTGGACTTGGCGAGTAGGATCCCTTCACCTTAACCTTTCCTATTCTTCAGCACTTCTCAGATAATGAGGAACTGTCATGGTGATTTGGGAGGTTCTACCGGTAGCCCGTGCCAAGGGCCAGGGCTGTGAATATCCTGCTCCGTGCAGGACAGCAGAACCATCCTGTCCCAGTTAAGAAACACCTGACATCTGCTCTCTTTTGGTCTCACTTGAGTCATTGGTCAGTCACTCTGGCAATAATGATAATAATAACCTTGTCCATGTGTATCCTGGGTGTGGGTCCTGTCTCCCCGGCCAGACTGGAAGCTTCCTGAGGACAAGGGCGCAGGCTGCTTTTCTTTCTGGTCCACAGCTCCTCAACTCTCAAGACAAGGGGTCAGGGGGCAGAACAGAGGGACCAAAAACCCAGGGACTGTGGTACAGCTTTGGAGTCTGGCACCCCGCATTCACAGCCCAGCTCTGCCACTACCATTGTGTGGCCTTAGACAATAGCCAAGACCCAACTACTTTTTAATTTTTTTATTTTTATTTTTTCCCCATGGACCATGAAGACTGTTAGAAACCAACTACTTCTGTTTTCCTGTTTCCAACTGCCAGCATTCCTGTTTTCCTTCTTTGTGAAACAGGAATACTGGTATCCACTTGCGGGGCTGTTGGGAGGACTGCTGAGAGAATGCAGTTCAAGCATTGAGCACGGGGCCTGGCACACGGTAAGGACCACCCCTGGGAGTTGCCATTATTGAGATTGGAAGCTGGCTGACAGCTTCCTGGAGAGGCTCTGACCCACTTCCACCCCAGCTCTGGTCTCACACTTTTCCTCCTCTGCCTGGGTTTCTCCCCGCCGCCAGCCAGCCTTCCACCCCTGCAGACACCCTGGCTCAGTGGGAGCAATCAGACGTTAAGTGAGACCCATGAGAACACGGGAGGGAGGTGACTAGGGCCTTGAGAAAGCCGGGGCTATGGGTGGGGGAGGGGAGGCTGGCATCCCAGGGGGCAGAGAATGAGTCACAGAAGAAGTGAGAGAGAGAACCACTGATTTACACGTCAGAGCCTGAGCCCCAGGGCCTGGGCAGGAACCTCGTGTGTTTACAGAGTGTCAGGACAGGGGCGTGAGGCTCAGGTCCAGGCCAGCGTCCAAACCCAATGCCCTTCCCCAGCCCATCCTGCTCTAGGACGCAGTCCTGGGCCCTAAGGGAGGCAGCAGAGCACAGAGCGTAAGTGCGTGGGTTTCACCGTCAGAAAGACCTGGGTTTCTACCCTGGCTGTGCCACTCAGAATGCAATAATCTCTCTGAGCCTCAATGTCCTCATTTGTAAAATGGGGATCATAATACTATCTGCCTGGTAGGTTATTGAAAGAATCAAACAAAAAAATATATGTAAAGCACTTAGCACAGGGCTCCACACACAAAGAGCTGTGTGAGTTTTATTGCGATTATTGTTATTCTAAAAGAGAGAGACTAGGACGGAGCCCTCAGGAGCATTTGGTTCAAGAAGTGAGACCCAGGACTCAGACCAGAGCAGACTCCCGCAGGATGGAGAGAGTGGGGGACGGGGAAGGGGCAGGGCAGCCCCCAAGTGGGCTTTCTGGAGGAACAGGGCAGCACCCTGCTGACACAACTCCCAAGCACCTTTAACGCTCTGTGACACCCCATGAAAAGCACAGTCCACACCCACGTCTGACTTCACTCCACCTTCGCCTGCCCTGAGCCATAGAAGCATCTCTGCTTTCTGCCGGAGGATGTTAAGGACCCCAAATCTCGTGGTTCAGATGTCAGAGTTTCATGTTCCACCCCTCTCAATGCCCCTCACTCCCCAGTGGAGTGGACACTGCCTCTACTTCCTGAGCCTGCTCATTCCTGGGCTGTCCCCCTGCCACCACCTGCTCAGGGCATGGAGTCCCACAGACCCTCCACGGAAGGCTCAGAGACGGGCCTAAGGACTCCATTTCCGAGTTCTCAGGGGGCTGAGGCTGCCAGGAGGCGCTGACGTGCTGGGAGCCATGCCAACCTGCCGCATGGGCCGGCTCGGGTGGCAGTCCCTGGTGCCTCATTAGCTTCACCATACAGTGCCTCCTGGTTCCCCAAGACACACGCCTCCCCGCCTGGTCTGCAGGCAGTTCTGGTGTCCTGGGCCCTAGGAAAGGCTCTGGGTGTGAATGTCTCCTCTCCTAAAACCCCCAAATTGAAGAGCCAACTCTCCTCCTCTGAGGAGCCCTGGGGGCCAGGAAGAGTCTCCTTATTGTTAGCCTCTGGCAGGCGAGTGTTGACTCTGGGCCCAGCTCTGAGACTGTTCTGGGCTCAGGGTGGTCCAGGGGACTTTGGGCTGAGCCCATTTCCCCGCCAAATCCCTATTCAGGAACAGTCCTGGGACAGCCGTAGTGCACAAGCTCCTTGGCCAGACAGTCAGAACCTGAGTCCCACAGGCCCCATTGCTCTCTGAGATATCCCAGGATTTCCCTGCATGTGGCCTTCCACCCCTCTGCCAGTCTCGTTCCTAATTTACTCAAGGTACCACGTGCATTCTCATGCCAGGCTTTTGCGTAAGCCTGTCCTCTCCCGGGAACGCTGTCCCCAGCCCTACTGGCCCATCCTTTGAGGTGCACCTGTGACGTGGGCTGCGTGCTCTGGTGTGCTGGGCTCACCCCTCCCCTCCGCCCCTCTCTGAATGCTGCATGCTGCTTCCTACCACCCACTGCTTTCCCCTGCAGGGGCCTCCCCCCAGCAGCCCCAGTACAGGGCTGGGCTCACAGTGGGTGCTGAAGTAGACTACAGCGAGAACAGTTCTGCTTTGATCCCCACGGTGGTTCTGGCCTGGAATTATCCAGAATGACTTCTTAATTACCCAGAAAGGGGGTTCTACCTACACCTCCAAATGTCTCTCAAGTTACCTGCCACGTTCCTTAAAGAGTATAGGACAAGCAGGAGCCAAGTGGCTTGAGGGCTGAAGGGAGGCTGCCAAGCAGAGGGATTAAGAGCACAAGCCTTAACCTGAATCCTGGGTTTGAATCCAGCTCTACCACTGCCTAGCTGTGTGACCTTGGGCAAATTACTCAACCTCTCCGAACTTTAGTTTTTGAAGGTAATCATACCCAGTAGATTTGAGGATAGAATGCAATACTGTACCTCAAGCACAGAGAACAATGCCCAGCCCTTATTAGGCACTCTTTAAGTGGTAGCTATTATGATTCGTAAGCATTAATAACAACAAAGTTAATAAGAGTAGCAACATTATCATTCATGTGGGTCAAGGTGTTCCAGCCCCCCTTTTCCTTAGGGCCAACGTCTTGGTCTCTCCAACCATGGCCCCCACCCCACCCTTCCCAACTTGTGCAGGCACCAGAACACCCCCAGCCCCTCTCTGCCCCATCAGATCTAAACACCCCAGAAAGGGCCTCCTGGCCATGCTCTGAAGCCAGCAGAATGGGGCAGAGCTGGAGGGGGACCTGTCAGGACAGTCCCCATGGGGTAGGGGGAAGCCATGGGCTAGGGGGTTATCAACAGAGATACCCTCTTCCTGCCACTAAGCCTCTCTGGGAAGGGGCCTGGGGGACTGGGGTATACTCACTAGGATGCCCAGTACCAGCCTGGGTTGGTCTGGACATATTCCTTGACGATGTCACTGCAGAGAAAGGAGAGTGTCAGAATTTACCCCAGGTCTTTATTTCTGTTTCAAATCTGCTCTGCCCCACACAATTCACAGGACTTGAGAGGGAGAAGGAGGTAGGCAGCCCCTGCAAGCTCGGGGAGTCCCAAGCTAAGACCTGGGGTGGCTGGGGGAGTGTGCAGCTAGTGGACTGCACAGGAATGACTGCCACACAGATGTCTGCAGACCCAGAAGGCACCCGGGCCCGCCACACTCTGAACAGAGGACTCCTCACCCTACGTACTCTCTCAGGTTCCTCCCTAGCATGGGGAGGTCTACCGCCCCGCACAAATCCGCCCAGGCAAACATTCCAGGAGAGGTCTACTTGTGGGTTCCCCTGCCCTAGGCCTGGCCACAGTCACCCTTGGAAGGTGCCAACTCACCAGAAGGTAAAGAGAGACACAATGCTCACAGTCATCAACAGCTGGATCAGCAGGATGGTATAGACCTGGGGGTAGGAGGGGGCCACTCAGCCTGGGGAGCCCTGTTTGAGCCCAGGCCCCTAGTGACCCAGTCGACTCTCCAGACCTGCATCCTGTGCACGCCACCCTCCTTTTTAGGGGTCTTTGGAATGGACCCAGGACAAGGCGAAAGGAGAGTGAAGATGCTCCAGAGCCCAGAGCCACAGTAGATGTGGTTAGGGGTGGCAGGGGGCGCTGGGGTGAAACCTGGGAGCCATTCCCAGTATGGGCTGTTGGCGGGGGCATCACCAGAGAAGCTGAAGGATGGCTTCTCAAGGAGAGGGCTGGGCCGGGGCCTCTCCAGGACTCCCCCCACTGAGTCCCTGGTCCCAGGGAGCTGGGGAGAGGCAGTTACCTTTCTGACGAAGACTCGCCGAACCTTCTGATCGTCCCAACTGAAGGTGGTGAAGAGCTCATGGTCTCCTGTGGGGAAACCGTTGTCATAGCCGGAACTGCCGCCTGGAAGGCCAGGGGAGGACATGAGAGTCCCTCATCCATAGAAATGCTGTTCCCATGGCCCCTGCTCAGAGCTGCCTTTTTGTCAGCCTGGCTGTCTAGACCTGCTGAAGTCTTTCTCTCTAGCCCCAGTTGTCAAACACCACACCCCGGTCCAGTCCAGCCCACCCCCAGATCTCTCTCCCTCGTCACTTCTTGCTCGTCCTGCCTGGGTCCTGGGAATGAACTGTCATCTCCCTTCCCTTTCCCTCCACCCCTGCTCGGGTTCCCTGGGGGCCAAGCTCTGCCATATAAATGTGGCCCTCCCCTACTGTGCCCCCACCCCCTGCCTGGACACTGTGGCTCCCTTGTGGTTAAGGACCACAAAGGGACAGCCCTTCTCAGAACAGTCCTCCAAATCCCAAGCCTTTGACGACACAGCCTCATGCAACAACTTGTGCCCTTCTTTGGGGCCATTTCCAAGTCCTCAAATGTGTCCACTCCGTTCCCCACCAGGTCTCCATGAACTCCCCTCCCCCAGCAATAGCCTCTGTCTTGGTCTTTCCATGTTGGCCATGGCACTGAGCTCTTCAAGGGCTCCCCACTGCCCTTCATTCAAGTTCCTTAACAAAGCCCCACAGCCTCCGTGAGCAGAACCCTCCCGCTCCACTGCACATCCCCACTTTTCTCAGCCTGGGTGTATTTTTTCAGCCGTGTGCTTGCTTGCCTCTAGGCCCCTGCACATTCTATTCTTCTAGCTTTAAACACGTATCTCCCTGTCTCTTCACCAGGCTAACTCACGCCCATCCTTCGGGACTCAGTGTGGATACTGCTTCCTCCAGAAATCCTTCCCTGACTGTCAGGCAGGTTAGGTGAGGTGCCCGGGCCTCTGTCACTGCCTCCGTGTCACTGTGTGGTAGTCATCCATTCACTTGTCTACACAGTCAGCTCTCTGGAGGCAGAGATCCCAGCAGGTCTTGCAGATCAACGCATCCCCTAGAATATGCTCGGAGCCAGACACTGTGCCTGGCACGTACTTGGTAAAGTTAGTTTGTCACCTGCTGACTGAAAGGAGCTGCCTCCCTGCCTCAACAGTTCCTTGGAAAACGTTCCTTAAGGCACCAGTCCTGGCAACCAAAATACGGAAGTGAGGACAGGGAAGAGAGGTGGACCTGTTGCAAACCTGGGGCCTGGAGACCCTCACCCTCTCACCCAAACCTTCTCTTTCATGTTCTGTTTACATCCCCTGCCAACGCCCAGTGGCCAGGCCACAGCGGGGAGAGAGGGAAAGCAGTCCTGCGGGCGTGTAGGGCAGCAAGAGGGGTCCACAGCTATCAGACCTGGATTGACCTTCCTGTAGGTCGTGCTGTGATGAGCCCTCGGGGCTCTGGGTCCAGGGGGTTTGTAGCGGGAGGTGTGGACCATGATGGCCACTCCCTGTGAGCAGAGGCTCTGTCTGGGACATTGTCCCGGAGAACCCTTCTAGAATTCTGCTGGGGGTGGGGTGATAAAGTGGGGGAGGGGGAGGGGCTGCTGGGGGAGGCTAGAGGGACTTGTGGGAAGCCTATGTTCCCAGCCCTGAGGCAGAGTTCCCATGGGCTGCTCAACCCAACAGAGGAGTTCCCACCGGCTGCCATCCTTAGTGTGCAAGGAACTGGTATCAGCCCGCGTGAGCGTGCCTGGCTGCAAGGGACACTGAGGCTGGTATCCATGCACCTTCCCCACACGTGCCCTCCTCCCCCAGCAAAAGGAAAAGAGATAGGAAGAGTGACCAGGGAGGTGGATCCCCAGACAACCCTGGGGCCTCCACGGGGACCTGTCCCCACCGAGGTTTCAGATCAGCCACTGTGTAAACAGTGTGCCCCACTCACAGGGGGTCAGGCCCAGCGAAGGCCGTGGCCAGTGGTAGCCTCACCCTGCCCCTTCCTCGGTCAACTCTAATGTCTTCCCCATTCCTCTCCACATCTCTTTCTTCTAGGAGGGCCTTTCTAGACTAGCCCCTGGCTTTTCTCCCCCATCTGTCCCCTCCATTTGCCCTAGCACTCGAATTGAGAAAAACCACCTGTTCCCTACTTAGGAGTAGCCTGACTGCAGACATTGTCTCTCTTATCCTTTTCATGCAGTCCTCTTTGATCTACCTTCAAAACCGTCCTCTAAATCCTAAGCGTTTGACAACACAGCCTCATACAACAACCACACAGTGCATCTCTCTTTGGGCAACTTCCTCCTGCCCAGGTTTTCCATCTGGGTCCACCACTCCCCTGATGCTCCAGCTTGCAGGAGCTGAGAGACTTACTGGGGTCCACATAGGCCCAGCTTGGGTGGAGAGGCAGAGCGGTGGGGGCGGCGGGGAAGGCCCCTGACTTCAGCCCCTCCCCAGAGGTGGCCTCCTCATAGGAGGGCGGGGCCGAGGGCACTGCCGGAACCTCCTTCTTCTCACCATTCACCTGCTGCTGCCCCTCGGTCCCGGGGGCCTTGTTAGCCACGGAGAGCTGTGGAGTAGAGGCAGAGAGATGGTCACCAGGGAAAGGGAGCCTTCCAACTCCTCCTCACCGCCTCCTCAATTCCTGCAAATTCCATGGTCCTTTGTCACCCATGCTAGGAGGGGCAGGAATGTAGATAAGAATTTCCCTATTTTATACACAGGAGAACCAGGTTCCATGAGGGTCCGGGCTAGCCAGGGGCTAGTGGAGCCAGGGTAAGAACCGAGGAAAGAGATAGTTCTTAAGTGCTCACTACTGGTTGTTACTGTCTGTGGGGAAGGGCTGAGCCTCTATGGTTCCACTATTTCCCTGAGGTCCAGGAAAGGGCCTGGCACAGAGTAGACCCTCAAAAATATTATTGAATGAAAGGCTCTTTGATTTAATCTTCCTGCCACTTGCTAGTTGTGTTTTGACCCCTGTTTTAAAATGAGGATCAGAGAGGAAGCATGACTCATCCAAGAGCTACACATGGCCCACGGGCTGCAGGGCCTAGGCACCATCCACTGGGACTGGCCTCCTTCTGCTGCACTGGGAATGACACAGGAAAGTGGAGATGGGGGAGACAAGGACAACAGGAAAGGAGGAGGAGAGGGAGAAGAGTGGAGGGGCCTGCAGCATGGAGGAAGGCCAGAGGTTCCTGGCTAAAGGTCCCAGTCTGGCCTCATCCTGTTGGAACCTCAGCCTCTCTGCAAAACCAGAATAGAATTACAGAACATCCCTGGGAAAAGGGACCTTGGAGGACATCTAGTTTAGTCCCTTCCTTCACTGAACAGTTGAGGAAACTGAGGCTCTGAGGGAAATGTGCCCGAGGCAGGTTGGAAACTCAAGTCCAGTTACTCTCAGGTATGACCCGGCCCCTCCCCGCCTCCCGTGTACACGTTTAGCTTTGGGGAGAGGATATGAGCTGGGAGGGCTGAATGATACAGCCAGAGAAGGAAGGATTGGGGTGGAGGGGGTGGTGTGAAAACTGAAACAGCAACAAAAGGACTGGACCTCGGAAAACAGGATTTAGGTCTGGTTCTCCAGAAAATGTGTTGACCCAAAGGGTCACTGAGGAAGGCTGTAGGGTTCCTTCTTTGCAGGGGGGTCTAGCTGAGGCAGCCCGGGGACGGGCAAGCACCAGAAGATTTCTGGTTCCTATGGGGGCCCAGGACCATTGGACTGGAGGAGTCTTTCCCATGCCCCACAAAGCCTATGAGTTAGTAGGGGGCAAAGGGCAGAGGAGGCAGGGGGTGTGCATTCACCCAGGACAGGGAGCTGTCAACGAAGTGACTGGTGGATGGAGGGTGGGGAGTGGAAGGAGAGGCCCAGCAGAGGGGTGCTCTCTGTGTTGGACATTGCCCAGGCCACCTGGGGGAGGGTACTCAGCACCCAGGCCTGTGCGGATGCTTCCCTCCTACTTCCCAATCCCCTTCGACTCATCATCCAGATTGGAAGGATCATGCCCAGGAAAATCCATGTCAGCGCCCACCCTGCCATTCAGCCCCCCAGAGCGTCCTGGGCCCTATCTCCCCAACCTCCATGCATATGGCATTCCCAAGTGACGTCTGAAAAATGGCAGGAGGTGGTATCACTCAATGACATCATTTTGAGGCCCGAAGAGCTTAGCAACAAGGAAAGGAGGGTCTGAGGGCCCAGGGAAGGATGCCATTGGCTCTGAGGCTCAGCTCAGTGAGAAGGGGCAGTATGGGGGAGGTCCTTCTCCTGTTTGCTCTGCGCAATCCTTAGCATCCCCAAACAGAGGGCCAGAGGACCCCCCCCCACTTTGCCCCAGGCCCTAGTCGTTGTATAATTCCACAGGCTATTGATGTTACATAACCCTACTAGGCCAGCCAAGTCTCTGCCCAGCCCCTCCCCTGCAATTCAGGCCTAAAACTGGGGGGAAAAAAATGGAGATGTTTTCTCCAGGCTCATTCAGTCCCATGCCTGGCCAAAACCAAAACAAAAATTAAAGCATCTTGATGCAGGGTTGCCATAGTAACCCCCAACCATAGGGGATGTATGCAGATATCCGGATGAGGAATAATGAGGGGGGATCTGCAGAGGGTGTGAAAGATGAACATAAAGTGGTTGGGTTTGGGATTGGAGCATTGGACCAGAGGGGGGTGCCCTATAGATACTGCCCCCCAGGGCTCACCCTGGTATACACACACGCACACACGTACACGCGGTCACATCAGACACCCAGGCTCACACAAGGGAGCCGGGGCGCCTGTGAAGAGTCTCTTGATGCCAAAGCGCAGGGTGGAAGGGAGACCGGGGAGGAGAGAGCCCGTGGGCTGGAAGATGACCAGTCCATCCCTTGAAGTGGGCCTTTTGGTCCTCTGACTCCAGCAGGGACCACAGAGGACCTTCGCAGTAGAGCGAGAGGAGGATGCTTACAGTGGCCCAGAGAGCTTGCTTAGGATGAAGGGGAGACGGGGAGACGGGGAGACGGGGAGCCAGAGGATGGAGGATGGTGCAGGTGGGGGAGATGCCGGTACCTTGCCCTGGGTCATGGTGTCGTCTGTCTCTCGGGGAAGGGGTCCCTGAGGCAGGGGCGGCCGCTTGGGTCACCGCAGCCTGCCTGTGTCTCTTCCTTCCTCCGCGTGGGTTGTGGGTTCTAGCAACATCCACCGCAGCCGAGCCAGGCGGACCGGAGCGTACCATCCGCGCGCGGGGGGAGGAGGGGCCGGGCTTGGAGGATGCTGCAGAGGACGCTGCGGATTCGCGAGCCGAGGGGGAGGAGGCCCGCACCGCCCCCTCCCCCACCCCACCGGGTCCTCACCCCCTCCCCCGGGACTCCAGAGCGTCGCGCTGTG
This sequence comes from Cheirogaleus medius, assembly GCA_008086735.1. Lineage (NCBI taxonomy): Eukaryota > Metazoa > Chordata > Mammalia > Primates > Cheirogaleidae > Cheirogaleus > Cheirogaleus medius. The sequence continues at coordinate 20,241,398 of VBSM01002616.1, read as the reverse complement.
CAGCAGCCCAAGTGGATGGGTCCGCGGGGGCGGGGGAGGGGCGCGGGAACTCTGTGACACCGACCAGCTGATGCTGCCTGCTGTAACCGGAGCTGAGTGGCCGGGCCTTATTGCTCCACCATCTCTCCACCATCTCTGCCCGCTGACAGGCTCCATCCGGGCCTCTGCCTTCCGCCTTTCTCTTTGGATGCGGCCCTGATTTCTGTCTCCATCTGCAACTCCCCCTATTTCATCATCCCTGGTAGAGTGGGAATAGTCCCTGACGACCTCGAGCTACCCTGCCCGCTTCTAACAGGGCCCCTGGGCCTCCTTGTCCCCCCTTTCTCACCTGTGAAATGGGAACAATAGGCCCCCCTCCTTGTCTCACAGAGACAGGGGTTGGGAGGAGACAGCTCCTGCTTTGTTCAACCCTGCCAGGACATTTAAGGAGATCTTTCTGGAGACAACTCCAGTTCTGTCTCAAAGCCTCTCCAACCTCCTGCTCTGCTCTCTTCCTGCCTCCACTCTCAGCCTCCATCACCCCTGTCTCCATCTGCCCCCCATTCCAGAGCTGGTTCCACTCCCTTTCCCAGCCTTGTGCGTGGGGCTCAGGCATCACCAGGCCCCGTTTTCTGCAGCTGCTGCACTGTCACTGTGGGGTTTGCAATCTCGAGAGCTGGGCTCAGGTCCCAGTTTAGTCACCCACTTGCTGTGTGACCTTGGCAAGGCCCTAACCTCTCTGAGTGGCAGCATCTCCTATGAAAAGGAGGATAAGGCCGGGCGCGGTGGCTCACGCCTGTAATCCTAGCACTCTGGGAGGCC
>VBSM01002616.1:20202078-20212656 GCA_008086735.1 Cheirogaleus medius | reverse complement strand
AGGGAAGGGAGGGGGCCCGCCAGCAGCTTTACAGAGGGGACAGAGCTCTATGGAACCAGGGTGTCCCAGGAGAGGGCAATGCAGCTTGGACAGTCTCCATGCAGTATTCTGGGCAGTATGAGGTGTGCAGGGGACCCAAGTGATTACCTCTGGAGGAATGAAGTAGCCAGAAATCCCCTAGGGGGATGAGGTGGGAAGGGAGAGGGATGCAGCTGGTCTGGGGTGAGGGGTGGTATGCAATGAGCCTGCTGAGACTTTGGGACTTGGTATCAAAATACCTAGAAGGCTTGGCGGGATATTTAGATGTGCCTGGGGCAGATATCTGGAAGTCGTGGATGGAGAACCCCATCAGTCTGGCATCTGGTCCATTTTCACTGCTTTCAAGGCACAGTGAGGGGCCTTCCCACAGTGGGGTGTGGAGGGCATTGAGGGGTGAAGCCCCCAAGCTGTCACTTTAGGATGAAGAAATGCTTGCCTGCTCACCCATCTGGGTGGCCTTCTTGAAAGAGGAGCAATTTCTGGAACAATGTGACTGACGAGACAGATGGTTTGGTTATAGAAAACAGGTTTTGAGCGTGTGCTACGGGCCAGCGCAGCTCTAGAAAACAAGGGTGAGTGGTTGTGCCCCTGCCCTCAGGGGGCTGACATTCTATCGGAGAAGGCAGATGGGGGAAACCTCAGCACCGTAAAGACAAAGCGCTTGAGAAAGGCTATGCCAGGGTGGGGGCGGGGTGGGGAAGTAAGTCAGCTGTGTGGGAATTGTGGGAATTGTGGGTAAGGAGCTCTCTGAGGGGTGAAGTGGGCTCATCCTCAGAGGCTTAACATTCCTGTGAGAACCTGGTGACAGTTTTGGACACTTTCTCAGAAACACACACACGCACACACAACCTATGTTCCTTACAGTGGGATCCCCCCAAAAAGGCCCTGAGGCTATCAAGAGCAGCCATGAGCATGGACACTGGCATTGATCTCTGGGACAAAGACGAATCCCAAGGACAAAAGCCCAGCCAGGGCCTGGCCTCCCCCTGGGCAGCAGCATGGCTGGTGGATGCGAAAGCATGGCTGGCCAGCCCCCTGGTGCGAGAGGGGGTGGGCTTCAGCAGGAACAGGTTCTCACCGTGTGTGGCCCTGGTGGCCGTGGAGTAAAAGGCCCTGTGAGGAGGGTGATGGTGGGACGCCCACGACGGTAGGCAGCAGTGGTCTGAGTCACAAAGGTGGGGCTGGCAGTGGTCGTGGTGGGCAGCGTGGACAGTGCGGCGGGGTGGTGAGGTGTGGGGGCTTCAGAGTCCAGAAGTCCTTGGTTTGCATCCCAGGATGTTGTCATCACCAGGGCAGCCAGGAGCTCAGCCTAGAATAGTGGGAACCCTCAGGGGGCCTGGGGGGAGCGCAGGGTCAGTGTCACCCAGGGAGCTTTCTCAGAGTGTGTGCCCCCTCCGCACTCCCATGCCTACTTGAGACAATGTGGCCTCCAGGCAGGTGGACAATCATATTGCCTAAAGCCCTCCAGGGAATTCTGATCCATCCCTGACACTTTGCCTTTCTGCCCCAGAGCAACTGTCCAAGAAGATCACTGAAGAAAAGGAAGAAGACACTGTTCCTCTGTACTAAATAGACCCCCTGCAGCTCAGCCCAGCCCAATTCAACAAACTAGCCTATTCATTCAACACATTTTTTACTAAATGTGTTGGCGGGGGCAGGGTCTCACTCTGTCACCTGGGCTAGAGTGCAGCGGTGTGACCATAGCTCACTGCAACCTCAAACTCCAGACCTCTAGTGATCCTCCTGCTTCAGCCTCCCAAAGTGCTGGGATTACAGGTGTGAGCCACTGTGCCTGGCCCATCCAGCACATTTTTATTGAGCATCAACCTGGGCCAGGCATTGGAGACCCAAGACCCACGGTGGGGAAAGCAGCCAGGGCAGAGATGATCCCAGTGCCATGACAGCTCTGTGATAAGGAAGCCAAGAGTACTCTAGGAATACTCGGGAGGGGCAGTCTTGGTTCATCAGGGAAGGCTTCCTGGAGGAAGAGTAGGTGGGGGCCAGGAGCCAGCCAGGAGGGTGGAGAAGGCCTTTCAGGAAGTAGCAGCCACCTGTGCACAGCCTGGAGGCGAGAGGTCGCAGGGACAGCAGGTGAGGTGGAGGAATCTAGGTGTGGCCTGTGTGAAGAGGAAGCTGAGAGACCAGGGGGCTGGAGTTTATCTGAGGGAGGCTGGGGTGCTGCCCTTACTCCGGCTGCAACCTGGGGAACAGACCAGCCTGGGGAGAGGGCTCTGTGATCAGGGGACGGGTGGGTTGGCTGCTCTCGGGATCTTAGCAAGAGATGCCGAAGGCCTGAATGAAAAGAGCATCCCTGGGCCCAGAGACCAGGGCTGGAGTCCTCAGAAACACAACTCTGCTGTGGCCGACCCCTTCTGAGAGGCCTGCGTCCCCAGGCACTGGGGCCTGCTGAGGGGATTGTTCTGGAAACCTTGTGTCCAGCTACACTATCCAAGGCGTGGGCCTGTGCGGCCATCCAGCCTTTCCCTGCTCTCCTTCCTCTCTCTGCATCCTCTTCCCTCTGTCCCTCCACACTCTTTGCACAGTCCTTGGCAGCCTCAGCATAGTCCTCAAACCCCCTCTACCTCCTGGCCACCCTCGAACCCAGCTCTGCTCTGCTCCTTCGCCTTCTCAGCTCAAAGGCCGCCCCTGCCCCATCTCAGTCAGGCCCTCCCTCTGCCACATCCTGGAGCTTGTCTTTCCTAAAATGCCTGCACATCTCAAAGCTCAAATTACTCCGCTCTCCAGCCACATCCCTCTGTGCCTCTGCCTCTGCTTCCCGCCCGCCTGCCCGGGAATCTGCCTCCCCTCGGCCTCCAGGCCCCCCACCTTCTCCCCACAGGGCCGCCGCCAAGCCCCTTTCACTCCCTTCCCCCTCGGCCACCCCGGCCCAGTTGCCATGGCACCCACCCGGCACCCCCAGGCAGAGGGACGGCTGCAGGCTGGGCCGTGTGCCCCTGAAGAACAGCAAGCCGCCTGCAGGTCCTGGCATCCGTTCTCAAACAGGCGTCCCCACTGCCCCTGCCCACCCTCTCTGTCCTCCACTGCAGCTATTTCAAGTGCCCCGATTTGTCCCTTGGGCCCCCAACTCCAGTCCGACTCCCAGCAGCTTCCCCTCCTCCTCATTCACAAAGAAGGCAGAAGCCCAAGATGGGAATCCCCGCAGCTGCCTGCCGCCCCCTTCACATCTCAGCAACACACACACACACACACACACACAGCTGGCTTTCCCTCCTTCCTCCTGGAGCACCGACCTCCTCCTCCTGGCGGGCCGAGCCTGTGCTGTGCAGCCTAGCTCCTCCCTCCTCCCTGGGCGCCATCTGTTATCCTCCTCTTGCCTCCCTCTCCACCCTTGCCTTCCTCAGCCCACCCGTAATCACGGGAACCCCCACGCTCCCCTTCTGCCTCCCTCCCCTTCCTTCCCACCCAGCGCCTTCTGGCTTCCGCAGCTCTCCGGAGCCTTCTCTGGCCCGTCCCAGAAGCGCCTCAACGCCAGAACATCCAGAGCTCCTCCGACCATTTCTCCCCAGCCTGCTCCTCCGGCAGTGCTCCCCTTCTCAGCAGAGGGCAGCAGGGCCCAGCTGCACACCTGGAGTCACTCTGTGCTCCCCCTCCCCCAAACCCAGTCCAACCACCCTCGAGCCCCCCCAAAGCTCCTCTTCAATATGCCCAGAATCCATCATTCTGCTTCTGCTGTGGGCCAGGCACTTATCCTGCACGTTCTGGCACATTATCCGCTCACGTATTCACTCAACAAGCATTTCCTGGAGAGCCCACCATGCGGTGCTGACGTGACTCCCGTTTGTGATTCCAACTCGGACAACTGCTCCCCTTGACACTTGATGTCTCCCATCCTAACACAGTCATCCATCCGGACTTCACCCTTCGACTTTGTCTTGCCTCCCACCCACCTGTGAGTTCGCTGCTCCTCCGTGTTGCCACCTCGGCCTCCGTCGGCCCCAGCTGGGCCTGTCGGTGGGCTTGGTCAGTGCAGTGATGAGGGCTCAACGGCCGCGGTGATGGGGAAATGTTTGAGATGGGGCTGGTAGGGGTAGTGACTCTGTTGCAATTCCCTTAGGGACATTTATTAGTTTATGCACGCAATAAATATGTATTGAGCACCTACAAGGTGCCAGGCACTGAGCTACGAGGAACAAAAATATGCACAGTTTCCTCCCGGAGCTTACAGTCCAGTGAGGGAGACATTTGCCAGATAAATGTCATAATTATGACCAAGACAAGCGCTCCACCAGGGTGGAACCTGACACTCTGAGCATGTAACCAAGGGACTTGGTCCTCTCTGAGGAAGTGATGGTTAAGCTGAGATCTGAAGGACAAAGATGTGTCAACTAAGAGAGGAGAGACTGGTCCTGTACCCCAGGGGCAGCATGTGCAAAGGCCCTGTGGGGAAGCAGGGCGATACACAGGACAGGAAATCCAGTGTGACCAAGGACCATGATGCACACACTTTATTTAAATTGTAAAGTAACGTAACACAAAACTTACCATTTCAACCCTCTCACAGCATACAGCTCGGTGGCATTTAGTAAATTCACAATGTTTTACAACCATCACCACTACCTACGTTGGATAGTTTCATCACCCCAAAACCAAACCCTGTGCCCATGAAGCACTCCCTCCTCATTCCTCCCTCCCCCAGCCCTGACCACTCATCTATTTTCTGTCTCTGTGGATTTGCCTATTTTGGACATTTTGTCTAAAAGGAATCACACAGTATGTGGCCTTTTGTGTCTGGTTTCTTTCACTTAGTGTGATGTTTTCAGAGTTCGTCAACATTGTACTGTGTATCAGCATGTTATTCCTTGTTATGGCTGAGTAATATTTCACCATGTGGACAGAGCACAATTTGTTTATCCAGTCATCCATTGGTGGATATTTGGTTTTTTCCTGCCTTTTGGCTAGTGCGAATAATGTTGCTATGAACATGAGTGTACGACTGATTGAGCACTTGATTTTGAGTCCAGGAGTAGAATTGTGGGGTCATATGTTAACTCTGTGTTTGACTTTTTAAGCAACAGCACACACTTTTAATTGCATTACTTAGAGTCACACAGTGGTGGTAAGACGGGGTGAAGATGACATCTGAGAGCGCATATTGTTATTTTTCAATATTTGCAATTTCATCTCTTTTTGCTCGGGTTGTTTAAAGTGGAGGAGAACAGGCTGCGAGGGACCATCTAATAAACCACCCCACAGACTGGTTAGACGACTCCGTACCGCAGGCCCTACCAGGCTGGGGATCTATCAGTTTTGACCCCTGACATGTCTCAAAAGTTTAGACTCGTGCTTGGCACATGGTTGATGCTCAAGAGAATATCTGTTGTATGAATAAATAAATACAATGAACTATTTCAAGTGCCCTAAAACCCCAAGAAAGCAGACATCCATCAACTGGAACCAAAGAGAACGAGCCAACATTGCAGCCAGAAGGTGGGTGGTTAGATATGGTAAAGGACTTCCCAGAGCCACAGCACCGGCGGCCCTTGGGGCAGCCTCAACTCTTATTCTTTAACACCTGCCATGTGCAGGTGCTTTTACTCATGTTTACACGGAAGCTCAGAGCCCCTGAGTGGCTTTGGATTCCACAGCAGGGCAGCCTAGAAGGGGAACCAGAGTCCCCAGGCTGCTGGTCACCCAGCCTTGCTCCCTCGGCAGTGGTCCCTCCATCCCAAGGCCAGTGCGCATTCCGGGGAGGCAGGCCTGGGGATGAGGGCAGCCCAAGGGGCCCTCAGAAGAGCTATGGAGAAGACACAGTCTCCCTTCCCCCCGGTAGAAGCAGGAGGAGGCAGGGGGGAGGGCAGCAGAGCGTGCACATTGGAGGCTGATATTGAATTGCAGAACAATGAGCAGAGGATTAGGTGCCCTACCTAGACCCACCCCGAGAGAATACCAAGGCCTGGGCCAGCCCTTGGGAGAAGCTGCCAGGCCCACTACCGGGTGGAATCATGGCCCAGCGAGCAGGGCGATGAGGTGGGGTGGGTGGGCCCACAAGCAGGAAGACATCATTGATAGGGCTGAGACCTGGGCATCTGCATTCAGAGCTCCTCCTGGGCTCCTGGGGGCAGAGTTGGGGGAGTTCTGAGCCAGGCTGAGACCTCATCCCAAGTCCATGCCTTCAGGGAATGCAGGGGCAACGGAGATAGGAGCACACCCAATCTCCCAGGATTCTAGGGGTAGGGAAGGAGAAGCTGTCTTGACTCAGTCAGGGAAGGCTTCCTGGAGGAGGGTGAAGGGTGTGGGGCCAGGCTGGGATACAGGAAGATTTGGGTGTAAATTATGGCTTGGATGCTTCCTAGCTGTTTGACCTCGGGCAAACATTTTTTTCATCCTACCAATATTTTTGTGAATGTCTATTGGGACAACTAACACAAATTAGATACAGCTGCCGTCCTCAGAGCTGAAACGAATCATCCAGGATGCTCCTGGTCCGTGCTGTGACGGAGGTGGAATGTGGCTGTGGGGCAGGGGCGGAGGAAGTGGTGGTCAGCTTAATGTCCTTGAGCCTCCCTGTCCTAATCCATGCAATGGGATTTGTACCCGTTTCGCTACACAGTTGAGAGGAAGGGCAGGCAGGCCTTGGGAGAGGCATGAGGCATGAGGCTAAGGAGGGGCAGGAGGGGTGTGCTGCAGGGTGGGAGGCAGAGGGGCCCTGGGCAGAGTCGGAACAAGCTCCTGCAGGTCACCCAGTCACGGGAGGCCGTGGATGCTGGAGGCAGGCACCAGGGAGCTAGGGCGGCTCGGCTGCAGCTGTTCTGAGTGGGGAGTCAAACAGGTTTAGGTGACCTTTGCGAGCAAGGTCACGGGGCGTCACTCATTACCACCCTCCTCTCAGGTAATGACCCGATGTGGTCTGGTCTGGCATTCACAGCTCCTCTCTCTCCCTATAGTGTGGAGACGCCCATTCTCCTAGGCCAGCCGGCAAATACCTTTCCCCTGCCCTTCAGCCCCTAGAGGAGGACCCCCCAGCCCCTGGGTGCATGGAAGCCCAGGGAGCCATGAGGCCACCACGGCACCATCAGCTCTGGGGCCTCCAGCCTGGCCTCCCCTAGATGTAGTGGGCAGGAAGCCAGGGACTAGGGAGAGTTCAGAGCAGTCAAGGGAGTTGCGTAGGAAATATACCCTTCCACAGTCTCCTTCTCCCAGCTGGTCTCCCCTCCTGCTAGCGCCCACAATGGCTCCCAGCTGCCCTCCTGTAAAGCGACTTTATTAGCCTGCAGCCTGTGCTCCTCCATACTGTAGAGCTATTTAGGACCCCATTAGTCAGCTTGTTCAATCCTCCCCCTGGTGCACAAACTCCTGCCAAGCTTCTCTGGCATTTGCTCATCCTGTTTAGACCCCTCCAAGCAACTAGGAACTCATTATTTCACAAAGCAGGGTTATTAGAAAGCTCTCCCTGCCCCTAGCCCCTTACTCCCTCTAATCCTTGTCAAACATGAGCAAATTTATTCCTGGTCCCACCTCATCCCCTCAATGCGCAATGCATCCATGCTCCAAGAATCAACTTCTCCCTTGAATCAGGTTCCTGAGGACCACCCTGTGGCTGCAACATAGTGCAGAGCAGGGTGCAGGTGAGCTTGGGGGACGAGGGCTGGCGGTTGGCTCATTCATCCACTTGACAATTGTCGAGCACCTCTAATGTGCCGGGCCCCGCGGGAGGCACTGGGGGTGCAATGGTGAGCAAACCCAGATGCAGGCCCGTCTTCTTGGAGTTCACAGCCCAGAGGAGAAGCCAGATCCTGAGCAGACAATCGTGAGTCCCTGAGCAACACAAAACACAAGACGAACCCGTGGGTGGATGGCCAGGGACTGTGGGTTCCTGGGGCTACGGGAAGCCTCTCCCAGGGAGAAAGCGATGTTTCAGCCAGGATCTCAAACTGCGTTCTTCAGACTGTGAGTGGCAACCCATTAGTGGGTCATAAAATCAATTTAGTAGTCGTGACCTGAATTACTTTTTAGTGACATAGAGTAAAATGTAAAACGTCTCACTCATGGAGCACTGGTTAGTGAAATGTTAGTTTCAGTTATCTGTCTGAGAGATGATGTTCATGAGTCAGGATATCAAATGTACTTATCACTACAGGTCTCAGTTAAAAAGGTTTGAAAGCCACTGGCCTAGAGTTGGAGGGAGAGTTGGCCACGAGAACACGGTGATGACACATGTCCCAGGGAGAGGGAACAACATGTATCAGGGCTCAGAGATGAAGAGGATAGAAAGGGACACACAAGTCCAAGGTCTGGCCTTGTCTTGGGGGCACTGGGGAGCCATGGGAGGTTAGGTGAGATCCCATCTTCTTCATCCCTGGGCCCCACCCCATGGGCAGGAGGGAGACTGCAGGAAGCTGTCTTTGTGTCTCCCCAGGAGCCTGAACCTGCGACCCTCCCTGCCTCCGCCTGGGCCTGGCTGTCAGGACCACCTGAAGTCACCCTATCACTGGGAAAAAGCCTGACTTCCCATAGTCACAGCTCCTCTTTGCCACTTACCAGCCTTGTAATCTTGGGCAACTTTTTTTTTTTTTTTTTTATTTCAGCATATTATGGGGGTACAAATATTACGGTTATGTATATTGCCCACGCCCCCCTCCCCCCCTTGGGCAACTTTTATAGTCTCTCTGTGCCTCAGTTTCCTCCTGTGCACAGTGGGGCTAATAAGATTCATCTGCAAAAGTCCTCGTGAGGATTTAGCTTGTAACCCAGCTGTCTCTAGCCTTCAGTAAAACAAAGGATTTCTTTTTTGTATAAGTACGTCCCAAATATTTCTTGAAACATGCTTATACTTGCAAAATCATTTGTTGTTCATGTGAAATTCAAATCTGCCTGGATGTCCTGTATTTCACACGGCTCTCGCTCTGGCCCAGCCCTGCGTGGATCCCACACCCTCTGATTCTGCCGAGGCTTCCTGCCCCTCTCCTGCCAGCCCCACTTGGGGCTGCCCTCTTCGCTCAGTCCGGCTTTGACCCAACTGTGGATCTATCCTGTCCCTTCTCCCTCAGTCCCCAAAGTACCAACCTCACTTGTACCAACCTTGTGGGGAGAATGGAGGGCATTTGTAGCTCAGCTGGGAGCAGGAGACAACGTCACGACAACTGTCACTGTGCTCCAGCAGGGGGCGTCCTCACTGGCCCTGTTCCACACAGGCCCACCCCCCTCGTGCATGGTCCCAGCCCCCTCTTCCGAGCTACCGGTAAACAACACCCTAATCCATTTCTTTATTATTCAAAGATCTTAGTGCTGGTTCTCACTTCTCTCCCATCTTGGTTATTTCAGGGAGTGAGTTAGGGATTCACTTTTACAATCAAAAAAGTCCTCTTGAAGCCAGGCTACTGGAGTTCTAATTCTGCCTCCCCACTTACTCAAGGAAAGTCACTTGACCTCTCTCTGTCTCATTTTCCTCCTCTTTAAAAAAATGGGATGATAATATTTAGCTCATAGGATTGCTGTGAGGATGGAACAGAGCAAATATATGCAAGATTGTCTAGAACAGCATATGACAGAGTGGGCACTAAATATGGGTTTAATCTTATAACTGCCATATTTCATCAGTTCTAAGTATCTTGTCTTCTCATTGTAAAATCTTTTACAACTGTGTGTGTGACAGCTGGGAGTGGTTGTCATTGCCTGGGCATACCTAAATTTGGTCAGGTGAGTTCTGTGCCTTCTCTTTCCTGCATATGTTCAATGTAATTGTTGGTTTGTTTATTTGTTTGTTTGTTTGTTTTTGGAGACAGGGTCTCACTCTGTTGCCCAGGCTGGAGTGCAGTGGCACAATCATAGCTCACTGCAACTTCCAACTCCTGGGCTCAAGTGATCCTTCTGGCTCAGCCTCCCAAAGTGCCGGGATTACAGGCGTGCCCCACCTAATTGCTGTTTAAAATGTCTTCGAAAAGGTTACACTGTGGTTTAGCATTTAAACAAAGTTATTGTGTAAACAGAAAGGCCAGGAAACAAAGGAGCATAGCAAGAATTTGATATTAGTGAAGTAGTTATCATTGAAGAGTGACCATAATTTCATATTTTCTTGCAAAACAGTCAAGTGTTTCATGAGACCTAAGAAAGGAATAGCCCCAAACAGATAAAACTGCATTGTGCTGTTATTACTGGTCTCACATGAAGCAAGAAAACACCTGCCGTGAAGCTTACAGTAGGAGTATCTGAAGCTTGGAAGGAAATTCTGGAAACAATAGTGGACAATTGTTTCAACAATGGTATATCACGCACACTCCTGATGGCACAGAAGGTGATCATGTGTAGAAAAACATAAAGGACTCTGAGTCAAAGAGGAATTCAGGAAACTTGGACTCTGTGAAGAAATTTCAGGATTATTTTAGCCAATTTGTTTTGCCTATAATTTCCTTTTTTATGCATGCACAAGAGTAATTTTGGCTTTAAAAACTGATATCTAAATAAACCTAAATGACTTTTTAAAATAAGTATAATAAAAATTGCCTAGTGGTAAGAAAGCATTTTTTGATCATTTTCTTTCTCTGACTCAATATATATATATATATATTTTTTTTTTTTTTT
>VBSM01002616.1:20191725-20201978 GCA_008086735.1 Cheirogaleus medius | reverse complement strand
CGGCCTCCCAGAATGCTAGGATTACAGGCGTGAGCCACCACGCCCAGCCTATTTCTAATCATAGTAAAATACACGTAACATAAAACTAACCATCTTAACCATTTTTTAGTGCACAGTTCAGTGGCATTAAGTACATTCACAGTGTTGTGTATCCATCTCCAAGAAAGCATTTTTGTCATATTCTAACTAGTAGTGCAACATAGATGCATAGGTTTCCTGAGACATAGCGTAGTGGTCGTCGTAGACAAAATGCAGCCGTCCTCTTGTTGGAACACAGCTGCCCTCCCAGAACCACAGCAAGAGCCCCGCCTGCTTTGCCAGGAACACCTTGTTCCTCTCTGGCATGAAGGGAAAGTCAAGTGCAAACACAGGCATGAGCAGGAGCTCAGTCATCATTGACCCCTTCCCCTCCTCCCAGACTTGGGGCCAGATCAGCATTCAGGCTTGAGTCCTGCCTACTGCTATAAGCTGTGTGACCTGCAAGTCACAATCTCTCTGGACTTTATGTTCTTTTTTTTTTTTTTTTTTTTAAGTATCCCAACCTGGAGAAGAAAGGGGTTTTGGGTTCGTTTGTTTGTTTATTTTTCTTTTGAGATCAGGGCTTGCTATGTTGCCCAGGCTGGACTCAAGCAATCCTCCCAACTCAGCCTCCTGAGTAGCTGGGACAGCAGGTGCCCATTACCTGGCTCAGACTTGATGTTCTAATCATATAAAATGAGATCCACAGGCTAGATGATCTCTCTGATCCCGTCAGGTTCTAAATTTATGATTATATGACTGAATGACCAGACACAGGCACCACAAACACATACAAATTTGGGTTGGGACTTTGTGGGCTGCAAAGAGAAGCCATGACACCTATTCTGGGCTTGCCAGGAGGTAGGAGATTTTTATCCAACTGCGTTAGAAGCAGTACTTCCCAGGATCAAGGGCCAGTGGGCCACTCTCTCAAGATAATGAACACCTTGACCAAAGAGGAAAGACCAGAAAGGGTGTGTGGCCCACCCAGGGGCACACAGCAACTCAGTGGTTGGAGGTGGATTTGGGAACCATTGTCACAACTCCAGCTCATATGAGTCCTGAGGTAAAGGTTTTCCAGGCTCAGGCCTGAACTTGGCCAGTTGAGGTAGACAGTATGGCAGAGGGTCAGAAGTGGTACATGAAGCCACAAAAGGAGGGAGTGTGGAAGACATTCCCTGGGTGGGGTCAGAGGCACAGCCAAGCCAGACTCCTCAGGATCCTTGTCTCTTCCTATGTGCTCAGCCTGGAGGTGGGTCCCAGATACCCTTCATAACACAGGGTTGGGGGCTCCCTGCTCCCTCTGAATCTCTTCCTAGCGCATTCAGAATGCTTGAGGTTGGGGAGGGATGGCTGAGGGTAGACGCCAAGTACCTGTGTGTCAGGCACTGTTCTAGGCTCTGGAAATACAATAGAGAACAAAACCCATAAGCATCCCTGCTCTTTCGGAGCTCCCTTCTATTAGGGCCATTTTTTTTCTTTCTTCCTCCCCCTCCTCATCCTCTTCCTCTTCCTCGTCCTCCTCAAGAGCAGGAGTCACAAGTTCTGATATATATGTGTATGATACGTTCTTAGTTGCAAAATACTTTCCCATTCATTATGTTTTGTTTTTGTTTTTGTTTTAAGAGACAGGTCTCACTCTACTGCCCAGGCTGGAGTACAGTGGCCTGATCATAGCTCACTGCAGCCTCAATTCTTGGGCTCAAGCCATCTTCCTGCCTCAGCTTCCCGAGTGGCTGGGACTACAAGCATCTTGCACCACCCCACCCGGCTAACTTTTTTTTTTTTCCAGAGATGGGGTCTCGCTATGTTGCCCAGGCTGGTCTTGAACTCCTGGCCTCAAACGATCCTCCCTCCTTGGCTCCCAAAGTACCCATGCATTATCTTAGTGCATTCTCAAAACAACTTTGTGGGGCAGGCATCATTACTCCTGTTGTCCAGACAAGGAAGCTGAGGCTCGGCTGGAGTGTGGCTCACCAGCGTTCGATGTGGTGGAGAGCTCTCCAGACCAGGTTCCAGTCCCAGCCCAGCCACTCACTTGCTGGACCACCCTGGACAAGTCATTTGCCCTCCTTGGCCATCAGTTTCCCTGTGATACAACACAAAGGTCTCATTCAAAAGTCTCCAATTCCTCCCAGGTTTCCATTCGTGGGACCATGACTTGCCCAGGAATCTGCAGGACAGGAGGTAGAGCAGGGTTCAGAACCGTCCTTCCTCCTGACCCCACTCTGAGCTCAGCCCCACCTGTGGATCCACAAGAGAGGGAGCAGGGCTGGAGGGATTAGGGAAGAGCCAGCGAGTGGAAACCTGAATATCTGTAGGACCCCGGTGGCCACGGCAGCATTGATAGCAGGAGGTGGCATTGCCCAGATGCTGGGCTGAGTGGACACCAAGGCCTGAGAGCCCCCCTGAGCCCACGCAGCTCACTGCCCCACAGAAACGTCTTCCCCCTGTGGCCCGGGGTGCGGGGGACCTGAGCTCCAGGGGGTTCCTAGGGCCTGTCACATCTTCTGGGACCCTGACATGTGAATTTGGGGACAACTGCTCTCCTTGGAGTATATATAATACTACGAGTAATGGCTGATATTAATTGACTACTTACTGTGGGCCAGGTGCTGCTCTGAGCACTTTACATACCGTGTTTCATTTAATCCAAACCCCAACCCTATGAGGTCAGTCTTATTATCCTGATTTTACAGAGAAAGACAAGAAAGGTTAGGTCACAGAGATGGAACAGGGTGATAGAAGAGGCGCAGTGGAAGCCCTCGGCTTCCTCCATCAACCCCAAGTTGACTCCATCACCCAGGGCCAGGGTCCCAATGCCATTGAAGCCACTCCCTGCCTCCAGGCTACGGGAGCTCCTGTTTGGCTGGGACTGCAGGGAGAAGGTGAAGCTTAATGACTTATGGGTGATTAACTACAAGAAAGCAAGCACACAAGAGACACAAAACCTTCATGCCTTGGAAATTTGTCACAAGTCAACCAGTTGTTTTCCATCCCCTTTGAGAAGGAATAATTGGAGGTTGGACAGCAGGAAGAACTTCCTGATCACTAGAAGAGATGGCGTTGATGTTCTCTCATAGTCAGTCTTGGGTGAGGTGCTGCCCGTGCCTTGGCCAACAGTTCAAGTCAGAGAGGGGGCATGGACACGTCCCCCACTGAGGTTCCCATTCACAGAAGCCCGCAGGGATGGGGGAGGCTCTGGGGCAGCAGCCTTGGGGTAACCAAGGGAACAAACACGGAAAAGCAGGGGACGTCAGTCCTTATCTGGAGCTCATTAATGGGGAACATTAGTCAGCTGTGAAGGCCAAGATGGGGTGATAGGCATGTGGGTGGGCAGGGGCGGCCACAGGGGAGAAGAGGTACTGGCCTGAACGACTCCACCTCCACTCCACGTGCCCAGACCCAGGATGGAAGGCCCCTATAAATGCCCGTGGCCCGGCCTCCCCAGAGGCCTTAAGAAAGAGAGATCGAGAGAGAGTGCCACAAGCCTCCTGGCCCGGAGACGGCCGGGCCGCCCCCAGAAGGCTCCGCAGCATGTGGGAGCTGCGGTCCATAGCCTTCTCCAGGGCCGTGTTCGCAGAGTTCCTGGCCACGCTCCTCTTCGTCTTCTTTGGCCTTGGCTCGGCCCTCAGGTGGCCGCAGGCCCTGCCCTCAGTGCTGCAGATCGCCATGGCCTTTGGCCTAGGCATCGGCACCCTGGTGCAGGCTCTGGGCCATGTCAGCGGGGCCCACATCAACCCTGCCGTGACCGTGGCCTGCCTGGTGGGCTGCCACGTCTCCTTCCTCCGAGCTGCCTTCTATGTGGCTGCCCAGCTGCTGGGGGCTGTGGCAGGGGCTGCTCTGCTCCATGAGATCACTCCAGTGGACATCCGCGGGGACCTGGCTGTCAACGCTGTGAGTAGCCAGAACTTCGGTCCTCCCATGAGGGCAGATCCCGGGGAATCCCTAGCAAAGGATGAGCTGGGAGGGACTGGCACTGGGTGAAGGTCTGGGAAAGAAGAGAGACAATGACAGAGACAGAGACAGAGAGAGGCTGGAGCTAGGACACAGTGGCCACAGGAGAACAGGGTAGTAGGAGCAATAACGTCAGCAGAGGCAGGATACACATGTCTGCTGGTATCGTCTGCCCCGAGCCCTGTGAAGGAAGAGTAGCATCGGGTTTCTGTTGGACTTGATGCTTCATTACAGTAGCTAGATCTCAGCAGGGGACAGGGTCCCAAAGTAAACGTGCTTTCTGAGCTGGTGGGACCCTCAGAATTCTGTCTTCAGCATCTCCTGGTGCAGGCCTGTGGTGGGTGCTACCTTCAAACCACACATCAACACCTCACCACAGCCCTGCGAGTAGGGATTGGCATGCTCCCTTCTCCAAACCCTGGAGAAGGTCCCCAGAGCCCGTGAGCTAGCTGCTAGTCACGTGACCCAGTGGCTAACTGGGCATCTTGGGCACTTTGGGAGCTGAGAGTGATGCTGTGGCCCCTCCCTGCCACATCTCACCCCCTTCCCCTTTCCTGAGTCTGTGTAGAGCCTGGGAATCCAAGGGGCATGGGTGGCGACCAATGACCTGTGCCCTCCTCAGAACAACTCTCACTCCATCCCCCCATCCCAAGCCAGGACAATAAGTGCCTCTTTTGTGCCCCAGCCTCCAGCATTTCTTGGCCTGCTCCATCCCTGGGCTACTGGATAAGAGTCTTGATGTCCTTGAAGAGTCCTGTAAGGTCTCCATGGCCATCCCCTCCTCCGCACAGGTGGCTCTTCCTCATGCAAGGGGCAGAGGGATCCCAATTATGGAACTTCTCTGTTCTTCTAAATGGAAAATATAATGAAGCTGGGGACCCAGGGCCAAGAAAAGGCTATAGAGTGGCCAAAGTGGTGGACAGACTGAGGAATGTGCTCATCTCCGTTGAGAACGAAATGAGTTCAGTTTGCACAAGAAGAGGTCCAGTTAGACTGAGAGAAGAACTTCCTGAGAGCATGACCAAGAAAGTCCTTCTTTAATAATGGGGCTTTGGAAGCACTAAGAAGCCATGGAGACTACTCAGTCATCCTCCTCCCTCATGTTACAGCTGACTGGGCCCTCAGAAGGGTCTGGGAAGGCTCCTTCAAGCTATTGCTCAGCATTTACCTTCTTGAGGATCTGGAGAGAACCCTGCCTGGCTGGAATGGGGCAGCAGTCTCCCTGAGGCTAGGAAGAGCCAGGCGAGCATCAAGCCTGTCCCAGGTGTCCTCTGTGGACGTAAAGAACTAACCTGGCCACCAGAAAGTAACCTGCCCTGTGTCAGGCCAGACATCATCTCATCCTTGATACAACACTGTGGGGAAAATTCTGTGGTCCCCCTCCTGAGTGGTAAATTGACCCAAATCACAGAACCTGTAAGTCATTTCTAGTCCTCGCACAGTCCTCCGGAATCCATTGTATCATCCCCATTTTACAGACAGAGAAACTGAGGCCAGGGTCCAACAGCAAGTCAGAGGCCTCTGCTTCCATAGCGTCTGCTTCCAAAGCTCTTTCACTGTTCCCCAGAGCCTCTGACATTAGGCAATAGGAGGGATTAAGGTTAGACCCTAGACAGACCGAAGGGTGCCAGTATGATGGCTAGGACCCAGGGGTGGGGGTTCAGACTCTGGGGGAGCGTGGGAGTTGAGAGCTGTCAGAGCTCCACCCGGTGCAATGCCCAGCCCCAGAGGGCAGCGCGTAGGGTGCAGGATGACAAAACCCAGGGACAAATCCAGTGCTGGGTGTGGCCCAGTTATAAAATAGCCTCTTTGCTCAGCCCCAAGTTCTCTCCTTACCCAAGGCAGGGTCTGCTGGGACCACAGCCACCCCACACGGGTGTGGAGGCACTGCAGTTCAGAGCTCCCGTGCCCCCACCCCAATCTCTACAGGCTGTGCAGGGAGCAAACCCACAAGGCAAAATGGAGGCCTGAAACACAATGAGGAACAGGCACTCATGGGAGGAGAGGGCACCCTAGGACCATCCTACAGACCCAAGTCCCTAGAGCCTGTCTCCAGGAGCCACAGGAAGAAAGGCCACAGGTCTCTCGTCATACCAGTGTCTTCCGGCCCAAAGGGGAAGGCCTTTCTGCCAGCAGGCCCAAAGCTCCCTGCTGCAGTTGAAACCTCTTCCCTTTTTGCTCTTCAGGAAACAGAATTTCTGGATCTCAGCATCCTTTTCCTCTCATGCTGTAGGCACACAACCTCAGCCCCCAAATCTGATGGGCCATGGAGTCAGTTTCCTACCTCTGGCTGGGAGGCCCTGGGGAGTCCAACCCCTCCCAGCCTTTGGGCCAGGGTGCAGGAAGAAAGTGTCAGTAGTTCCAGCTAAGGTGTCTGGCGAGCCCGGGTATTCTGACTCCCAGCTCAGCGGCCTCTGTGGTGCCTCAACTGCACATGGGCAGGAAGACAGAACCAGAGCGGGGCATGTGCTCAGCGCCTCCCACCTACCTCCTCTCTGTCCCCAGCTCAGCAACAACACGACAGCTGGCCAGGCGGTGACTGTGGAGCTCTTCCTGACCCTGCAGCTGGTGCTCTGCATCTTTGCCTCCACTGATGAACGCCGTGGAGACAACCTGGGCACCCCGGCCCTCTCCATCGGCTTCTCCGTGGCCCTGGGCCACCTCATTGGGGTAGGTCATAGCCACGAGTTCCAACATCCCTAGAGGGACAGACACATAGACCTTCCCCAAAGAAACAGACACACAGACCATTCTAAAGACAGATACATAGAACCACCAAAAGTGACAGACACAAAGACTCTCAGAGGGACAGATACACAGAACTTCCAAGAGAGACAGACCCTGAAGGACTTGACTCCCAGATGCCCCATAAGGACGGATAGCACGCCAGCCCCGAATGAATGCAGAGTCCCGTAACTAAAACATGAAGTTAACTGTCCATTGCATAAATTCCCTTCAGGCTGAGGGTCAGCATTGGAGAGGGGACAAAGACTCCCTGCCCTGTCATCACCTCCCTTCCCTCTTGCCCCCCACCTCCCTTTGTAGATCCACTACACTGGCTGCTCCATGAATCCTGCCCGCTCCCTGGCTCCAGCTGTCGTCACCGGCAAGTTTGATGACCACTGGGTAATGGCTGAAACCCCCCTGCCTTCCCCTTCCCTAGAAACCCATTTCAGAGGGAGAACAAGGGCTGGAATAGGGTAGGGTGGGGGCCTCAGCGACTGTGCCCCAAGCCCTCCGCACTCCTTCTCCTGGGCCCTGGAGAGCCCTGGGTTCCACTCTCAGGCCTGACGCCAGATATTCCATTTGCACATCTGTAAATGAAGATAACAACGGTTCTGACCTCATTGGCTTCTTGGGAATATTAAGTGAGGTTACCCATGTAAAACAGGTAACACGGTGCCTGGCACTTAGAGCTCAGCAAATGGATGTTTATACTAGCTAACACTTACATATTGTTATTATTTAGCACTTACCTAGTGCTTATAGTTCTAAGAGTTCTTAGAACTTAGTTCTAAGTGCTTTGCAAATATAAACACATTTAGTTTTCATGACAGCCCTAGGAGTTAGGCATTATTATAATGAAAGGAAACTGAGGCACAGAGAGGGTAAGTAACTTCTCAAAGTTCACACAGCAAGTGGCGCAATCAGGATTCACACCTAGGCAATTGCTTGGGAATTTGCACCCTTAACGCCCCGCCCCGTGCTAACGAGTCTTCCCCAACAGCTCTTGCCGTTGCTAATTACGTGAGTAAGCATTTTACTATACTAATGGCACATGAGACCCCTTTCCACCCGAAGCGAGGAGAGGACTGGCGCGGGGAGGAGGGGGGCGGCCCCCAGGCTGTGCCCGGCTGCAGGTTCGAGCCGCCCTCTCCGCTCGCCCCCAGGTTTTCTGGATCGGACCCCTGGTTGGCGCCATCCTGGGCTCTCTGCTCTACAACTACGTGCTGTTCCCCCCCGCCAAGAGCCTGTCGGAGCGCCTGGCCGTGCTGAAGGGCCTGGAGCCGGACGCCGACTGGGAGGAGCGCGAGGTGCGGCGGCGGCAGTCGGTGGAGCTGCACTCGCCGCAGAGCCTGCCGCGGGGCAGCAAGGCCTGAGCGCCGCCCGCCTCGCCGCCCCGGCCCTGACGGACGCCCGTGGGGCCGCAGGGGACCCACCCCGTCCCTCCTCTCCCCCAGGTCCGAAGCTGGCCCCCAGAGCAGAGAAGATGCTTGCAGGACATGCAGGGCCGCGGGGGCTGCGCGGGTAGCGGGCGGGGAGGGGACTGTGCGGTAGCGGTGAGCTTGGCAGATCCCCTGTCCTAGGCTGTGGGCCTCTCATGGTTGACTCCCTGGCCCCTTGCAGGGAACTGGGGATCTGGGGACTGAGCTGGGGAGGGAGGATTCACAGGTAGGCGGGAATAGGAAAGTTCTTAAGAGCCTGAACTCAGGTACTGGGTGGGGAGTGTACAGACCCTGGCACTGGGGGGTCTGGAAATGGTGCATCCAATTTTGCTAGTGTGCAAGTGTGTGTACATCCGCCATGCCTCTCTGTCCTCAAGTGCAGGGTTGTGTGTGCCCCTGAGTACCTGTGGTGGTGAAGTGTGCACAGCTGGGGACTTCTCACTCTTCTCACTCCCCCTAGGATCCCTTCCTCCCCCACCTGCAATAAATCTGCTTCCTCTGTAGTGGATGAGTCCTGGATGCCAGTCATCGCCAGGAGAAGGGGAGGAGAGGATCTGAAGGCCATTTTGAGAGATGTGAAGGGAGGGTCCTGATTCCAACCCCTACCCTGCCCCTCCTGCCCTCTCCCCAACTGCAGCTCTGGACCCCAAGACTTGCTGGGGGACCCATTGCTCAAAGCAGAGAGGTGTCAACCAGAGAACAGCTCCCCTAGAAATGGCCTCTGGAAAAAAGACGGCTGGGTGGCTAAGGATTTCCTTTTTGCCCTGAGGGAGGACCTCTCCAAAGGGGGAAGCAGGCACATGTGTATGCACATACGTTCAGAGGACCCTCTTCTCCAGTCCCCCACCCACCCAGAGATTAGCCTCACACTTCAGCAGAGAAAACAAAAGCCCTCCGTGGGCCTCTAGTCTTTGTCTTGGGAGGGGGAGATTTGCAACTAGACACTTCTTGAAAGGAGACACTCAGTTTCGCAAGTGAGCCTCTCACCCAGCACACACCTATGGCTGGCTGGGCAAGGCGCTCAGGCATGCAACCACCGGCACCAGGCAACGCCCCTCCATCACTGGTTTAGCACCCCCAACCCCACCCCCAGGCAGCAGCTCCTCCTTCCCAGGAACCCCTGTTCCTTCCCTCCCTTCCTCCCCTCACCCCGTGCTCACCCCTTTCTGGCTCCCAGCCCTGGACAGTTACTGTGGACACAGCAGCCTGCTGCTCAGCACTAGAGAAGGGAAATGACTTGTCCAGGCAGAGGCGAGTCTGAGTCTAGAATCCAGGCTTCTAAATTTCCAGGCCAGTGCAAAGGTTCTCAAATGAGATTAACTGGGATTAAGTGAGATGATACATGTAAAGAGGCTGTGTGAACTGTAATTCTTAATACCATTATCACGCATTACTAGGATCATTTCATTATTTCTGCTTCCTGGAGAAAGAATGCAGAAGTGACCTGACCCTCTGCCTCCTTTATCTCCTTTAGTTGGTGGTCAAAGCAAAGGAGAGTGCTGGGAGCCCCAAGGTCTAGGTAGGAGATGGGTTTGGGGCTGGCCCCATCCTGGTCCAGCCTCTTAACCTCTCCTTATCCAGAGTGCACCTGGCTGTTCTCCCACTTCCTTCCTCCCACTGCCCAGCCCCATCCATTCTCTCCCTCCCCCTCTGGACCACCGCATAACTAACCTAAGGGTCACACCTAGAGCCCCCTCTCCACGTTCTCTGTGGCCCCTGTGCTTTCAAGGCTTCCGTCTGTGTCTGTCCCACATTGTACCCGCATCCTGTGTGAACCAGGCATTATGTCTAGCCTCTTCCTTCCTTCCACCCCCATCAAAAATGGACTGTGCATAGGGACATCTCTGTAATTGTGCCTCCTCTCATCTAGGCTCAGTTCTGTCTTCCTTCAGGGTGAGAAAAGGGCTTCCCTGGGCCACAGATGCTATGGAGAGCACTCTCTCAAACCCACCTGGCCTCACTGCTGGGGGAGGGCTAGAGCCAGAAACCAAGGTGACCTCTGGGGTTATCCTCCTGGTAGCTGAGTGTCCTTGCTCTAGAAGTTAAAAGGCAGAAAGGGGCCGGGCGCAGTGGCTCACGCCTGTAATCCTAGCACTCTGGGAGTCCGAGGCG
>VBSM01002616.1:20175527-20191625 GCA_008086735.1 Cheirogaleus medius | reverse complement strand
AAAGGCAGAAAGGCACCAAGCTAGGAGCCCAGCCTGGATGTGTCTCAGGCCCCTCATCCCCACCCTGTCTCACCTCAACAAACCCCTCTACAAGATGCCAAGAATTTCTCTCTAGGTCTATTCCACTTCCTGGATTGCATCTCCCCAAAAACTAAATGTGAGATCCCCACCACTTCCAGCCCCTATTGCCCAAATTGGGGTCAGAGGTCAAAGCAGGATTCCAAGTGATGGGGTGGAAGGAGCGTCTCTTGTGTACTAGCTGCTGTGCTGGGTGCCTAACATGCATTAGCCGAGCCGATTCTCCTAAAATTTCAGACAGGTTAGGGACAGACAAAGGCCAGCAGCCATGAAGGATTTTACTATATCTACATATCTCCCTTATCATCCCCTGTGATTATCTCCCAACCCTGTGGGATAGGCAGAGCAAATGCTGTTTTTCCCATTTTAAACATTCAGAAACCAAGGCTAAGTAAGAAACAAGTCTAAAGTCACACAGATTGTATTAATATATAGGAGCCAAGACATGAACTCAGGTCTTCTTATGCAAAATCCCATGATCTTTCCACTGAGTCAAGTCCTAGACTTCTCCTGGGAGTCCCTGGCAGAAACTAGAACACACAGCTGGGCCTGTCCAGCCCAGCTCACTGTCTTGTGGGGAACACAGAGCCTTGGATAGCACAGTGGCAGGGTAGGGAAGATATGACAAAGAATGTGGAGCTAGTTTTTGCCCCTGAAGAGCACATAGTCTGGAGGAGGGTGAAGGTCAGACACACCCCAAACCAGACAGAGACGGGGCAGCATGGAGGCAGGTGGACAGAGCTATAGGTCCCTAAGCTGGGCACAGAGAAGGCTCTGAGCTGAGAGGAGGAAGTGGCTGATCACTGGGTCTCAGAAGCAGCCATTCCCACATTCCCACTTTGTGCCAAATGATTTTGCACCTACAAATGTTGCTTTGATGTTGTTTTGTATCTTTAAGTTGTGATTTTGTATATATCTACAATGCCTCCTAGCTAGATTGTAAACCCTGGGGGGGCAGGGCTCCTTCCCCTTCATCCTTCTTGGATGACATTCTCCCATCTACCTTCCCTCATCTATCTATTGTATCTATTGTAAACCCTGGGGGGACAGGGCTCCTGCCCCTTCATCCTTCTTGGATGACATTCTCCCATCTACCTTCCCTCATCTATCTTGTCTAGCACAGTGCTCTGCATATAGTAAGCACTCAATAAATGCTCATTTGCCAACACGTGTTGTTTCTTCCACAACTTGGAAATGGTCGTTATAGTCCAAGGTACCAGAAGACAGATTGAGTTTCCTACCACTCTACCCCCAGCCCTTGGCTTCTCCCCAGGAATCCAGAGGTCCCTATATCAGGGAAAGAGAGGATGGGGCTTTCCCTGAGAGATTCCAATTCCTCCTGCCACAAATGAGGAGACTCATATCCCAGCCTGGAAAGGTCTCAGGGAAGCATTCCCCTGAAGCTGGCAGGGGAGGGCTTGAGTGCTCAAGGCAAAGACAATTCCAAGACGTAATACCTCCAGTAGTTTCTTGTGACAACCTGGGGACAGAGTAACCCTGATGGTTAGAGAGATGGAAGGGCCTCAGGCACAGGCCTAGGAAACAGAATCAGCTGCCCCTTGTGGGTAACTTTGACAGATCGAGTCTCCTTCTTTGGCCTTACCAGTTCCACACTGGGTGACCAATCTGTGTGGCAACCTGTGGTTCCCATCTCCGGTCACTGTGTGACCTTGGGCAAATAACCCCTGAGTCTGGGTCTCCCCACGGGTAAGTTGGAATTAAATGATACAATGGGGCTAATTATAATCTATAATTTTATAGATTATATTCTGAATCTATAAAATGACAAGGATGAGGTCTCAGCCTTCATAGTCCATGGTTAGCTGCAAAGCACTAAGCTCAAATCCTCAGGTAGGAGCTTCCTTTGGTGGCCCAGGCTCCTGTGAGCATTTCTGAGTCCTACTTCAAGATGCTGGAGTTTGAGACCTGTGGGTTCATGAAGACAGTGCCTGAGGAGAGAGGATGAGAAAGAAGGCAGAAGGTGCAGACTGGAGGCAAGTTTGGCAGGGAAGGAGCCTGGCCCCCGAGGGCCTTTGGGGTCATCATGGTCATTGTCCTGTCTGAGCCCCAGGCCCAGAAGAAAATCTTGTGTACAGCTGGCATGCTGTGCTGGGGGCAGAGCCTTGAGACCCATGGAAGAAAGGACAGATAGACCTGCAGTAAGAGGAGAGACTTGGGGGAGGAGTTGCCACAGCAGGAAATGCCAGAGCAGAGTAGGAACAATAGCGGGGTTTCTTTGGCCCCTGTTTTCTTTGGCCTCTTAGCTGCCACGGAGCCCAGCCGAGTTCACTCCCCCAGGTCCTGCTTTCCTGCAGGCTCCTCCCCTCAGCCCCTGCCTGGCAAAAGAACAGAGGAGACACCTGTTCTCGCCTCCTGCTGCACTCGGGCTGGGCTCCTTCCCTCCAGTTTAGCTACACACCATACCCTCAGGGGGCTTTTAAAATTAATAGTCACAACATAAGAAGACTTTACTGAGACTGACACTATGCCAGGCACTGTGCTAGGAGGTCTTTAGAGCAGGATCCTGGGGGTGGGTCCCTGCCCTTCCTTCAAGCCCCAAAGAGCCCTCCAGCCTCATTCCCCACATGCCAAACCTGGGGAGGGGAAAGGGGAGGAGGGCAGAGGCCGAAGGTCAGAGAAGGGCTGCTCAGAGGGAAGGGGGCAAGGACCAGGTTGGGGGAAGGGATGGCAGAAAGTGTGGCCCAGCCCAGAGGTAGAAGGACTTGACTTTGGGGGGACTGAAAAAGACCACATGTAAGAGAGAGGGACATGGAAAATGAAATAGAGACCAACAGAAACAAAGAAAGGCACAGCAAGTAAAAGAGGCGGAGAGAAGGTGAAAATAGAGAGGAGACAGAAACTGAGATGAGAGAGATGAATAGAGACAGACTAAGACAGTAAAAGGCAGGATGGAGAAAAAGAAAATGAGAAAGTGTGAGAGAGACTGAGAGAGAGAGAACTTAAGAGACAGATTGAGAATGAAAAGAGAGCGATTGAGAAAGACTGAGAAAGAGAGGCAGAGAGAAGGAGACGTGCCCCCACCGGTCCTACTGACAAAGGGAACTCCCAGCCTCACCTTCTGCGGACTGGGACTCGCAGGGATCCCCAAGAGGGCTATGCCCGGAGGGGGTGGGAGGACTGCCCTGAGAGGGCGCCTCTCTGGGGCTGCCGCCTAGTCCAGGTATTGCCCGGCGATGAGGCGTCGAGGCAGGCTGGCACTGAGCCCACTTTTCCCCGAACGCCCCCGCTCCTAGCCTAGAAGCCAGCCCTGCCCGGCCCAGGAGTGGCCCACGACGGCCACACCGCCCCGCGCGGCCCAGCCCGGCCAGCCGGCCCGCCCCTGGCGGACAGGGAGCTGAGTGGCGCTGTCCTCGGGGAATAACATCACTCAGGCCCAGCCAGGGGTGAGGCCGGGTCAGGATGCTCCAGTCGCAGGAGGAAAAGGAGGAGCTGGACCAAGGGCCCGAAGAGAAGAAAAGGGGAAGACCACGGACCGAGGTAAAGGCCCGGCGGAGGTAGACACTCAGAGGTCTGTCTCACCGGGGAGCCAGGACCGAACCAAGTCTTCCAGGGAGCTCGGGACGCGCAGCACTAAGAAGAGCGCGGGAGCCGCCCGGAGCGCACCATGCGCGGGTCCCCGGCCGCGGGTCCCGTCTACACCGCCGCCTGGGTCACGTGGCCCGGGCGGGTCGGTCGCTGGCCGGGCAGGGGGGCGGGCGCCGGGCCGGGGGCGCGCGGGGCCGCGGGCAGCTACGAGCGGGTGGCGGCCGCCAACTTTCCTCCCCGCGCGCCGAGAGGGCCCCCGGGCGCTGGAGCCGCCCACTACCCCCCCGCGCTCGCCCCGCTCGCGGCCGCCCGCCCTCTATATAGCGCGCCCCTGCCGGGCCCGCGCCAGGCCGCCAGCCGCGGAGTGGGTGCGGGACAGCGCCCAGCGCCCCGCAGCCAGCCCTCTGCCCCCACCGCCACCGCCGTCGCCGCCACCGCCACCGCCACTGCCACCGCCCCGACGGGCGCCCCCAGCCGCTGCTGCCACCGCCGCCCGGCCCCAGCGGCCACCATGAAGAAGGAGGTGTGCTCTGTGGCCTTCCTCAAGGCCGTGTTCGCGGAGTTCTTAGCCACTCTCATCTTCGTCTTCTTTGGCCTCGGCTCAGCCCTCAAGTGGCCCTCAGCGCTGCCCTCCATTCTGCAGATCTCGCTGGCCTTTGGCCTGGCCATAGGCACCATGGCCCAGGCCCTGGGGCCCGTGAGCGGTGGCCACATCAACCCCGCCATCACCCTGGCCCTCTTATTGGGCAACCAGATCTCGCTACTCCGGGCTGTCTTCTACGTGGTGGCCCAGTTGGTGGGTGCCATTGCCGGGGCGGCCATCCTCTACTGGCTGGCACCACTCAATGCCCGGGGCAATCTGGCAGTCAATGCGGTGAGTGCCCACCAGGCTGGGCAAGGGGGCAGGGACCCTGGGTGGGCTCAGGACCAGGTCTCCATGCCCCATCTCGAGAATGGGTGCAACAGAGTAGGCCAGCCTATGCCCTTGTCAGGAAGGTGAGAGCCTCCTAAGGTCAAGACCATGAATCTCCAGGCCTATGTGTGCCCCCTCTCCCTCACTCATATCCACCTCCTCTGTCCCCTCCTCATGCTGGCCCATCCTGGCCTCTCTCCAGGTGCCTGCTGCCCCCCTTCTCTTGCCCAAAACTTCTGCCTTTGCTCCTGTCTTGCCTTTGAGCTCTGCTTTCCTCTTGGGTCCCTCGCCTCCCCTGCCTGCTCATCAGTGGTATGGTTTTGTGGAACCCTCAGAGAGAAATGGGTTGTCATCCTGGCTTGGGTGACCCTAGCCTCTCTGTCCTTCATTTCTCTCATCCATTACATGGGGACGGTCATACCTACCACAGCAGGTGTCATGGACATGAACCCCCTAACATGCCAATGCGTAGTGGGCTCTGTTGAATATTGGTTCCTCCTTTCCCCACCCCCTGCTCCTGCCCGCTGCTGTCTCTCCGCTCCTGTAGCTGCTCCCCCCCATGCAAACTGGGTTCATTAATCAAACACAGAGGAGGATTTTCTCGGCCATTGTCAAGCCGTGAGTCAGCCGCACTGGAGAGACGGGTTTGAGGTTGGCACCGGCATCAGGTCAGGCATGGGCAGGAGGCTGGTTGGGGGTGCAGTAGGCAAACTGGGCAGCTGCCCACAGGAGGGGGGTAAATGCCAGCTTGTGGGAGTTGGGGGTTGGGCAGAGCCGTTGACAGGCCTGTGTCCAGGATACTCTGCCCTTGGCCACAGGCCGGAACTTCAAGCTTCCACAAATGGTTTCTTTGAGGTGACATGCACAGGGCTTGGCTTTCAGATGCCAAGGTGTTCTAGGTGTCCTTGGAGACCTAAAGCTCCTCTCCCCAAGCCCCAGGTTATAGAGCCAGAAGGCGCAGAACTCCTAACCCATCCTCCCCTTGCAGCTCAACAACAACACGACACAGGGCCAGGCCATGGTGGTGGAGCTGATTCTGACCTTCCAGCTGGGGCTCTGCGTCTTCGCCTCTACTGACTCCCGCCGCACCAGCCCTGTGGGCTCCCCAGCCCTGTCCATTGGCCTGTCTGTCACATTGGGTCACCTTGTGGGGGTGAGCAGTGCTGACACTCAGCTGGGGCTGGGTTGGGGACAGACACTCCAGGCAAATAATGGAGCCCCAGAGTAGACCCCCACCAGACTAATGAGTCCAGCAGTTTAAGGCCTGGATTTATGGCTGCTGGACTCTGGCACTACTGGGCCCCAGACTTGACCCCCCTCCCCAAAACCTTCTCTGGGCTGATGAAAGAGAGGAATAAGTAGGAGGTTGGGTAGGGACAGGGAATCAAGCCCAAGCTCAGGACAGAGAAGGGAGTAGGCCCTGGTTAACTGGACAGCTGGGATCCTGCAGGGAGAGGGTGTCAACCTAGGAATTGGGAGACATGAGTATGAGACCTGGCTGAGCCCTGGATGGTTGTGTGACCTTAGGAGAGTCCAGGTTTTGTGGGAGTGGACAAGAACGTTGCCCTCCTCACCACCGCCCTGTCTCTCCAGATCTACTTCACCGGCTGCTCCATGAACCCAGCTCGCTCTTTCGGCCCCGCAGTGGTCATGAATCGGTTTAGCCCCTCGCACTGGGTGAGTCTGGGCCCTCCCCTGGCTCCCTGGCCCTGAGGTCCTGGAGACCCAGCAGTGGCAGCTGCGAGCTGAAGGGACTTTCTGGATGCTGTGGGTCCAGAGCTTGGGAGTAGGCCGGGGAGCGGTGGCTGGAGAGAAAAGGGGACATGGGATTTGGCTGGAAGGGCAGGGTGAGTTTATGTAGTTTGAGCCCCTGGGGAAAGGGGGTATGAGTGTCTGTCTCCCTAGGAAGTGGGATCTGTACCTTCCTGGAGGTAATAGAGGAGAACTGTGTTGATCTGCTCTGAGGATCTTGTGTCTGTCCCTCTGGGTGTCTATGTGTCCATCCTCTCTGATGTTTTATTGATCTGCCCCTGTTGAGAGGGTTGGTGGAATCTTCCTGTGGGTCTGTTCCTCTGGACAATCTTTCTGTCACTTCCTTTGAGAACTCATGGTCACTCTCCAGGGTCTGTGTTTCTATATCTATGTTGAGGGGAGAGGAGTCCTGTTCATCTGTCTCTCTGAGCATCCATATGTCCCCTTTAAAGGTTCATTTGATTCTCGTTAGGGTGCGGTTGGAGGGAGCCTGGCCCTCTGGGGATCTGTCTGCCTCCTTTGAGGATCTGAGTGTCTGTGGTCCATGTCTGTGTCACTGGAGAGTGGGGTGTGTATCTGTCTGGAAGTGGGAGGAAGGTTTTCCCTCTGGAGGTCTGGAAGTCTGTATGCCCGTCTCCTCTCAGGGTCCAAGGCTCTGTCCTCTGGTAGGGGGAGGTGTGGTCTCCCAGGCCTGGTGCTCAGCCCCCTGACCACTGGCCCTATCTCCACCAGGTCTTCTGGGTGGGGCCCATCCTGGGGGCTTCCCTGGCTGCCATCCTCTACTTCTACTTGCTCTTCCCTAATTCCCTGAGCCTGAGTGAGCGTGTGGCCATCATCAAGGGCACGTACGAGCCAGAAGAGGACTGGGAGGAGCAGCGGGAGGAGCGGAAGAAGACCATGGAGCTGACGGCCCGCTGACCAGTGTCAGGCAGGGGCCAGGCCCTCATCCCTTGAACCACAGGGGGAAAAAAGGAAAAAAATATGACAGCAAAGCTTCCTTCCCCACAGCTGATCCTCTTGGCTGAGGAGGAGGCGCTGGCTCCCCGGGCTGCACGGCTAGAGATGGGAGCAGAATCCCATGATGGGACTCTTGGGGTGGGGGTCAGGGGCTGGGGTCTGGTGGGGAGGGGTCTCTCTGGGACAGGGCAGACTGTGCGCCATGAGATCAAACCTCAGAGATCATGAATGCAGCACCAGGCTCACAGGCTGCCCCAGGGCCAGGCCAGAAAGGGGTGGTCTGCAGTCTGTATCCCCCACCCTCCCCAACCCCTCCCCAAGAGCCAGAGGGATCCCAGCCCCTAGGTGGGCAGAGGCGGACCCTCCCCCAGAGCTCCTTAGGAGGAAGATGGACTGGCTCACTGAGTGCCATCTTATTTATTTCCAGTCAAGGATGCATGAAGTGGGGCTGCTGGTGTTTGGAGTGGGGGCTTCCCAATAAACCACTGATATTCAGGTTCCACCTCTGCCTCTATCCACAAGTCTCTCCTTGGGACAGTCTGGCCCATCACTTCTACCCTTGTCTTCCCACATCTTCCACAGCGATCTCCACAGAAGGTACAACGGGACTCGGGACAAGTCCTCTATGGAAAGAAAGGGCAGCAGAGGCCAGGGAAGGCCTAGAGAATCAGAGCTGGGGGAGGGGGCAGGGAAAGACAGAGAGGACCAAATATGGAAATGGACCTGGAGGCCAGGAAGGAGGAGTCTCAGCTATGTCAAGTCCCTGCCACTTGAGGAGGCCTGGCTGGCACTTGAGGAGAACAGTGCCAGGGCGTGCCAGGCAGAAGCAGAGCAGAGCAGAAGCAGGGCAGAGCAGAAGTGAACCAACTGCAGCCCCTCGAGATGCCAAGGGGTGACCAGCCAGGCTCTGTCACCAGGAAGAGGCACACCACTCGGCTCCTTTCTCCGGAGCTTGATTTTTCAAAAAGGTGCCATGTTGGGAGCCTGTGCTTGGCCAGAGCAGCTCCCCCGATTCCCGTCACAGAAGCCACATGCGGCCCAGCCCTTGCCCAGGTCTCCTCCTCTGCCTCTGCCCATGTGTCCCCACTGACACTCCTTAGGAAACCTCCATAAACTGTCTGGGCCTCCATCTCTTAATCTGTAAAATGGGGATAAAAATTGCTTTCCTCACAGGGCGGCTGGGACTGGATGGGACAGGGCAGAGGGGCCTGGGTGGGGGGCTTTGAGCAGCTAGGCGACAGCCGAGCAAGCCAGCAGGGAGCCGGCTAAGCCACGGTCAAATCTTGCTGCGCAACTTTAGGCAACATAAGCTCTCTGAGCTTTAATTACCTCATCTAAAACAGGGATACTTTTACCTACCTCATGGGTTGTTGTGAGGGGAAGATGAGACAACGGGCGGAGGGAGGCTGCCCGCGCACTCGGTAAGGTGGTTCGAGAGGAAACCAGCGCACACGTGCACACGTGCACCTGCCGGGAACCGCAGCCACCGTCTCTGCCCGCCGGAGTGACTGACCAGAGCGCCTGCTCCTCTGGCATCGCATCCTCTGCCTTTGCTCTTCGTCTGCCACTGGAAGGGCTGGGGGGTGGGGTGGGGTGGGGGGCAGCTGGCCAGGAGATGGCCTGAGAAGGGGCGGGACAAGCTGTATACCCTGGCTGGCGAGGGTCAGTCCCAGGGGCTGCAGCCGCTCCTGCCCGCCTCGTGGGTTCACAGTGAACTCAGCGTGGCAGAGTGTGTGTGCGAACCTCGGCCCCAGCGGAGGAGCAGCCTTCGCCGTGGTCCCCACCACGCTCACCTTCCCACCTCCTCCAACCCGTCCAGGCCAGGGCCAGCAGGGCTGCACGTGGCAGCTCCGGCCAGCAGGGGGCGACCTCGTCCACCGAATCCACAGCCTCCTCGTCCATCAGCCCCGGGTCTGGGCTCTAGCCAGATGGGGGTTGGGGACGAAGGACACAGGGAGTCTCTCAGGCTTGGGTCTCCTGAGGCCACGAGGAAGGAGACTACCCCAAGTCCACCCCCACCCAACTATCCGGGAGGGGGTGCAGAAGAGAGGGGCGCCCTTCCCCCCGACCCTCCCGCCGGTTTCTAGAAGACTCAGGTACAGGCTATGAATGGGAGGCTGGCCTCTCCCTCCAGCCCAGCAATTTACATTCCCTTCTCTGACGGGCCTCAAGAGGGAGTGTGGCAGGGTGGACCCTTGGGCGACAGACCGTCCGGGTCGGGGGGGCACCCAGTCAGAGCGAGTTGCAGGCCTTGCGCTTCCTGCAGGTGGCGTCCGACTGGCCCCGGGGCTTTGGGCTGACGAGTTGCAGAGGTTGGGCCTGTCTGGCCAGCAGGGGGCGGTGCGCTCCTTGCGCCGGATCTCCCCGCGAGCACGCACACTCAAACTCCGCACGTCTCAGGCTTGGAGTCACACAGACCTTCACTTGTACCCAAGGGGCTGTGTCTGCACACCGAACCGCATCTACCCTCCCCCCTGCCCCGTTCACTGTCACAGGGCTGCTCAGCTGGACCTGGAGGCTGGCCCCACTTGCTCTCAGAGAGGCACATGCGTGCACACAGACCCAAGCACACACGTCCCCAGTCACCTCTCCGACCCTCTGCCCTACCTGAAGACGGACCCCAGGAAGAGCCTTGGTTCTCCAGTAGGAGGCTCTTCTCCTTCCTCTCCCCTTCACCTACCTCCCCTGGGGCTGCCAGTTTTCCCCAGGTGGATGGTGGACATGGTGCTGCGGCGGAGAGATGGAGGAGGACTGGGGTAGAGGTGGAGAATGCACAGAGGGCTGTCTGTTTAGATGGGTGGACAGGAGGAGACATTGCTGGGGGAATCAGATCTCTGGGCTCCTCTCAGCCTCAGCTTCCTCCGCCTTCACCCCTGGATGAGGATATCAGACCTCCTGACCTTTCCACGTTTCGTGGGGATCAGTGAGATGAGGCACCGGAAGCCACCTTGAATTCCTTCCCTTTGTCAGGTTTTCATTCTCCCTTCTCTTCCTTCCCATCACCTCCCTACTTCCCCTCCCTCTTGCTCCCCTTATCTGAGAGGACCTCAGTCAGAGCTCGAATTGACAGGCAGCCTAGGCAGCCAGGTGTGGGGCTTGGCAAAAGGTCTCTGAGCATGAGTGAGCTCAAAGCTTGGCCTTAGAGCCCGGAACTGGCTGGGGCTGGGAAGGTGCTGGCTGGGGCAGGCCCTGCGCAATACCCACCTGGGTCTGGTGGGTGAAGCACTTTGTCCTGCACCAGGCAGGGCTCGAGGAGGCTCTGCTTTAGGCTAGCTGGGGACAAAGCTGCTCTCAGGCTCCAGGGCCAAGAGCAGGGGCTGCCACCCCTGCCCAGTCCCCACAGCTGTCTCTCTGGAGAGGGGAGGGAGTTGCAATCCTAACAACCAACATTTTCTGACGTGGAGGCACTCTGCTGGATGTCAGCACATTTGCTCCTAACAACACACAGGGAGGTGGGGATTATCATCCCCATTTTATAAATAGGGATACTGAGGTCACAGAAGTTAAGCAACTGGTTAGAGGTACGATATACATGGCTACATTCAAAATGCTCTCACTTGTCTTTTCAAAAGCTCTCAACAGATAAATATTGCTGCCATTTGGTGCCAGTTTTATAAGTGCAGAAACCGAAGCAAGGTCAGATGCAGGGACTGGGAAGCATCTGTCCACCAAGCCCTCTACTGGTTGTGTCTCAGGGGAGAGAAGAAGAGAAGTGCCCTGAGGTATTCTGGGAAGCCCCCAGGCAGGGAACCCACCATGCCAGGGAGGAACAGCCCCCATGCTACCCCCACAGCCATGATCCATCCCTTGAGCATTTATTGAATGAGTCCTCTATGCCAGGCAGGGATGGCAGTCTACACTGGAACAGTGGAGGCATTGAGGAGGCAGAGGCCACAACTAGCCCCTGGCTTTGCTCACGCCCTACTTCTCTATGAAGCTTGCTTGCCCTGACTCTGCTGGGGAGGGAAGTCAGGGCAGGCTTCCTAGAGGAACTGCACTTGTGCAAAGTCTTGAAAGAGGAACAAGGAGGAAAGGCATTTCAAAATCAGCATACAGGCCAGGCACAGTGGCTCACACCTGTAAACCTAGCACTCTGGGAGGCACAGGCAGGAGGATAGCTCGAGGTCAGGAGTTCGAGACCAGCCTGAGCAAAATCGAGACACATCTCTACTAAAAATAGAAAGAAATTAGCCAGACAACTAAAAATATATAGAAAAAATTAGCCAGTCATGGTGGCACATGCCTGTAGTCCCAGCTACTTGGGAGGCTGAGGCAAAAGGATTGCTTGAGCCCAGGAGTTTGAGGTTGCTGTGAGCTAGGCTGGCACCACGGCACTCTAGCCTGGGCAACAGAGCAAGACTCTGTCTCCAAAAAAAAAAAAAAAAAAAAAAAAAATCAGCATACAGAGGTCCAAAGCTCATTTTGGGGAAGTATAAATGTTTAGCCTGGCTGGGGTATAGGGTGTAGCGTGGACAGTGGGAGGAAATCTGAATATCCATGTAGTCATGTATATTCAGACTTGACCCTGAGGCAATGGGGAGCCATTGAAGGTTTTTGAGCAGAGGAGTAATGTGATCAGCTTTGCATTTTGGAAGGATCTCTCTGGTAGTGGAGAGGAGAGTGGTGAGGAAGGGCATGGATGTAGTGGAGTTGGAGAGTCCAGTAAGGAGATTAATGCAGTAATCCATGGAGAGACAGTAAGAGCTGAACTGGGCCAGTGGCAAATGAGAATGGGAAGAGGTGTCAGATGTGAGAAAGAACTACCAGGAACCTGATCACCTGTTGGTGTGGGCTACAGGAAAAGAGGTATCTGGATGATTCCAGGGCTCTGACGTGGAGCCACCCAGTGGGAGAGGGACAAGAAGGCACAGGCTGGAGGGTCCAGTGGGGAGGCCGTGTGGGTCTGGAGTTCAGCAGAGAGGTCTGGAGGCAGTGTTGTGAGTCGACAGTCTGTGGAGGGATGGAGGCCACAGATGTCAACGGGCTACCGAGGCACAGTCTCGCCAGGAGTGAGAAGAGCAGTGGGTCAGGAGCAGACAGGGCCTGGGTCTAAAGGTCAGCAGAAGAGCCAGCAATGGAGGCCAAGGAGACACCCTCCGAGGTGGGAGGAGAGCCAGGAGATGACTGTGCCACATAGGCCAGGACAAAAGAGGCTTCAGGAGGGAGATGGCCAGCAGTGCATGTGCTACAGCAGGCCAAGGGACAGGAGGGCTGGAGAGGTCATGGTGGCCTTTGCTAGAGCAGGGACGACCGGGGGCTCTAGTGCAGTGAACAGGTGACTGGAACCTTGGCTCCAAACCATGATTTTTCACTGCTCTGAGATTACCCAGGCACATTTAAAGGGAAGAAGCCAGGAAAGAGGGAGGAATGAAAGCCACAGATGAGACTGGGAATTGCCAAGAGAGGGCCCCAGTTGCTCAAAGGGAGCCAAGAGCACAAAGGATCTCCCTCCAGCCCCCTCACAACCTGCACACAGAGAAGGGCTGCCTCTTCTTCAAGGCCATGGGGCACTGGCAGGGCCTTGGGGCAGCTGCCGGTGAGGCTGTGGCTGGGGAGGAAGGGTGGGAAGAAGTGGTTGCCCGGTAGGTAGCTTGGCTTTGTAAGTGGGATGGGAGGCATGGGGCAGTCCTCTGCTGAGAGAAAGCCAGAGTGAGTAGGGTACTTGAAGAGTGGAGAAGATTTCAAGAATGGGGGGAGAGCCACGGAAGGAGTGCTGAGCAGAGCTGCCACCCCTGCTGAGGCCAGACCGTGGACTTGTCACGGCAGCAGTCTGCACGGCTGGGCGAGTTTCTCCAGCAGTGCTCAGCAGCGCAGATGGCGGGCAGCGAGGCGTGGAGGAGAATGAGCATGGAGACATGCAGTGGGGATGGGATTGAGAGGACAGGGAGCCAGGACAGTGGGGGCACTGGCAAGAGTGTGCTAGAGGTGAGATGCCCAGGGGTCCCCTGAAGAGGCTCAGGTGAAGCCAAGACAGCAAGAACAGACGGGGATTGGCGAAGGGTTTTACTGGGACTCAGACAGGGGAGGGAGGGTGGACAGAGCCTGTGGTCCAGAGTTGGGCTGTTTCACTTGAAGATATCAGAGGGCTCAGTCCCAGATGGGGGCAGGTATAAGGCTGAAATGAAGCAGACACAAAGGTCATCTGTCTCAGGAGGTCAAGAAGTTTTTATTCATTCATTCATTCAACAAATATTTATTGAGCACTTACTATGGCAATCTCTGTGCAAGACACTGTATGTAGGGATGAGCAAAACCTGGTTCCCATCCCCTAGGGTTCACCACCTTGCCTCACTGGGGAAACACATTAACACCATGACAACATCCGGTGGTGACTGTAGTATACAAAAATGCCTAGGGGTGGTGGGGGCACACAGAGGGGCCCTCACCCAGGAATGACCTCGAACCTGAGCCTTAGGATGGGTTAGGAGTTGCCCAAGCAAAGGGAATGGCAAAGGCTCTCAGAAGAGAGAGCATCCTCCAGAGAGACCAGCAGGGGTGTTCATCTGGTGGGGCCAGAGGGTAAAGGACAAGGTAAGCAGTGGTAAGAGAGAGAGGTAGGAGGAGCAGTCCCTGAAGGCAGGCACAGAGCTTCCAGAGGAGGGGAGGCTTTGAAGGGATTTTGGCAGGGGAGCAGCATGATCAGATTTGCATTTTAGCACTCTTGGGCTGCAGTGTGGAGAATTGATTGGAGCAGAGCAAGGGAGCAGAGAGAGACTGGTTAAAGGCTGCAGGCAGTGGGGTTGGCAAAAGAGGGCACAGTCAGGAGATATTTAGGATTCAAAATCAGCAGGACCTGATGGTTTTATTTTTATTTTATTATGGGGGAAGGAGGGAGAGAAGGGTCAAGGATGCTTCCCAGGTGCCACCAACTGAGCTGGAAGAAACAAGAGGAGTGCATTGGGGGTAGAGATGAGGATCTTGTTTTGAGAAAGATTGCATTAGAGGAGCCTGAGAACAGCCAGGGGACATCTGTGGGCCGGTAGCTTGTCCAGGGGTGAGGTCAGGGCACCCAGATGTGGTTAAGAGGTAAAGATTATTATTTCAACAGCTTGGTAGATTCTTCTTAGGGAGGGGACACTTTTGCTTGAGAAAATACCTTGATATGCTGCTGGGGGTAAAAGGGGAGAGCCTAGGGCATGGGTGACTTTAGGGCCAACATAGTCACAAAAATGGTTAAGCTGCCCTGGATGAGAAAGGAGAGGAATCTGTTTGGCCCCCAAGAGGGATGGGCTGAGAAGGGAGGGCAGAGAGGCAGGAAGGAATGAGTGAAGGGCCAGTGGAAATTCCCACTGGTGGACAGCAGAGGTGCCCCTGCCACATGTGTGACCTGATGCTGTTTGATTATTTGTGGAATATACCCCTTCTCCACCTGCCCCTCCCTATCCCTCCCTACCCCACAGGCCCAAATCCTAAGCAAAATCAACTCTATTCACATCTGCATTCTGTGAGAGAGGTTTTAAGTGAGACTAGAGGAGAGCACTTGATATCATATCTGGGTTTAAAAGGCACAGCATAGTTTCAGCCCATCTGGAGGCAGAGCTTAGAGACAGAGGGGACAGAACAGGACCCTCTGAAACAGGCCTTGGACTTGGGGATCTGAGTGATCTTGCTCTGTTGACGCTGACATCAGAACATGAATCCCATGACCACTCTGCCCTGCACCTGCGACCCTCAGCCTAAACCTCTGCCTAAAGCACAAGTTAGACCTTTCCAGCCCTGGAAAACTTCCTGCTTAGTGCCCCAGGGACGGCCCTCCCCACCGCCTCCCCCTGCCCCAGTCAGGTGAGCTCAGGTATGTACATAACCCCCATCTGCCTGCTCCCTACCAGTCTGACCAGCACATTCCTTGGGACAGCAGCAGCGTGGTAGAGGCACTGCAGGTGGGGGCCAGAGTCAGCCAGAGACACGGGACAAGAGGACAGAGGAGAGGCCCTTGGAGCAAAGGAGGTGACAGCCAAGGCACCAGGCACCAGGACATGGATGCTGTGGAGCCAGGGGGGCGCAGCTGGGCTAGGATATTGTCATGCGAGCTTTGGACAGCCATCACCAGGGCGCTATTTGCAGAGTTCCTGGCCACGGGGCTGTACGTGTTCTTTGGCGTGGGTTCGGCTCTGCACTGGCCCTCGGCACTTCCCTCTGTGCTGCAGATTGCCATCACCTTCAACCTGGTCACGGCTATGGTTGTGCAGGTCACCTGGAAGGCCAGTGGGGCCCACGTCAACCCTGCTGTGACACTGGCTTTTCTCGTGGGCTCCCACATCTCTCTGCCCAGAGCTGTGGCCTATGTGGCTGCCCAGCTGGCTGGGGCCACCGTAGGGGCTGCTCTGCTTTACGGGGTCACACCAGGAGACATCCGAGAGACCATTGGGATTAATGTGGTAGGTGCAGGGAGGGGTACAAGGCAGGGCCAGGAGGAGGGAGTCCACATAGGTGGGAGAGGTGGAGGGCCAGACCCGAGGAGACAGAACAGAGGAAGAAACAATTCAGCCACATGCTCTGCACCTGCTCTGGGCTGTGCGCTGGGTCCCAGAGGAATCAGACTTTGGCCTTAGTCTAGGAAGAATAGAATGGGATTGTGGTGTGAGGAATAGATGTTGAAGGAAAAAGGGGAAGGAGTCAGAGAAGGACCAGGCATTTAAAGGGTAGATGTGGCCAAGGGAGGGCTGGGGCTGTGGGTAGAGGAAGGGGATCCTGCAAGCACTTCATTTTCCTCTCCAAGCTCTACCCTCTGTCCTCTACTCCTCCGTTTTCCCCAAGTTCCTCCCTTCCCAGCACCTCGAGGCCTGCCTACTCCCCTACCCCATTCCCCTAACCATCTATGTTCCACCTACTTCCACCAAATCTCCTTCTAT
>VBSM01002616.1:20161848-20175474 GCA_008086735.1 Cheirogaleus medius | reverse complement strand
CCTCCCAGAGTGCTAGGATTACAGGCGTGAGCCACCGCGCCCGGCCCCAAATCTCCTTCTACTCCTACCGCTAGTCTCCTCTCAAACAAGCATCTCCAGCTTCTCAAGCCTTCCATTCGCCACCAGTCCTGGGCTCCTGCCTCCACATCCTGAACCACTGGCCCCAACTAACCAACTGGTAGGGTGGGAGGGGAGCTACTCACTTCTGCAGGGAGCGCGTATCCAAGGCTGATGTGAGCTCCACTGCACAGATCTCCTCAAGTCCTGGAGCTGAGCAGTGGTGAGGTGTCACCCACCTTACAGCTGAGGAGACCAAGCCTGGGAGTTCACCGTGCTATGGGCAGAGCATGCATCTGCTCCAGCATAACCCCCTCTGCCCAGGTACAGAACAGCGTCTCGATTGGCCAGGCAGTGGCAGTGGAGCTGGTTTTGACCCTGCAGCTGGTACTCTGTGTCTTTGCTTCCACCGACAGCCGTCAGACATCAGGCTCCCCAGCCACCATGATTGGGATCTCTGTGGCATTGGGCCACCTCATTGGGGTAAGAGGCAAAGGGGACACCGTGCACATGGATACACTGGGTGCCTCCCTGGGGAAGCTGCAGGGCCCTGAAGGCCAGGAAGTATCCCTCCCTGAGCCCCTCATGCCTTGGGGCCAAGGTGGTACCAAGGCCAGGATATGGTGCTGCCTGGGGCCAAGACTGGGGCCAGGGCAGAGGGGGCTCTCCCCTTCTAGGCCTGCCATAAACCTCCTCACACCCTGACCTTGCATCCCAGATCTACTTCACCGGCTGCTCCATGAACCCAGCCCGCTCCTTCGGTCCTGCTGTCATCATTGGGAAGTTCACAGTCCACTGGGTGAGATCCTCCACTGGCAGCCATGGGGGAGGGAGAGGGCTTGAGCAGGGACAGTAGACATTGGGTTTTACCAGCAATGGCTCCACAGAGACTTGGGGAGACAACCCCCACCCCGACCATTTTGAACCCAGAGTGGAGGTCCCCTAAACTCAGAAGGCCAGAGTGAGTGTCCCGGCTTGTACTTCCTTCCTTTCCAGCTTTAATACCCCAGGGGATCCAGGGGACTGGCAAGAAGTCAGCCAGGACAGAAGCTATGGCTTTGGCCCAAACTTTAAGTCCTGGCTGTTTCCTTATTCACTTTGTCCAGCTGGATCAATTCTCAAACTTGGATAAAGAAAAAGACAAACAGAAACAGACAGACACACCAGCAGAGACAGAAACGGCAACAGCCAAGACTCATGGCCAAAATGGGGAGGCAGGAGGAAAGAGGCATGAGGGGAGAGGAGTCTGGCCCTCTGGCCCCAGCTCCATGGAAGGCAAGCTCCCCTCACCTTGTGTGCTCTGGAAGCAGCACTCGTGGTTCTCAAATTTACCACCTTGTAGACAGTTGAGGAGGACTTGGGAGACCATGTCAGCCCTAGGGAAGCAGGCAGAGGCCACAAAGCCACCCTATGATCCTGATAGCTCATGGGTAGGTGTCTACTTTCTTCTCCTCAGGTCTTCTGGGTGGGACCCCTGACAGGAGCTGTCTTGGCTTCGCTGATCTACAACTTTATCCTGTTCCCTGACACCAAGACCCTGGCCCAGCGACTGGCCATCCTCACAGGCACTGCAGAGGGAGAGAGAGTGGTAGGGGTGGAGCCCCAGAAGAAAGAATCCCAATCCAGTTCAGGGGACACGGAAATGGAGAGTGTGTGAGACGGCATAGACTTTGCCCCAGCGTCAGGCTTCAGAGAGGAGCCCTGTAGGTGGGCAACGTGCCTTGTATTGCCTAACTCAAGGTTTTCCTGGGAAGGGTGTAAATGGGGAGGCTTGACCCCTTGTCCTAACAGGGTGAGCCAGGGGGTGCCAGCCCTTCTCCCTGGCATTACATTTCTAGATAGAAAGAATCTGGAAGCAACTCTGTCCAGTCCCCTCCCCCTATGCCTTCCTCATCTCTTAATGAGACAGAGCAGAGGGGGGCAGGGGACTTCATGATCGCTCCTCCTTCCCTTCCCTCACCCAACTAGACACCGGTGGGAGTCCTGAGCCTCCAGATCCTTGTGTCTTTGGGAAAAAGGAAACTGGAGACCAGACATCCACTCTGCTTAGACACTGAGGGCTACAGGGACCTTGGGAAACCCTTGGGGAGGAGCAGACAGGCTTCCTAGAAGAATCAGGTCCTGGAACAGCTTCTGAGCTCCTGAGAGGGATTTCCCCACCTTTGGGTATAGTTGGGGAGCTATGGCTCCCCTCTCAGACTGAGGGCTTCCTGAGGACAGAGACCAACCTCCCAAAAGATCTCGGCTGGGTGCGGTGGCTCACGCCTGTAATCCTAGCACTCTGGGAGGCCGAGGCGGGAGGATCGCTCAAGGTCAGGAGTTCAAAACCAGCCTGAGCAAGAGCGAGACCCCATCTCTACTAAAAATAGAAAGAAATTAATTGGCCAACTAAAAATACATAGAAAAAATTAGCCGGGCATGGTGGCACATGCCTGTAGTCCCAGCTACTCGGGAAGCTAAGGCAGAAGGATCGCTTGAGCCCAGGAGTTTGAGGTTGCTGTGAGCTAGGCTGACGCCACGGGAACTCTAGCCCGGCAACAGTGAGACTTTGTCTCAAAAAAAAAAAAAAAAGACCCAAAAGATCTTTATTCCTCACTTCTCCAAATGCTCAGGAGAAGACCCTACCCTTAGGAAGAGCTGACACAGAGAGGAACCTTTCCTCAGGCTGGCAGAGGAGCAGAATATAGGAAGGGAGGTTTGAGCCAGAAAGGCCTTTCCCAGGATAAGCTCTCTCCAGTTGCCTGCCCTGACTTCCACCCCACAGCCATTCACAGGAACAACACTGAGAGGGGAAGCCCCTACCTCAGCCCTCAGTTCTTAACCTGGGCCAAAGAAGCCATCTCCTGCTTCCTTCTCAGCATTACCAGGATCCCAAAAAATGCAGTCAAATAAGCCCCAAGGATGGTGGGAACCCAAGAATGACCCAGAAAACCAAGATTTGAGGTTCAGTGCCTCTGAAGGTCTACTAAAGTCCAAATTGGTTTGTTAAGATTTAAAGACTGTTCTGTATCTACTCTGCCCATGATTTGGGGTCCTGTCTGGATCTCAGCTTCCCCAGCTACAAAATGGACACGATCCCCCTGCAGCAACCACTGTGAAAACAAGAAATTGCAAAATGCTTTTGGAAGTGAAAATGCTAGAAAAACAACCCCAATAAAGGATGATTATTGTTGCTGTTACTGTAATTACTGGGTTTGAATACAATTGCTGTTGGTAATGGGAGGGAAGAGGGCAGAGAGTAAGATGATTGAGAGGGAGGGAAGAGAGAGTAGGGTTTTCTCTCATTTCATTGGGTCTACTTACCCATAACCCTGCCTCCTCCTCTCTTGCGTCTGCTGGCCTAGGAGCTTTGTGGGTATAGGGGCTTGGGGGAGGGACCCTAGAATGAAGAGACAGGCCAATAAAAGTCAGTTCTCATTTCTATGGCACTCATCACCATGGTACCCTGAGATGCAGTGACCAAATCCATATAAAAGACAGGTCCTTTTTCCATGATGTCTCCCAAGGGGCTGGGGATGGGGGGAAGGCTGCCAAAGTCTTCCAAAGGCAGGGTAACAGGCCTAGCCTGTGACCAGTGCAGTAGCTGAGTCCCTGGAGCTTGTCGCCCCAGCAGCTGTGCTCAGCGTTCTGTAATATCATCAGTGCAGTTACTACTCACATCTCTCCAAGATGGGTCCCACTCATCCATCTTCACAATCTCTCAGAGCCCAGGGCTGCCTGTGCCCTTTATGAGCAGGGACAGCTGTGTGTGTGTGTGTGTGTGTGTGTGTGTGTGGTGTGTGTAGAGGATATGGCTGACTTGCTAAAGGTCACCCAGCTCAGAAACATGGACCCTTAAGGTTTCCCCAGCTCCCAGCTTAGAATTTTCCAAAATAGAGCTCCAGGGGGGCTTACACAAGCTGCAGCCACAGGAAGGAAGGAAGCAGAAACTAGAGGGCTGAAGGGGGTGCTGGTGGAACTAATACAGTAGGCTCTTAAGCTCCTTAACAAATTATCTCTGCGTCCCCAGAGCCAAGCACACACTGGGTGCTCAATAAAAGTTTGATGAATGAATGACTGAGGCTGTGCAGCTGGGGAGGGAGATGAGGCAGTAATAGATCAAGGATGAACATTCAGGAGTTACAACTCCAAATAAGCCAAAATGACAGCAGCTGAGAAGCCTATGCTTCCAAGCAGGGGCCGGGAAGAGGGTGCATAGCCAGACATTTGAGTCTCCATCCACTATCCCAAAGCAGGCTCCATGACATCTGTCCCAGGAACTTATGGGCCAAAAGGGTAAGTAAGGGTGGTTGCATGAAGAGAAACCTGGGGGGCCATTTTCATGAATAGTTCTTTAAAGCTGTTCTCTGTCAGGATAGAGCAAGAGGAAATAGCTTAAGAAATGAGGAATTAGGTTAGAATCTGCAGAGCATCGCAGGTTAGACATGGAAATAAGTAACCAAAAGTTAGCTTTTCCTCCTCTGGAGCCCTTTAATAGGACAGCAGGCCATCTGTTTGGATGAGGAAGGGCTGGCCTCTGGGGAGCTGAATCTCAGTGGTTCCAGCTGGGGGAAGCAGGCTTCATCATCATAGCCCCTGGGTTTGTGGCAGGGCAGGGGGCATGGGGAGGACATAGACTCAACCAGGCCAGTTCTTGGTGTGTATTCCCTTCCTCCCATTTGTCAGGGGAAGTTTTTAATTAATGGTGTGTAATCTGATCTGACCCTTCTCCCTGCTGAGCACTGCCTTCAATCAGTGGAGCCATCTGCAATTGCAATTCATAATTCTCCCGAAAGGGAGGGGGACTCAGGACTGGTGCCTTGGTGATTAATACAATTAGCCTTTTATGTTGATGATTGTCTTAGCAGGAGCAGATGATGCTGTGCTCAGAGCCTAGGCGATCGCTTCCCCTGCTTCCCACCCCCACTGCTCATCTTTAACCTGCTACCTCCAGGTATAAAGAGGTCAGCCCTGATACAGGACCATACTTTGCAAGGGAGAAAAGCCCAGGAACGGGCCAGGCTCTGAGATACATTTGGCCTGCTGGGACTGTGGGAGGAGGAGAAGCAACACAGTGATCCAGAGACTTTCACTTTCCAAAGAAAATCACTTTGACCCAAAGGATTCTGTGGACTAAAGTTTAAAAAAAAGAAAGAAAAAACTTACATAAACGTATAATAGAGGTTTAAATACAGGTCAGGCACTTACTACCTGTGTGAACTTGAGCAAGTTACTTAGGGATTCTGAGCCTCACCTTCCTCATCTGGAAAATGGAGTATAGTCAAAAGGGTGCTGGAAGAACTACACGAGATGTGTTTAGCACCACGGCCAACATATAGTCAGATCTTGATCATTAGTAGCTAATTTTACCACCATCATCATCAAGGTAGAATGTATTATGTCTACCACGAGCTCAACTGCTTCCCCTGCAGTTTCTAAAGAGAGGCCTGGGCTATTACTAAAGAAGGGATCACTTCTTTCACATATCCCAGGCTTAGCTTGAGCTAAAGGGAGAGTGTGTATGTTTGGGGAAAGAGGAGAATCCCAGAGGAAAGAGTTGTCAAGAATTAAAACACAAGGAACAGAAAAAAGTGCCTCCTCAGAACAGAGAAATGGAGCACTGAAGTGATCACAGCTGGAGAGTTGGTTTGGGGAGATTCAGGGAATGAGGGTGAGAAGGCTGGGTAGGGTGGGAAAGGGGTGAAAAGAAGCAGGGCTTTGAGGACCTAGAACCTCACATGAAAACTAAGTAAACAAAAAGGGAGCTAACATCAGAGCTGAGGGTTAAAGGGGTAGCACAGACCAAAATCACCGTGATCTATAATGAGGTCAAGTGATCAGGAACAAGTTGATCTGGGTTTTGGTGGGAGACTCCACTAGGTCATGGTAGGGGATCGCCTCAGTCCCTCTGGCCCCACAGCACTGTCTCCATGACCCAAGCAGCACTAGGGAATGCAGGCCTGAGGAAAGAAGAGCCTGATGCCTGATATTAAGAGGGATTTTAGCATACAGCTTTGTGCCAGGCCCCAGCAATGTCAAAGAGGAAGACGGGAGGGGAGGAGGAAGGGAGGGAGGGAAGAAGTTAAGGGCTAATCAAGATGAAGCATCCGGCCAAGCTGTGGCAGGGGGTCAGTACAGCCAAGATCTGTAATCACTTCTCAGGGAGAGGCACAGTCACATATTTAGCAAAAGCTGGAGAGGTGAGGCATGGTTAGTGAATGGGGTTTCTGGGAGTGGGGAGTCCAATGGCACTAATTAATAGGCTGTGGTTAATTAGCAGAAAAAGGGGAACTGAAACACAATGTTTCAGAGCTCTGATTAAGGCAGATAAAGGAACAGCTATAGCCCGAGCTTGAGGTGGAGGAGGCCAGAGACAGAGGCAGAGATCAATAACTAGCACTCTGCCCCCATGGACAGATGAAACAAG
Organism: Cheirogaleus medius; assembly: GCA_008086735.1. NCBI lineage: Eukaryota > Metazoa > Chordata > Mammalia > Primates > Cheirogaleidae > Cheirogaleus > Cheirogaleus medius. Next base: position 20,169,011 of record VBSM01002616.1, on the reverse strand, counting down.
GACCAACCCATGGTCAGAGAAGAGGCCAGGCCAGCAGTTGGGGTGTCCAGTTCTGGAGCAAAAGGCTGGAGGTGCTTCCTCTGCCTAGGAATATACTTCTGGTCCCCCACCAGCTGCCTTACTCATCCTGAGTTCCAGCTTTGTCATGACCTCTAAGGCTCTCTAAGCCTTCAGCTCCCTCCTGAGTTCCTCTCACTGCACTGTGCCCACCTCTATCCTTTCACCGAATAAATTACTTCACAGTTATTTGAACACCTGTCTGAACAGGAAGACCTTCTTAAACAAAACTATATTTTTTTTAGTCTACTTTTCATGTCAGGGCAGTAGGTTCCTTACCTTTATTCTCTGTCCTGTGAGATAGGCTTTTTTTTTTTGGTTGGTCCCCAAATCACAGCCTTCTACCTTAAAGGGAGGAAAGACCTTCCTCTGATATTCTGGATTGAGTGAGCAAATTGGACAAAGGATTGCAACATTTCCAACCCCCTGCCCAAACAGAATATGTAACACCGCTAATCTCTTTCATATGTCGCAAGGGTCCCCAACCTTTTTGGCACCAGGAGCTATTTCATTGAAGATAATTTTTCCACAGACTTGGGATAGGGGGTAGGATGTTTGTTGTGGGTGCAAGGGTGTGGTTCAGAGCTCAGGTGGTGATACACAGCCTCTTTCCTTACAGGCCACAGACTGGTAATGGGCCATGGCCCAGGGGTTGGGGACTGCAGTGTTAAAGCACTCTGACCTCCATCAGGATGTACTGTTATTTTAGTCATCTCATCACTGATTCACAATGGCTTTTTCTCTCCTCCCCTGATTCAGGAGCTACGTGTCATAGCTCCTGGGGGTCATGCGGGGACAGATTTTGATCGTATCCTACACATTGCTTGTCTGCTTCTTCATGCCAGGTATCTTGGGCTGAGCCTTGTTTTCTCTGCTTTTCCCATACTGCAGCTTCCCTCCAGACCGGAGGGAACTCCCCATTTTAATACCTCTTTGACCACAGCAAAGTAGCATGTTCCCTGGCCTGCATATATAGTCCAGCCAACAGCCTCTCATATGAAAAGTTAACACTTCCAACCCAGACATTGCTTATGAGATGCACCACTACTTTATAAGGCACTAAGAAAAAACACTACATTATATTTGTAAGATGCCATTGATTATAAGATGTCCCAATTCTCAGAGATATTAATAATATATTTTTAAAGCACATGTTATAATTAATGAAATAATCATTTCTCCTTTAAATCTTGGCTCTTTAAATTGAGTTTTTAAAATTTTTTTGTGTTTTCTGACACAGGGTCTCACTCTGTTGCCTGGGCTAGAGTGCAGTGGCATCATCATAGCTCACTGCAACCTCAAACTCCAGGGCTCAAGCGAGCCTCCTACCGCAGCCTCCCAAGTAGGTGAGACTACATACAGGCGCTTGCCACCATGCCCGGCTAATTTTTCTATTTTTTTGTAGAGACAGGGCCTCACTCCTGCTCAAGCCAGTCTCGAACTCCTGACCTCAAGTGATCCTCCTGCCTTGGCCTCCCAAAGTGCTAGGATTATAGGTGTGGGCCATTGTGTCCAGCCTTTGAGTTTTTTGGTTTTTTTTTAAGACAGGGTCTCACTCTGTTGCCCGGGCTAGAGTGCCATGGCGTCAGCCTCACTCACAGCAACCTCAAACTCCTGGGCTCAAGCGATCCTTCTGCCTCAGCCTCCCGAGTAGCTGGGACTACAGGCATGCGCCACTGTGCCCAGCTAATTTTTTCTATATATTTTTAGTTGGCCAATTAATTTCTTTCTATTTTTAGTAGAGACGGAGTCTCGCTCTTGCTCAGTCTGGTCTCTAACTCCTGACCTGGAGTGATCCTCCCACCTCGGCCTCCCTGAGTGCTAGGATTACAGGCTGGCCTTTGAGTTTTAATGAAAAGAGGAATGGAAGATCAAAGTAAGATCCATATTAGAGGGTCTCAAGTCTTCTCTCCTTCCTCTTAGGGGGATGTATGCCATTGCTCTCATATGCTGTCAACTCCACACATCTATTGCTACACCAGATTTCAACTACTCAGGCCACCCCACAGAGCAAATCTCTCCTCTCCCTCAGTGCCAGGGGAGAGAAGCCCACTTTTTTCATGGAGGAAAAAGAAAACACAGACCACACCAAGCTGGGACCACAATTTTAAAGAGATAATAGGCTAGCACTCCAACACCATTATCCAACTACTTCCCACCCCACTGGGTTATTTTCCCTAGAGCCTCCAGAGCAGTGTCATGAGAAGATGCAGAGATTAGTCATTTCCTCCTAATCTGGCTAAGACAGCTCCGTTAAGCTGCCGACTGCAGGCAGTTCCCTTTAGAGCAAAGCAGCTGGAAAGGGCTTAGCCCTTTAATGCCAGCAGCTGTATCGCCACAGTGCGGCTGCTCTGCTGAGGGGCTGGACTCTGTCCAGAAGCATCAGGCATTTAGCCCCATTCAATGTATATTAACCTAGGAGGAAAAAGCAGCTAGCTCCCTAGGAGGAGGGGATGTGGTTCATTTAAACACTCCCACCCCCAGGCTTTACTTTCCAAGGAGGGGAAAAAAATCTCAGCTCTTTTGAATCCCTCCCTCTAATAAAATCTGGACAAACTATCACAGGCAGAAAGAGCTTTCTCTGTGGTACAAGCAATTCCATTTCAAAAACTAACCTAAATTCTTTGTGATTCTAGCCCTAGGGGGGAAAAAAACAAGTAACCTAAGGACAGATCCATTTGTTAGTTTTGACAACAAAAAGACTTTAGGCTACTAACCACCCAGACTCATTCACCTTTGAGCTGAGGTATAAAGTATTCTGATCCCAGGTATGCTTGTGTGTGGACACAACACAGTGTTTTTGGAGTGCAATGTGCCCCAGGGTTGATGAGGGAGAAAGTTGAACAGGGCCCTCAGAAAGCCCTGGCACTGAGCAGGCTGCTGAAGAGAGATCACTTGAAGACTTCTTACTCAAAAGCCAGATGGTGAACATGAGACAGGGTGAGAGCTAATGCCACTCAGGAGGAAAGCCAATAAGTTAATCCGCTGACACATTTCTAGAAGCAGGCTGATGGCTTTGGTTCAGAGACTTGCCTGTCCTTGGCTTTGAGCTTCAGAGTGCACACAATGCACATGGGTGGGTGGCCTGAGTACAGACTACCACTAGGAGCAACCTCAAGCGCTCACACAGCTCATTTTCCTCCTTCCACACAGAAAACAGCCCTGGATCACAAGCCCAGGACTTCCATTCTGCCAGACAATAACACAACCACTAGGAAATTCTGTCCCAAATGCCTTCCACAAGAGTCTGGGCCTCCCTGCTCTTTCTGGGTCATCTGTTGAAAGTATATAAGTATATCCACATATGTACTATCCTCAGTGGAATGTACAGCTCTAGAGTGGGTGTGACTTACAAAAGTTTGTACAATAATGGGGAGAACTCCTGAAATATAAACAATCATCTCTCTCTACAGCTTTGCTCATTTTATAGTTGCTCACTTAGCAGAAGAAAAAGATCCTTCCTTGTTTGGGATACAAGTAACAGGGGCTCCAAGCAAAGGCCATTTACTAGCATTTAGGTACCTACTAACACATCAACGGGCCCTATAATGCTAAAGAAGTCCAAAATAACAAGCACCATGGCTGACCTCCAGACTAAGAACGGTAATTCCAGGAAAACTACACATTAGTTGGTGAGAATTTGAAATCATCTTTCTGAATTTGTCAATTGGGATAGCATCACCTTTCCTACCCACCTCACATGGGTGAGGTGAGATCAAGTAAGATGATAAATGAAAGCACTCTGTATATGGTAAATTATCATATTAAATTTCCTAGAGGCTTTATGGGGAATCAGTTTTTAATTCCACCTTCAGTGATGACCAGAGAAGATATTAACTGGCAAGTGCTTTATTAGAAGCCTAAATAACCATTTACATGTGTCTGAGCCTAGCACACAGATGGTGCCCAACTGTGTGAGATATGAGAGGAATGCTGTATAAAAAACAACGCAGCTAAATGAAGCCTGGCAAGAGTTACAGAGGGAGAAGGTAGACAAAAGGAAAAATTCCTGCTTCCAACTATGAGTCCCTGAAAAGTGGCCTCCTTCCCCAACCCACATGACTGCTGAGGACAAAGCTCGCACACACTACAAGGTTATTCCCGGTGACGTCAAGCTGTCTTCTGCCTGACTTCGTGAATAGAAACCATCAACAAATACAGCTCTGAGAACCAGTGTCTAATAAATTGCACAAGTTAGGGACCTCCTGGCCTGGCGTCTTCACTTATTTACAAAATATATCAGGCACAGGGGACACATTAAAAAAAAAATTACTAAGTTCTTAGGTTAAGTGGCCGTTCTCTAAACCCTGTTTACACTAAAAGCACAATGGCTAACATGTCCCCACTCTGCATGCTAAAAGCTTTTCACACCAGTGGCAAAAACCTGAATCATCACCAAGACTATCATCACAGCATACTGATTGAGAACCTACTGTGTGAGCTGTGCCAACCTGAACACCGAACTCTTGAGCCACTTTCACTTCTCAAATCTGGGCTTCCACACCAGCTCTTCCCCTGTTCACGCTGAGAGCCTAAGAAAAGGTAATGCATGATTGAAAGAACCATTTGACATGCACAGCAGTGGGGTCCCCAGATGCTTCTCCAATAGGAAATCACATACAGTATGTGTATGTATATGTATGTATCTATCCATCTGAAGCTAGATAGGTGGGCAGGTAGGCCCTACCATAACAAAACAAAAATAGCAAGCCTGATATCTTTACTCCCTGTACTCACTCAGCTTTCCTTGTCATTTTGTGCTGCCTAAAAAATCTAAGCATGAATTTAAGAATACAAGACCCCTTTCAATGCTACAGGTTCAGTTCATGGGCAAAAATGACCATTCTTTCTCCTGGTAATCAATTGTATACCCTAAAAGTTCTCTAACTGAAACTCAGATGCATTCTTGCCTTCTGTCTCTGCAAGCAAAGAATTCACCTTCTTGGCGGGACGTGTTGGCTCAAGCCTGTTGTAACCCTAGCACTCTGGGAGGCCAAGGCAGGATCGCTTGAGGTCAGAAGTTTGAGACCAGCCTGAACATGAGCGAGACCCAGTCTCTACAAAAAATAGAAAAAATTAGCCAGGTGTGATGGCACGTGCCTAGAGTCCCAGGTACTTGGAAGGCTGAGGAAGGAGGATTGCTTGAGCCCAAGAGTTTGAGCCTGCAGTGAGTTGAGCTATGATGACATCATGGCACTCTACCCAGGTCTCAAAAAAAAAAATATTTTTATCTTCTTAAGGAAGGTGAAATCATTACACACCAGTAATAAACCCAAATAGTTGCTCTTCTTACAGAGATAGAGGAGAATGGAAGTAAAAGATTCAATTTATTAGCAAATGGTATAAAGCTAAACTGCATTAAAGGCAGAGTAAGAGGCAGTGTCAGAAGGGTTAGGAGTAAAAGATGGGGGTGACAGCCACTCCAAAGCACTGAACCCCTTTCCATAGCTCTCACATCAAGGAAATAAAACTGAACATCAAGCTATTTCACATGAAGTACATTTTTTTTTTTTTGAGACACAGTCTCACTCTGTTGTCCCAGCTAGAGTGCAGTGGCATCATCATAGCTCACTGCAACCTCAAACTCCTGGGCTCAAGCAATCCTCCTGCCTCAGCCTCCTGAATAGCTGGGACTATAGGAACGCAGCTCACTTTTCTTTGTTTTGTAGAAACAGGGTCTCACTCTTGCTCAGGCTGGCCTGGAATTCCTGACCTCAAGCGATCCTCCCGTCTTGGCCTCCCAGAGTGTTAGGATTACAGGCGTGAGCCACCACATGAAGTACTATTAAAGAAGTTGAAGGTGGGTACATATTTTCCTTTGCTAATATCGGAATTATTTTCATGGCTAAGGTCTCTTGGCCTAGACCAAAAACTAAGCAAATGGCTGACAACTTTTGACTCAAAGGACCATTTCCTTTTTCGTTAATGGACCATCAGTTCCTGCATAGGGTAGTCTTGCTTTCACTAATGTTACACAATCTATTTGCTTCCTCTACACTAGTGACTTAAAAGGCACCTTGGGGAGATACTACAGAACAGCAAGTATGGAACCAGGCCAACACTAGGTTTGCAAAGACATAAGAAAAGAGGTAGCATCTAGGACAGAGTTTAAAAAAATAAAGCATAGCAGGCATGTGCGTGAAGGGGGGTAGGGGACCCATCCTCTGTCAATTTGCTGAGGCATATGGGCCCTGCTGTGAGAGCTACCCCCTCCTGGGAAAAAAGCCAGTAGGTTGCCTCCTCTCTCCACGGTTACATATTAAGCCTGAAACTGTTTACGTTCAATCTCAGATACATTCTGTTCAGCAGCTTCAGAGTTCCAAATGCAGGTGCCCTCAGTTAATCATCCCGGCTCACTCCAGAGTCACTTCCAGCAGTGAAGGATGTTCCAGGCAGCCAGCCAGCTAGAGGTAACTTTTTTTTTTTTAAATCTGTACCATTCTGGTCCCTAGAGATTTGTTTAAAAAGTTTGTTTTTTGTCTAAAGTACAGTCATGCACCACAAAATGTTTCAGTCAACAAAACATCCCATATACAACAGTGGTCCCATAAGATAATACTGTATTTTTACTGTACCTTTTCTATGTTTAGATACACAAATACTTACCATGGTGTTATAATTGCCTACAGTGTTCAGTACAGTAACAGTCTGTACAGGTCTGTAGCCTAGGAGCAATAGGCTACAGCCTAGTTGTATAATAGACTAACCCTTTTAGGTTTGTATAAATACACTCTGATGTTCACACGTTTAAATCACTTTTATTTCTCAGAATGTATCCCTGTCATTAAGCAACATGTGATTGTTTCTTCAAACAAGATCACAGGGATAGGATAAATCTAGGATTCCTAGCCAGGCACAGTGGGTTAAGCCTGTTGTAATCCTAGCACTCTGGGAGGCCAAGGTGGGAGGACTGCTTGAAGTCAGGAGTTCAAGACCAGCCTGAGCAAAAGACAGACCCCATCTCTACTAAAAATAGAAAAAATTGGCCGGGTGCGGTGGCTCACGCCTGTAATCCTAGCACTCTAGGAGGCCGAGGTGGGAGGATCGCTCGAAGTCAGGAGTTCGAAGCCAGCCTGAGCAAGAGCGAGACCCCATCTCTACTAAAA
>VBSM01002616.1:20082363-20131793 GCA_008086735.1 Cheirogaleus medius | reverse complement strand
TTGAACTCCTGACCTCAAGCAATCCTCCCGCCTTGGCCTCCCAGAGTGCTAGGAGTGCTAGGGTTACAGGCATGAGCCACCGCCCCACCCCAGACCAAAATTCTTAACAAGGCTCTCCTAATCTGCTTTGGTTTGCCCCTCTGGCTGTACTCCCTGATCCTCCAGGTGTGCAGTTCCTCAAGTGCACTAGCTACTGTTCCCACCCCCACCCAGAGCCTTCACCCTTGCTGTACCATCTGCCCCAACACTCTTTCCACCTCCTACCCTCCCACTGCCTCTTCACCTGGGTAAGTTCTACTCACCCTTCTAGACAGCTGAAACCTTCACTGCCCTCCTCAGGGAAGTCTCTGATGCCTGGCTCCATACCTTTGCTATAAATTCCCCTAGCACTTCGTCCTCCCCCTTTCATACATGTCACCTCATTTGTTTTGTCTTCCTGGTTCTTCCAGTTACCATCATATGGCTGCCCAAAAGTCAGCTGTGCCTTGGCTCACTCATCTATAAGTGGAAATAATAATAATAATCCCTATTGCATAGGGTTGTTGAGAGGAATAAATGACCTATCCTTGTAAGAGACTTAGCACAGTCCCTGGCACACAATAAGCACTCAGTAGATATTCCTTATTTTCCCTACTAAACTATAAACTTCCAGAGAACAAGGGATGACACTCCTTTCATTTACTACCATATTCTCTTGCTTTTGCAGCTCCAATAAATAGCCATTCAAGTGGAGGTGAGCTGAGTTCAATGGGATGGTGGTAGCATTTCTCTCCACCACCTAATTCATGTGTCCCAAATAATGGATGGGAGTTGGAGACGCTGTCCCTCCTACACCTCCTCTACCCAAAGCACCACCACACCCTTCCCATTCCATTCGGGCCCTCCTTTGCCTGGTGAGAAGAAAGCAGAGACGAGTGTGAGTGTGTGTGTGTGTGTGTAAGGAGACTCCTAACTTCCTCTCTCCCCAAACGATAGTTCTCTGGGTACGGAGGTGTCCTGCGTCTGCACCTGTAACAGGGAAAGGCCTACAATTTGGTGCGAAAAAGCTTCGGTTTGATTCCGGAGAGGCACTTAATAGAGGCAAGATCTTTTGACCTGGTTATTTAATGTCCCGCATCTGGTGAGCCGCACTCGCCGGGTGGCTCTGAGGTGCCAGGGAGGTAATGGCTGGAACGAGCCGTCGGAGGAAGCGTTACTACCAGCACGCGGGGCGGCGAGAGGGGCGCCACCAGCCAAGCCCGCCCGTCCCCCCAACCCCCGGCGCCACCGCCCGGCGCCAGGAGCCACCGAAGCGATTTATGCAGATTGGAAGGACTCAGGTGACCTCTCGAGAGCGCCCCGCCGCCCCCACCCCTTCGGGAGCGAGCCTCCTGCCCAGATGTGGAGACAGAGGAGCTGCCACTGTCGGCCCGGGCAGTGAGGGGGGATTGGGGCGGAGGTGTGGGGTCGGGAGAGACTGGGTACCTGGCTGTGATCCGCCCGGCTACAGCCCAGGATTTGTCTTCCTTCTCTCTCCCCTGCTCGGTTTCTGCCTCCCGGTTCCTTCTCATTTGCTCTGGGTCTCTGGAGGTCTCGCTCCCTACCTCCATTCCGAGATTATCGTTCCCTCTGTCGATTAAACCCAGGAGTTTTGAGCACTTCTGCCCTCCAGGCAGCAGGCTAAGCACCCAGGCGGAGCAGGGGCGAGGCGGAGGGCGAAGGCTGGTGGCAAACGGCGCAGAGCGCGGAGGCGGCGACTGTGACCTGGGGGTTCTGGGAGCGAGCCCACTTCCGGCTGGGAGTGAGGAGAGTCCACCTAAGGAAGAGACCTTTGACGGGAGATTTGGAGGATGAGAAGGACCCCAACGGGGAGGAGATTGGGAAGTGAAGTAGGCAGGAAGTGTTAAGAGAAATGGGGAAACCAATGTAGAGTGACTGGAGTGCAAGGATCTTGGTTGATGGAGGCGGGTATGACTGGAAGGGATTTTGAGAGCACAGTGGGAGGGACCTTGAATACCAGGCCAAATAAATTAAATGTAATTCCTGAGGCACTAGTGAGCCATTGAAAGTTTTTTTCCTATTTCTCTAAGAGAAGCAGTAAAGCATAGTGGTTAAATAAACACACAGCCTCTGGAGTTATACTGGCCTTGGTTCAAGGTCTATCTCCACCACTTATGACCTGTGTGATGAGCAACTTAACTTCTCTGTGCCTTGGTTTCCCCATCTATTAAGTGGAGGTGATAATGATAGTGTAAAGGACTATTGGTGCTTGCAAAGCTCTCAGCACAGTGCCTGGCACATAGTAAATACTCCATGAGTATTAGTTATTATTTTGTATCCCCCATCTTCCTCTCTGTTGCTTCCCTCTCTTTCTTCTGATGACCTTCTCCCTCTCATCAAAACAAAAACGAAAACAAATGCTTCCAAATCTGTGGTTTCCCTGCCCCATGCCTAGGAATCACCCTCTCGTACTCAGTGAAGTGTTGATCTAAATCAAACTGTAATAGAACCAAGTCCCCTTCAGAAACACGTCCATGCCTCTCCTGGGTGCCCAGGCTCTGAGGAGCCCTGCTGGTGGGGGAGTGAGTGCTAGTTATTGACGTATTGAATTCATCTCTACTAGATTCCAAACTCTTTGAAAACAGAGACCATACCTCATTCACCCTCATCTTGTCCCCTCTTTAACGATGTGCCTGACCCTCAGGAGGTCCCTGCTCTATACCAGTGCTTCTCAAACCTTAGCATGCATCAGAATCCCCTGGAGGGCTTGGTAAAATACAGATTGCTGGATCCCAACATATAGTCTCTGATTCAGCAGGTCTTCAGTGGGGCCTGAGAATTTGTATTTCTAACATATTCCTAGGTGACACTGATGCTACTGATCTGAGAACCACACTTTGAGAACCACTGCTCTATAACGACATGTGGAGTGGCCATATCTGAGAAGGTGAAGTAGTCTCACCCTCCCCTTCCCAAGCCTAGCTGGTCATCAGCTTCCAAAATATGGACCCAGGGCCTAGACTTGGGAAGTGTGAGTCTTAGGGAGTTTCCAAAAAATTCCCGGGTGATACTGATATGCAAATAGGTTTGGGTCTCACTGGCCTTCTACTGCCACTGTATTCTGCCCACCTCAATTATGCAGAAGGCTGCCCCACACAAAGGCCACTGCCTGCCTACACTTTATTCAGGGGACACCCTGCTGTTCTGGGTTCAAGGTAGCTGGAACTATAGGGAGACAGGCTCAGAAAAGGGAGAGGAAAGTAGCTAGTTCTTTGAAAAAAAGACTAGAGATTTATGTAAATTGAAACAAGGACCATTTCTGCTAACCGTTAACTCTGAAAGAGAAGCAAAGAGCCAGTTCTCCCCAGTCAGACCTGGAGTCAAACCTCCACTCCTCCCTCTCTGTTCAACGTCCCTGGGCTTCTGTTACCACCAGTGTTAAATGAGAATACTATAACCTACTTACTTCACAGGGTTGACTTGAGGATTAAAAAGGAGATTACCTATGCAAAGTTCCCTTCCCTGTTCACTTTGCTATTTACCAAAACTTCCAAACACATTTAATTGGGTTCTCACAACAGTCCTAAGGGATAAGAAAGATAGTTCCCTCCCATTTTACAGATGAGAAAGTTGATTCTCAGAGGGGTTAAATGGCTTGCCTGGAGTCTGTGCAGTCCGGGTATATAGGGGAAGGGGCTCTAAGTGGAACGAGCTGCTCCTCTCCACTTATCCCTCTGTTGTTGTGACATCTCCTCCCCAGAAGTCCCCTTTACAGGCATATTTTGCCTGAATCTGTATGGTAAGAAGACACAGTGGGGGCTCCCTGCACCTCTTGGAGATGGTCCTATTCTGCTGCCTCTTCCCTAAACCTTCTGCCTGCACCTTCCTCCCTATTTAGGCTCCTGCAGTCCCTTTGGTAGGTATCTATCCTGAATTCAAATTCTTATACAACCCCTTCTCTAGCTGTGTACATTTAAACAGGTCCCTTCCCCTCTCATCATCTGTGACATGAGGAGTGATTTAGAACCAGATCTCTGGTTCCCAAACTGTAGTGGCCTTGGAGTGATCACAAGAGACCCAGCCCCTGGCCTCCATAAAGACTGAGTAACCTATCTGCGTGTCACTGATTGTGTAACTGTTTGATTGCTGAGGGATGAAATATAAATGAATTTTAATGATGTGATTCAGAATTAGTCGTTATGTATTTTCTCATTCAAGAGATAACAAAAATACAACTACTACCATGTCAGGGTCATGGAAATTTTTCTGGAGTTAAAAAGATTGGAAACCTCTGGTCTAAATATCCCCTAATAGCCCTTTCAGCTGCCATCCTACACAGCCACAAGGGACAAAAGGCCTTAGGCCACCAGGGGGCGCCGCAGCCCTGGTGCACTGTGGAAACAGGCTCATGGAGTGAGTGAGAGAGCTGCTCTAAACTGAGAAGGCTGGGGCCAAGGTTCTAGTCCAGGGTCTATAGACCACAATGGAGGCCTATTACACATAGGCTTTGTAAGAGAGATGTATCTCCAGAGCTCGGAGGGGGCGTAAGGGCCCAAAGGGAGCAGTGTCACTCAGCACTGTACACACACCTTCATGGGGGCATTTGTGGTACTGAGTGGTAATTCCTGTCTGGTTAGACCTTAGAAACAGAGTTTCTCAAATTTCACCTCAGCTGTCCTCAGACAAGAAGGGACTGAGAGATGCAGCTCTGGCCAGCGAGGGAGGTCAGGAGAGGCCAGTGCCCTCCTTCCATTCCCTTACCCCTCCCTCTACCTTCCCCGTTCCCCTGTTGAACCCTGGGCAGAATTCTGACCCAGCTCAGCCCCTCCAGTCAGGAGTTTCTCCCTAAGAGGAGCCAGAGAACCCAAGAGAGAAGCTGGCTCACACACACACACACACACACACACACACTCACACCCAGAGGCTGAGGCCCTCTCCCACTCATAAACTGTCAGGATCCGGGAAACTTTGCAGCCCAACCTGAAGATGCGCCCAGACAGAGGGATGCCCACCATAATGGGACACAGGGACTCTACCTTGCCTCAGAGAGACAGACAGATACACACACACACACACACACACACACAAGCTCAGGGCTGATTTTAGCAGAATGAACGAAGAAGGACCCAGGGCCTCCAGCCTCCCAGCTTCTCAGACCAGAGCACTGGACTCTTCCTGCCTCACTACTGCTCTAGATGAGCCACCCGCACCACTCCCTTGCCAAGTCCCACTTATCTCCTCTTCCCTTCTCATGGACTCCCAGCTGGCTCAGAGCTGTGAATTCCTTCCCACAATCACATGTCCTACCCCACCCCTCTGCCCCTTGCCTGGGCTCAGGGCACCATCCCAGTCTTCCAGGCTGAGAGCCTCCCAAGACTGTTCCTTCCACCCTCCCACACCTCTGACCTTTCCAGGATGCCTTTCTGAGGTTTGCCAAGTGCATGCTCCTAAGCAGAGAAGGCCAGAATGAGAGGCAGCCAAGGGAGCAGGGACATTCATGTTGGCGAGGCTTCTCTGGACAGTAGAGGACAAGCAGGACCACTGGTGGTCAGGCCAGCTGCCCCAGAGAGGGCGCACACACTCTACCTCCCCGTCCTCAACAGGACCATGCACACACGCACACACACGCGCACACAGCAGGCCTATCTGGCCTGCCGAGGTCTGTTCCCCTGGGACCCCAGGCTCTGTTTCCTTACTGCCTATCAAGCCTTTCCTATCTGCTTTCACAGGGGAACCCTCAGTCAGGGAATGCGGGGGGCTAACTTCCCCCTGAGACCTCCAAATTCTAAGTGTCTTTCAGCCTTCTAGAGACAAGGCCATATCAAATATGGGCTCACTGCAGCTGTCCCACTTACAGCCCAACCTCTGCACCTCCCTCCCACCTCAATCCTTCTGCTTCTCTGTGCCTCCCTCCCGCCTCCGTGAAGCCTTCAAGGCTGGGAGGGAGGTCAGAATGGAGCCCATCCTGGCAAAATGAGAAAAGATTAGAGCAATACATTTGCTGTCAATGGCAATAAGGCTGCCTGAACAGGGGAGAAGGAATATTTGATTTCGGGCTCTCCGGGGGTCTTAATGGAGGAGCGCTGGCAGCCTGCAGCCCCAGGCCTGACGGAGTGGGGAGGGCTGGGCCAACTGGGGACCCTGGTGTCCCAACCTTCCCATCTCCATATCGACCACACCGTCCGCAGTCACCAGCAGGAGCCAAGCTCCCTCTCCCTCCCCTCCCATCATTTCTCCCTCTCCACTGCCAAACTTGTTTCCCTGCAGCAGTTTTTCTACCAGGTGCAGGCTGATGGAGCAGAAAGAACACTGCTGTAGGGGCTGGAGAGGAGGCCTGAGTTCTAATCCCCCTACTGCTTCCAAGCCCAGGGACTTCATGCAAGTCAGTGAGCCTTTCTAAGCCTGGGGCAGTGTGGGTGGGGGAGAGAACATGGCATTTGGCATTCTTAGACCTGGGGTCAGCTCAGCCACTCACCACTTCAGTGATCTTGGGCAACATCATTTAATCTCTCTGAGCTCCCATTTACTCATCTGTAAAATGAGGGTAAAGCAAATGGAAGGCCTGTGTCCTAGGGTGATGGTATCAACAAAGCCTTGGGTAGGAAAGTTGCAAACAACTGTGAGGATAGCATTGTCTTGTTTCAAGACAATGGGACTCATGGTGTGTTTCCTGGCTGAACGCTGGGCCTGGGCTTCACAAAGCTCCAGAGGGTTCCTCCTAGTCCTAGGATCCCAGTTCTGGGCCCTGCCCTCATGCAGTAGGTGAAGGGCATATTCTCTCTGGGAAAAGGGATAAGGCAACTTCTTGGTCAAACAATCCTCACTCCAATCCTGAAAGACATTCTGGAGGAGGAAATTGTAGAAGCCACAAGTCAATAGTGTCTCCTTCCTAACTCCTTCTACCCTCATGTCCACACATGAATGGTGCCACCTGGAGTTGTGCAGCATGGCAGGTCTGCATGGATGCACAGTGAGAAACTTTTATCCAGCCTCTGGGAAATGAACAAGGTGCCAGGGAGGGACAATGGAGGGAGGCTTGGGCATGGAGTTAAGATTTATTTCCAGGCTGCCATGTGCCAAGCACCATGCACCAAGCACCATGCAGAGTTTTGCATACGATATCTGGTCTGCACCACAGCCTGGGAGGTGGGTATGATTGGCACAGAGATTGAATAACTTGCTCACTGTTAGCAGCTGGAAGGAACTGAGACTAGACTTGGCCAGATCCCGTCACTCCACACTGCCTCCTACTGGAGCAGAGGGCTCAAGGTCTCAGTGCCAGGCTTGTCTCCCCATGGCTGAGCTAGGAATTTGGGCAGATCTTTAAATCCCTCTAAACCAGTTTTCTCATCTGTGAAAGAGGATGGCATTCATGAACTAACTTAGGACAGAGAATGCTTTGGAAAGGACAGAGCCCTACACAGACTTACACGCATTTTACCTCCATGTGCTTCTTTTCTAGTTTCAGCCTCATTCTCCACTGCTCATTGCGTGGCCCATGGCCTTCCCCTCAGGCTAGATCTCCTCACTTCATTTTCCACCTGAAGCATCAAGTTGATTCATGTCTTCCCATGTCCCCTCTGTCTATCCAGATCTCTGATCCTTCAAGGCTTAGACTGGAGACTTCTTCCATGAAGCCTTCCCTACCACTCTGATCTGCAGTGGCAATAAGCATAGACTTCCTTGACTTAGCATTCACTTTCTATGAATGTGTCCTGATTCCTCAACTCAAGTCCCCACCTGATTCTCTGAGGGCACAGACTATGTCTACTACCTCTTGGTAACCCTGGGGCTTACATAGCGTCTGGCACATTTTGAGTACTAGAAAGATTTTTGCAGCTGGTAACAAAGATTGTGGTGATGGTGCTCATGATAGAATCCACATTTGAGTTTAAAGTAGTGGTGGGGATGGTGGTGACAATGGTGATGGCTGTTATGGCAGTTTCGGTGCTGAGTTTAAGAGTATGGTGTTGTTGGTAGTGATGATGGTGATATTGATAATGCGAGTTTAAAGATGGTAGGAATGATGGTGGCGGTGGTGATAGTGGCTCTATTAGTTATCTACTGCTGCATAATTTATCCCCCAAAACTTAGCAGCTCAAAACAACACATATTTATTTCATCTACATATTAGAAATCTGGGCATGGCTTAGCTGGGTGCCTCTGGCTCAAGGTCTCTCACAGGCTGCTACCAAGGTGTCAGCAGGGACTGCAGTCTTATCTGTTGTCTCGACTAGAGGACCATCCACTTCCAAGGTCACTTACATGATTATTGGCAAGATTCAGTTCCTCTTAGGCTCTTGGATCTTGCTGGGTGTTGGCCTGGGGCCTCCCTCAGTTCCTTGCCATGTGGGCTTCTCCATGGGGTAGCTGACAACACGGCAACTGGCTTTCATCAGTGTAAGTGAGAGAGTGCCCAAGACGGAAACCACAGTCTTTTTGTAGCCTGATCTTTTTTTTTTTTTTTTGAAACAGAGTCTTACTCTGTTGCCTGGGCTAGAGTGTCATGGCGTCAACCTAGCTCACAGCAACCTCAAACTCCCGCGCTCAAGCAATCCTTCTGCCTCAACCTCCTGAGTAGCTGGGCGCCACCATGCTCAGTTAATTTTTTCTATATATTTTTAGTTGGCCAATTTCTTTCTTTCTATTTTTTAGTAGAGACAGGGTCTTGCTCTTGCTCAGGCTAGTTTTGAACTCCTGACCTTGAGCGATCTGCCCGCCTTGGCCTCCCAGAGTGCTAGGATTACAGGCGTGAGCCACCGTGCCGGGCCTGTAGCCTAATCTTGAAGTAACACCCCATCATCTCTGCTGAATTCTAAGTGAATCATTAAATACAACTCACACTCAGAGGGGTAGGATCACACAAGGGCAGGAATACTAGATACTAGAAGGCAGAGGTCACTGGGAGCCATCTTAGAGGCTGCCTATCACCATGGCAATAGTGGCAACGATGACAGTGAAGGAAAGTAGGAGAGTGGTGGTACTGATAATAATGATTTGATCAGGGATGGTAAGGTATTTGAGAATAAAAGTATCAATGTCCATATCAGAGTTGAAAAATAGTTCCTCCGAATTGGCTCTGAGCAGTGGAATCCAGTTGGCTACAGCCAGATATACAAGACACGCTCTCCTCCACCATGCTCCAGCCCCATTCCAGGTCCAAGCCCAAACACATTCCCCTAGAGTTCTCACTACCCGTTACTCTCTCTGCCAATCACCCCACTCTAGGCTGCTGCTTTCCTTTAGGTAATTAATGAACTAAGCAGTCACCAAATGGAGAGTAATTACCACCAGCAGCCAAGGGTTGGAGGGTGAGGGAGTGGTCCAAGGCCCGGAGGAGACAGAGAGGTGCTGCCAGTTGGGAGGCTGGGCTGTGGTTCTCTCAACTTGGATAAAGCCATCGACCCTATCCTGTACTGAATCCTCATGCCCCTCATATCCAGATGCCATACTCCTGTAGACACAGCACACCCCAGCATTGCTTTATTTCCCTCTCTCAATTCTTCACATAGGCTTTAAGCCAGAGCTTCACTCCTAGGGGAGCTCCTCCTCTCTAGAGTCCCCTTGCCTTCATCTCCTGCCTCTCATCCCTCCCAGCTCCTGACTACCTCCTATTTCTTGAAATTCTCCCATCATCACTCCTGTTCTTTGGTAAGCACAGAAAGGGCTCCTCTTTTCTGAAGCTTCATCCCTGCAATGACCATCACCAAGCCCACTAATATTAATACTATCTCAGTGCCAGGGCTTTTAAGCCTGGCAAGCCAAAATAAAGGCTAAGTATGTGGAAAAGTCTCTTCAGGCAGCCAGGTGATATTGGGTACCATGGGGGCCAAGTCCTCTTGAAGATGGGTCACCAGGTTGAGTGACCAGATAAAGATATTAGACTGTCAGTTGGGAGACCAGGATTCTAATCCTAGCCTTGTCACTCACTAATCATGCCCGTTGTACTCTCTGGTCTCAATATCCTCATCTGTTAACTGGTGAAGGTAGAGGATGGATTAGACTATCTGTAAAGACCCTGCCAGTTCTAAGTGCCTATGATTCTGCTTCCCATGGAAAGGGAGGAGGGTGAGTAGAAAGGTGCTAGTTGCACTAGAAGGCCAAGGGCATGTGGCTGAGATGACAGTGTCTGTTTGCAAAGGAGAGTCAAACCTGGTCACAGTGGGGAGTCTTCGTTCTGCACACCATAGGAACCCAGGGCCACCCCATCTCTCTGCACCTGCCCAGGCACTAAGTGTGTGACTTTAGAATCCCCAGCACCCCCTCTTGCCCCCCATTAGCACCTCTAGCCAGTAACCATCTATCTGCCAGTTCTCTCTAAGGTATCCCTTGCCTCTTTTGTTTCCTTTCTGTCTCCTGACACGCCCCTATTGTCCCCACATAGTTCTGACCTTCGCCACTTCCCTCCTGGGCCTCCATAACACACAACTGTAAACACCTAAGTGTTCTCTTGCCTCCTGCTCCCTTGGTCTAGGAGACATCACTCTCACCTGGTTCTCCTCTCATCTCTTTGATCACCTTTCTCAGTTCCCTTCGTCTTTCAGACTCCTTACCTGGCTCCCCCTTTTCTGTTCACCCCTTAAATTTGGGTGAACCTCCTAAGGTTTTGTCCTTGGTCATCTCATGATGGTAACATAATAACAAAAACAAAAACAACTGTGATTTAATGGTGTCTATAAAGTACAAGGAGCTGCACATGTATTTTCATTTGACTCTATGAGGTAAGCTATTATCCCCCATTTAATAGAAGTCAATTTTGCCTTCATGGAGTCTCTGAAAACTGTCATTTCCTTTTTATTTCCATTGCCACTGCCCTAATTCAAGCACTTAATACCTCGTCTTAGATCCTTGCTTCAGTGCCCTAGCTGACAATATTGTAGGTCTTAGCAGTTGATGAGAAGGAAAGGATGTAGTTCCAGTTAACCAATTGACCAAGAGCTTTCGACTTAACTGAACCAGACTAGGCTCCACTCAGAACAGTGGTTCCACAGCGGGCTGTATGGTAAAGATAAGGCACTCAAAACTAGAATCATTTGGGGGGAACAGATTAGGGTCACACACAAAAAATTAGAACCTATGATTGGTCTGTGCATCAAGAGGACAATTCCTGATGAAATAGGTGAGAGGCCGCATAATGAACTCCAGGAGAATCTCCTTGGCAGCCCCGCCCCACCAGGATTTGTGTGCCCCATCCCAAACCATCTCCAGCCAACCCCATCTGCGGCCCCAGCCTATTGGAGAAGGTAAACCTCAACTCCCTAGTTTAAGTCAGGAAAATCCTATCCCTGGGAAGAAAAAGAATAAGAATAAAGAAAGTAACATTAGAAATAGTCAACAAAGAAATTTAAATTCATGAAATTGTTTTTATTATGGGTGTTTTTTTTTCTGCAATCACTGTAATATTGTATGTTTTGCTTTGCTTCTAAAAATGTTAAATCTTTTAAGAAAAACTTATTGATTTATGAAGAGTTTGATTTCATTTGCAACCAATGTTTAAACATTTGAAGAAATATAATCTGCTAAATTCATAAGTTTTTGATTTATTGATTGTATACGTCATATGAGAATATTTAGGGGAATGTTAATGATTGAATAGAGATTGATAAATTGGACATCAAAGTACAAAAAATAATGAGCATTCCTTTCGTTACCCCAAAGTGCCTGAGACATTAAAGAATTTATCCTAAACTTCCTATCTCTAATTTCTGGGCCTTCCAACTGATTCCTATTCTATTGCCAACACCTCTGTGACTCTATTTCCTCATCTATAAAATGGGATGATATTACTACCTAAGAGGATGTTTGTGAAGATTTAACGAGATAATTCCTTCCATAGCATTTAGTACAACGCCCAGCACACTAGGGCTCAATAAATGTTGGCTATCTTTATCTTACCCCAATACCACTTGGTCATGCCATCTCCTGCTCAAAGCCCTTCAGTTGTTCCCAAGTGACCCCAGGACAAATCCAGGCTCTTCTACACGATATCGATATCGGGAAACTTCGCTTCCTCACTGCTTCCTGCTTCCCAATCTTGGCCTTCATTATTTCCCCTCATCCACCAAACAAATTAAATTACTATCTCTTTGCTTCACCCTGGTCCCCCGTCATCATCACTTTTCATACTATTCCTCCCTCTGAAATGCCTTGCCTTCCTCCCATGCCCCTATAGCCAGTTCAAACTCCTACCCATGTCAAATGTCACCTCTTCCAAGATGCTCTCCCAGCCATCAACTCTCTCCCTCCTCTGAGCACTTTATTATTAATAGTACCTCTTTCCTAGCAAGCATCACATTCTTTCTTGTATCAGAGTCAATTACCTAGGTCATCCTTGTTGGGCCATAAGCTCCTTGAAGACAGGACCCACTTCTGACTAATCTTGGGAAACACAGGGCTTCCCTGCCCAGGGGGCTTGCCTGTAACCTGTGCTCAGCTAATAGGTGGTCAATCCTTTTAGCTCTGGGTAGTTGTGTCATCTAAGTAGAAGCAGCAGGGACCTGCAGGCTCCCCAGGTCACCCTCACTGACCTATGGAGACCATGGGGGCACAGGAAACCGAGGAAGCCAGCAGTCTGCACATGCCTAGGCCCACCAGGCAGATGGCAAAGAGATGGCAGAGCCAGATCCAGGAGCATGTGGAGCTGTGTCTACTCAACTCATCAACATTCCCCAGACATTTAGCCTGTCACTCAGTCAACACTTATTAAGTCTATTCTGTGCCAGGCACTGTGTGAGGTGCAGCAGACACCGGGCTGGTGTCAGTTCCCAAAGAGGTATGCCCATGTGCCAGGAGCCTGTGTGTGTGCACATACATGTGCTCGTGTGCGCGCCCCACAGGGCCTGAGTTCCAGCTCCTGCAGAGCTGAGCCGTCTGGGAGCCGAGGCTGAGAGGGCCGCCTTTTACCCTGTTTCCAAACAACTCCCCTTTCTGCGCCAGCGCGCTGCCTCTCCCGTCTGTTTGCCCCTCGCCTCCTCCTCCCTCTGTTGGGGCTGCCGCTGATGATGAAATTTGGCTTGCAACACCCTCTTCCTCCCCTTCCTGCAGGCCTGGGAGAGGATTAAGCCGCTGGAGTCTGAAATCGGAAAGATCCCAGCTTCTGCTCCCCAGCACCTCCCCACGCCCCCTCCCCCTCCCCGCCCATGCAAAACCAGAAAATTAATCTCCCCTTCTGCCTGTGATATGGCGGGCTGCATTACAAGCTGGGCGTCGAGATAAAGCGAGGAGCCGCGGGACGGCGGCCCAGCGCAGGGGCCCCGGGTGGGGCCGGCCAGGGAGATAAGGGCCTCCCAGCCCCATGAATTATTCACCGGCACTGCCGCCTCCGATTCGGCGCCGCCCTGGGCGCAGAGATTGCGCCTTCCAGAGGGGCCTGGGTAGGGTGGGAGGGGGGGGTGACCGTGGGGAATGGTAGCAAGCTGTAGAGGGGCCCTCCTGTTGGGGATGCAGGGGTGAGGGGAGGACTGTGGCTTAGCTGAGGGACAGCTCAGAGACAATCATCCCACAGGGCCAACTGATGCAGGGGAGGGAAGGTGTCCCCAGGCCTGGGGGACCTCCAGACCCAGCAGAGCCCCCAGGGGTTCTCATCATTTATGCAACTCATTAAATACTATTGAACAGCTGCAATTGCCACACTCAGGCCAGGTCACCCTGGCATCCTACAACTGGAAAGCTAGTTCCTGCCTGAGGGTGCCCTGAATACAATGCACCTACTGAATGCCAGGCTCTGTGTTTGGACCTGAGCACAGTCCACTCGCAGGTGGGGCCTGCCTTGTCCACAATCCTTTCCCCCTCCCCTCCTCTGGGAGTAAAGACAGCAGCTGCTCACTCCAGGGGAGCACCCCACCTCGAGGGGGTGCAAGAGGAGGACAGAAGACAGACCTGCCCCCAGGGCAACCAGAGCTCCCCAAACAGAAACCAGGGCAGGTGGCATAGGGTCAGTGATGGAGGCAATGGTAGGGTAAGGAGACTAAGGTTTCCTGGGATTGGAAAAGCCCCAGGCACTCTGTGGGCCTTTTGTTTCTCTCCTTCCCTCATTCTTCTAAAAGGCCCAGAATTTTAAAGCAGGGAAGGACCTTAGCAGTCTCTTCCTGGTCTTGAGGACATCTCTGTTTCTCCATCTCTCCTTACCTACCCCTTCTCTCTCCTCTCTATCCCCATGTCCTCCCTCTTGGGCCATATTGTGCATCCATCTGCCCTTTTAATCTCTGCCTTGGCCCTGATTTCTCCACCTCTCTTCTCTCTTTTTCTCTTATATATATGGTCTCTTTAATGATCCCTCCCTTCTGAAATTGGGACTGCCCAAATGACATGTTCACGCACAAATCGGAATGTGTGATAGAAGAAAGGTGGCCATCTGCCCCCCTCCCAGG
Source organism: Cheirogaleus medius (assembly GCA_008086735.1). Lineage (NCBI taxonomy): Eukaryota > Metazoa > Chordata > Mammalia > Primates > Cheirogaleidae > Cheirogaleus > Cheirogaleus medius. The sequence continues at coordinate 20,117,445 of VBSM01002616.1, read as the reverse complement.
GGTAGGGGGATAGGAGAAGAAAAAGAAGGGTCCAGCACAGTCCTGCATTACAAACCTCTGAGACCCAGACAGAGGCAGTAGTATGGGGCGGGGGGAAGACCCCAGAGATGTACTAGCAAAGAAAGAGACCCTGAGAGGCCCAGAGAGCCAGGGGTGAGAGGTTCCAGGAGAGGGTGAGGACCAGAGGAGGCTCCTCCAGAATTGCAGAGGCAGACACTGGGCCTGGCAGGCAACCTGGAGCCCACAGACTCCTGTAGCAGGTACAGAAACCCACACTCATGAGCCAGTGGACAAGGCATATTTATTGAGACCCAAATTCAAGTTAGAGAGGGAAGGATGATGAGGGGAGAGAGAGAAGAGATGGTGAGTGAAGGAGGGGTAGGGTAGGGGGAGGAAGTGGGGAGGAGGAAAGCTTGAGCCCTTGAAGGATGGAAGAAACAATGACTTCAGTGGGAAGAGGGGCAAGCTGAGTGAGGAGGAGAGTGGAGATTGGAGAGAGAAATGGGGGAGAAGAAAGGAGAAAGGACAGCACAGGATAGGGGGGAAAAGGGTGAGGGTAGCAGAGAAATGGTGGGGAGGGAGGGGTAAGAGGAGCATTTGGATCACAAAAGAGAGAAAATAGGGAGAAGATGAGGGTCACAGGTGGGGACAATATGGAGCGTGAAGGGGGTGGGGGAGCAGTGTGTTGCTGGGTCCTCCAGCCCCTTCCCAATCGCCTGCTAATTAACTCCTTAATTGTCTCTGCATTTGCTGAGCTAGCAGATGAAGTGGATGCAGCCAGATTGGGGTGCGTGTGATTTCACGCACGGGAGCGGAGAAGAGCTGCCTAGAAGTCCCAGGGGGCCTTGTGCCCCCTTTACCCTCCCCCCACCCATCTCTGAGAGACTGGAGGGTGCTTCTGCACCTAGAGCAGATGGGGCCATCTGCAAGGGAAGTGTCCATGGGGAATTTGCTCCCATCAGCTTTTCAGGGATGATTGTCATGCTTGCCACTATTGATGGAACACCCACTGTTTGCTAGACACACATTGTTTCATCAGCATGGGCATTAGCTGGGTTTTATGGTTTGTGGAGAAAAGTGAGACTCAGACAGGCTAAGTTACTTGCCTAGGACCAACCAGCACTGATGTGGCAGAGCTGAGATTTGAATTTAGGTCAGCAGGATGTCAAAGCGCTGGGTGGGTCCTGGCTAGATGCCTCTCACCAGTGGAGGGAGGAATATCTCCAAGCCTATTTCCCTCTCAGCCCTGGGGCAGGTGGGTGGGGAAGGGTCCTGAGGTCTAGGGACTGCAGGGGCCAGAGATAATGAAGTGCAGACAGGGACAGGAAGCTGGGAGGATGCTGAAGGAGCAAGGATATGTCAGGGCTTGGACAAGAGGTGGGTGGGTCAGAGAAGCAGAAAGAAGCAGTGGGAAACTAATTGTAGCCCTTGGATCCATCCCTCAAGCATTATCTTACAGAGGCCCACAACACTGATTTCCTCTTTTCCTCATCCCTGCCTCACAAACTCCTGTCAGAATGACTGCCCCTGCCACTCTAGGCTGGCAGCCCTGGCCCATCCCTGTATTTCACTCCTGGTCTTTGCGTGAGAGTCACTGGTCAACATCTTCGTCTCTCTTTTCACAGTTGGATATTTGAGGGCAGGGACTACGCCACTCCTCACTTTGTCCACAGGGCCAATCTTGGGACTTGACACAGGAAAAACCTCAGTGAAGGTTTGCTGCAATGAACAGGGGAGAGATGGGGGGGGTATATGTGTGTTTAGGGACCCATTTCTTCTCAAATGAAGAAGAAACAACAGCATGAGGGATTTAGGTTGTGCATAAGAAAGAACTTCCTAAGACTGGGGACTGTGATACTATGAAGCCTTGATTTAGACCCATAGATTCTGAAGAGCAAGGTTGCTCAAGATTGGCTGCATATTAGAAGCTCTTAAAAAGTTGGGAGATCTGGGCACCACCCCTAGAGATTCTGCTTTAATTGATCTATAGTGGGGTAATTGCATCAGCATTTTAAAAAGTTCCCTAGGTTTCAAATGTGCAGCCTGCGTTTGAGAACCTCTGACTTAGATTCTGCCCTGATTTGGCTGCACTGGCAGTTTTACCACTGGATCCAAATACTAATGCTAATAATAACAGTTATTTACTTATTAAGGATTTACTAAGTACAAGCCAATGTATTAAGCACTTTCCATGCATTAGCTCATGTAATCCTCAAAAAATCCTGAGAGATGAATATTATCTCCATCTTACAAATGAGGAAACTGAGATTCAGAGCGGTCAAGGGACTTGACCGTGCTGATGAATGGCTAGGCCAGGTCTGGGCGCTGAGATCGCAGGATTCACACCTCCTATCTTCCTCCAGACTCTTCATGAAGCTGTTCATTGGCCTCGATCAGTCCTTGCCTGCCTCCACCTCACCTCATCACCTTCCCTCCACCCCCGCTGCTCCCTCAGTAACATCCCAGGTGACTGAAGCAATTTGCAGCCATTTGAAGAGGCTCCATGTGTCACTCAGCCTGTGAGGGTGGGGAGGTGGGGGAATTACAGATGCTCCAAGATGGTCTTCCCCTCCCCCTGAGAACATTTGGGAATCAGAAATCAGACTCTGCCCAATGCTTCCTAAGGTCCCTATTTTGGGACCCTCCCTGGAGAATTCACACTCCTAAATGCCCCCTTGAGTTGATTCTAAGTATCTGGGAGAGGGCTGCCACCCAGTGGCTGCCCAGGGACATGGCAACCCTCCTGCACTTCCTGGCACTGCTGGACAGCTCCCCAACCCAAGACCTGAATGGAAGATCGTCCCTTCTTTCTTTGGACAGCTTGGTGCCCCAGCCCTTAGATGGATCATAACCTCCCTCCTCCAGTCCTTAGTCCACACTCCATCTAGGGATCTCCAGATCCTTTCGCTGGTTTCCCATGTGCCCCCTACCCTCAAGCCTTCACTTTTCATCCAACTTCTTTCCACTGTGCCATCCCCTACTCATTGCAGATTCTTAAAGCCAGGCACCACGTCCTAGGAACATGCTTCTCACCTTCCTTCCCCCAGAGCTGCACCAGCCTGCAAGTGGAACGAAGGAGCCACTAGAGATAGAATTCTGGTCCCCCGCACCGCACCCTCCTCCTCATCATCTGACACCATCAGACCTCAACAGTCTTAGTGCTAAGAGCCCCTAATGAGCATCAGCAAATTAACAACTTCCCCTTGATTGCTCCTTCTCTGTTAACTGGATAGGGAGCCCCCAACCCCCCGCCCCCCGCCTCTCAGAAAGGAGGAGGGAGGAAGGGAAGGAGAAAGGTGAGAGCTACAGAAGCAGCTCCTCGGCCTGGGTTCAGTGCCCAGACTCCTGCTCCATCCCTGAGCATAGCTCCCCCTTCCAGCCCCTCCAAATCCTGTCCCCTCACTCCTTTTCTTACCTCTGTCCAAATTCCCTTGACCTCTGGCTATTTCTCCTTCCTTCTCTCTGCTTCTTCTTTAGTGATTTGGCAGTGAGGGGCTGCAGCCTTCCCATCCCTCCACCCGGTCAAGCTCAAGGCTAGAAGGATGGGGTCTGAGTGGCCAAGGCCATGTGTTTGTTCACATATGTGCATGTGTGTACGTGTCACATGTAGGTGGGGAGCAGGGATAAGAACAGGTGAGTGCTTGCCATGTGGGTCAGGCCTCTGGGATGTGTAGGCGTCTGTGGGGTGTGTGTGTGGCTGTAAGTGGTGTGGTGTGACTCTGGGCTGTATGTACGTCTATGTCTCCATATGGGCCAAGTGCTTGAATCAGTCAAGTGTGACTCGGAGCTTGTGTGTGTGTGTGTGTACACGAGCGTGTGTGCCACCAGAGGAAGCAGCAGCAAGAGGCAGGAGCATCGATCCGAAGGAGACAGCGCGGGGAGGGGGACGCTAGGGGCAGACACCCTCCCTCCTGCGCGCACACACTCGCGCGCACACACACTCCACACACACAGTCACACACACAAGCCATAGGGCCTCACAGGCAGGGAGACGGCTGGCTCCGGGACCGGGACCCGGACCGGGGCGAAGGGAGGCAGCGCCGCCGAGAGCGGCTGCGAGGAGGGGGCGAGCCAGTGGGGGAGCCCTCGGTCCCGCTCCCCGGTCCGGGGGCCCCGCGCGCACACCCGCCCAGAGACACCCTCGCAGACACTCGTAGGCGCGCACGCGCACCCTCTCCCCTCCCCCTCCCCCTCCCCTCCCGCCGCCTCCCGGCCGGACGATGGATCCCTGCAGATCCCGGGGCTGAGAGCACCGCGCACCGCGCCGAGGCCGGGCGGACCGAGCCGAGGAGGGCGAGCGAGCGAGCTAGCGCGCGCGGGCGGGCGAGCAGATCCGAGCCGAGCCGGCCGGGCGGGCCGCTCCCTGCAGGGCTCTGCGCGGCTTGCCGCGGCTGCAGCCGGCTCCGGCTTCGGGCCATGAGCCCCTCCGCGGCTCGGCGCTGAACCCGCCACCGGTCCCGCGCCCCAGGACCCGCCGCCGGCTGCCGGCTTTCCGAAGCCCCCTCAGGTAGGTTTCCGATCCCCCCGCCTTTGGCCGCGGGGCTTCCCAGCGCCCCGCAGCCAGGACTCTCCTCCCCTCTGGCTTTCCCCAGCTGCTGCTGGGGCGGCTCGGTGGCTGGGGAGGGGGGCGGGGGCGAGCGGGGGATCTGACTGCGACCAGAAGCTGGACTAGAGGGGTGGGGGGTGCGTCCGGGGCGGGGACAGCTCGCTGTCATAAGGAACCGCGCCCCCCCATACATCCACCTCGGGCAGCCCGCCACCCCTTAACCCCCACTCCCAACATACACACACACACAGCCTGAGCCTGTATAAGAACTGGAGACACCCGCGGGTGAGGACTAAGGCTGGGCCCCTGCTCAGATGTACCTACCTCCCTGGGGGTTTTCTGGCCCAGGTTTAACTCATGGGGTGAGAGCCCAGCCCTGGGGATACCCTTGACCACGAGAGGAGCTCCTGACCCAGGGTTCAGCCTGTCTAGGGGAGTTTTCATCTCCAGGATGGGGTGGACATTCCTGTCCCAGAGTGACCCCACATCTGGAGGGAACTCTCGTGCCTGCCTGTGAAAGCATCAGGACTTCCCTTTCACCCTCAGATGACTATATCTGGGGTCTCCCTGGCCTGGGAAGCTTCTCTGGAAGAACATTCTCTTGGCCTGAGCTGACCCCCCCAAGCTTCTGTATTTGGAGAAACCCTGTCCTGGGATATGTCCTTTGGTTAGCCACCTCTGGGTTTGCACACCAGGGAAGTCTTCTGCCCCAGGAGTGGTGACCTCTGGTGATGGGGATTCCGGATGGACACATTTGGAGGGGCCCCATGTGTACTCTTATTCCGGGACAATGACAAACTGTCCTCCCACTCCCACCCCCAGGATTCCCTCGACAAGGATGGAACTGAAGGCTGAGGAGGAGGAGGTAGGTGGCGTCCAGCCGGTGAGCATCCAGGCCTTCGCCAGCAGCTCCACGCTGCACGGCCTGGCCCACATCTTCTCCTACGAGCGGCTGTCTCTGAAGCGGGCACTGTGGGCCCTGTGCTTCCTGGGCTCGCTGGCTGTGCTGCTGTGCGTGTGCACGGAGCGTGTGCAGTACTACTTCCGCTACCACCACGTCACCAAGCTCGACGAGGTGGCTGCCTCCCAGCTCACCTTCCCTGCCGTCACGCTGTGCAACCTCAACGAGTTCCGCTTTAGCCAAGTCTCCAAGAATGACCTGTATCATGCTGGGGAGCTGCTGGCCCTGCTCAACAACAGGTGGGTGGCTCCCACCACCCCCTCAGCCCCACTCCCGGAGTTGCACGAGTTCCAATCATCGTGTTTGCTTCCCTAACCCACCATAGCGCCTAGCCAATCCTGCCCTCTAGCCACCCTCAAATCTGCCACTCACGGCAGAACAGTTGGAGTACTGCTGAGCACCCAATTAAGGGCACTCAATCTCTGATCCCAGCATAGTCCAAACTGGCTCTACTCCTACCCATCCTGAGCTGTGAGACATTGCCACCCTGTCTGGAGTGAGCTCTGCCCTCCCTCTGGCCACTACGTCTTGACCTCCTCACTTGGGGAATGGGGACAGATCATCTCTAAAGGGTAGAGACTATAGTATAAAAGCCATTGCTCCTGCCTTGTCTCTCCGCCCACCCCACCCTTATTCATGCTTCCTCCCCGCCATGTGCTGAGATGCCCAGCTCCTGGGCAGCCACTACAGATCCTTCTGTTGTCTCAGACCCTGTGTGGCAGGTCCTCTGGACATGCCCTGCTCTCCTTCCTTGCCCATGCCTAGTCCTGATCCCCAAGGCTAGATGCTGCTCCCCTCACCCCATGTTGGGTGTGAAACACCGGTGGTGGTGCTGATCCATGTGCTGCTCACCCCCGGGCTCCAGGTATGAGATACCAGACACACAGATGGCAGACGAAAAACAGCTGGAGATATTGCAGGACAAGGCCAACTTCCGAAGCTTCAAGCCCAAGCCCTTCAACATGCGCGAGTTCTACGACAGAGCGGGACACGACATTCGAGACATGCTGCTCTCCTGCCACTTCCGGGGGGAGGTCTGCAGCGCAGAAGACTTCAAGGTGGTGAGTGAGTCCCCTGGTGTGGGACGTGAGTCAGTCTGACCCCCAGAGGAATAGGCAACAAGGAACAGGACAGGCCTCTCACAGTGCTTGCTACTCCGGAAGAGGAAGTTGTGTGTCCTAGGGTTTGCTTCTGGTAGGAAGGGACTTTATCCAGCACAGGGGCACATTTGCACTGCCTGAGAGCCTGAGCCATCCATGATGGCAGGAAAGAGAGCCTACAGTGCACAACACATACACGTACGTATGCACACATGGCCTGGCATCACCCCCAACCCACCAATCTTACCTTCCGGGCCACAGGTGTCAGAGCTGGAGGTGGTGGGTGAGCTACAGCCTAGTTACTTGAAGTGAGTATAGAGACCATCACTGGGGGGCTTGAAAAAAATGCAGGACTTTGCCACCCCACTTCCCAGACCTACTGAATCAGAATCGACATTCTAATAAGATCCGCGGATACACAGTAAAGCTTGAGAAACACCATGAGGCATGGATAGGGAAGCTATCTCTTAAATAGCCAGACAGGCTGTTCTGTCCGTGCCAGCCACACCCTGCACACATGCACACACACGCATGCACACCGTCTACTTAGGTTCCCCCCTTGCCAGCAAGAGCCGCAGAGCCAGGGTCTGAGGAAGGAGAGATGATCACAACATACAATCATGGCTGAACTGGAGGCTCCCTTTGTTTGTTAAAATGGAGATGCCTCACAAACACCCCATAACCCACAGGTGTGGCTGCCTCAGGCCGGCACCTCAGGCAGGGTGTAGGGGAACTGACTTTGGCATCTGATGTGCTAGGTGATCCTGGGCAAGTCACACAGATTCCTGAGGGATAAGACCTGGACAGAGGCTGGAAAGAGACCAAAAGACCTGGAGCTATGTCTGAATAATATCAAAGGAGAGGACAATGTTTCTAACTCTTCAAAATGCTTTCTGTGCTTTCATCAATCCCCTTGACAAATAATCATATTATCTCTGTTTTACACATGCACAAACTGAGACACAAAGAATAGAATGATTTGCCCAAGCTCACACAGTTGGTTGGTGACAGATTTGGGATTTGAATTCATGTCTTGTTAAGCTTCAGTGCAAAGCCTCTCTTCATTAATAGAGCTGACCCTGAGCTATCATGTCCACTTCCAGTTCTGGCCATCGCTCCTTCAAAACCCAGTCTCCTCTAGGATGCTTTGCTCTCCATGCCTACTCCCAGTTCTTCACTCTCAGAACCTCTTTTCTTCCTGCCCTTTTTCTCCCCTACCTGCTTGCTTCCTCCTAGTATTACGGGAGCATGAACTGCTTTTGTCTGTGTAGAAAGGTTGGAGTCATGGTCATGCTTAGTGTTTCCTGCTGAGGTTACAAAGACTTCCCAATTTCTGTATGCCCTGCTCTGCAGACCCGTCTCATGGACCTTTGTCAATCCTGCTGGACAGAGGTCACACGGCCACACTCCCTGCTGAGCTGAGCTGATGGGGAGCTTAGCCTGGATTCGAGAACCACTTCTTTCTCTCCTTTCCTTCTTTACAACAGGAGACTCCTGGTTTCCCCAGAGCTTGAGACCAGAGGGTTCCCACGCTCACAAATTGTGTTTCTAAGAGTAATAGAACTATAGGTGAAGGTGGAAACAAAAGCCAGAGCCCTCCCCCTTTCCAACACATGCAACATGTAAACAGAAGGGACCATCAGGAAGAACAGAGAAAACCTATTAGTTGGATGGTTTGTCGTGTTAGATGAGGGAGAGAAGTGCTTGGCTCAACTCGGGAAGGTGCTAAGGTATAGAGCCGGGGTACAATCAGGCCATAGAAAGTGTTCAGTTGAGGCTGCATTTGTCCACTATGTCCAGAAAGATTCCAAGTGGTGATGCTGAGATGTGTTTGGCTCATAGTGATGGAAGTACCGAAGTGCAATTGGTCCATGCTGTCTGAGGGGACATTCTAAGTAGTCAGATGGAGGTATGATTGATTCACAAAGTTCTGAGCAATCTGAGTTCTTCTTTTTGCTAGGGGGAGAGACATACAGGCCAGTACCCTACAGGCCCAACTGTGGCACTTCTTGATTCTGGACTGTCAGGAAAGCCCAGGTTTTTGCTGTTTCTCAGCCTGTGTCAAAGACCGACCCTGAATCTGGCTCTGCCCTCTCTAGTTGGCCTCACTGCCAGCCCCTTTCCATGTCAAGAACTCCACCACTTCTGCCCATGCGGATGTTCCTGCATCCGCAGGAACATGCGGAGACTGGCTGTGTGTGTGCCTGACACCTCCCTGGTAGAGAAGGGCCAGGTGGGCATCCTCCCCAGCTCCCCAGTCCTCGGGGCTCACATGCTCCTTGCTTATGCTCCACCTCTCTCCTCTCTCCTTGGTCTTGCAATTAACATCCTTGCCATTCTCTGCTAGGCCCGGGGTGTGTTGGGAGTGTGCATCAGCCCCTGGGCAGATGCTGCACTGAAAAAAACATCTGTCTATAGGGTCAGGGCTTGGGGGGACCGTCTTGACATCTTTTGCAGCCTCAAGAGTAGAGATTTTTAGCTGAGGAAAGCAAGTGGCCAAGGGAGAGGCTGGGCCTTTAGTTGCTCTTTTGGCAGCTCAGGAAGGAGCTACTGAGGCCTGCCCAGCAGTATTGCTGGGGGGCTACTCCCCTCACTGCCCTTGGTGTCCCGGCCCTTGCTCAAGGTATCTGCAAAAGATAGTGTGTGGGGGCAAATGTGGACTCTTCTGTGGATTTCTAAGGACAACCCTCATCCAAACAATAAGAGCCCTCTCCCTCGAGGGCGGTTATGGGAGGGTGTAGAAAGGAGGCTACTTTGGTCCCTCAAAGACCCCAGGTCCTGTGACAATGATCTGCAGTAACAGGCACTCCCCCAGATACACATCTGAATCCTGCTCAACCTCAGGGTATGGATGGGTGGTCACAGAGTGTCTGGCTGGGGTCCATCTTCCAGATGTGGCTGAGTCAGCTCAGGAGGGTGGGGGAGAATATGGGGAACCTGAGCTGAATGTGGGAGAGACTGGTTTGGAAATCTTTTGGGACTGAAGAGGCAGAAGTGCAATGGGAGGAGTAGCCTCGCAGCAATCCGGTTGGGTGAGCCTCAGTGGCTCCCTCCTTGGCTACCAAAAGAGCAACCAAAGGCCCAACCACAAGGCCCCCTCTTCCCAGGCCACCTCCTTGCCTTCCCGGTGGGGTGCCTGGTTGCCAGGGCAACAGGGACTGAGGCTCCTCTCTCCCACCCCACCTTGAGGCCAGCCAGGCCAAGGCAGGGCAGGGGTTCCACGGAGGGGGGCGGGACGCAGCTGTCTGCTGGTGTCTGGGCGGGGGCCGGGAGCGAGCACAGTCGCAGCTGGTGCCAGCCTCCAGCTGCACCTTGTCTGTCCCTGGCAGTGGGAGCGACTGATGTGGCTGGAATGCTGAGCAGCAGCAAGGGGGGGGCAGCAGATGGCTGCCTAGTCTGCCCTGTGCCACCCCTACTCCGGCTGAGACCCAGACCCTTTGCCTAGGGGAGAGAAAAGCAGGAATTCACTTCTGGATCCTAGGAGAGGAGAAAGAGGAGGGCAGACAATGGAAGTCCTGTGGGGGGGGGTGTGGAGCAGATAATCATCTCTCTCAGGAGGGTGGGGTTGGAGGACAGGAATCCCAGGGGGCCCACAGGAGCCTCCCACAGGATCCTGGAGACAAGAACCCCCAGAGGAGAGGTGGAGTGAAGAGAGTGGGCACAGAAACTCCCCCCAAGGTTCTGAGGGGACCAGGAATCTCCTGGAGCACCCAGGGAAGCCAGGAGCTAACATGACAAGTGGGTGTGGTGGGTGATCCTGGGACCCAGAGGCAGGACAGAGAGATCATCTTAAGGCAAGCAGGGCCCAGGGAGGGCCAGGACTAGCATGGGAGTCCCTTGGGAAGGCCTGACCTTACAACCTGGGTCTGTTCCCTCTGGCTAGGAAGGGAGGGCCGCTAAGGGGAAAGGCTGTCTAGCCGCTGTACAGAGAGGAAGCAGGGTCATGGGTAGCCCCACCCAGGGGCCTTGTGGTCTCCAGGGGTAGGTGTGGGAGGGGGAACATGAACAGATTGCAGAGGGATAGAAGAGGCTGAAGTGGAGAGGTTCACCTTGGAGAAGGGGCCCTCTAGCCCCAGGGATGCACGGACACCCCTCCTGCCCTATCCTTCCCCTCTCTCCTTCCCTCCCTAGGAAATGCCTGAACTGAACATAGGAGGGTGGAAAGAGGAGGCTGGAGCAGGAACGCAGGGGATGGACACTGAGTTGGGGTCTCAGATTGCTCCTTTGCCCTCTCTCTCATGCACAGATATACACAAATAGCCTTTGGGTAACTTAGTTTCCTCTCTCACCTCCTCCCCTTCTCCCCCAGCCCCAGCCATTTCTGACTCCACCCCTCTCCCCAGACTGCTATCAGCTAAGAGGCTACTCAAAGCTAATTGATCTCCTGGCTGTTGGCTAAAGTAATAGGGAATTGATGTAAGTGACTAAATGCCTCTGGGGGCAGAGCCTGGAAGTGGAATGCTGGTGAGGAGGAGGCCTCCAAGCCTTGGGCCTTGGTGCAGAACCCCTAAGTGCGACCACTGTTACCTCCACCCCCACCCAGTGTGTCCAGGAGGCAGAGGGGAGGCCTGCAGAGAGGTCGGTGCCTTCTGCTGTGGGCGGAAGTTGCCTCTGAGTGTGCTTTCATTTTGTGGAAAGCAATTTCAATTCTGGGTATGGCGAGGCAGATTGGATATTCGGAATGAGGAGCTGGGATTGGGAGTGTTGAGCTCCAGTTGACTCATTCCTGTAACAGTCAGCGCCACCTCTCAGTACCAAGTCCTGTGCCAGGGAAGGTCAGTGCAGCACGGGAGGCTCAGGGCTGAGGGGAGGGGTGGCACTAAAGGAAGCCAGGGACTTCAGAATAAGGAGGAACATGCTAGGGATGAGACAACCTCAGCATCCAGGTGGAGTCCTCCCAATCTCCCCTGCCCAGCTCAGCTTCTCAGAAAATGCCAGTTTCATAGAATGTGTTAGTGTCTCCCCTGCCCCGTATTCTACAGCTGATTAACCAGCCAGTTCTCTCCAGCAGGGGCCATTCTTCTGCCTGGCGTTCATATGTCTGAGTGGCTGCTCCAGAACCTTCCAGTCAGGACACTTGGGTGGGCATTCTGGGAGGCAAAACTGGGAAGGAGACAGAAAGAACAAGAAGTGGTGCCTAGTTGGGGTAGAGGAGGGGGCCGGGCATTAGGGCTCCTGGGTTCTATTTTGGGCAGAGTTCCACCTGTCTCCATTTCTCATCTTCTAAGCCCAATTTCCTATGAGGAGAGGGCTCTATAAGGAGACATAACATTATTCATTGTCAAAGGGCAGCCCCTCCTTCAGCCTCCAGAAAAGCCCCTCCTCTGGGACTCTCTGGCCAAGCCCATGCGGGCCCAAGTGTAATGGATGTGCATCGCCGGCTTACCTGGACACATGTGTTGGACATCTTCTTCGTGGAATATTTAAACATGAGCATGAAACTGCTGTGTATTCACCTTAAGGGGAAGTTTTCTTAAGACACTGTAAGGACAGAGACTCTGCTACTGCAGGCTCTCTAAGGCCACTTACGAGGGAAAGGGAGAGCAAGCTGTGATCTTTCTGAGATCCTGAGTTCTTGGAAAGAAAATCCTTCCCCACCTCTCATCTGCATGCCTTCAATGTGGCTGCTGGTCCTAGGGGCCTGGGGATTTGGGCTGTGTAGCTTAGTGTCATGTGTCTCTAATTGGTGTGTCACATCAGTGTGCCAGGCTGGAAACATCCCTAGGGGAGACACTGCTGCAGTGGCCTTGACCATGGACAGCAGCCATCTCACACAGCTTTCCTTACAACCCGCTCACTGCATGTGCGCCCCAAGTGTGCAAGCACACATGTGCATGTCTGTGTGCATGTCTGGGGGAGAATGTGGATGTAGACTAGAGTGTGAAGTGGAAGTATGTGGAGGTGTGTGTGGGCACACGCAGCTCAGTGTGTGTGGCTGTGGGAGAAAGCTTTTGTGCAGGCAAACCTCTGGTTGCATTCAGAGCACATACCAGCAAAATTAATCATCTCTTTCAGTCGTGCTTTGCAATTTACAAATTCCCTTTACTTTAGCTCATATGATGCTAGTAATTCTGGGAGGCAGAAAAATGCTAATGTCTTCATTGGAAAGATGAGGAAACTGAGGCTCAGAGGCATTGTGTGACTTGCCTGAGGTCACACAGCTGGGAAATGACAGAGTGGGACCCTGACTTCAGATCTTCTAAGTCCAGGTTCTTTGTGAGTGGCTGGAGGAGCAAGAGTATGTGTGGAGGAGGGTGCTCAATTGAGAAGCATGATGGGGCAGGAAGGGGAAGAACAGGTGCAAAGTTGAGTGGGCCAAGTCTTTTGACACTTCTGCCTTTCCACCATCTGCACCATCTAGCCAAGTCCCAGCCTTGGATGAACCCACAACTGGTTTTGTCCAGGGTGGCACCAGAGGAGCCAGGCTGTACCGAAGGAACTCACATGCCCGGGCAGCTTGATGTCACATTGTGTTCATGCTCTCAACATCCTTAAGTGGGCTTGCAGTGCAGCCTGGCAATCCCACCGTGTTTTCCTGGTCAACTTGCTCTCCTGTTGACTACTGCAAACTTCTCTACTCTTCTCAAACAACCACCCTTGCTAGCTCCTCTCTCACTCTCAGCAGATGACTTTGCCTCCCACTTCACTGAGAAAATAGAAGCCTCAGACAAGATCTTCTCCTTTATCTGGGTATTAACCCCTGGAAGGGAGCATTCATCTTATCTAGGCTAAAATCACCTACTCTTTTCATCTGATCCCCTTATGCCTTTTTAGGAACATTGTCCTACTAATTCTGCCTTTCCCTGCTCTACACTTAGTCTCTCCTTCTCAAGTGAAATCGCCCCACTGACAATGAAACATGCTTAAGATGCTCCAATCCTAAAATACATAGCTGTAACGACAGCTAACATATGCTGAGCACTTACTACATATCAGGCTTTGGGCTAAGATAAAAATGAAAACACATACATCTCTCAACTCCACAGCACCCTCCAGATTCTATACTATTTCTCTGCTTCCCTTCACAAAGTTCTCAGGAGTGATGTGTATATTTCACTGTCTCCATTTCCTCATCGTTAACTCACTTTCTGATCCACTCCGGGCTGCCTTCTTTCCCCATCCCCACCACTCCTCCTAAATGGTTCCAGTTAAGGCCGCTAGGGACCTTCATGTCGCCAAGTCCAGCAAACATTTTCTATCCTTCATCTCTTGATAGCATTCAAAATAGTTGACCACCACCTCTTTTTCGAACTACTGTCTTGGTTTTCCTTCTATGTTGAGCTGCTCCCCTGTCTCTTTGCCAGTTCATTCTCATCTACTTGGCCATTAAGTATTGTCACTACTCAAGGCTCAGTCCCAAGCTTTACTCTTCTTTTAAACCACAAGAGTACAATTTAATGGTACAGCTTGAAGAATTTTTACAGTGGTGTATTTTTACGCTGATATATCTTATGATGTAATATTTTCCATATTATATTGGTATGTCTTTACATTGGTATAGAACATTTCCAGCACCCCAGAAATTTTCTTCAGGTACTTTCTAGTTAATACTACCCCTAAGAGTTAACCACTGTTCTATCAGTATAGATAAGTTTCACCTATTATTGAACTTTCTAGAGTATTTGTATCCTCCATACAGTATATATTCTTTTTGTCTGTCTTTTCTGCTTATGATTATGTCTGTGAGATTTAGCCACATCATTGTGTGTGGCAGTAGTTGGTTCTTTTTCAATGCTGTATAGTATCTCATTATATGAATAGACCACAATTTATTTATCCCTTCTACTGTTGCTAGACTTTTGGGTTGTGACTAGTTTTTGGCTATTATAAATAAAGCTACTACGAACATTCTTGTTCATGTGTTTTAGTTGACATATACACTCATTTCTCTTGGGTATATAACTAGGGGCAATGGTTAAGTCATAGGGTAGGATTCTGTTTAGCTTTAGTGCATGCTGCCAAATCAGGCCTTTTTATTCTATCTTTTTTTAAACTTTGTATTCTATTTTTGGGCAGTCTCATCTTCACTCATGACTTCAAATGCCATCTACACACTGATGAGTGCCAATTTATGTCTCAGCCCAGCTCTCTCCTCTTAGCATTAGCCCCAGTGGCCAATTTCCCACTTATCATCTCTACTTGGATGTCCCCAAGGCTCCTCATAACCAGCATGTACAAAACCAAACTCATCATTCGACCTCCCAGACTAGTCCTTTACCTGTATGCTTGATCTAGGGAGCCACTCCACTGCTCACCCAGTTATGCAAATTGGAAGTCACCCCTGACCTCCCATCTCCCTCACCTGCCTTGGCAGAATCTGCCAATTTTGCCCCCTAGGTATCTCCACTCTACCTGCTGTCCCAAGCCATCCCCCCACTGCATATCTCATCTGGACCACTGCAGTGGCTCCCCAACAGGCCTTCCAGCAGCCCCTCTGGTTCCTCCACTCTGTAGCAGAGTGGTCTTTCCAAAACACAGCTCTGATCACTTGAAATCCTTCCATTGTCTTTGGACCGGAATCCTCCCTGTGGTCTTGAAGGGCCTGAGTATTCTGGGTCCTGCCTGCCCTTACCCACCTCTCTAGCCACATCTGCCTCCTCTTAGCTCTGTCCCCTCAGGGCTTTTGCACACACTCTGTTCTCTCTCTGGTATACCCTCCCCCTCCACACACACACACACACACACCTTTACCTAATTACTGCTCTTTATTCTTTAAATTGCAATTCAAACATAACTTCCTCAGAGAAAGTCTCCTGATTCCCCAGTGTGGGTCAGATTCCCCCTGTCATTCATTCCTGCAGAGTCATATTATTTGTTTCATAGCACTCATAATCGTTTGCAATTAAATATTTATTTTTTTTCATTTTTTAAATTGATGTCCGTCTCCCTTGTTAAACAGTAAGCTCCATTAGGGCAGGTCCATTATCTGCTCTCCACCATGGCAGTGAGGAAATGAAAGAATGAAGCAGCAAGGGAATTGGAGGGAGATGACCTAATTCTAGCCTCAGCCCACTACTTGCTTTCCAGGAGACTTGAATAGGCTGGTGTGGCTCAGTTTTCTCACTTGTCAAATGGGGATGAAGTTACTCATACCTGCTTATTTCACTGGGTTGTGTAAGGATCCTATGAGATATGAATTGAAAACCATGAAACATTGTGAGGGGTGATTTGGAATTCAGAAAGAGACATAGAAAAAGTCAGCAACCACTCAGTCCCCACACACCGCTGAAGAGAGAAGTTCTGGGTGGGGACAGAGGGCTCAGAATTGAGCTTGGCTCTGTGCATGTGACTGCTTGGCACCTCTCCTGGGGCCTTCTATGTATGCCTGGGGGACTGTGTATGCCCCTTGACACTTTCCTCACCTCCTCATTACTGCGAAAATGTTGGATTTGTCTACTTGAATGAGATGGAGGTGGGAGAGAATGCTACAGCAACAAGGATACAGGGGATGGAGCAGGGAGGAAATGCAGCTGGGGTGTGTGTGTGTGTGTGTGTGTGTGGTGATGTGCAGGTGTGCTGTGTGGGTCTCAGTGTTGATGTGGAGGAAGAGGTATCCGGCCGTCCAAACTCGCTGTGTTTTGAAGCTGCTCTGTGTGTGCACGCCCTTCTCTCTCCGGTGGGGCCTCTCAAGCCTCAGTTTCTTTTCTTCTGGAAATCCAATTGGCTTCCCCTTCCAGGACGTCTGAAGGAAGGAGACAATGCCCTCTAGTGGGCATGGAACATATGGGCAGCTGCAGCTTCCCCAGCCCAAGCCTCAGCCTAGGCTGGCCCCCCACAACCCACGTGTGGACCACTTCCTGGGGAGATGTAAAGGAGGAGGCCCCTGCCCTCTGAGAGCTTGAGGTCTGGTAGGCAGGAGGAAAATACACATGGGGCAGGAAACATGAATACAACACCTAAGGACATTAGCTGAAGGTGGGGTCTCTTTCCTCATCTCTGCAGTGACTTGTCTCTGGTTATCCTGGGTGTTCCTGGTCTTTCTCACTTCCTGTTTCTTTGCATGGCCTCTGGGTCCTGCTCTTTTACTGTCATTGTCCCTGTCCTCGAGGAGCTACTGGTCACTACTTATGCCTGAAGGGCCTTGAGCAGAACTGGACCCTTCAGTCTGTTCCCTGGTTGGGCACTATCTGGGCCCTGTGGAGTCAGGGAAGGCTTCTCAGAGGAGGTAGCATGTGAGTAGGGACTTGAAAAATGAGTAGGAGTTCTCCAGATGGAGTATGGGGAGGGAAGATATGGAACTGTGGACAAGCCCCCTGTGTCTGGGGAAGGCCACGGTGACTGGATGCTGGCCTGGGGCACAGGGCCAGTGAGCGGTAGGACATGAGGCTGGAGAGGAAATTGCTCTGCTTAGGGAGGGTGAATTCTACCAGGAGGCACTGGGGAGTGAGAGAAGGTCTCTAGGCAGGAGGACGGTCAGATTCACAAAGCAAGCACTGAGGGTGGGGAGAAACTGCAGGCAGTCGTGAGGCAGCAGGGAGACCCTGTTGTGTGGGCAAAAGAGGATGAGGCCAGTCTGAGGGCATAAGGGTGGGGAGGGGCTGGAGTTCAAGGCTCCTTTCCTCCTGGGGCCTCTGTGTTCCTGGCAGCAAAGCTGAGGCCAAAGTCTCCACAGCAGTCAGTTCTGCTAGAATCTGGCACCCTGACTCCCAACCCACCACACGCCAGGGGCTCTCCATGCAAATGGAGAAAGGAAGCCACGTGGAGGACAGAGAGGCAGTGGAAAGAAGGAGGGAGGGGAATGCAGCCTGGGGCTATGGGATGGCTAAGGAGTGCGGAGACTTGTCTAGCCCCACCACTCCTCCTCTGGCCCTGCAGAGGAAGGGTTAACCTGCCAAACCTCCCTCCCTCTCTGCCACTCAGGTCACCTTCTTGGCCCTAGAGACTTGGCTGGTGGCTCAAGTTCCTCAACCAGTGGGCCTGAGTAATCAGAGCACACAGAGGGGCCAGGGGCCTGGGGGCAGGGAGCGGTAAATTGGGGGTAGGGGAGCCTCAGAACCTGAGGGGTCAGGGGGTCTGCAAGACTGGGGCCTTTAGGGAGAACACCAGGTTGGTTCGTGATGTCTCCACCTGACCCAGGATCACCCTGTCTCTGCACTGATCTCAATTTCTTCCACCCACAGAGATTCCTCAAACTCCTATTTGGAACCTTGGGGTGCAGGCAAGCTGAAAGGGCAGTGGCGAAATGCCAGGAAGCTTTCCAGCTCCAAGAGACAGGGTCCCTCCCCCCAGTGCCGGGAACTGGCGAGAAATGAGTCTGTGGTCAGTGAGAGATCTCTGCTAATGGAACCTGGGCTGCCCCACAAGCCACAGAAGAGGGTGGGGGAAGGGAAAGGGACCTCAGTTCAGCTCAGCATGGGGGTAGGCAAAGCTGACCTGAAGTAGAGCTGGGGGCCAGGGACTGGCTGGAGGGAACTTGGGAATCAAGCGGAATTGGGGGTTTGGGGAGTAATGGAAAGTTAATTGGGGTCAAGGAGGGATTGGAAGGGAACTGGGGATCAAAGGAAGAATTCTAGTGGATCAGGGTCTAAGGGTAGGTTGGGAGAATTGGGCGTCAGTGAAATAATTGGGGAAATTGTGGCCAAGAGAAATTAGAGAGGAATTAGAGGTCTGACAGCATGTGGGGGTTGGGAACTCAGATAACCCAGAGGAATAACTCAGCCAGGTGAGAATGAGGGAGAAGACCCAGAATTGGAATGGGGAGCGCTGAGAGGTGCTAAGGAGCAGACTAGAGGATGAGAGAGAGCATGGGGGGTGTCTTGGGTGGCGGAACTGTTGTCCGCTGAAGTCATCATGGCACTGGGAGCAAAGGACTGAGCTGGGTCCCCCCTCATTGGGGAGGTGAGTGCCAGGAGTCCCAGCCCTTTTCCAGGGTTTCCACTCTGTCTTAAACCCCCTCTGTGCTGCCAGAGCGGCTGACAGGAAAGGGGCTGCGGCCCCCTCCTCTCCATCAGCCTCCCTTTGCCACTGCCATCAATTATTCATCAGCCAGACACCCGCCCTCCCTGGCAGGGCAGGCTGGTCCTCCTCTCCATGCCCCTCCCATCTCAGCCACTCTGCCCCAGAGGCCGGGTTAGGAAGGACGGCCAGCCCCAGCGGCAGCGGACACCCGGCAGGCGGGCTGGGTGTCTGGCCCTGCCGGACCCTGTCCTTCCCCTCTGGCACCTTCCCCTTTTCTCCTGCCAACCCCCTGGTACCAGGAGGCCCCTGGAGAAGATGCCCATCCAGATCTTCTGCTCTGTGTCATTCTCCTCTGGAGAAGAGGCTCCAGGGCCCTTAGGAGATACATGGGGTCCCTGCCACCGGCAGCAGCAGCAGCAGGACCACTCAGAGTCAGAAGAGGAGGAAGAGGAGAAGGAAAAGGAGGCAGCGAGGAAGGAGGCCAACGAGGGGGATTCACCCGTGGACTTGGTGGCCTTTGCCAACAGCTGCACTCTCCACGGCGCCAGCCACGTCTTTGTGGAGGGGGGTCCAGGACCAAAGCAGGCCCTGTGGGCAGTGGCCTTTGTCCTGGCACTGGGTGCCTTCCTGTGCCAGGTAGGGGACCGAATTGCTTATTACCTCAGCTACCCACACGTGACTCTGCTACATGAAGTGACCACCACGGAGCTGGCCTTCCCGGCGGTCACCCTGTGCAACACCAATGCCGTGCGGCTGTCCCAGCTCAGCTACCCCGACTTACTTTATCTGGCCCCCATGCTGGGGCTGGACGAAAGTGATGACCCTGGGGTGCCCCTGGCTCCACCAGGGCCTGAGGCCTTCTCTGGGGAGCCCTTTAACCTGCACCGCTTCTACAATCGCTCCTGCCACCGGCTGGAGGACATGCTGCTCTATTGCTCCTACCAGGGAGGGCCTTGTGGCCCCCACAACTTCTCAGTGGTGAGTGGGGGCCCACGCCTGGTACAGCACCCCGAGAGTGTCTGCCATGGCTCTCCCTGACCACCACCTCCTGGGGCTGGGGCTAGTGACCATGCTGCCCCCACCTCGCCCAGCCCACTTGGGCCAGCACTCACCCAGGAGCCCAGGGTCTGGAGCCGGCTAATATTCCCAGGTCCACACCAGTACCCAGCTTCCTGTTAGAATCTTGAATTGTGTCTGTCCTAATTAGTAATTAGCTGCTGTCCTGAGGCCCCTGGTGTCTCCATCTTCGCTTGCCCCTCCCCAGACCTCCTCATGGTCCAGCAGGGCCTCTGGACCTTGCTTCATCTGTGAGGTCAACCTTTGACCTGTTGGCGGATGCCTATGTCTAGCCAGTTGTTCACTATTTTGACTGTCAGCCCTGGACTGAAGCTGGGTGGGTGCCACCTGGTCTCTGGAGGTGCAGGAGAAGGGGATGGAAGGCAGATGATGGAGAGGTAGGGACAGACCCCACTTGCACCCCATCACGCCCCTTGTCAGCAGCTCCCACAGCAGGGACTTCAGAGACCCTCATTTGGTCTTCCTGTTTCTCTCCTATGGGTGCCCCCCCCCCGCTGTGTCTGTGTGTGTGTCTGAGGGTGAATAACAGGTCTCTTCTATGTCATTCTCCTTCCGTTCCACTCAGACTAAGTGGCCTGGGACTCTTATCCCAGGGAAGCCCACACCGGGAGAGTTGTTCTCTCACTTGGCCCTCCCATCCAAAGATTCAGGGACTTCTCTGCTGAGGGACCACCTGGCACCCACTTCTCTTCTCAGTTCACCTTCCAGCTCTGTATGGCCTGAACGCTCTCCCACCCACCTGGGTCCAGATGCTAGGCCTTCCCTCTCCACACACCATCCCTCAGCCCCCCACCTCTTCCCTACTGTGGGAGCAGGTGCGTGTCATCGTATCAGTGCATCATGGGATGACTGCCGACATACAGAGAGACCTGGGGGTTTGGGCCACTTGGCCTCAGGAAGGCCAGCAGATATGGGAACATGGGACAAGGAAGGGGTCAACTCGGCTTCCTCTGGGCCTGAGGGTAGAGCAGACACTTCTCACCCAGAACCACCAGGTGGCAGCAGCAACCCACTGCTCGCTCGGCTGCCGGGCCCTCTAAGCCAGAGCAAGGCTGGGGCGCCTCCTCTGGAGCTGGGGTGTCCAGCCTGCAGCCTGTGGCTGGGTGCCACAAGACCATGGCTGCAGGATTAGGAGCCCTCAGAGTTCTCTCTTAGCCTCATCTCTGGACCTCACCCACAAAGCGGGGGAGGGCAGCATGTTTTCTTTTATAGAGGAGCATGGGGAAGGCTGTTCTAGGAAGCGGGGAGGGAGAAAAGACTATTTCCTAGTAGCCCTCACTGCCCTCACTGCTCCAGTCTAGCCTTAAATTCTTTTGTCTCTTCCCTTCTCTGAGCTGTGTCTGTACTGACTCACTTTGTGAACTTTGTCACCATCCAGCAGTAGTAAAAGCACATTTACCCCATTTGTGGGAACCTGAGGACATTCATGGAGGCTATAGGAAAAGGGCCATGAAGAATTGGTTTACACCCCTCTCTGCAGCTGTGTGATCAGAGCTGTGATGAGGGTTGTGCTGGGGCATGGAGTGGGGGCCTGGGGAGACTGCCCTAGGCCTGAGTAACCTTCTGAGGCCCTCCTAGTTCTGCAAAAACATTGTCAAACATGCCATGCCTTGGGTGCTCAGTCCCTGGTACAGGGAGGAGAGGTGCTGGTGCCTGGGTGAGCATGGTCCTTGGCACGGCAACTGGGTCTACTTTCCATTCTAGTGATAATGGGATAGACATAAGGGGCTAATGGCTGAAGGAAATAAAAAAGGTTAGCTTGGGTCTTGGGGAGAGCAGGATTTCAGACACCTGGGGTGAAATCTAGGCAAAGAGAAGATATGTTTCAGAAGGCCTCAGGAGCTTGGGCCTGTAGGGAGGGTCCCAAGGAAGGACCAGAGGTCTGGTTGGGACAGGATCCTGGTGATGAAGGTGCATATGTCAGGGTCCCTGCAGGGAAAAGATTACTGCTTGATGGTTCCATTGAAAGGACTTTAACAAAGGGACTGTTGACAGCTGTGGGCAGGGTTATGGAAACCAATGAGGGGGGTTAAGGCAGCTAGCATGAGTAGGAAATTGTTATCATGTCTAGGCTGAAGGAGCACAAAAGGAAACAGTGCTCTGCAGGGAGCTCTCCTAGTAGGATTTGTAGTCACGGAGGGCCTAAGACACTGCCAGGATTACAGAGGGGAGGGGTGGAAAAGGATCAGTACCCAATCTTTCTTCCTGCCGTCTGATCCCTCACTGATGCTCCCATTGGCCAAACCCAACCAGAAGCCCATCCAGGTGGCAAAGGGGCTCAGGTGATGTACCCCACCAGGATCAGCTTTCCAGGGCACAGCAGGGCAACAAGTGCAGAGAACAGGTGGGAGAGAGGAACAGATGGAGAATGGGCTGCACAGGAGGAATCGTTCCCAAAGGGTGTTGAGATTCCAGCAGCTGGGCGATGTGGGGACAGCCTTTGGTGAGGAGGGGGTGCTGGCAGCACTCTCAGGCTCTCCACTCTGCCCCCTCCAGGTCTTCACACGGTATGGAAAGTGCTACACGTTCAACTCGGGCCGAGATGGGCGGCCGCGGCTGAAGACCATGAAGGGTGGGACAGGCAATGGGCTGGAAATCATGCTGGACATCCAGCAGGACGAGTATCTGCCGGTGTGGGGGGAGACTGGTATGTTATCCCCCAGGGCCCCTTCCCGCATCTCTTGGCCCCAGCTTCCACCAGGGGACTCCTGGGCTCCACTGTGGGACCTGGCAGGGCTTGGGCTCCCCCCTCCCTCTCCCAGAGTCTGGCCACCTCCATCTCCGACTCTACCTGACTTCCACACTCACATATCTCTGGCTCCCCCTTCCTGGTTCAGTTTCTCTCCAAGGTAACCAGTCATCCTTTCCATCAGCGGCCGCCACTCACTCTATAAATAACTCCCTCTCTTCTCGGGCTGCCTGCCTGTCTGGTCTCAGGGGGCCTTGGGGCAGAGAGAGATGGGGGAGAAGGGAGAAAGGGAGGGGGAGAAATGGAGAGAGTCTGAGACAGTGACACTGTGGGAGAATGTGAAACACCAAGATGCAAAGCAGAAGCCAGGTAAGGACAGAAGTGTGTAGGACACAGGAGTCATCAGAGCGGCATGGAGCTGGGAAACCTGGAAAGAGGCTGGGGGTGGGCTAGGATCCACAGACTCCCCCATCCCAGTCCCAGTGTGTATTGTGCTTATTCCCAGGAGAGGTCGAATGCCCCCAGCTCTGAAGGGAATTGGGGAGTCAGAAGCCCTCCCAACCCACACCCCCTCATTCCCATAGACGAGACCTCCTTCGAAGCAGGCATCAAAGTGCAGATCCACAGTCAGGATGAACCTCCTTTCATCGACCAGCTGGGCTTTGGCGTGGCCCCAGGATTCCAGACCTTTGTGGCCTGCCAGGAGCAGCGGGTGAGAGGACTATGGGAGGCGGGTCTGGGGTGGGGTGTTAAGGGGTCAAGATGGAGTGGTGGGTGACAAGAATGGGAAGGACAGGTGAGCTAGGGCCTAGGTGGTCATCTGGCTTGTCAGAAGCACAAATTATCTAATGAATGAGAGTGTTATGTAAACTCTGAGACCTTCGGAGGCTGCAGAGGGAGAAGGGGCAGAACTCCTGAATTCTGCATCTTGTCAGAGAAGTCCATCAGGGTAACTCGGGGAGAAGTCCCCACACTCCCCCAGCTCCTCGGCTCTCCCAGCAGCTCATCTACCTGCCCCCGCCCTGGGGCACCTGCAAAACTGTTACCACGGACTCGGATTTGGATTTCTTCGACTCCTACAGCATCACCGCCTGCCGCATCGACTGTGAGACGCGCTACCTGGTGGAGAACTGCAACTGCCGCATGGTACACATGCCAGGTCAGGCCCCAAGGCTCCAAGCACAATCCTGGGGTCCCTTGACCTGCATTGCCCCTCACCAGCTTCCCACTCATATCAACCTCCTCACCCCAGTTCCAGCCTGCCCCATCCCATACCCATCGGGCTTTTGTCTCTGTGACCTCAGATCTTGCCTGCTCCGAAAGGGATAGGTGGGAGGGGCCTAGTAGGGATGGACTGTGGGGAGGGGGCTCATTTCCAGGGCAGACTGAGGACTGGCTAGGCCTACCCCCCCACTCTCTCCCAGCTTCCACCTCCTAGGCCTTCCACCATCACAAGACCCCTTTAATCTCCATCCAGCACCACTGTCTTTTCTCCTCTCTAGGGGATGCCCCATACTGCACTCCAGAGCAGTACAAGGAGTGTGCAGATCCTGCTCTGGGTGAGATGCCCTGTCCTGGGGAAGTTTGGGGGTGGAAAAAGGTGCTGCCAGCCACATGCACATGGGTTTCAGACCAAGTTCCAAATAACTTCAGATAACTTCTGGACTAGTCTGCACTCTCACCTGTATCTGACTGTAAGGCTGAGAATAGCATCTTTAGAGGCCCATATGGAAAATGAATGGGGGTCACCTGGGAAGGGCCTTCACCCTCTTTCATCAGCTCCTCAGCTGGTTGACGCTGGAGGGCTCTGAGAGAATGAGATATAGGATTAAGAAATATCCCTGGGGAGGCTTGGCGAGGATTAGCATAGGGTGGGCCCAGGGCTGAGGTGAAGAGCAGGTCAGGAAAAGAGGAGGGGGCCCAGGTTTCCTCTGGGCAGGGCCAGGATGTGTGTGTTGGGAAGGTGCTGGCAGAAGGCCACCACTCAAATGGCACCTCTTACCTGGCTGGGCACAGACTTCTTGGTGGAGAAGGACCAGGAGTACTGCGTGTGCGAAATGCCCTGCAACCTGACCCGCTATGCCAAGGAGCTGTCCATGGTCAAGATCCCCAGCAAAGCCTCAGCCAAGTACCTGGCTAAGAAGTTCAACAAGTCTGAGCAGTACATAGGGTAAGGTCTCTACTGTGCAGAGCAAGGCTCTCAGGCTGAGACTGTGAAAGGTATGAGTGGGGTGTGATGGCAGCTAGCAGGCAGGAGGAAGTTGAGATGACACGGGGAAGATCCAAGAGGGAACCAAAGAGTCTAGGGTGGGTATGGAGGGAAGAGCAGAGTAAGAATAAGCAGGGGAAGCACCCCTTTCTCCTTCCTCCTCTTCATCCTCTTGCCATAACTGGGATCACCTCATACTGGCTGGTCTGCAGAGCATTTTTCATACATGCCATCTCATTTAACCTTCACAACAACCCTAAAAGGCAGGGAACTCCATCAGCATCTCATTTATGGATATGGAAACTGAGATTCAGAGAGGCTGACTTGCTAACGTCACTGGGCTAATAAGAGGCAGAGATATGACTTGAACTTAGGTCTCCTCCCCCAACCCCTGTGCAGGGAGAACATCCTGGTGCTGGACATTTTCTTTGAAGTCCTCAACTATGAGACCATTGAACAGAAGAAGGCTTATGAGATTGCAGGGCTCCTGGGTGAGTTGCCAATGGCACCTGTCCCCTTCTCATGCTATGGGCATGGTGTGGCTCCCTGCCACCCAAAACAGGGTGCTCACCTCTGTCCCTTGAGGGCCCCCCATCCCCAGTGCCTTCCCCAAACCCTGTCGTCTTGGTATGTGGTAAGGAAAGGGGGCTGAGCCTTCTCTTAGGGCAAAGTGGAAAAGACAGGCGTGGGGGGGTGGGGGTGGAGGTGGAGGTGGAAACTATTTCACATGCTCCTAAAATTGGCCCAGAGATTAAGACTGTTGGCGTATTTTGTAAACAATTGTTTTTCCTGAAAAACACCTGTTCGTTTTAGAAAAGTAGAAAAATGCAGATAATTATAGAGAAGAAAATAAAGAAGCCACCAGAGCCTGCCTCTGCGATCTTTCTGCACGAAGGCTGCCAATCCTTTGCGAATGCGATTTGCCCGCCCCTGTCCCAGTAAGCCCTGATGCCCTCGCGGTGTCCTGACCCCACTGACCTTCCTGCGCCCCTCACCCCCCGCAGGTGACATTGGGGGCCAGATGGGGCTGTTCATCGGTGCCAGCATCCTCACAGTGCTGGAGCTCTTCGACTACGCCTACGAGGTAAGCGGGGGCGGGGCGCCGAGGGGCGTGGCCACGGGAGGGGCGGGGATCCAGCCGGCCCACGCGCCCCGCCCCTGTGCTAGGTCCTCAAGCACAAGCTGTGCCGACGGGGGAAGTGCCAGAAGGAGGCCAAAAGGAGCAGCGCGGACAAGGGCGTGGCCCTCAGCCTGGACGACGTCAAAAGACACGTGAGGGAGCGAGCGAGGGGCGCTCTCCGGCCCGCCCCTTCCCCCACCGCCCCAGGATCCCCCCACCCCCATGCCACCTTCTCTCCTTTGCGTCCCCAACGCCCCAGTGCTGCCTGTGGCCCTTCCGATAACTAGTTCCTGTCGGTGCCCTTCCCCTAGAACCCGTGCGAGAGCCTCCGGGGCCATCCTGCCGGGATGACGTACGCTGCCAACATCCTACCTCACCATCCAGCCCGAGGCACGTTTGAGGACTTTACCTGCTGAGCCCTGCAGGCCACTAAACCAAAGGCCTAGATGGGGAGGGCTAGGAGAGCGAGGGGGGCCCCAGCTGCCCCCCCCCACATCTGCCCTGGGGACTCGCCCCCCACTCCTGGGCAATTCTTTCCTCTCGTCTGTTGTGAGGAAGGAGTCTTGAAACATGGAGTCCTCTCCCTGCCTCGATCCCATTCTTTTTATGTTTAACAAAACTAAACTAATCTAAATCTAAAAAAGAAACTAAAAAGGGAGAATGGGGCAAGGGACCTCAGGCTGCCCCTCTCTCTTCCATGCTGCCTACCCTAGCTCCCAGCCTGAATTCTGTCTGTCTGGCTGTATGTCATCTGAGTGTCCACCTACATTCTGCTGCCACCAGTCACCAAAGCCCCCTCCCAGTGAGGGGTGGAAGGGATCCCTGGGGTCTGGAATTTGGCCCCAAACCAGAGAATGTACCTTAAGGGGGAGGGCTAGTGGGGGGGCTTCCCCAGCCTTAAGAGACCCTCTAAGCCCAGTGACTGCCCCCAAACTCAAGTTGCCAGGCAGGAATAAAACCCCAGTCCCACTCCCTTACACCATGTGGAATCTCTAGGGGGTGGGAGTGGGGGATTCACTGAAGAAGTGGAGATAGGGACGAGATGTGGCCCTGGTGCTGTAGGTCATGTCCTGATATCACAAGTTCGCCCCCACCCCAAAGCTGCTGGAGAGAAATCCCAAGAGGCAGCCCTCCTCTACCATCCCATAAAAGACCTGGCTGGTTAGCTTCCAGCTCAGGGAGAGGGGCACTGGTGCCTGACCTCACTGGTCTCTCTCCCAGAGGCCCTTGCAGAGGCCACATCCATAAATTTTCTTATGGAACTCTCCCAAGTCCTTTACCCCAACTTCATTTGCTTCTCTCAACAACCTCATCTGCATTTTCTATTTCTATATGATACAGACTCTATATTGCTATATCTCTGTATATACTTTCCCTAACCCTGTCTGTCTCTACCCCATCCCCTCTTGTCTCTGAGAACCATCCTCCCACCCTAAGTTTCCCCTTCTATGTTTCTGCCCCTCCCTGGTCTCTGAATGCCTTCGCCTGTATAAAGAGTTGGACTCTCTCCCCTGGTGTCTGTACTGTGTACACACATCCCTCTGAGAAGCACAAGGAGACGACACGCGCATTGTAACCTTCGCACTGTCTTGGTGGCAACAAAGGAAGCTGTGAATCACAAGCTCTGCCTCTTTCTGGCCTCATCCTCTCCCCACAACCCGGGCACCCTCTGCGTTCCCTGCAGCCTTAACATTCCCTTCCCCTGCTCCACCCATCCCAATGCCCTTTGCCCAGCTGACTGTGGCCTCCCCAGGGAAGGGGTTGCTACAAAGATAGCCCCTACCTAGGGGAATGGAGATCTGTTCTGGACAATAAGCCAAGAGTGTCAGAAACAAAAGGGAGCTGGAGATTGGTAACTCCTGAAGCCGGGGCAACAGGTTGCTGGCAGGCAGAAACTGAGGTCCTCAGTCAGTGGCCTTTCCTTCCTTTTGGGTGCCCAGCCCCCCTTCCTCACGGGATATCCAAGCCCACCACTTATATTTTCTGGTGAGGTAGGGTTTGGTAGTGGGAGGAAAGATACAGGCCTAGAGAAGGAGTTGGAAAGCTCTGCTATTCTGTCCTTCCCTACCTTTATGAGAGACTAGTGAAGTGGAGGGCCTGCCCTACCCCCTCCACCAGGCACTCCTCCCAGGCCAGAGCCCCAACCCCTTCCCAGGCCTTCTCTGCCCAGATGTCTTTTGGTCTCTAATCCCAGAACAGGACCTGTGGGCAGGTCACCTGTGCATTGGTCTGGAGCTGGAGAGTAAGGCTATAGGATCTTTGGAAACTCTTGGTTTCTAGGAGTTCCTTAGAGATCATACCTCCCTAGAAGGAAGCAGGAACAAGGCCAAGAAGCATGCACTGGATAGGGGAACAGCAGGCAGGGCTCTGGGTGACGCATGCCTCTGGTCTAATAAACTGGGTTTCAACCATCTCCTCTTCAGTGTTGTTCTTCTCTTACTTGAAAAGTATTTAGGTATTCCCACTAAGAGTCTGAAGCTGAGCTTGTCTTGGGGCCAATCAGGGGAGGAGTAAGGAGAAAGTTTGAGCAGGGAAAGTCTGGTCCTCCAGGGATGGGAAGTTGACCATCATACCAAAAATGGTTTAAACCACTAGGCAAGGAAAGAGGGAGGGGTCAAAGGCAACAAAGACCTCAAACATAAGTCCCAACACAAAAGATTCTTTGGAGAGTGGGCAGGACCAAATTTAAGATAAACTGGAACTTAAAATCTGGAAGCAGTTTGGGTTAAACTTCAAAGACAGAGTTGGGTCAAAGTTCCTGCATGCGGTAGTTATCGAAACATTTTATCTGTGGAATGAGTCCAGGGCTATGAGCCAGGAGATCTGGATTCTTGGTTTTGACTTTACTGCTAACTTGCTGGTTGACCTTTGGCAAGTCATTTCCTTGAGTTCAGCTTTCCCATTTGTGAAATGGAATAAACAGTACGTTCCCCTCTTCAGCCCCCATGGTTATAGCAGTAAGAGAATGAAACGAAGAGCAATCAAAGCGCTTTGGAAAGTTAAATGCACTGCACCAAAATGAAGCAGTTACTCCAACGCCCTCTTCTTCCGAGGGCTGGAGTCAGGGATAGGAACAGGACTGGGGCTGTGGTCCCCGTTCCCAGGTCCTTGTCTTCCTCCCGTCGGCCTGGGGGCGCCCGCTCACGGGGCCTCTCTATCCCACACCTCTTCTCTATGGTTTTCCCTCCCGGGCCGTGAAGGCGGGAGGGAGTGGCCAGCACGCTTTTCCGCTAGTCGCCCCCCTCTAGCCCACAGTCTCGATGCTCTGAGCCTCCCGCACCGGCCGGCTGGCCCGGCAAACAGGCGGGCGCTTGGGGGGCGCTTGGGGGGCGGGGGGAGTTCCGGTTCCGGTTCTTTGTGCAGCTGCAGCGGCGGCTCCGGGAAGATGGCGGCCCGGGCTGGTTTCCAGTCTGTGGCTCCGAGCGGCGGCGCCGGAGCCTCTGGTGGAGCGGGCGCAGCGGCTGCACTGGGCCCGGGCGGAACTCCGGGGCCTCCCGTGCGAATGGGCCCGGCGCCGGGTCAAGGGCTGTACCGCTCCCCGATGCCCGGAGCGGCCTATCCGGTGAGTGGAGTAGGAGGAGGGGCGCGCGGGCCAGGGGCGGGGCCGAGCGGGGGCCTGGGAGTGTCAGGGGTGGGGGAAGAAGTAGGAGGGACTCCCCTGGGAGGGGTTTGTGCCCTGGGTGGGGGCGGGGGAGGCAGTGCGGAGGAATGCTAACTGCCTCCCCACCTGCTCTTAGGGGCATTGTTTCCGTGGGGAGTCTGTAGAGAACCAGGGTGGGTGAAGCGGGGCTAGGGATGGGCGTATGAGGGCTGCAGTGCAAAGGGGCTAGAGCAGCTCCAGTGCTCAGAGGAACACAGAAGGTGTAGCTGGTAAATTGAGGTCAGCTTCTAAGGAGATAGTAGCTAACCAGAGTAAATATGGGACTAGGAATGTCTGATAGGTCATTTCGAAGATAGATTGGGGAGAATTTGAATATTCTCTATCTCTTAGTTTTTAGACTCTATTTTTCTATGGGATCACTACTGAAGCAGAAGAAAGCTCCAGTTACCTATATTTCAAGGAGGCAGTGGGCTCTCCTCTCATTGTCCTCCACCCGCCTCCCTTGTTTCGTTCAAAACTCCCGACAGCCCCCACTTTCCTTTTCTTGGTAGGGTTAGCAGGGGATACCATGACATCTCTGGGTCCTCTCCTCTCTGTAGAGACCAGGTATGCTGCCAGGCAGCCGAATGACACCTCAGGGACCTTCCATGGGACCCCCTGGCTATGGGGGGAATCCTTCAGTCCGACCTGGCCTGGCCCAGTCAGGGATGGACCAATCCCGCAAGAGACCTGCGCCTCAGCAGATCCAACAGGTCCAGCAGCAGGCGGTCCAAAATCGAAACCACAAGTAAGGTGACCCCTTGGGGCAGAGGGAGGGAAGGAGGGAGGGAGGAGGCAGCAGGTGGTGGGAGTACCTGAATCAAGAAGTGGTGGTGCTGTGTCAGCAGATGGTGCTGCAAGACTCATCTTTGAGAGTGTCTTGTGGTGGTGTTGGGGCGGGGGAGGTTTCTTTGATTTGAGGGAAGATTTACAGTCCTTTCGCTTTAGTATAAATAGAGGTGCTCACAGCTTATTTTCAGGTTCCGATTAGTTCTATCCCAACCTGATAATAGTATTTATTCCAAACAGTGCAAAGAAAAAGAAGATGGCTGACAAAATTCTACCTCAAAGGGTGAGTCCAGGCTATAGGTCTTGAAGATGCGGTGAGTTTGAGAATAGAGGTGATCATCTCTAGATCCCAATTATATTTTTCTGTTCCTAAGATTCGTGAACTGGTACCAGAATCCCAGGCGTATATGGATCTCTTGGCTTTTGAAAGGAAACTGGACCAGACTATCATGAGGAAACGGCTAGATATCCAGGAGGCCTTGAAACGTCCTATCAAGGTAACACAGAAAAGTACTAGGCAGAGAGCCAAAGGAGAGGACTCGGGAACCTTCAGCAGGCTTAGGATGAGAAATCAAAGGCGCAACACAGCTCTGTTTGGCATTTAAATTGCATCTCTCCCTTCCGCCTACAAACTGAGAATTACATTAGAAGCATAAGAACAGAATGGCAAAGG
The DNA here is from genome assembly GCA_008086735.1 of Cheirogaleus medius. Lineage (NCBI taxonomy): Eukaryota > Metazoa > Chordata > Mammalia > Primates > Cheirogaleidae > Cheirogaleus > Cheirogaleus medius. The sequence continues at coordinate 20,086,743 of VBSM01002616.1, read as the reverse complement.
GGGAGGGGCTTTTGATGTCTCTTGCACCAGAAATATACCCTGTCCATGTTTTTTGCTGTAACTGCTCTGCTACCTTGGGAACCTGGCACCTTGCATGACTTTGTCCACCTGGCATCCCAGTGTACACACTTGTACTCAGGCCAGTGGCCTGTACTCCTCTTCTAAATGGAATCTTTATCCACTCACCTGAGGGACTGGGTAGACAGTAGGCCAGTCTGTTAGGAGTAATTTTGGGGTTTGGGGAGACCATTGTCTTCAACATCAAACCATTGAAGACCCACCATCAATCCTGTTTCTGCCTTCCTCAGCAAAAACGGAAGCTGCGAATTTTCATTTCTAACACTTTCAATCCGGCTAAGTCAGATGCCGAGGATGGGGAAGGGACGGTGGCTTCCTGGGAGCTTCGGGTAGAAGGACGGCTCCTGGAGGATGTGAGTTCAAGGTCCACCATGGTTGGTGTCTAGGGTGGGAGCTTCTGGGAATAAGCAGTGTTGTCTGGTCGGCAGGAAGCCTGACTGGTGCTCACAGCTCCTGTTGGGAGCAGCAGGGAGAGGGATACTCTGTTCACTGCATTGAAAGACAATGGTCCTTTGTGTTTGGCTCCCACAGCTTTGGCCCTCACTGGTGTCATATAGAGAACCTTATTGTCCTGGGATCTGATTTGTTGTTTACCTTCCTCCTAGTGCTGCTGGTTACTGGATTTAGCAGAATCTGCAAATTATTTAGTTCAGTTTCTTTTATCAAATCAAATCAGTTTGTACTTAGCATTTGAGGCCATGTTTCCTCTCTGAGTCCTTAATTCCCACTGTGGCATCTCCATCTTGCCAGCGTTCATTGGAGACACTCCACGGTTTAAGTAGGATAGATTTCTCTGACAGGCTCTTTGTTGCTTTATGGGGAGCATCCGCTGATGGGTGGTAGTCCCCAAACTGCCCCCCCCCCTCCCCAGTAGCTCCTTGGGGATGCTCACCTTTCTCTCGTTCCCTTACATTTTCTGGCTCTTTATTTTTAGCTGCTCACGGCAAGCTTATTTGAATGCAATTTTGCAGGAGAACCAGAGCTCAGTGTCAAAGCCTCCTTCTTCTCTATATAGGTCCAGTCCATCTGCTGGTGGTGTCATTCCGTCCAAATAAAGCTGTTTTTGTTCTGGCTGCTTATTGCCTGTGATTCATTTCCCCTCTAGAGTCAGACTTTTCTCTGTTCAAACTCGCTTTATTATGTGCAACGATTTGGCTTAACTTGCCTCATTTCCCTTGGGCAAATGAGGTGGGTAAGTCAATGACCCTGTATGTGTTGTAGGCTGCTTCCTCAGGGTTCTGTTGCTACCATGACTGATTTAATATCCACAGATGTCTACTATGCCATCTCCTAAGAGATATTCAGAAGATATTTTTTAGTTTTTTCCCATTGCTCTTGAGGGTTCATTTTTTATAGGACTTTGTGTTGGGATATTTCTTCTGGCCTTTTCTAACATGACTTTTCGTCTCTCTCCTCTAGTCAGCCTTGTCCAAATATGATGCCACCAAACAAAAGAGGAAGTTTTCTTCCTTTTTTAAGTCCTTGGTGATTGAACTGGACAAAGACCTATATGGGCCTGACAACCATCTGGTAGAAGTGAGTAGTTCTGCCTTCTAGGCTTTGACTCTGTTGGAGGATGGTGGACTTGGGAGCCAAACTTTAATGTCTAGGGAGAGGGGAGGCATAAAGTAAAGGGTTACCCCTAGCGTACAGTACCACCATTGCAGTTTGCATGTTGAACTCCAGGTGGCACTACCTATGTTTAGTTTGGACTCAAGAGCTTTTGCACTCTAACTTGTCCCACCTTTTTAATGTTACTATCCTGGTTGCTGTGTCCCCATATTCAAAGGAAATTCTAATGGAGGCCTATTGTACATACCAGGCCATCTCTGCATCTTGCTTGTTAATAATGGTGAGATGTAGTTGTCTACATGCCATTCATACTTTTTCCTGGTAGCAGTTGCTTTAGTTAAAGGGTTGACTAACAGGGCACTTAGTACTTGCCAAGGTTACCTTTATAGATATGGCACTTCCTCTTGGTCTCTGCTCCATTTAGATTCACATTCCAAATCGCCAAAATCCTTTATTGCTAAGTCTGAATGTGCAGTGTTTTGAATACCATGTTTAGCAACAGTATTCTTTGGGATACAGTCAAAACCAGAATGACAGTCCAGCGCTCCAAGTGAACTTAACTTACTCCTTTCTTTGCCAGTGTAGCTGCAGCCCCTTAACCTCAACCACTAAGAGACATGGGAAGGTCTTTACCACCTAATAAGGGAAGTAAGTCATAGAATCAATAGAAATTTATAAATATATCTCATTTAATTTTATAGCAGTAGAGTATAGTGGCTAAGATTGTGGACTGTAGAATCAGACACACCAGAGCTCAAATTGCAGCTCCATCACTTATTGGCTGTTTGACCTAGGCAAGTTAACTTTATTCTGCTAAGCATTAGTTTTCTCATCTGTAAAATAGGTATAATCATGCCTGTCTTGTATGGATGTCTGGTAATTAAATGAGATAATCCAAGTAATGTTTTAGAATACGCTCATGCATAGTACTCAGTAAATGATAGCTACATTATGTTACTGTTGACATATATATTATCCCTTTTGTGGATAAAATTACCACTGAAAATTCAGGCTAATTTAAATATGACCCCAAACAGTCAAAATTAAAAGGTTAATCTATTTATACACGGACAGTAATCCCAAAGCCATATGTAGTTTTTAAAAATGCCTCATGCTATTGCTCTTCTCCAATAGCCTCAATAATCAAAGTTGAATATTCAGTCATTACAGAAGCTCTTCCCTCCCACCCCAGCTCTTCCTCTGGGAGAGCACCCCCTGACATCTTCCTCTCTGTAGTGGCACAGGACCGCCACTACCCAGGAGACTGATGGCTTCCAGGTGAAGCGGCCAGGAGACGTGAATGTACGGTGTACTGTTCTACTGATGCTGGATTACCAGGTATTCTGTGGTGGTATGCAGGGGTCCAGCTTTCATAGCCATGTCCCATCAGCAGTCTGGCTTTTAAGGGTTTGTGTGTAGCTGTGAATAATTTGCCACATTAGTATGGAGATAGAGTCTTGGTCATCTCTTAGTTTCTCCTCGTATTTTCCTGCCCCAGAGAAAGTACTATGTTGATGTTTGTTGAATAACTTGAATATAGTGCTGCACATAGACCCAGCTAACTGGCTTCATCCTTTATACCCTTTGGTTCTCTTCAGCCTCCCCAGTTTAAATTAGACCCTCGACTGGCTCGGCTCCTGGGTATCCACACCCAGACTCGTCCAGTGATCATCCAAGCATTGTGGCAATATATTAAGACACATAAGCTCCAGGACCCTCATGAGCGGGAGTTTGTCATCTGTGACAAATACCTCCAGCAGGTAAGTAAAGGACTCATTCTTTTGCTAGAACCACTGTAGAACTATTATACTCAAAATGCCAACTTCTAGTTTTTTCTTCTCTTCTTCCCATAGATCTTTGAGTCTCAACGTATGAAGTTTTCAGAGATCCCCCAACGACTCCATGCCTTGCTTATGCCACCAGAACCTATCATCATTAATCATGTCATCAGGTAAGCCTATGTGTGTAGTGTGCTGGAGCTGACTTGTACCAGCTTGCATGAGCTATTTGTCAAATTTTCAGGAATTTTGCAAGCAGGTTGTTAAACACAGCCGTCATTTAAAATTAGACTATATCAACTTAAATATATTAAAAGTGAGGGTAATATATACCTAAAATTTATTTCCTAATTATTTCATTACATTTTACTAGTAATTGTGCCCTGGAGGTTATTTATGTCCATGGTGTTTGTATGGTGGAAATACTGTATAGCGATGTGTTCCTGCATATCTTTTCCCAACTCTCTGAACAGTAATGTAATGTTGGTAGATGGAAATCAGCCATGTTGGGAATATTTAAATCACAAAGATCAGCAAATGCTAAAAATTAGAACCATCCCCCACCCCTCTACTCCTTTGGAGGATCAGTTGTCAAACATTTACCAGCTCATCACTGCATCACTGATGGTAGGGCATTCTGGTCTGGGACTCCAGATCCATAACTTCTATTCACTTTTTTGTTCAGAAGATGGAAAGCAAGGCATCTCTAGGCAGTTAGGGCATGAAGAAAAATACTTCTTCCTCAAAGCAGCATGTCTCTGTAGTTGGATATAGTCTCTTTGCCTTCTCTCCTTTACTCCATACTAATTCCAGTAATGACTTTCCTTTCTTTAGACCCTGAACCATCACTCATCCAATAGTAACTCCTACAACCTATAACTTGGGTCAGTAGAAGCCAGTCTGACTTGTATTCCTGTGCTTAAAGTTAGGCCACTTTTTTTTTTTTTTTTTT
>VBSM01002616.1:20040671-20082263 GCA_008086735.1 Cheirogaleus medius | reverse complement strand
TCATGTATTGATGGGCGCCTGGGTTGTTTCCACAACTTTGCAATTGTGAACTGTTAGGCCACTTTTTATTGTGTGTGTGTGTGTTTTATTTGACTTTAGTTTGAGGGTCAATTTTAGTTTAAAAGGGAAAAAGGTATAGAAGATACTGTGGCAGTAGTTTTCCTCTGGGGAGGAAGGAACTTACTTTTCACTGGATACCTTTTGCGCTAATTGAATTTTTACCATTGACTTTTTTAAGATATCAACTTTATTGAGGTATAATTTGTATATAATAAGTTGTACCCACTGACAAAGTATAGTTTAAAGACTCTTGGCAGATGTATACACCATATAGCTAGTACTTAAATAAAGGTACAGAACATTTCTGTCACACCCAAAAGTTCTTGGGTGCTTTTTCAGTCAGCCCTTTCCTTTCATCCATGGCCCATCTTTTGACCCTGTGTATTTAGCCTAAGGGGACAGGCTCTTTACCAGGCCCCTTTGGCTTCTTCCCCAGTGTTGACCCAAATGATCAGAAAAAGACAGCTTGTTATGACATTGATGTGGAAGTGGACGATACCTTGAAGACCCAGATGAATTCTTTCCTGCTGTCCACTGCCAGCCAACAAGAGATTGCTACTCTGGACAACAAGGTAGGAGTCTCTGCCCTGGGTAGTTTGGGTGCCACCAGCCCCCATCACAGCTTCTAGGCCTCCTTTTGATTCTCAGTATTCATTCAGAATGTAGTGACACCCAGTACATGCTTGACTCCCATGAGATCTGATTTCTGGCTATACTTTTTAGTAGTGTTGAGCTTTAGTTTCTGGTTTGTGAAATAGTACTGATTTTACTGAGGTTACTATGAGGATTAAATGAGACAGTGTATGCAAAGACATGAGACTGTGTCTGGCACATAAAAACAACAAATGATGGCTGGGTACAATGGCTCACACCTGTAATCCTAGCACTTTGGGAGGCTGAGGCAGGAAGATTGCTTGAAGACAGGAGTTAAAGACCAGCCTGAGCAACATAGCAAGACCCTGTCTCTAGAAAAAATAAAAAGATTAGCCAGATGGGGTGGCACACACCTGTAGTCCCAGCTACTGAGGAGGCTGAGGCAGGAGGATCCCTTGAGCCCAGGAGTTTGAGGTTGTAGTGAGCTATGATTGTACCACTGAACTCCAGCCTACACAGACCCTGTCTCAGAAAAAAACCCAAAAAAATAAATGATAACTCCTGCTACTGTTATTGCTATCATTATTATTAGACATGGTCCCTGCAAATAAAGCCAAAAATGTTCTGGGAACACAAAGGAGAAAAGAAGGCTTTCCTGGAAGAATTGATGCCTCAACTAAACCTTGAAGGACAAAGTGGGAGTTAATAAAAGGGGAGAAAGGAAATCGGTGCTGGGGGCATGGGAGGCAGACGACATTCCAATAGAGCGAACAGGGTATGTAAAGGTCCAAAGAGGAGAGTGCGAGCCTGGTATGTTCAAGAAGTACAAGCTGTCTAGTGTGCTAGATACAGCACAGGGGGCCAGAGATGGGATGTTCTGGGAAAGGAGGCTGGATAGGGAGGTGGGTACCTCATCATCACCAGTAGAGGGACTGATGCTGTTTGTATTTAGAATGATTACTGGCAGGAAGGTGGAGACTGATTTGTAAGAGGGGCAGATCTGGATGGGGGAAGATTTGGAGGCTTGAAGCCCAGTTAGGAGGCTGGTGCAGTAATCCATGTGAGAAATATCAAGGCCCTGAACCTGACAGTGGGGATGGAAATAAGTAGACAGATTTGCAAGGTATCAAAGTGGAATTGAAGGAGTTTGGCCACTGTTTGGATGGGGGCGAGGGAGGAGGAGGCATTATGATGACCCCCAGGTATCTAGCTTGGGTGGATAGTAGTATTCACTAAGATTGGGAACAGGAAGATCAGGTGGGTAAAAGAAAGTGAATTTAGTTTTGGAGATACTGAGTGTAAAGTGCCTTAAGATGTCAAGAAAGCAGTTGGATTGGTTGGAGTTTAGAAAATGGACTCTGGGCTCGGTGTGGTGGCTCACACCTGTAATCCTAGCACTTTGGGAGGCTGAGGTGGGAGGATTGCTTGAGGCCAGGAGTTGGAGACCAGCCCGAGCAAGGGCAAGACCCTGTCTCTACAAAAAATAGATTAGCCAGGTGTTGTGGTGCACGCCTGTAGTCCCAGCTACTCGGCATGCTGAGGCTGGAGGATCATTTGAGCCCAGGAGTTCAAGTATGCAGTGAGCTGTTGAGGCCACTGTAATCTAGTCTGGACCACAGAGTGAGACCCTGTCTGAAAAAAAAAGAAAGAAAAGACAATGGGCATTCTGGACTATAGACCGGTGACTCATCACCCTGCCAGTGGTAAAGGAAAACATACAAGTTGACAAAATTGCCAGGAAGAGTATGTAGAATGAGAAGGGAGCTAAGAATAAAACCTAGAGACTGGAGGTTATGAGACAGCTCTCTATACTGCTCCTTATCTACCTGAGAGTGCTTTTGGACCTGTTTGTGCTATGGATTAAGTATTCACCATGTAGCTTTACCCATAGTGGGCAGTGAGTAGACCAAAAGGAAAACTTTCCTCACTTGGAGTATACGGAGAGACAGAAACAAGTGCAGATTACCTGCTGAAAGAATGCTGAGGGCCGGGCCGGGCGTGGTTGCTCATGCTTGTAATCCTAGCACTCTGGGAGGCCGAGGCGGGCGGATCCCTCAAGGTCAGGAGTTCGAAACCAGCCTGAGCGAGACCCCGTCTCTACTAAAAATAGAAATAAATTAATTGACCAACTAAAATTATATACAGAAAAAATTAGCCAGGCATGGTGGCGCATGCCTGTAGTCCCAGCTACTCGGGAGGCTGAGGCAGGAGGATCACTTGAGCCCAGGAGATTGAGGTTGCTGTGAGCTAGGCTGACACCATGGCACTCACTCTACCTGGGCAACAAAGTGAGACTCTGTCTCAAAAAAAAAAAAAAAAGAATGCTGAGGGCCGGAGCATGGTGGTTCTGGCTGTGGGCGGCATTCTTCCTAGGTTGGGAGTGGCACATGGAGATGTCAGGCACTGTCTGCCATTTAACTTTGCATTTCCTTAGTTTGAATATGGTTTGAGCTTCCTTCTTCCTTTCAGATCCACGAGACAATAGAAACTATCAATCAGCTGAAGACCCAGCGGGAATTTATGCTGAGCTTTGCCAGAGACCCTCAGGGTTTCATCAATGACTGGCTTCAGTCCCAGTGTCGGGACCTCAAGGTAAAGAACCTAGGAAAGATCCAAAGTGACTTAGGTCAGTGAGTTACCTGCTGCTTTATTTCTGTAGCAGCTAATGGAAGAGCCAGAGGGGGAAGTGAGGGACCAGGTTTTTCTTTAGCATGTTTCAGGGTGCATTTTACAATTAAGTAGGGAAATGGAGGCAGAACCATCAAGTGTTGATTAACTTACCCAGTGCTATCACTGTGTTCCATATTGTTGGGGTTACAGAGTAGAAGACCTAATTTGTGCTTTCAAAAGCAGCATGCATTCTATTTGGAGAAATTAGGCTAATACAATAAAAAGTAGAAGACCATATAAGGCATTACCAGTACTGACCAGTACCAATAAGATAATCCAAAGGAGAAGGGATAATGGATGAGGCTAGAATTGCTGGGAAAGTCTTCATGGGAAATTTGGGATTTGTATTTCCCAGAAAGGGTTGCACCATAAAGCTCAGGCAAGAAGATAGAAGTGGGCACAGAATGTGTGAAATGTGCCCTCAGTTCTCACCTACCCTGTGGTGACTGTGACTGTAATTGCAGAGGCTGAGCGGACGAGCAAGGGAAAGGGGGTGCCAGGAAAGATCCCTGAACAAGGCAATGACTATTGATAGCAGTGGGTGACTTGGGTGTTGTATTAGTTTGTTAGGGCTGCTGTGACAAACTACCACAAACTGGATAGCTTAAACAAAAGTTTATCTCCCAGTTGTGGAGGCTAGAAATCCAAAATCAAGGTGTGAGCAAGGTTGGTTCCTTCCAAGAGTTGTGAGAGAGAATCTATTCCACGTGGCTCTCCTAGCTTCAGGTAGCCTCAGGCGTTCCTTGGTTTGTAGGTGGTATTCTCTGTCTTCACATTGTCTTTCTTTTGTATGTGTTTGTCCAAATTTCCCCTTTTTGTAAGGATATCAATCATACTGGATTAGGGCCTACCCTAATCTCAACTTGATCATCTGCAGAGACCCTATTTCCAAATAAGGTCACATTCACATGGGGGGTTAGGATTTCCACATTTTTGGGGAGGATACAATTCAGCCAATAACAGTTGTGAAGGAAGGAAACAAGTCTATTTTCCATTTTGCTCCTCCTCTCCCCACCCCCATTTTCCTCAGACAATGACCGATGTGGTGGGTAACCCGGAGGAAGAGCGCCGAGCTGAGTTCTACTTCCAGCCTTGGGCTCAGGAGGCCGTGTGCCGATACTTCTACTCCAAGGTAGGTACCTGGGGTGCACAGGAAAAGGCAAGGGGTTTGCACCCCTGGCGGGGATGGTGGGTGTTGGATAACAACTTCTGGTTTGTCTCATCTTGCACTCCCTCCACTATTTTTCCCTAGGTGCAGCAGAGACGACAAGAATTAGAGCAAGCCCTGGGAATCCGAAATACATAGGGCCTCTCCCTCAGCCCTGATTTGGCTGCACCGATTCTTTATTTGGGCCCTGTGCTGCCTGCCTCATAGCACCTGCCTTGGTCTCGCTTGGGGCGTTCCAGGGGATGCTGTTGGTTCAAGGTCAACACCAGAACGAAGAGGGTCTCACATTTCTGTCTCACAAGACAGCTATTACCCTCTTCTCTCACCCCATCCCTCCCCACCCCCAGCTTCCCTTTGCCCCACAGAGTTCCCATGTGCCTCTACCCTCCCCTGGTCTACATAGGACCTCTAGATAGTGTTAGAGAGAGAACCTGTAGTGGTAATCAGTGCTCGGAGTGGATTGAGCCTAAGGCCAGGTGGTCTTCAAGGGGACCAGCTACACTGATCCTGCCCTTCAGAGACCCAGGAGTTGGGAACTTTAGCCCCTTCTCCAAGACTCAGGCCTGGGGGCACTCTATAAGCTAGTTGATCTTGGCTCTCCTGATAACAGAATCCAATTTCCTTCCTTCCCTCCACAGGTTTGGAGCAAACTCTCCCTTCACTTGTTGCCCTCTAGCACTAAAGGAACCCTGGCTTTTGGGCTCCACTGAGCCCCAGGTCAGTCCCCAGCCCTCCGGATTGGCCTGCTATCTCCTTAGTAAGGGGTCCACATCAGTATTGGAGTTTGTTCTTTAACTGTTGCTCCCCCTCAGCACACTCCTGTAGCTGCCCTTTTAGCATTTCCTCATATCTACCCTAACCCAGGGCATTTGGGTGGGGGAGTCTTGCCTTTCCCTTTCAGGGCCCCAGGGAGCTAATCTGGGGTACTGTCATTGCCAGCAGAGACTGTTCCTTCCTGCTGTTGCTTGGAGGTGTGACTCATTCACTCCACCCTGCCCCCCTACCCCATCCCTTAATGGAGAAACAGGCCTAAAATCAAACGGGTAAAAGCCCTGGGCCCTCCCTGTCTTCCTGTCCCTTGCCTGCCCAGTTGACACCCACTGGTGACTTCTAGGGCACTGAGGAGTGAAAGCGCCTAGGGCTGGAGAATAGCGCTGAGTTGGGTTTGTGACTCTTCCCTCTCCCTGCCTCACAGGATTGTGACTCCCCAGCCCCTGCCCTCAAAGCTTCAGACCCCTCAGGTAGCAGCAGGACCTTGTGATCTTGGCCCCTTGGAACTGAGATGGTTTTGCATCTTTCCAGGAGAGCCTCAGATTCTTCTTCCAGGTCGTATCACCCCCAAGTTAGCATATCCCAGGCTCGCAGACTCTACACAGCAGGGTGGGAGACAGCTGGGCACAGGGGGATTCCGTTCAGCTTGGGCTCTAGACCCACAGAACTGACAAAGCCCCTGCTTCCCCACCCCTCCTCAGGCTCCTGCGAGCACATCCCTCCAACCCCTTACCTAACTGCCTGTTCTGACTGGGGACAGCAGAATTGCCCCCCAGCCTCCCTTTCCTGCCATTATCCCTCCCTTGAGAGGTTCTCCCCACAGTGACACTGGACAACCTTGGGGCAGCTGAGCCCTGGCCCGGCTCCTGGCTGGAACCATGAGAAGGAAGCTCAGCACTCCTACAGTGTCCCTGTTGAAGATAACTGTTTTTATTAACTGAATTATTATGTTTTTTTCATGGGCCAAAATTTTTTTTGTACTGTCCCCTTATCGATGTCACCCAGTTTTAATAAAAGAATCTTCTGAAGGATGGGTCCCCCTACCTCCTATGGGAGAGCGTGCTTCCGTGAGCTCTTCCTCTTTCAATACCTTTAGTCACGCTTGTAGTGCTTGTTCATTTTATTTGACAAATCCTTATTGAGCACCTGCTACATACCAGTTGTGGTGCTAGGCGCTGGGGACAAAGTGGAAAACAAGATTTCTACCTTTGTGGACCTCAGGGTCTTACCTTAGGGGTTGCTCTCTCAGCCTCAGTGGACCAAGCAGGCTAGTTTGCTAGCTGGGATTATTGGGCTTCACTGAATCTTAGAGTCCTGCCCCCCAGTTCCCTTGTTAGGTAGGTACTAACAGGTCAGTGGCACTGACTTTTCCTTCTGAGCTCCCCCAGGGAACTAGCTGGCTGGAGTGACTTGTCCTTGGGTGCCAATGATCCATTATTTGTAACAAGGACTTTCACTTCTTTCCCAGGGCTTCTGTCTAGATATGGGTCAGGGCCTGGATGACTAAAGACATTTTTGTGTCTGCCACTCTTTGAGGTTCCACTTTTGTGACTCTGAGTAAGAGTTCAGGTTCTTAAGACCGGCCTGGGAGTGCTATGTTGTTACCATACCATACCAGACAACCAGCTCCTTGTTGGCAGAGTTTGGAAGACTTTGCTCAGGAGTGATTACTCCTGTTAGCAAGTGCATGACATTCTGCTGCAGTTCTGTGTTCTCCCCACCTGGTGCCTCATTACTTTTCTCCTTTGTGCCGTTATCCAAGAGGGGGGTTTAGAATGTAAGATGAGTGCAACAACATTCCAAAGTTGTGGTTTATATACGATCCTTTGCCTCCATGGAGGGGGACACTCCAGTATTGCCTGTTTGGTATATGAATCAAACCTACCAAAAATACAACCACTGTTCCCAGTCTGGAACTTGGAGGTTTTATCAGACTTGAGAGGGGAAAGCAGAAGAGTGTGTTGAGGTGATAACTTGGAGTGGAGAAAATTGATGTCAAGGACATTGAAATGGCATCTGTTTTTGCCCAGGCTAATTACATGTGTAATGAATGGCTGATGAACCATTATTAATTTCAAGCAAATAATCTACAGTTTGCTCTTGGGAAAAGAGCTTTAGTGATACAGATAACTTCCTATGATGAGCCAATTCTGAATCCCTGCGCCCTCTTTATCCCTATAAATGAGCAAATTCTTTGTCTACACGCTACCTAAAATGACTAGGGGCAAAATGAGAGAAGGAAGCATTTAGGCAAAAACAAGGGAATTATTTTATGCATAAACATCCATTCTGGGGTTCTCATAATATGTGACAGGGACAGAAGCATCCTTTCTCTTCACCCATAATCAGTGCTCCCAGCTGGCAGCCTGGCACTGGTGTCTTTGTCAGTGCCAGTGCAATAAAGGAGCGGTCTGTGGGAGGCTGTCTGTGTGTTAGGTGTAACTTTGTTCTAAGGAGAACAGCCAACTACTGAATTCATGTATGTTTCCCCTATGGGAACTCCCTGGCCATGGAAGGAGAATATGGTGGGCTTTTCCTGGGCAGTCCCTGGAACTTGGAAAACCATTTCTCCCGGAATAAGTGGTAAGTGGACAGGAGTCTTGACCTCCTGCCCACTTACCCTTACCCATTGGTTACACACAGACTCCCCTGTAGCCCAGTGCTTATTACCAGTTGTGGGCCAGTAGCGGGCCAAGGGGATGGTGACACCCATTTATTAAGCAGGCTGCCAAGCCAGGAGGTCAGCACGTGAGCATACAGTGGTATCTGCCCTCTAGGCCAAGGTGCATGATGTTAGAAGTCTCTTGCTTCATTCTCCAGATCAGCCTGGAAACCATAGCTCCCTCTCTTAGTCAAACAGATGGCTGTGGGCAACAGAGCCCTGAACTGCTGAATGTGTTCCTTCCATTCTCCCCCTCCCCCTCCCTCCAGAATCACACCATAGAACTCCCCAGTAAGGTATCTGAGACCACAAAGCGCCAGGGGACACAGCTGCCCCAGGTCCTACCTCCCCCTCTCTGGCCTCTGCAAACTAGCCATTAACTTGAGGAAGTTCCTTGTGTGAGGAGGAACTGCAGGAAGCTAAAAGCCTCTCAAGGACAGTGCGCACTTTGCCCTGTCTCCTACTTTCTCCTGTCTTCTTTAACCCAGAGTCTATAAAAGGAGAACTGTGGGCCACAATCCTGAGTCCCCTAACTTTGACCTTTCCCACTATCCCTAGAAAACTTTCTGGTGGGGATTATCTTAGGAGAGGCCCATCGGTGAGTCCCTGAGATGACCACTGTGGATGACCAAGATGACCTGAGTCTCCTGTGGTCTTATCCTTGGGCTGGGTTGTCCCCAGAGCAGGCCCTTACCTCTTATGTGGTCTTACCTTTAAAAGTGGACCCACATCCCCACCCCCAGCCCTACAGTAGAGCTAGTGTGGGCCTGCTAAAGGACAAAACTAGACAGTATTTGGGGGTCTGCAAGGGTATGTGGCCAGGGAAGGAAGGGTGGAGAATTCCCACCTCTGAAAAAGCATCCCCCTAGTTGCTAAGCCTAAATACAATTTATTTCAGTGCTGGGGGACAGAAGGGAGTGAGGGGGACCAGTCACTTGCTCCTTATATGGGTTATTTTCTTGGCAGACCTCAAAAGGAGACCATGGCTAGGAGGGGGGTGGGGAACTGGGCTGGGGCCAATGGAAGAAGCTTGCCAGCACTGTCAGCTGGCAAACCCAGGAGAAGCCGAGCCTGGTCTCTGCCCCGTTCCTGTTCTCCACCTGTCTCTACCCTTTTCTCCCCTTTCCCTGGCCCTGCCAGACTCTCTTATCTCCCTGGGCGCCAGCCTCCACCCACCCCTGGAAGGCGGGGCTTGGCTGCACCCACGTGTGGCAGAGTTAAATGCTCCCACCGGCAGAAGAGCTGGGGAGTGTGGCGCTGAGCCTGCTTGGGCAGAGAAGCAGAACCATGGCTGGCAAGAAAGTCTGCATTGTAGGCTCTGGCAACTGGTAAGCGGCTCTGTTAAGGGATGTGGGGGCAGCGTGGGTCCCCCTAAGTACAGAAGGGCTAGGGAGGGAGGCTTGGTGGGCAAGAGGCAGAGAGTGGGTAGGAAATGCCCTCAGGTTCCTGTTTGGCCCCTGCTGCTATCATCTGTGCCTGCAGGCACAGGACAGGCAGTGCCCAGACCGCTCCTGGCTCCTGCCTGCCTGGGCAGCCGCACCTGTTCGTCTTAGGAAGGGAGTCTCCAGGCCATGCTCTGTTTGAAAAGCTGTTTGGGTTTAGGGTGGGGAGATCAGAAGGCTGGGCCCCTTCTCTAGCAGCAAAGGGTGGGGTGGACTGAGTCTCCTTTCTACTGCCTGGTCATTGGGGACACACTTGTCATGGGAGTGGGGGTGGCACGGACAGTTTGAGTAAATAATCTGGTGGGCTGCTGTGAGATCCTGAGATGGGGCACTGCCCCAACCCCTGCCACTGTTCCCTCCCTCACTCCTCCACTTTCCTGTGCTCCCCCTCCCACCAGGGGCTCTGCCATCGCCAAGATTGTGGGTGGCAATGCAGCCCAGCTGGCAAGCTTTGACCCACAGGTGACCATGTGGGTGTTTGAGGAAGATGTCGGAGGCAGAAAGCTGACGGAGATCATCAACACTCAGCATGAGAATGTCAAATACCTGCCAGGGCACAAGCTGCCCCCAAATGTGGTGAGCCCCAATACCTTGCAAAGAAAGGAGAGAGGGAAATAGAGGGAGGGAGAGCCAGGAGCGTGGGTCTTACTCAAGAGGTGCCTCCTGCCGAGAGGGGCAGCTTCAGGTGAGAGCTGGACTTGGGAAGCATCTCAGGAGGGCTGCTGTGGGCGCTTTCTAGGACTGAGGAGAACTGTAACTCCCCCTTTACAGGCTCCCAGGCGGGTGGGTGGGGAAGGGATTGGAAAGGAAGCCTGTCTCCTTGGCAGCCAAAGACTAGGCTTCCAGACTTGGGGTCTAGGTAGTGCCTGCCGCGGGCGCTAATCCTGTTACTCATTCACTGGGTTATTAACAGACGTGGAGGCCGCTCCTTGGACTTATGGTCTTTGGTCACATCCATGTGGCTCTCTCTCTACCTGGAAAGGGGAAGCAGGGGAGAATAGAAAGACTGAGGTTCTCCCTTCCCAGCTGGGGCCCATAGGGAACAGGGTGATGAAATCTTATTTGGCCTCTTCCTCCTGCCAAGCCCAGGCTACTTTTGACCTCCCTAACTGTCCCATAGCCAAGGAATAGAAATGCTGGAAGGAGGTTTCCAGTCCTGAAGAGCCCAGGACAGCTGGAACGAGGGCGAGTGATGGCTGGGAGAGGGAATAGAGTGTCTTGTTCCCCCAAGTTCAGTCTTTCTAGATTCTGTCCCAAACCACCCTTCCTTCTCCCCCACCACCCTTACTGTTTGGCTCCCAGATATCCTGAATGGGGTTCCACAGGGGCTAGGAGAGATCTACCAGGCCCATGAGCACCTGGTCACCCCCACAGGTGGCTGTCCCAGATGTGGTCCAGGCTGCAGTGGATGCTGACATCCTGATCTTTGTGGTGCCCCATCAGTTCATTGGGAAGATCTGTGACCAGCTCAAGGGCCACCTGAAGAAAAACACCATTGGCATATCTCTTATTAAGGTGCCAGGGACACATTGATGTGGGTGGGGGACAGTGCAACTGTTATGGGGTTCGGGGAAGGTGAAGCAAGGAGAACATAAAATGGCAGATGTAGGCCAAGAGTTGCCCAGAGAGAAGAGAGGAATTGGCTTTGGAGAGGCTAAAGAAAGCAGCCAGAGGCTGGGGCTGCTGGAAGGGAGGCTGGCTGGGAAGTAGATGAGAGATTGGTCTGAAGGCCAGTGCCTTCAGGGAGTTTGGGAGGTGTAAAGGGATGCCCCGGGGGATATGAGAAGTAGGCTGGTTTGAGGAGTGTGAAAGGGGAGCTGGTTTGGAGCAGTGACATCACTGCATGGACTACCTCCTATTTGAGGCAGTCAGGAAAGAGTTGTCTAGAGACATGGAGGGGATACATCACCTTGGAGAGGTAGGTCAAAGGTATGTGGCAGGAGAATTTTTCACATGTTGTCCACCCTCCTCACAGCAAACTTTAGCTGGGTTGGATGGGGCAGGACCTCTGGGAGGGATAATGATAAACAGTGGATTTGGAAGGGGCAGGATTTCTGGGTGGGAAGCCCTCAGCTGGCCATAAGGGCACCTGGCCTGAGCTCCATCCTATGCCCAGGGGGTAGACGAGGGCCCCAATGGGCTGAAGCTCATCTCCGAAGTGATTGGGGAACGCCTTGGCATCCCCATGAGCGTGCTGATGGGGGCCAACATTGCCAGCGAGGTGGCTGATGAGAAGTTCTGTGAAACAACCATTGGTGAGAGCCCCCGCCACCCACATACACAGGCAGCTCTAGTTGCATCCCTTCCCCATACTCTCCTCTAACCCCTCTTAGCTGTCTCCTTCCTATAAGGCAGGGAAAGGAAGAAGACCCAAGCATCAGAGGTGAGGGAGGTTGGGATAACCCCAGGGAAGGGGCTGCAGGTCCTGCTTAGGGCAGATGTGAGAAGAACAGTTCAAGAATCCCCCCTCAAAGCCTTGCCCCTTCCCCACTTTAGGCTGCAAGGACCTGGCCCAGGGACAACTTCTGAAAGAGCTGATGCAGACACCCAATTTCCGTATCACAGTGGTGCAAGAGGTGGACACAGTCGAGATCTGTGGGGCCTTGAAGGTGAGAGGGGCACAGAGGCAGCTATGGGGTGGGGAGAAGGTCCTAAAGGAGAGCCGGCTTAGTTCTACAGGGTTGTTGGTACTCCAGGCTCTCACTCTTGAGCAGTTGCTCCCCTTCCCCACCTAGTCCCATGCACACAGAAGAACTGCAGAAGCAAAGCTAGGGTCATTCAGGCCTGCTGATTATTCATCATCAGACACTGAACCCTCTTCTTTCTTTCCCCCTTTCCCTGTCTCCAGGGTGGTCTAGGGGGAAGAGGAGATGCCCAGGCTAATAGGAGAGGCAAGACAGCCAGGACACCCAAACAGACTGATAGTCAGAACTATGGATTCTGAACAGCTATGGACATGAGGGCTATAGAATGGTCATGGATGGAAGGGCAGCTAGAGGAAGAGTGCTTTCAGAAAATGTCCTCAAGGAGGGAGTATGGGGCAGGGTTTAAGAAAATGGGTACATCAAGTGGGAAAACCCAGAGGTGGAAATACTTTAGGAGCACATACATTAGACTTCACTTATGCAGTGGGTGTGTCATGGCTGATGTAAGGAGCATGAGGCAAGTGCTGAGGGCTCCACGTGGGGCCTATAGGAGGAGGGCCCTTTCTCACCTATGACTTCCACTCCCCCAAGAATGTAGTGGCTGTAGGAGCTGGCTTCTGTGATGGGCTGGGCTTTGGTGACAACACCAAGGCAGCGGTGATCCGGCTGGGACTCATGGAGATGATCGCCTTTGCCAAGCTCTTCTGCAGTGGCCCTGTGTCCTCTGCCACATTCTTGGAGAGCTGCGGTGTTGCTGACCTCATCACTACCTGTTACGGAGGGCGGAACCGCAAGGTGGCCGAGGCCTTTGCCCGTACAGGAAAGGTAGGCCCTGGGAGAAGGGAGAAGGGAGAACAGAGGTTGGGTGTCAAGGTAGAGGCTCTCAATGGGAGGCATCTCTTGAGTACAAACATTAAGACTTCTGAGCCCCAGACATACTGACAACTCTCCTCTCCCACTTCTCTCACGTGCCCTGTTTTCTGCACAGTCCATTGAGCAGCTGGAGAAAGAGATGCTGAATGGGCAGAAGCTGCAGGGGCCCCAGACAGCCCGGGAGCTACACAGCATCCTCCAGCACAAGGGCCTGGTGGACAAGTAAGTGTCGGCCACAGCCAGAAGTGCTCTCCCTGTTTGTCATCTTCCTGAACCCTCCACAATCTTTGAAGTGGACAGAGAGAGGAGTGTGACCTTATCTTTCAGACAAAGAAACTAGAGCTTGGAGAGAGTCTGGTATGCCCATTGTCCCATGGCTAGTTCATGGTCTTTGAACTCCTTCCAGTCTAGTGCTCTTTACACTATATTACTTGCACCCCTCTGCATCCTTTCCTCCTTGTCCTCTGCTCTGGGGGTTGGAGCTCTGAGGCAGCTCATCTGACTGTCCCACCTCTCTGTGCATCACCCCTAGTCTGAGTCTCTCCTCCAAGGCCAACCTTTCTGTCCCCTGAATCCTGTCCTGGGTGCTGAGGTCTGAGGAGAAGGATGGGCTATGCTTCAAGATGCTCCTTTTCAGGGAGCACCAAGACAGCAGGGCTGACAGGGCTGATCAGAGCAGAGCTCTGTTGGTCTGGGAAAGAATCCTAGAAGAGTGTGTGAAACAGGTTCAGAAGATCAGCTCACGGCTGGTCAGGGTAAAGCCTTCTGGTAAAGCCAGAAGGTAAAGGTAAAGCCTCCTTTTGCCAGCTGGGCAAAAGGATAGGAAGAAGGAAACTGCTATTTATTGAGCACTTTCACATAATACATAATCATATCTTCACAACTTTGTTATATTGGCCATTTTATGGTTGATGACACTGAACCTCAGAGAGGTTAAGTGTGTTGCCCAATTGGAACAAAAATTCAAGCCAGGGAAACATGCAGGTAAGTTCAACATGTTAGGGAGCAGGGTAATTAGCAACCTGACTCCAAAACCCAAGGCTAGGGAGTTTAGATTCTCAGCAGGTGGAAACTGAGAGCCAGAGTCTGCCTGAGCTCCAGGGTGGGAGGGAAGGGGAGTGGAGGGTTAGGCAGTGAATGGGGAGTTGGGGGCGGGGGTAGAGGGTGGACCAGGAACGGAAGCCTAAGCTGAGCCTTTCTCTTTCCGCTCTAGGTTCCCTTTGTTCATGGCTGTGTACAGGGTGTGCTATGAGGGTCAGCCAGTGGGTGAATTCATCCGCTGCCTGCAGAATCATCCAGAACATTTGTGAGTGGGGCCAGGGCCCAGGCCGGCAGCTTCTTTACCCCAATGGAGACCGGCAGAAGCTTGGGGCACCTAGTCACCGGGATCTCCGGGACTCCCGTGGAGCAGAATCTTCTCAGCTTCTCACTGGAGGACAGGAGGCAGTGGGCCCAGCTACACACCTGGAGATCCTGAACTGCCAAGCAGCCTGCAGTCTCCTGCCACCAAATCTTGCCAGACATGGAGTTGCCATGTCCCTCTCCAGATGTGGGGCTTTCTCCCTGTCCTCTGGGAGGGTAGAATCAAGCCTCAGTGCTGCCTGCTTCAGTTGTGTGTGTATGGGGGAGGGTGGGGAAAGAGGACATCAGGGCAGGGGCTGCCAGTTGCTCCCTCACACAGACCAGGAGTCCTGTTAAATTGCTAAAGAAGTACCTTAGCCACAGGAGGGATGAGGCAAGGGCTGCCAGGGAAGGGTCTGGGCTTTTGAGCTGACACAGGACCCAGGGACCCCTTGACTGACTTCTGCCAGGCCCCACACAGCTTCAATGGATCTCAATGTTTGTTAACAAAATACAAAGATCTCAAACAACCCCCTTCTAGCTTCTCCTAGCAACATCTGCGTCCTCAGAAACCTCTGGTCATCCCCTTTGCCCCTCCCCCAGGCTGCCCTGGCACCAGAGTTGCTGCCATGCTGGCATCTCTGGCCCTGTGGCTTGCCATTTTCCCTGGGGACTTCCTGGTTCCTAGTTCTTTGCCAGCTCCTCTCATCCTGTGTGACCTTTCCTAGCCTTCCCTCACCCTCCCCGCCAGCACCCTCTTTGGGGAGCAGGAACTTAATCTGCTGACAGAGCTATTCCTTTTCACAGTAGGCTCAGATCACTGGGCTCCCTGTGACCTTTGCATTTGCCCTGCCTCTCTTCTCAGTAGCTCTAGCTGGGGGAGGTGACAGCTGGCCCCCTCCTGCTGCTATCTTCCCAGAGGACATCCCTGACTCTTACCCCATTTCCTCCTCCCAAATCCTGTACCTTTTTCTCAGCTGCCCCAGACCAGCCAGCGAAGCTAACCAGCACCTGGCATCTGGAGGCCAGGGGGCCCAAGTGGTCCAAAAGCTGAGCAGAGGTGGGGAAGGGTGAGCAGGTTCCCATGTTAGTGGGTCCTGATATTCCAAAGCCAGCTCTTCTTTGTTCAGTGAGGGCCTTCTCATGAAGTACTGACCACGTCAGCACCTCAGAAGTGGAGAAACTCAAGTAGAAGGAAGAAAATAAAAACCAGCCTACTCTCTGGGGTGAGGGAAGAACAGCAGGGGGGAGGGTGAGTGTGCTTTGCATTGGCCTTGCTCCAGGATGGGGTGGCAGCAGGGGAATGTCATGGGTCAGCAGCCTAAGCCCTCAGCTATAAATATCCCCGAGGGCCTGAGAGGCTCGTGTGTCCAGGTCCAGCAGGGGTCTCAGCTTCCTGTGTGGCAGTACCTGGCATACTGTGGCTCTGCTCAGCATTATGTTAACCCTCCCTTACTCCCCAACAAGCCAGGGAGGCAGGATCCTCTCTGCTCCTAGCCCTTGAGAATTCACTGTCTTAGAAGCAAAGTGCAGAGCTGCCCAGATCAGGCAGCAAAAGTGAGAGGTCCAGGTGGAGGCACTAAGTGAATCCAGAGCTGCCTCCCCAGGAGGTTAAGGTGAGGGCAGAGAGGCGGCTTCAAACACTTTTGCCTACTTTTGTTCACTCCACAGTTAACTGAATCTGAGGCCTTCCTGTCAGGCCTACTTATCGACCCAATAAAGCATGGTTTTTCCAGAAACAGAGAGTTGGGGAAGGGAGCTTTAGTGAGTGTGGCAGTGCGTGTGCTGTTGTGTATCACTGCATGTATGTTTTCACTCTTACCGTAGGAAAAATGAAAAAAGATCCCTTCTTGGTAATCCCAGCTACTCCCAGCCCTCAGCAGAGGTGCCCACTCAGTCCCCTCTGTCCCATCTCCGCCAGCACCACCCACGCTCCTCCCTCAAGCTGGCATCCAGCCTTCCCGGCGCTTCATCACACCGGCTGCTAGGCGGGGAGGTCACACACGGGACACAAACATTAGAAACTCCACCCCCGTGCCCACTCCGTGGTTATGGCTCAACCTGCCACATCCTTGACGCTCCAGGCCTCGCGCTTCCCACCTTTCCCACCCCGGTTCCTACCTGAGCTCCGCCCGCAGCCCAGCCACCCGGGAGAGGGCAGCTCCCGGCTCTAGGGGGCGCGCGGTCCACCTCCACAAGGCTGGCGCCGAGAGAATCTACCTAGCTACTGGAGACGTCACCACGCTGTCCGCTGGGGACTGGCTGACTCTGACAGCATCCTAAAACTTCCGGTTCCAGAGCGTGGATTACCGAACATCCTTTCTCAAGTGAGCGTAACCACAATCCCCAGAATTCAACGGGCTTCTCCGAGAGGAAGGTTCGTCTGAGGATGCGTAGTAAGGATAATTGGCCCGGAAGCCCAAAGCCGGCCACCAGCTGGAATGGCTGCAGGCGCGGGCTCCCGCCTTAGTGGGTGGTGTTATGCTGGGCCTGCCCCTTCAGGAGCCGAGTCCTAGAGGCTGAAACCGGCGACTGGGAGGAAGAAAGGGTCGCTTTGCGCACCAATAGCTGAGGCGTTCAGGGTTGTTCCTGGGCCGCTACCCTCACGTGTCTGGTTTCGGGTGCTGCGTTCGGTCGCACTAGGGAGTTGCGCAGGCCGTGGCAGTAAGACGCTTCCTGCAGAGGCCTCGGTTGGACGCGAAGGGGCTGCAGCATTCAGGTACGCTGTCGGCTGGGCAGAGCAGGGGCCGCCGATCCCTCTGCGTGCACGCCCATCTGGGCCAGGGTCTGCTTACCGCATCCTCTCATCCCCTAGCCTCAGGCTTCGGTGCCCTTGAGGTCACGGGCGTATGCTGCACGGCAGACTGTGAGTCGCGGTCCGTACTGCCCAACCCCCTTGCAGCAGTAAGTCAGCCTTGCTAGAGCACATCGCTGATCCTGTTAAACTTCGAGCCTTGTCGTCTTGGCCCTCAACGCTCCCACTCCAAATGTCCCTTCCTTGCTTCCGCTGAGCCCTGATAAATGGTTTTCCCAGTCACCCTTCGTGCATATTGGTTATCCAGCTCCATCTCGTTGCTGCTTTGCACTCCGGAATGCTGTCCCCCTCTCTCTTCTAGGCTGTAAACGGTGTAAATCCTGCCCACCCTACTAAAAATTAAAAATACACCTCCACCCCATCCCACTCCTATACCTTTCTGCTAACTTTTCTCGAGCCTCCACCCTGTCGCTGAACTAACTCTCACAGTGCCTTTTCTCACGCACTTTCTACTTTGTCTAATGATATAGGGTACATAGCTTATCCCCATCACACCATAAGCTCCTTTGAAACGGAAGCCATGTTCTTTTCCACGGCCTTCATAGCATGATGTGCCCTAAGTGCTGTGAAGACGATAAATAAATGAGTGAATCTAAGCTGAGATGGTAGACCCACTTGAGGAATTAAGTTTTACCAGGGGAGTAATCTGAACCTTGAGGTCCTCCCATGTTTAGGGCAGAAAAACAGAAGAGCCACAAAGCCCTTGGAAATTGCACCCCTATGACATTTTTCAGAATGACCTTTTCTATGTGTTTTCCTGTTTTCTGAAACCTGCAGCCCGACCCCATCACTCCATGAGATTTCATCTTTTCCTGGGCCATCCTCTATCTGGTTCCATCCTGCCCACCTCACTTTTATCCTCAGTTTAGCCACCAGCTTCCTCCCCTTTAAAACATACTCAAATCTTCATTATTAATAAGCAAAATAAAACTAGAATTTTCTTTATCATGTTACCTTCTCAAGTTACTGCCCTATCACTCTCATCAGTTCTTATCTTTGGTTGAGGAGGTTATTATCCTTCTAATGATCTCTTTCTTTCTGTGCTGGAAAAATGCTAGACATGTATGAACCCTGTGGGGGGTTCATAGGCCTCCTGGGGCCCTGGCTAAGAATCTGTGCTCTTTACCTGACCTATACTGCCTGTTCTTGTGCAGCGCACTAAATTGACTTACACCCTAGGCTTACCAGTGACCTAGTGACCCATTCCCACCCAGTGGTCCCATCTGACCCGTCGTCGTGGCAGTTAACTTTGCAGTAGTGGCACCCAATTTTTGTTCTAGCTTAACGCACTGGAAAGAGACAGCACACCTCCATCAGTGGCACTGATTCGATACAGCAGTGATTTTCAACCAGGAAGGGAGATGTAGTTAAAATAAAAATTCCGCCAGATGTTTCTGGAATTTCTTGTCTTCTTTCCTTAATTGTTCCCTTCTTCAAACTATTGCTCCCTTGGCCTTTCTCTTTCTGGTCTTATCCTCTGCTTTGATGTCACTTGCAATATCCATCTGTTTCTGAAAGCTTCTCTCCCAAGATCTGTATAGATTTGCATTTCCATCTGCCTGATAGACATCATCCCATGAATGTTACGTTGAGCATCTTAATTTTAACATGTCCAAACCCAGGTCCTGATCTTGTTGATTGACACTGCCACCACCCTATACATACAGTGACACCTCTTTCTTCTCTTGCTTTTTTTTTTAAGTCACAAATGCAGTTCTATTTGGAAGTGTTTGCCTTATATGAACACAAGATAAAAGAGCGAAAGATGATATAAACACTTTCCACACCGAAAAACGCATGGGATGAGAGACTGGTTTTTAAAAAACATACATATTAAGTCTGTTTTAAAATAAGTAAACTTATTTGGTTTTGGAATGTCTCAAATGCCTGCACCTCACTTGAGGGGAAAAAATGCCAAGTGATTTTTTACCTCAGCTCTAATCCTGTCCTGGTCTTTCTGCAGTCAGTCTCTGTCTCATGTTGGCAGACACAGCAGTTCTCATTGGCATTTTGTGCCTGAGTGTGTGCAAGAGGATCACGTCTAGATTCAGCCCATCTCTGCACTACTGCAGTAATGCCATATCCACTCATTTCATGGACCCAGGTGGCCACCTCAAGGGAGCATACGGGGATATCTGCTTGCTGATTCTAGTCACCTTCCAAAGCTAGAAGGGGGCTCTTCTGATGGTCATTACATGTTCTACTTTAATGAAGCTCACATATTTCCATAGGAAATACCCATATGAGCATCCCTTTAAAACACCAGGTTTCCAATGCACTCTGTCTGATCATGTGGCCAGGCTGCTAGCCACTGCATACAAGTCAGTAAAAACCCAAGCACAGGGGTTCTTACCACTGTTCAATTTTTCCATCACTGCCAGGAAAGCAGTATGTGATTTAGCCCACCAAGCTCGTGTATTTTTACCTTCTTTGATCAGTGTGGCATCCTTCTAAATAGAATGTTGCCAGTGTACCTTGACGCTGCCATCCACAAACCAAGCATCTCTTTGTCAGTCAGTCAAGAGCTGTTTATAGGGCACTGTAGAATCCAGCAGCTCCTCACACACAGTTCCAGAGTCAGACCTAGGGGAAAAAGGCTTCCTGCTCATGAGTATCCTTGCACTCCCCGGGTAGTATGATCCTGTATAAACTACTTTCATTTTATTATGCAACGTTCTGGGCACTGCTATACCCCATTAGAGCATTTCTCTGACATCTCCCAGACAGCATGGGTAATTCAGGTGTCCTTCAAAAAATATGGAACAATTCACGAATTTACATGTCATCCGTGTGCAGGGGCCATGCTAATCTTCTCTGTATCATTCCCGTTTTAGTATATATGCTGCACTTCTCATTTCTGTTATGAGTCCCAATCCATAAAAGTTCCTAAACTGGGAGTATTTTAAGCTTTGCCCTAATCCATTCAGTTCATAAATGTTGTTCTACTTCAAAATAACTTCTGTACCTGTCCTCTCCATTTCTGCTGCCCTTGCTTTAGCTCAGGGTCTGTGAGGAGTTTTTGCTAATTCAAAATTAGGAGAAACCTCAGCATGGATTAGACAAGAGAAGGAAGTAAGGTTCTAGACCCCAGGATTATGTCTGTTAGTTGGTCGGTCTTGTATCATTCTTCTAGCCAAGTTGTTTCTTTGTTGGCTGGTGAATGCTTTCAGCCCTTTTCCTCCAGCCCCTCGATAAGGTGGTCCTGTAATTGGTTAGCATCTGGCTAGGGTAGTGTGGGATGGAAGGAGAAAGAATAAGCAAGAGGGAGGTTGCAGGCTGGAGGTCTCTTTGCCAGGTGTTTGTTTACTACCTTAGTGGCCTGCTCTGTGTGTGTGTGTGGTTTCTTCACTGTCTCATGCACAGCTTGGAGTCATTTCAAACCTCAGATAACCTGAACATAGCCCTTCTCATCTTGAACCTGTGTCATTTGGTTTTCTTTGACCTTTCTATGACCTTTTTTAATGTCACTTTCCATAGTGGGATTATAATTCAGAGAAGCTGTGCCTCAGCTCAGTTTGGGGTCTACCCGCAAGGCCTGCCTCAAAGGCAATGTTCAGCCCTTAAGGCTCACTCTGAGAATCACTTACGTATGTCTGATCCCCTAAACTAGCTAATTCTGAGCTGGTTTTCCTCCAGGTTCTTCTTGACTTTTAAGAAACCTCTTCTCACTCATTTCAGTCAGTCTTTTAACATCAATTCTCTCAACAGAAAGGAGCCTAAGAACCCATTCATAGTCCCAGATTGAGGAACATTTTGTTCCAAAGGATTCCTTACTAAACTTTCTCTTGTTCCCTAGCTCAGAATATCTAGGGAACAATTAAATTAAAAGTAATTTATCTCATGCAAATGTGAGTTAACAATTTGCTGGAGACCCAGTAAGTTTCTTTATAGCCAGTGGGATAGGTTCTTAGAGTTTGGAACTTAACATTAATGTTATAAAAAGTTAAGTAAATTGAAATAATATAAAAATACTGTTGGCACTATTTCAGGTATGTTATGGCTTAAATATGCCTTAGTACTAACTTGAGAATCTAGCCACTGTGAGATTGTTTTTATGGGAAAACAAATTGGATATTGCCTGAAAGGTTCCCATTTGGTCCTCCTAGGGAGAATAATTCACTGTAAATGTTTAATCCCTGATTACCTCCATTAGTTCCTTACTGGCCAGAAAAACTGATGTCTGTTCAATGTAATGTGCCAGTTAAGAGCAGTCCTGGGTGGTCCATGCCAGTCACTTCTCTCCACAGGCATAGAGGGGCCAAGTGTAGCTGTGATGGCATTCAGAGGTGCCTCGTTCAAGCCTCGTTTCTGTATCTTGTGTGCAGACTTTATTTGTCCTTTTCAATTGTAGAATTCCCAAACGATATCTTCCAGTGTCCTTATGAGACTGCCCCCATGTAGAGGCCATTGGGTATAGAGTGCAGACTGACTAAACAGGATGCAGAAGTTACAGAGTGGCTTTAACCAGAGAGGTGGGCCAGGCAGCTGAGGCGTTATCCTCAGGTCTAAATTCAGTCTGTCTTTGTAGGGGACAACATGCCAACTGCTAAGCAGCTAGCCGACATTGGCTACAAGACCTTCTCCACCTCCATGATGCTCCTCACCGTGTATGGGGGCTACCTCTGCAGTGTCCGGGCCTACCACTTTCTCCAGCGGCGCCGCGCCCGGCGCCAGGCCGCGGAAGAACAGAAGACCTCGGGAGTCCTATAGAACTGGGGGGCTTTTTCTCCCGAGCAGAGAGGCCTGAGGCCTGCTGTGGAAAGACCTTACCTGCCGTCATTTCCAGGTCTAGAGGACTAGGGCCTTGATGATTTTCAAACCCTGCTGGATGAAAGTACCCATGGTTTCTCTGGTTCTGCCAGTCCGTGCCAGTTTGACAGTTTTTGGAGGCTGTTGAATCGTAATAGGAATGTGAGAGTGAGGTACATCTACAGACATTAAATATTTTGCCATGTCTGTGTCTTGGTGTTTCTATTTACCCAAATAGTGTATGGACCACAGAAGGGGAGCCTTCACTACCAGTTTTCTGGTCATAGACTGGATTACTATATCCTATGCTCTTATCACCCATGAAGAGGGGGATATACAGTTTTAGGGGTAGTACTATCAGCCCTCATAATCTCAGAGAAAAGCCTGTCCTAGAATTTACATAAATCCCTGAAAGAACTGTAAGAAGCTTTTCTTTGGGCAGTGACCATTCCTGGATCAATGACTCCGTGTAGGCAATGGGGTACTCTGGCCAGCATGGCCACATGTACATCTCTGCATCAAGCAGAGGCCCTTGCTTGACAGCCCTATTCAAATTGCACAAAGAGGAGGAGGGATCATTCCCCAAAGGAGGGGCTGTTGGGCAGTGTGTGTCAAAGCAGTTCACCTCCTTAAGCTCAGAGGGTGTAATATTAGCATAAGAGTAGATTTCTCACTGTGCTACTGCACAGGAAATCTACCTATAAGTCTAATTGCAGAGATGTGACGAGAATTTGAAAGAAAACACAGTGCATTCAAGGTAAAACCTATGAAGTGAGATATTCTTGCCACTATTCCATTTTGAGCGTTGAAGCTCAGCTAGTTCATATCATTCTTAGTGATTTGCCCAAACATCAGCCCCTTTGCACACCTGTCCTCTCCTATGCTGTCATGTGTATACTGTTCTGACCTTTGTCCCCTGCTCATAAACCTCTTCCATGATTAAAAAAGCCACCTTTCTTATATCTTCAACCCCTTTACTGCATTTTCTCTTGGTGGGACTCTGCTGCCTGCTCTGATTTCTCATTTGCTATACAGTAGGGTCACCATTCTCCCAGATCCCCAGTGCCACTTTCCAATGGTGCCTTCCCTACCCAAGTATGAAATTAGTCAAATTAGTCCTTTTTTTGTTTTATTTTGGAGACAGGATCTCACTCTGTTGCCAGGGCTAGAGTACAGTGGCATCATCACAGTTCACTGCAGCCTCCAACTCCTGGGCTTAAGCAATCCTCCTGCCTCAGCCTCCCGAGTAGCTGGAACTACAAGTGCATGCCACCACACCTGGCTAATTTTTCTATATTTGTAGAGATGGGGTCTTGCTCTTGCTCAAGCTGATCTCGAACTCCTGATCTCAAGCAGTCCTCCCACCTCAGCCTCCCAAAGTGCTAGGATTACAGGTGTGAGCCACTGTGTGCAGCCTGTGATGGCTTCTTATTACTTACTCTTAGCAGAAGTGGCACCACGCCACAACAGAGGTGAAAATGTTTACAATGGTTGGCAAGCACATCCATCATTTGGTAGTTAGAGGCCAAGGATGCTAAAACTCCTTGCAATGCCTGGTGTAGTCTTGCACAACAAATTGTCCCAAGTCCTACACTACTATCAAATGTCCTAGATATTTGGTAGATGCAAAAACAGTTTATAATTAGCTGAGCCTATAACCTAACTTTTTTACAAAATAAATACTAAAGTATTTTTTGCAGTTCTGTAGGCATGCAACTAAATGGAGGGAAATTGTACAATGGTTTGTTTTATTCAGAATTTCTGCTTACCATTTCAGAAAATTCGTCCCATTGATGGCAGAGCCATTTCCTGGTATTTGAATCTCTGACACAACAGAATTGTATCAAGTCTGCATAGGATAGTAAAGGGATTGTTGTAAATGCTTATTATAGAGAGTAGCCCAAAGGTGTTGGGCTTTATAGATGGTTTGCAGGTGGCTGTCTTGCTGTGTCCTCACATGGCAGAAAGAGGAAGCAAGCTCCTGTGTCTCTTTTAAGGGCACTAATCCCATCATGAGAGGTGCACTCTCATGACCTAATGACTTCTCAAAGATTCCACCTTTGAATGCTATCCTTTTGGGGGTTAGGGTTTCAACATTTGAATTTTGGGGGGGACACAAGCATGCAGTCCATAACAGACTCCCTATCATAATATTCAAGACCTCTTTTATGTTCCTTAGCAACCTGTATATATCCCTTTCACAACATTTTTAATATTTAAACAATATAGGGCATTTTCTTATTAGTGGCAATACAAATCTGTAGTCTTTTTTATCAGATATTTAAAGTGTTATTATCTCTGACTTAGCCATTTCACTTCTAGAACTCTAGCCTTTAGAAATATTCATAGAACTGTACAACATATTTATATGAGGACATTATTTACAGTATTGCTTCTATAGTAAAGACTCTTAAATAAAGAATTATTTAATTGGCCGGGCATGGTGGCTCCTGCCTGTAATCCTAGCACTCTGGGAGGCCAAGACGGGAGGATCGTTTGAGCTCAGGAGTTTGAGACCAGCCTGAGCAAGAGCGAGACCCCGTCTCTACCAAAAATAGAAAAAATTAGCCGGGCATGGTGGCACATGCCTGTAGTCCCAGCTACTTGGGAGGCTGAGGCAGAAGGATCACTTGAGCCCAGGAGTTTGAGGTGGCTGTGAGCTAGGCTGATGCCATGGCACTCTAGCCCGGGCAACAGAGTGAGACTCGGTCTCAAAAAAAAAAAAAAAAAATATTCACAGAACTGTACAACATATTTATATGAGGATATTATTTGCAGTATTGTTTCAATAGTAAAGAATCTTAAATAAGTTAAAGAATTAGTTAATGAGTAATGGTATACCTGTAAATTGGAATTTAGTTAATCATAAAACCAGCAGCATATAGTATGTTCTCATTTTTGTTTTAAAAGAAATATTTGTGTACATGTGGTTATCTGATAAGTGGAAGACTAAATATGAAACTATAGTGATTGGGGTGAATGGGGACATCATGTACTTCCTTACTTGAATTTTTTATAGTGAGCATATATAGCTTTTATAGTAAAAAAATATTTGAGTTTCAAACATATACAAAGCTGAGGAAATAGAAATAAAACCCACATACCCACCCCTCAGTTTTAACTGTTGTCAACATATTGACACACCTCTTCAAAAATAGTTTTTTTTTGTTTGTTTAAGAAAAAAATGTGTTCATTTTCACCCTATCTACTAGTCTATAAGCTTCCTAAGGTCAGGACTCAATAGATGAATATATTTTCAATGTAAGACATTAAAAAATACAGATAAGAAATAGTGCCCCTTGTCACTCCTCCCTCCTCACCCCTCAATTCCATTTCCCTACTTAGAAATAATCAATGTAGCCAGTATTCTTCTAGATCATTTTCAATGTGTTTACATGTATATAAAGAAATATATGTTGGTTTAATTCTCTTTTTTTGGTATCTTCTATTCAGAGGCCAAAGACTTAAGAAAGGCTGAGTATGGGCATTTATGCTTGTAATCCCAGCACTCTGGGAGGCCTAGGCAGGAGGATCACTTAAGCCCAGGAGTTTGAGGTTGCAGTGAGCTATGATGCCACTGCACTCCAGCCTTGGTGACAGAGACCCTGTCTCTGAAAAACAACAACAAAAAATAACTCAGGAAACACTAATGGACAAGGCCAGGGACACCATGGCTTTCCCCATCCTGTGTAATCAACATCAGCTTTGACGACAGGGTTATAGCTTGTTCTGGGAATGCTACTGGAGGGAGGGGACAGTAAAGGGGAGAGGCCAGGCAGACTACTAAGAGCCACAACAAGGAATCCAGACAGTTATCATAGGACAGCAGAGCCATGTTGCTGCCAAAAAGCTTGGTATTGTTTTTGAAATTGCTTTCATAGAGCAGTCATTTGAGTGAAAGCAGATCCCAAATCTGCTTTTTTATTTTCATAGGCCTGAGGCTTGTGGCTAAACCTTCTTGGTGATACCTGCCCTGTGAGAGACCTTACTGAACAAGAAGAAAAAGCAGAACTGTATGCAGATGGCTGAGGTGAAGGTGATACCGATAACATTACCATGCATTTATTCTCATACTCCTTCAAATCTTCAAGGAGCCAAATTCATAGACCCCCTATTATAAAGTCATTTCCCATCTCTCTAAGGTCTAGTCCCAAGTTCTACAATAACCTTCTCCATGACTGTTTTTAGAAGACTCATTTTGCTGCTTTACATCTTTGAGGGCTCCCCTTGACCTGCCACTTGTTTAGCTCTTCATCATGATATTCAAGGTTCTTCACAATCTAGCCCCAAGCTTCCTTACTATTATCTCCTGCCACTTTGGTCCAGCTCCAACAGATTACAGTTCCCCCAAAATGCCACATATTTGTTTTGACATTTTTTAAAATTTGAAATTATAATTCCAAACTTATTGAAGAACACCAAAAATTAAATATACTATATACTCATCTTACCCACATTATCTCTCCCCAAAGATAAACAGTGTCCATCCTTAAGTTGCTATGTGTTTCTGTACTTTTACTACAGACATACCCTTACTATTATTTTTGGATTAAAAAGTAATGTTAATTGTATCAGGTGGGACATATTATTTTGTAACTTGCCTTTTTCAGTCAAGATTATGTTTCTGATATTTGTCCAGTGTGATGGTTAACTTTATATATCAACTTGACTGGATCATGAGGTACCCAGACATTTGGATAACATTATTCTAGGTGTGTCTATGAGGGTATTTCTGGATAAGATTAACATTTGTTTGTTTATTTATTTTTGAGACAGAGTCTCACTCTGTTGCCCAGGCTAGAGTGCCGTGGCATCAGCCTAGCTCATAGCAACCTCAAACTCCTGGGCTCAAGCAATCCTTCTGCCTCAGCCTCCCGAGTAGCTGGGACTACAGGCATGTGCCACCACACCCGGCTAATTTTTTCTATACATTTTTAGCTGTCCAAGTAATTTCTTTGTATTTTTAGTAGAGACGGGGTCTCGCTCTTGCTCAGGCTGCTCTCCAACTCCTGAGCTCAAGCAATCCTCCCACCTCGGCCTCCCAGAGTGCTAGGATTACAGGCATGAGCCACTGTGCCTGGCTGAGATTAACATTTGAATTGGTAGACTGAGTAAAGCAGATGTGAATGGGCCTCATCCAATCCACTGAAGAATGGTATGGAACAGAAAGGCTGAATTCTCACTGGGCCAGTGGCTTGCACCTGTAATCCCAGCTACTTGTGAGGTGGGAGGATCACTTCAGGCCAGAAGTTGATCAGCTTGAGCAACATAGCTGAGACCCAATCTCTAAAAATATTTAAAAAATTAGCTGGGCATGTTGGCATACTTGTGGTCCTAACTGCTTGGGAGGCTGAGGTGGGGGATCACTTAAACTCAGGAGTTGCAGGCTACAATGAGCTATCATCACCCACTGCACTCCAGCCAGAGTGACAGAACGAGACCCCCATCTCTTAAGAGAGAATTCTGTCTTTGAGCAGAAACACTGGTCTTCTGCCTTCTGACTTGGACTCACACTGGAATTCACACCATCAGCTCTCCTGATCTCCAGCTTGCCAATCGCAGATCTGAGAATTCTCAGCCTCCAGAACTGCAGAAGCCAATTGTAAATCTCTATCTCTTCTATGTATCTTATTGGTTCTGTTTCTCAGACTAATACATCCATATTGGCAGGGAAATGTTTTTTTTTTTTTTTTTTTTTTTTTTTTTTTTTTTTTTGAGACAAGGTCTCACTCTGTTGCCTGGATTAGAGCGCAGTGGCATCATCATAGCTTCTGCAACCTCAAACTCCTGGGCTCAAGTGATCCTCTTGCCTCAGCCTCCCGAGTAGCTGGGGCTACAGGTGTGTGCCACCATGCCCAGCTTATTTTTTATTTTTCTGTAGAGATGAGGTCTCACTATATTGCTCAGACTGGTCTTGAACTCTTGGCTTCAAGCAATCCTTGTCTTGGCCTCTCAAAGTGCTGGGATTATAGGCATGAGCCACTGTGCCTGGCCTTCATTCATTTTAATTGTTGTATACTATCCCACTGAATGAGCATATCAATTTATTCTATTCCACTAGTGAAGGATCACTGGGTTTTTCCCACTTTTTCCCTCTTATAAATAGCAATGGAATGAGGATCTTTGTATGTTTTCTTGGGTCTATGTGCTAGTTTCTCCAAAAGAAGAATGATTACTAATATTTAGCTTTATTAGTTAATTGCTTTTCCAAAGTAATTATATCAATTTCACTGTCAGTGGCATATCCCTGTTCCGTGTGAAGTGGCTTCTATTAATTTTAATTTACATATCACTGATTTCAGCTAAGTTTGAGTACCTTTTTATTGATTTATTGGCCATTATATATTCACCCTCTGGGAATTGCCTATTCATATCATTTACTCCTGCCTCCCCCTTTTCTTTCTAGTAGGCTTCTTTTTGCAAATAGTAGGCAGTTCCTTATATATTCTAGATACTATTAATATTAATAGTATTTTGTTAGTATATGTGTTGCAGGTTTGACTGAGATAATCTTTTGAAGGGAGGTGTAGAGTTCCATGTCGTCTGCATCATCGTGCACATGTCCCTCCAGAGCAATCCCTTGGATAACTAATCTGAGACCAATTTTTATGTAAGTTCTTACCTGGGGATTTGGTGGAGTGGTGATGGACCCCAGACCACACAGAAACTATACTCAACATGAGGAAAGTTCTCGAAATCACTTAAGGTGCCAGCCCAGAGTTTACATTTTCAAATCTCCCAAGCCCACAAGTCCAGGCATTCAAACTTCCTTGCCTTCTCCCTTTGCCAAGTGGGTGAAGTTTTGATAGTTTCCCCTCCTTCACTAAGGCCATTGCTCTTTCAAGGGTCCTACCTTTAACTGGGGGGGGGGTCTCAGTTCCAGCTTCCTGCTTGGAGCTAGTCTCCTCTCTTATTAGTGTTAACACAGGTCCTTAAGTTATGTTTCCCTTATCTCCTCAGTAATTGCATCAGCTGTTTTGCTGTTTGCTCTATTTTCAATTCCTTTGTGTCCTTTGTCTCTTTCTGGGAAGCTCAGCTATGCATTTTAAAAAAACAACTTAAAAAATATTTTATCCACCATTTCTAGATGTTTGTCTCAGTTTATTTTAGTTTGCATTAAAGTCAGAACTGATCTCTTTTGTATACTCTCACATCTCTTCTAAACACAATACCCTATCATTCCTTGTCTGCCTGGCAAAACTCTACTTGTATGTAATGGCCAAGCTCCACTTTCAAGTTTTCTTCCTCCTTGCCAATAACAATTTAGAATAATTACCACATTGTGTTATCTTTTTTTTTTTCTAACTGGAGTATGAGCCCTCTGAGGATAGGAACAGATCTTGTTCATCTTTGTGTCCTCAGCTTCTGCCACAATGTCTGTAGGCACTTAATGTGTTACTGAACTGATAATATCTCCCTGCATGAAGACTGGATGTCACTTCTGAAGAACTTGGTTTAAATTCAGAGTACTGGGGCCAAATGTGGTGGCTCATGCCTGTAATCCCAGTGCTTTGGGAGGCTGAGGCAGGAGGATCACTTGAGGCCAGGAATTGGAGCCTGCAGTGAGCTAGCTCCTTTTGTACCACTGCACTCCAACTTGGGTGGCAGAGTGGGACCCTGTCTCTAAAATGAGAACAAATCCAGAGCACAATCATCCACTAAACTCAAATTAGGATGGGCAATTTAAGAGTTTATGTGTTTTAAACAACTTCTGTAACTGTTTCTTCATTGCGGCAGATTGAATTTTTCTAAGATGGCTACAACAATGTCTCCCATTCCACATGCTCTTCTTCAGTGACTTTGCCACTTCTCCATCAAGACATAGAGTTTATTTCACCACTCCCTTGAATATGGGCAGTCCCTGTGACTACTTTGATCTATAGAATACAGTGAAGGTGATGTGTGTGTGTTTAAGATAACACTCTTAAATGGCCTAGCAACTTGGAACTCAGCCTCCTGTGCAAAGTCTAAGACAAGGAAGAGGCCATGTCTCCACTGTCTTGGGCTTTGGAGTAGGCACTTTGGTTGACAGCCCTGACTGAGTTCCTAGGGAACAGCCAGCATCAACTGATAGGCAAGTAAATCATCCTGGATATCAAGCCCAGTTGAGTCTTCAAATGACTCCATTCCCAGCTGCCATCTGATTATAACCACATGAGATACCTCCAGCTGAGCTCAATCAACCAACCAAACCATGAGAGATAATAATAAATTGTCCTTTTATGTTTTAGGGTGGTTTGTTACATAGTAATAGATAAGCATAACACTCACTTATGGAATGGGAATGATAATCCCTAATTTTACGGAAGTGTTTTAAAGTTTAGTTATTGATATATGTGAAGTCACTTTCTAAGTAGTAAAGCACAATACAGACTTAAGTTACTTTTCAATAAAGTTAAAACCCTTTTATAGTAAATAGGAAAGGTAATGCCTTGTTTTTCTTAATACTCCTAGTTCTATGGTAAGGATGATGTGAGTTGGTATCGAACCTACTCTACACTAATTTGGGTCCTTCCTCTCAGGCATGAAGCCCTCCCATGGCCAGCTACCAAACTGGCATTATGAGAATCATGCTACACCAGTAACACTTACCTTCCAGTTCTGTATTCAAACCCCCTACGACTCTATCTCTCATTCCACTCCAACCATACGCACACAGTTCCTTCTCAGAACAGGATCCTGTTCCTGTAACTGATCCTTATCTCAATTTACTCATCCAAGGGAAACTATAATCAGTCTGTGCCTCTGGCTAAATGTTTCTTCAACATCTGTTCTTCCTCATTATGAAGTCTTGAGAAGTGGTAGTATAGATAATATAGTAGTTAAGAATAGAGACAGTGGCCTGGTGCAGTGGCTCATGCCTGTAATCCTAGCATTCTGGGAGGCCGAGGCAGGATCACTTGAGGTCAGGAGTTCAAGACCAGCCTGAGCAAAAGCGAGACCCCCATCTCTACTAAAAATAGAAAAGTTAGCTGGGCATGGTGCACACCTGTAGTCCCAGCTACTCAGGAGGCTGAGGCAGGAGGATGGCTTGAACCCAGGAGTTTGAGGTTGCTGTGAGTTAGGCTGACACCACGGCACACTAGCCCTGGCAACAGAGTGAGCCTCTATCTCAAAAAAAACAAAAAAAAACACCACCAAACAAAAACAAGAATACAGACAGTGGGTCCTCTTTTTGCCTCATCTTTAGCATATGTGTTTAATACAGTGTCTGGCATATATAATAGCTATATATTTGCTATTTTTTATTATTATACCACTTGGTTGCATCTTTTGTCAGATTAACTGGGCCAACCAATCCAGTTTGTATTAACGAGGCAATTTTTCAAATTTCAAAAGGCAAAATATACATCTAATCTGACTTTCAAAAGCATTTTCATTCTTATTTCATAGTGACTAGTCTATTCAACAGTATGGCAAGTTGAGGAACTAAGTGTAAGGACCTGCCTGACTTTTAGCCTTCCTGATTACCTCTGACCAAATGATTACTTAGGACTTAATTTTCCTATGCCCTACAATTGTCTTTTTAAAATCCAGTCTTTTGGTAAGGTAAGTTTAATAGGGTCAATATCTCTACAATGTCAATGAACATCAATTGAGTATCTGATTCTTAGAACACTAACCTATTTCTTTCAATTTTCATCCACCTCCCTGACATGAGGCTCTCTGCATGTTATAATGTATGTAAGAGCACTTGGAAATATTCACTAAATGGAAAATTATTCTGGGAGATGAATACTACATTTGGTAATTTTGCCAAGCTTCAAATAGACAAAAATTTGTATTAGGACTACTGCTTCTCCAAGGGCTAAAAGAGAAAACAGAACTAAACCAGAAAACATCTGCTTAGACTCATTTATCACAACCTTAAAGTGTTAATTGGCAATCTGTGTACTGAATAAAATGAAAATACAGATATCTAACTAAAGGTGACTTAACTTTTCAACCAAAGCCTTTGTTGATTTCACTGTATACATCTTTTAATCTGCTCAGTATTGTTCTTGTGATCCACTAAATATGTTTACTTTTTCTTAAAACATGAAACCCTAGGGCCGGGCGTGGTGGCTCATGCCTGTAATCCTAGCACTCTGGGAGGCCGAGGTGGGCGGATCATTTGAGCTCAGGAGTTCGAAACCAGCCTGAGCAAGAGTGAGACCCCATCTCTACTAAAAATAGAAAGAAATGAATTGGCCAACTAAAATATATAGAAAAAAATTAGCCGGGCATGGTGGCGCATGCCTGTAGTCCCAGCTACTTGGGAGACTGAGGCAGAAGGATTGCTTAAGCCCAGGAGTTTGAGGTTGCTGTGAGCTAGGCTGATGCCACGGCACTCTAGCCTGGGCAACAGAGTGAGACTCTGCCTCAAAAAAACCCAAAAAAACATGAAGGCACTCTGGCTGACTCTTCCCACCATGGAGAGAGGAAAAAATTTGGTGTCCAGGGCCTCTTGAATCAGACCTGGAAAACCTAATTATTAGCTTATGGATTCAGGGAATCGGGGACAGAGTCACTAAAGAGGTTGAGACAAGAGAGGAGGGTTGAAGCACTTTTATTCACAGAAGAGTAAACAATATATAAAACCATTAACAGCTCACCCAGT
Organism: Cheirogaleus medius; assembly: GCA_008086735.1. Classification (NCBI taxonomy): domain Eukaryota; kingdom Metazoa; phylum Chordata; class Mammalia; order Primates; family Cheirogaleidae; genus Cheirogaleus; species Cheirogaleus medius. Next base: position 20,049,873 of record VBSM01002616.1, on the reverse strand, counting down.
GGCTGTTGTCCTCCTCCAGCCCGCGGCTCACCCTCTCCCACACCCCCCTCCCTGCGTACCATTGAGTAAAGAGCAGGGTATCAGCAGCTGTCCCTGTCACTATCAGGTGATAGGAAGAGGATCTAGCAAGGGGCCACAGCAATCCTGGCCATCCATCACGGTTCTGTTTCTTTACAATTTCATCTTGTGAAATATTCCAGCTCCAAAAGAGGAACAGTGCAGAAACCAGGAGCTGAACTTAGCAGCTCCATTCAGACGGTCCAGGAGTTTAGAGCCTCAAGAGCCATGGGCAAAAAGGAAGGGGATAGTCTGGAGCCAGCATAATTCAAGATGCAGCCAAATCTGGGACTGAGGTGGGTTCAAAGGCAAGGCCTAGTGGCCCCAGTCCAGAATTGTGCCCCAACCCAGGCAATGAAACTCAGGCATATGCACAAACGCACATGCATAAGCACACACACAAACACAGCAAATAACATCACTGAAAGGATCTGGAGGCTATTAAATACAAAATGGCAGAGTTTTTTTAAAAAGTGAAAACATTTGCTTCTTTGAGTCTCCTCAGTGCCTGCAGTCCCCTAGTCACAGGAGAGTAGATGTTGGGAGACCCAAGCGGAGTATGTTGCCAATGGCCCTATAAGTCCATGTATGCTTAAGTCCCCATACCAACCACCTTACTCTTCAGCCCAGTAGCTGCCTCCCACGTGACCATTTACCCGATTGGCACCATTGCTGGAGCTACTGTCACAGGGGCTTTTTGTGCAGATGGTCCCATCTTCTTCTTCTGAGCTGCTTTCCACATCACTGCGATCATCCTTAGATACCTGGGTGGGATGGGACCAAAGGCAGAAAAGTGAGGACAGAACTTTTTTGGAGAGAATTACAAGACAGACTAAGCTCAAAGAGTCCATGTTTGGGCACTGTTCCCAATCTGGTCTACTTTCTGGTGACAGCTTACTCAAAGTATTACCTGGACTATGGCTACTATTGTACATCTTTTGCCTACTCTCTGGCTTTTTTCTTGTCATCTCTGATTCTGTTCTCTATGGAATAGAAACTGCTTTGGTAGAGGGGTGTGTCTTTGAGGATCAGCCTAAGAGAACTAATATCATTCACTGAGACCTGGGTTAGGTTTGAGGAAAATTCCAGACACCCTTTCTCTTCTATCTCAAAGAATAGGGAAGGCCGACACAAATAATACCTATGACTGTCAGCAGTGCATCTATCTTGGTGGTTGTAGACATTGCATTTATTCATATTTGTTATCCTGAGTTTTGCTTCATCCCCGAAGCTGATCCATAACAGGCCTTTTTAAAAGTAGTTTACTATTCCTGAACTCAATTACCACTATCCTATGACACTGTTTCCCAATCTTTTCCCCTTTCCCAATAGCAAGATCACTTCTCTTGAGAAGCTTCAGCATCCCTAAGATACACAGTATGGTGAAAATCAAAATGGCTTGGCAGCCAATGAGAAAAGAATCCCAGTCCCAATCATGTTATCATCTGTGAATCTTTACCTGTTAACTTGAAAGCTATTTTGTTTTGTATTTTCAAATGAAGTGTTTGAATTAGAGCACTGTTTTCCAATCTAAATTATCCTGCGTATCAAGCAAAGTATTTCAAATTCTTTACCATGGACCATAAAAGTAAAGGACTGAAACCTAGTTCAGATTTCTGAGATCCAGAACTGAAAGATAATAAACATGTGTGTATGTGTGTTTTTAAAGTAATGGAATAAAGGAAGTGAAAAGGAACAAAGCTATAATAGCTGCTGGCAGGGAGGCAGCATTTGCCTTGGATTAGCTCTTTGGATTTGCACTGGATAGCTCTTCTACAGTTTATTATAGCTGTCGACCTCTGAACCCAGATGACTAATTGATTACCTGAGCCTTAGGAAATTTCCACCAGAGGGCAGAGTGTCTCTAGATTTGAGGTGAAGGGAGACAAGAGAAAAAAAGAAAAGAAAAGAAAAAAGTAGACTCAACTCTTGCCTCAATTTAGGAAAAGAATTTGGCAACTTCAGGGCCAGTCAACAATAGCCCTGTAAGTTCAGGAGAGAGGGCATGCTCTGAGACAAACATAGCAGAATAGAAAGGAGACCAAGAAGGAAGAGAAATACCTCAGACAGACATGCTTCACTGAATACTAGAAGCACAGATACACTTACATGCAAGAGATGAAACTGTCCAGCTCCTGCCAGGCATAGAAAAAAGGAAGGAGGTGAAAAAAGAGTGGAGAGTACAGAGTCTGGGTCTAATCCTTCTTGGATAGATCACCTGTTCAGGAAAGAAAAGCAGGGAAGAACAGAGATGTCTAGTAGCTATAGGATGCACAGGCACGCTGAGCAAGTTCTGAAACCAATTGCAGCCATAAGAAACAATGACATAGGAGATCATAAATACTTAGGTTACATCAGTTTGTCCTAGCAGTAATACCTCTTCTAGCAGAGCCCTTCCCACTTGGGGATTTGTATTACTTTAGGCTGAAATTCCTAACTCTTGGGCTAATCACAGTCTGACTGTTTCAGAACTTATAAAATTCAATTATGAGTTGTTGTTTTTTTCAATTTGAGATGGGGTCTCACTATGTTGCCCAGGCTGGTCTCAAACTCCTGGGATCAAGTGATCCTCCAACATCAGCCTCCCAAGTAGGTGGGATTACAGGTGCGTGCCACTGCGCCCAACCAATTATGAGTTTTATCATTAAATGGCATCTTTCTTTGGCTCTTGGTATAATAAGGACATTGGAAACACTACATACCCATTCACTTAGGACCCTTGCTTCATACAACAGTGGGGTGAAGAAGGTATTAGTTCCTTATATAAATCAAACCTTGAATATCACAGCATGGTCATCTTGGGGTGGCTTGTGAACTACCATACTGCTCCTAGACAACCTAACAATCTGCTTTTACACAATTTATATCTTGGCGCTTTGCATATGATTTCCTTTAACAACAACAAAAAAAGGCTCCCATGTTAGAAACAAAAATATGAAATCCACTAATGTAGAAAGGATAGGAAAGGTTGAGGCCATCTCTAAACTCTCTTAACCCTACTCATTCTTTAACAAAAGCCATTCTTAAGGGACAGGAAAAAGGTAGATCCTTCCTCTTGCATCTTAAGTTATGTCTTAAAAGGCTAAACACTCATATTTATACGAAAGGCAAAAACTCTAGAGCCCTAGGCTTTTTGCTTGGCCTGCTTGTGTAGATGGGGCTCACCAGGCTAGATGGACAGAGGTCTGTTGAGTAATACCCATCTTCCTACACAGCCCAAAGAAAGAAGCCATCTTTCATCCTCACCTTTCCCCGCATCAAGGCTTTGAAAGCAATTCGTGCAATTAGATAGGACCAGATGACATGCAGAACCTGTAGGGTCAGAAGAAGGCCATTGAAGAGCCACCAGGAAGCATAGGGCCCGATCATCTCCCAACTCTCAAAGAGGGTCGTGTTCAGAATCCTAGAAGAGGGAGGCCAATAGTCAGATTCTGGAGTCAAAGCTAGGCGGACAGATGAAGCTGAAGTTCCAGGGATATTCATCCATAGTGAGAGAAGAACAAAGAAAGGGAGTAGCCTGTGGAGTTTTCTATCTTTAGGGACTGGGGAAGAGAGAGAAATCTTAGGAACTAATGGATTAAGTCACATTATTAATCGCTTCTAATATAGACAGTTCCACAAAATTGGGATGGCAGTGGGACAGGATTATAATTCAGGAAATGACTCAGATCCTCAGGCATAAATAGGGCAGTAGGTAGCTGATTTCCTCAGACTAAGCAGAATCTCCAACCCAAAGTCACTAACCACTTTTGTACCATAAAGTAGTGAGTGTAGAAGTGAAAGGGGTGTGTGTGTTGATCAGGAATAGAGCAGGAACACAAGCAAGAAAGATCCTGAGAATTCTGTAAATAGTGCAAAAGAAAGCAAAGGAATTACTTAGGCACCAAATGAGGACTGTTCCTCAGAGATGAGTCAGGAAAGCCAGAAGCCAAGTGAGTTGGATACTGAGTCTAAATCAGACCTTGCTAGAAATATGGTGTAAGACAGCTTGGAGGTCCTATGAAAGAAAAGTCCACAAGGGTCAGCTTAGGCCAAGGAAAAGGCAGGGTTGTAGGGTTCTTGGTGTTCTATCGGCAAAAATAGAATAGAAAAGAAAAATTGAATTGGCAAAAAAGTATCATTAGCTACATACCTACCACAGCTCTATAGCGCTAGCACTTACCAGAATGGATAGATTCCTAGACGAGTGACCATAAAAACAGCACTGAAGATCACAAAAAAGGTGTCACAGAGCCGCTGATACTTGGCATAATTGGCCAGCTTGGCTGCCTGAAGAAAGGAAGATAAGAATTGAGTTGGGAACAAAGTCAGTTCTCATATAGGAAGAAAAGGAGAGAAAAAGAGGAATGATGAAGACAGAGGGGTTGGGTTTTTACCTCCAGCAAGAAGTCTGAGGCGTCATGTAGACACATGATCAGAGTTCCCACCCGAGTCATATTGTTGATGTAGGAGAAGGTGATAAGCCCAATGGTGACCAAGTGATGCATAAACATGATCAGGAAGTCCTAGGAAGGAATGAAAATAGAAGAGGCAGGTAAAGGCAAGGCCATAGAAATGCTAGCCAACCCAATAGCCTGCATTATTCTGAGGCTCTTACCCTACCCCTTATAGGTTCCATTCTGCTTGGACTCTCCCTTAGGGCATTTAACACAATACTACCTACATCAGTGACAGACCCACAGTCTATGTTACTATGGCTCAGAACACAGAAAAGAACAATTTCCTTTGGTAACTGCAGAATATATAGAGCATGGATGCTGAGCTGATACTTGGGAGTAATTTCTCCTTGGGACATATATAAGCCTTAGATATCCCTGAAATTCTAAGACTCTTCTGCTTTAATGATAGAAATTTCAACCAAAGGGACCTAACAGAAAGGAGAGGTTTGTGGAAGAAGGGCAAAGCTAAATTCCAAAACATTTCAGAAAAATACATATTAGTTAAACCATTTTATGGCAATCACTTCCTGCTTTCAGACTTAAGGCTCTGATTTCCTTTTGGGTTCAAATGCCAGGGTTAGACATGGAGAAATCTCCAAATACTTGAGTTACTGTATACATCTATTAAATACTTGTCAGCCCACTGAGGGACAAAGGGTGGGAGAAGGTAAGTGAATTTGAGTCAGAGAAACAAGGATGAAAATTCATATGCTCCCCACATAGATACAATGGTATTAATGATGTTCTAGTTCTTTAGTTGGGTGATGGGTTCACAACTATATAGTCTATTATGTTTTAAAACATATATATATATATACATTTTAAACTTCTTTTTTGGCCGGGTGCGGTGGCTCACGCCTGTAATCCTAGCTCTCTGGGAGGCCGAGGCGGGCGGATCACTCGAGCTCAGGAGTTCGAAACTAGCCTGAGCAAGAGCGAGACCCCGTCTCTACTATAAATAGAAAGCAATTAATTGGCCAACTAAAAATATATAGAAAAAATGAGCCGGGCATGGTGGCGCATGCCTGTAGTCCCAGCTACTCGGGAGGCTGAGGCAGGAGGATTGCTCCAGCCCAGGAGTTTGAGGTTGCTGTGAGCGAGGCTGACGCCATGGCACTCAGTCTAGCCCGGGCAACAGAGTAAGACTCTGTCTCAAAAAAAAAATAAAAATAAACTTCTTTTTTTATGTATCACTAAAATAAAATTTTATCCTTGCCCATCTGTTGGTAAAAAATAAAAATGATAAAAAAAGAATTATATTTTTTTAAAAAGAAGATAAAAAGTTTTATAAAATTTTATTTATCTTAATAAAATAAAATTTTAATAAGGTGACCTGTGTCTCCTGACTATAGGAGAGTAAAAGGCATTGGAATTGAGTATCAAGTTTCTACTTCAGATAACACTAACAACCCAGTTTAGTTTTAATCTATTCCCATAAATGCTAACCCTGGTTTTCCTGTTAACCTTCTTTTCGTTACCAAAGATAACCCTGATTAGTGACAGATTAGGGGTAGAGCTGCTGGAACCACATTGTATCAGGTGGACATCAATGAAAAGGTAAAGATTCTGCCCTTTCTGTCTGGTTATATAAAACTTTAGTCATTTCTAATTCTGTCACTATGTGGGTAAGTCAGCTCAGTTTTCTCAATCTTTGCTTCCTAAACAATAGCAGGAAGAAAGTAAACTAAATCTAAAACCCCTTCTAGTTGACAGCTTTAAGTAAATGGGGTAATCAAAGGGGGAACAGAGAGAGAGCAAGCCAGGGTACCTAATGTCACATAAACGCCAGATCCAGCTTTTCTGGAATCAGGTGTTCTTTCTGAATCAGACTTTGGTGTCTCCAAATTTTGACTAGGTTCCTGAAATTTAGAGAGGTAAGAACCTTGGAGAAGAATAAGGAAAAAAGTATGCTTCTTAGCTGGTTAACTGTTCTCATCCTACGGCTGCCCTGAATGTCTTAAATATATTTCATCACTGGTTAAGTTTCATTTATGAGAACATTACAATGAGCTAATAGTCCCATCAAACCAACTTTCTCTTTTGTTTGTGGTCCTAGTCAGGGAAGAGAATCCATCACAATGGCAGAAATGGAAAGTGATAGAAAGGAAGATGCAACAAATTAGGGAGTTGAAGGAGCCAATGTCCTTACCTTTCTTTTAATGTCTGTAAACTGAGAAAACATAAGAGACCAATAGAAGGCCAATTCCATGATATAATAGTAATAAAGCCCACGTGAAAGAGGCTGGAAGAAAGAAAGAAGCAGTCAGAATACCAGCTAGTCAAAGGTGCATTCCATCTCTGCAGGTTTCTCTGTCTTGGAGGACCAATACCCCAAATTATTAGGTATTTTTCCTTTCCTATTATCTCCCAAGATCTGCAATAGCTAACAGATTTTGGATTGGTATAAAGACTTAAACCTCTTCCCTTTGTACCTCTGCATACCATCTCCAGCTCTCATCTATTAGAGATAAGATAATACATACTGTAGTACAATCCAACCAGTATGTCTAGAATTGTAGGCAGTTAGTGCTTTTCATGGGATTAAACACACAAAGGCCTTCGGGCCTTCCCTTCTTCTATCCCTTTAGCAGTTCCCTGACATTTTTCTAGTATAGATTAGAACCAATATGTTCTTAAGGGGATTCCAAGTTGCCCTTGATACAAAAAGGACACCTGAACCATAAAGCACTTCATTAAATGCCAGGAAACTGCATTTCTCTCTAGCCCAATTAGGGTGAATATAATGGGGAACTTGGAACAAAAAGATCACTGGATTTCACTGCTATGTGGGCCTCAGAAATAGAAACCCTGAATATGTGACTCAGGGGGACTCAGCCCCTAAACCCTCAATACGAAGGAAATGTGCCATCTGTTCTGGGACTGGCATTGCACTGTCACCCACCCCATCCTATACCTTATGCACATACAAGGCACCTATCTTGAAACAATTCAGATCCTACCTGAAATGGATAGCCATGCCAGCACTGTCGGATATCCCAGAACCAAGGTGACTAAAATAAAACAGATAATCCAGATCAGCCTTTAGGATTCTCACCTGGCTTCAGGATCTACCCTGTATAATCCCCTTCTCACTTGGGTGGGGGAAGAGACAAGTAAGGGCTCCCCCTTAACAGATGTTAGAGATCCCTAAGGGATCAATAAATGGCTAGATTTTTCTTCTACAAGAAGAAAGTGTTATAAATAAAAAATTATGCTTTGAGGTAAGAGCAGAGAGAGCTCTAGGATTGTTTTAGGAAATATCACCACCTGGGATATATATACGGAGGCAGGAAGACAACGATTCTGTTTGATAACCAAGAGAGAGATCTCTGCGTCAGTTCAAAACTCAAAAGTAATCATCTCTAATGGAGTTACAATTATGTCCTTTAAGGACTTTGTTCCTTTCACTTATGCCATTGAATTTATTACCATTAAATTGTTTATAATACTGTTTTAAGGCCGGGCGAGGTGACTCAGGCCTGTAATCTTAGCACTCTGGGAGACCGAGGCGGGCGGATTGCTCAAGGTCAGGAGTTCAAAACCAGCCTGAACAAGAGCGAGACCCCATCTCTACTAAAAATAGAAAGACATTAATTGGCCAACTAAAAATATAGAAAAAATTAGCCGGGCATGGTGGCGCATGCCTGTAGTTCCAGCTTCTCGAGAGGCTGAGGCAGGAGGATGGCTTGAGCCTAGGAGTTTGAGGTTGCTGTGAGCTAGGCTGACGCCATGGCACTCTAGCCTGGGCAAAAGAGTAAGACTCTGTCTCCAAAAAACAAACAAACAAAAATTGTTTATAATACCGTTTTAGTATCCTTTCAATGTCTATAGGATATACAGTTACAAGCTCTTATTGATAATTCACATTTCCTTTTTTTCTTGGGGTTTATCAATTTTAATCAGACTTTCAAAGTGGGCAGGTATGGTAGCTCACACTGGTTATCTTAGTGCTTTGGGAGGCCAAGGCAGGAGGATTGCTTGAGGCCAGGAGTTCTAATACAGCTTGAACAACATAGTGAGGCCCTGTCTCTACAACAAAATAGAAAAATTAGCTGGGCATGGTGGTGCATACCTAGAGTCCCAGCTACTCGGGAGGCTGAGTAGGAAGATTCTTTGAGCCCAGGAGTTTGAGGTTGCAGAAAGCTATCATGATGCCCGTGCTTTAGCCTGAGCAACAAACCAAAACACTATCTCTTCCCGCCCCCCAAACCAAACAAACAAAAAATTCCAACTGCGACTATGTATTTGTCTATTCCCTTCCTTCAGTCCTACCAGTTTTTACTGCATCTATTTTGAAGACACAATTATATCATTTAGAGAAAAATAGTGTGAGGCAGGGAAAAAAACATGAAATTAGGAATCAAAATGCCTGAAATTTTTCTTTGACTATGACAACTGAAAAGCGGGAATAATACATTTTGCCCACTTCTTAAATAAATAAATGAATTGGTTGATTGATTGATTGAGACAGGGTCTCACTCTGTTACCCAGACTGGAGTACAATGGTGTGTGATCATAGCTGACTATAACCTCAAACTCCTGGACTCAAGTGATCTCTTGCCTCAGCCTCCTGGGTGGTTAGGACTACAGGTGCATACCACCATGCCTGGCTAGTTTTTTTTTTATGGAACACTTCACGAATTTGCGTGTCATTCTTGCGCAGGGGCCATGCTAATCTTCTCTGTATTGTTCCAATTTTAGTATAT
>VBSM01002616.1:20019782-20032265 GCA_008086735.1 Cheirogaleus medius | reverse complement strand
AAAAAAAAAAAAAAAGGTACTAAGTTTTGTTTTGTTTTTCCTTTGGAGATAGGGTCTTGCTTTGTTGCCTGGGCATGAGGGCAGTGGCATGATCATAGCTCACCTCAAACTCCTGGGCTCAAGCGATCCTCTTACCTCAGCTGCCCAAGTAGCTAGGACTACAGGCATGCACCACCATGTCCTGCTAAGTTTTCAATTTTTTTGTAGAAACAGGATCTCACTATTTTGCTCAGGTTGGTGTAGTAATAAGCCTCGAGACTTACAATAAGAATTACTGTACTTTGAGTAGACAAATGTTAAAATGCTTCAGATAGACACTAATTTAAGACTAACTTGTAGTTTTATTGTACAGTAGCTAGTGAATATTTCACTTTCTATAGAGCAGCAGTTCTAAAACTGTGGTTAGAGATCAGTTGGGAGTGGGAGTCCCTGAAACTCTTTTAGGATGTTTCTGAAGTCCTCCCTTTTTCAATTATTAGTACATATTACATATACAGGCAGTCCCTAGGTTACCGAGGATCAACTTATGGCATTCTGTAGTTACAAAAGGGCTCCGGAGGCTCCCCATAAAGATAATTAAGGCCGGGCGCAGCGGCTCACGCCTGTAATCCTAGCATTCTGGGAGGCCGAGGCGGGAGGATCCCTTGAGCTCAGGAGTCCGAAACCAGCCTGAGCAAGATCGAGACCCCGTCTCTACTAAAAACAGAAAGAAATTAATTGGCCAACTAAAAATATATATAGAAAAAATTAGCCAGGTGTGGTGGCGCATGCCTGTAGTCCCAGCTACTCGGGAGGCTGAGGCAGGAGGATGGCTTGAGCCCAGGAGTTTGAGGTTGCTGTGAGCTAGGCTGACGCCACAGCACTCTAGCCTGGGCAACAGAGAGAGACTCTGTCTCAAAAAAAAAGTAATAATAATAATTTAAAATTAAATAATTAAATTAATAATTCAGGAACCAGTTTCTTGTGCACATATAAACAAACCCACATAGTATAAGCGGTTTGTTGGCACACCTTTACATGAGTGGCTAGTCTCGTTTATACAGTCACGCACAGCATCACTTTCATATTAACTTTTTTATTTGATTTTGTGAGTCTCTGTTTACCCTTATGAACATGCCTCCAAAGTGAAAGTCCACTGCAAGTCCAGGTGAGCTGCAGCAAAGAGAAAGGTCATTACAATAGAAACAAAAGTAGAAATAATTAAGCGTTCAGAGAAAAGCCAGACGCCCTCATTCATTGGGGAAGCATTAGGCTTTAGTCACTTGACTATCAGAACAATTATAAAGGCTAAAGTGAGAATAATGGAACATGTGAAAGGCATGCCTCAATGAAAGCATCAATTATTACTGAGCAGCATAGTGGATTAATTATTGAAATGGAAAGGTTATTACTGATTTGGTTAGAAGATCAAAATAAGTGTAAAATTCCAACTAGCCTAGCGATGATGTAACATTAGGTGAGTATTAACCTTTAATACTCTTTTCTGAAATCTCTCCTGTCTCCTATCTAAACCTTTTGTATGAGTTTGATTTTATGTTTTGTTTGTTTGAATTAAAAGAAAGAGCACGATAGTTTCTGTAACATTATTACAGTACAGGGGTATTATTATTATAGTATTACACTGTATTATGACCACATATAAGCCATTATAGTATTACTATTAATTATTGTTATTTTCATTATATATGTGCTATTCATCAGGGATCTGAGTTACATACAAATCCGACTTAAAGACGTTTTCAAGAACGGATCTCATCTGTAACCCCAGGACTACCTGTATATATATGGCCACATTCTATTAATATATATGTGTATGAAATATGATATATTATATATATGGGTACCATTTTCATCATGTTCTTCAACCAAAACAACATAATAGAACAGACTAAATGCAGAAACAGATACGGGAATCTAGCTGTCTTCTATTAAGTCAGATAATAAAGAGATTTATAAAAGTTTAAACCAATGTCACTTTTTTTTTTGAGACAAGGTCTCACTCTGTTACCCATGCTAGAGCATGGTGGCACCATCATAGCTCACTGTAACCTCAAACTCCTGAGCTCAGGCGATGATCCTCCTGCCTCAGCCTCCCAAAGTGCTAGAATTATAGGCGTGAGCCACCACACCTGGGCTTAAACTTCTTTTAAAAAATTAAGTTACAGCCAGGCGTGGTGGCTCACGCCTGTAATCCTAGCACTCTGGGAGGACGAGGCGGGAGGATTGCTCAAGGTCAGGAGTTCGAAACCAGCCTGAGCAAGAGCAGAGCGAGATCCCGTCTCTACTAAAAATAGAAACAAATTAATTGGCCAACTAAAAATATATATAGAAAAAATAAGCCGGGCATGGTGGCACATGCCTGTAGTCCCAGCTACTCAGGAGGCTGAGACAGAAGGACTGCTTGAGCCCGGGAGTTTGAGGTTGCTGTGAGCTAGGCTGACGCCACGGTACTCTAGCCCAGGCAACAAAGTAAGACTCTGTCTCAAAAAAAAAAAAAAAAAAATTAAGTTACTTTCCATTAAAAGGTTATTTATGTTAATATTTACTGGGTTTATCATTTTAAAATGACTTAACAAATACATAGTTTTAAAATTTCTCAGTCTTAATTTCTAGTACAGAATTTTTTATTTTTATTTTTTTTGAGACAGGGTCTTGCTCTGACACCAAGCTGGAGTGCAGTGGCACTATCATAGTTCACCATAATCTCAAACTCCTGGGTTCAAGTGATCTTCCCATCTTAGCCTCCCGGTTAGCTAGGACTACAGATGCATACCACCACGCCTGGCAAATTTTTAAAACTTTAATGGAGAAGGGGTCTTGCTATGTTACCTAGGTTGGTCTTGAAATCCTGGGCTCAAGCAATCCTCCCGAATTGCCCTCCCAAAGTGCTAGAATTACAAGTGTGAGCCACCACACCTGGTACTTATACAGGCACTACTGATAGAGAACCCATATAAATAAAAGCTCTTTGGGATCTCCAATAATTTTTAATAGTATGAAATCAAAAGATTTCACCTGAGATCAAAAGATTTGAGAACCTACTGCTATAGGGCATAGGAATTTCAGGAGCAAGAAGGAAATTATGTGGCTGGGCCTATAGTTCCAGCTACTTGGGAGGTAGAGGAGGGAGGATCATTGAGGCCAGGAGTTCCAGGCTATAGTATGCTATGATCAGGCCTGTAAATAGCCACTGTACTCCAACCTGGCAACTAAGCAAGACCTCATTTCTTTAAAACAAAACAAAACAAAAAAGGAATTACTGTACTGGTATCACAGTATCTCAAGCAGAAGTAGGTTTCAGAGTCATTTATTCAATGAACACTATGAATAGCTAATATGTACAAAGCACTACATTAGATACACAGTTTTGTGGGGGAAAACAAGTTCCAAAGCAGAGCCCAACCTGAAGGTCACCCCAAAGAACAGGGCAGTTCAGAATCTACAGTACAACAGTTACATTCAAGATCTCGCAAACTGTTCTGCTCTTAAACTTCCAGCCGTGACCTGACACATGTTTCTGACATCATTCACTTTACCTAGCTCCGTGATTTTACAACAAACATACTATGGGGAATCTTAGATGAAGAAAAAAGAATATGGAAATTGCCCAGAGAAAATTTATCAAACATGAAACAATAATTGAGGCTATCTAGATAGAAGCAAAAGAATCTACTATAACATGTTTTTCTCAAGGAGCGTATGCAGATTATATTTTTGTAAATCCAATCATTCTAATGTACTAGAAGAGTTCTATTGAAAGGAACACTAGGCCGGGCGCGGTGGCTCACGCCTGTAATCCTAGCACTCTGGGAGGCCGAGGCGGGTGGATAGCTCAAGGTCAGGAGTTCGAAACCAGCCTGACCAAGAGTGAGACCCCGTCTCTACTAAAAATAGAAATACATTAATTGGCCAACTAAAAATATATAGAAAAAATTAGCCGGGCATGGTGGCGCATGCCTGTAGTCCCAGCTACTCGGGAGGCTGAGGCAGAAGGATTGCTTGAGCCCAGGGGCTTGAGGTTGCTGTGAGCTAGGCTGACGCCACGGCACTCACCCTAGCCTGGGCAACAAAGTAAGACTCTGTCTCAAAAAAAAAAAAAAAAAAGAAAGGAACACTAAAGACTAAAGTAAATTCATGCCAAAGTGGTAGGATAAACCCATCATTCCTTTATCTTTTTTAAATGGTTGAATAATTATATAACTTAATGCATTTGCTTAAAGTAGAAACACAAACGAATCAGTGATAACCAATGATTTTCCTGCTTTCTCCCTGAGGGTATAAACCATGATTTATTCACCTTTTTATCTTTGGCACATAGTTTGATATCTGACATAGCCAAAGCTCCAATAAATAAATGTTAAAGAATGAACAGACGAACAAATGGGTAAAAACTTCTTAACTAAAAGGTGAAGTGTTTCAAGGAAATGAAATTCAAACTCAGCCTTGTCCTCCTGGGTCATCAGATAGCCTTCTAGCTCTGTGTTTATGAAGTGTAGGTGAAAGTCACTAATTTCTGGGGAATGAGTAAAAATTCAAGTTAACCAATTTCAGTCTATAACTGGAGATTTCCTCAAGAAGAGTTAAACACAAGACCCTCTGTGCCTATAATTGAGCCTTTTTACAAATACTGACACTACTTAAAAGCTAAAGACTACAAGGAATACCCTTTTAAGAAATCTACCTCTGGAGCCCATTCTTTGAAGTGAAGTATTACAAGAATGGAAAAACAAGCATATATACTCACCATTAAATTGATAGTAATTGATCAACACTTACGTGCACATATGGAAGTAACATTCATTGGGTGTTGGACAGGTGGGAGGAGGGAGGAGGAAGGAGGGGATGGGTAAATTCACACCTAACTGGTGCAGTGCATGCTGTCTGGGGGTTGGGCACGCTTGTGGCTCTGACTCAGGCAGTGCAAAGGCAATGTATGTAACCAAAGCATTGGTACCCCTATAATATTCTGAAGTTAAAAAAGAAAAAGAGAAATCCTGGCCGGCGCAGTGGCTCATGCCTGTAATCCTGGGACTTTGGGAGGCTGAGACAGGAGGATCTCTTGAAATCAGGAATTTGGGACCAGCCTGAGCAACATAGCAAGACCCTTAGCTAGGCATGGTGGTGCATGCCTATAGTGCCAGCTACTTGGGAGGCTGAAGCAGGAGGATTGCCTGAGCCCAGGAATTTTGAGGTTGCAACGAGTTCTGATGGCGCCACTGCACTTTAGCCCTGGCAACAGAGTGAGACCCGGTATTAAAGAAAAAAAAAGAAATTCTGTATTTTCAGAAGAGATATAATGGAGTGTGATTATTCTCACTGCTTATCAGGGCTGTGCAGCTCCCCATGTACATTTATAATAACTACTTGACAAACTTGTTTGTTTATAGATCATTAACTACTGAGAAGATATATGCAGAAATGCAAAAATAGAGCAATGCTTGGCTAGAAGCCACTGTCAATTGGAGATCACTCAAAACAGAATATATCAGGAAATAAGCCAGGCACAGTGGCTCACACCTGTAATCCTAGCACTTTGGGGGGGCCAAGGCAGGAAGATCACTCCAGGTCAGGAGTTCAAGACCAGCCAAAGCAAGAGTGAGACCCTGTCTCTACTAAAAGTAGAAAGAAATTAGCTGAACAAAAGTAAAAAACAGGTGAAATGAATGTTGATAATGTATTTTATTTATCCTCATAAATTCTTATCTAGGAAAAATGGTTTTGGATTTTTATGTATATATATATATATATATATATATATATATATATATATATTTTATTTTGGGGTCTTCCAGGAAGGACTGGAAAACCTGATAGACAAATTCTAAAAGAGCTGTAACACTAGGATTTTTTTTTTAGTAAGTGGTTATGGTTAGCTCCTTTTGTAGTAACACCTCAATTAACTTCCCTAAAGATAAAATAGGACTAGATCCAAATACAGAGGCCAAAACTTGGTGGATTCTTTAGAAGACAGTTTTTATTTACCTAAAAATGCCCTTGGAGAAGAAGACGGAGTCTCGCTATTTTGCTCAGACTGGTCTCAAACTCCTGGGCTCAAGCAATCATCCTGCCTTGGCCTCCCAAAGTGCTGGGATTACAGGTGTGAGCCACCATGCCCTGTCTCATTAATCTCTTTTTTACCCATCTAAGAGACCCTAGTTTTCTGAATCAGCAAGTGGCTACAGCAAAAATATCTTCTCAATGATGAATACACTGTCTCCAGGGATAAGTCAGGAACCTGACCTCAGGCATGACAATATAGAATGATCTGTGGAGCATCAACACTCACTATGCAGAAAGGGCCTGGGAAAGAAGTTTTACCAGAGAAAGGAGGGACATAGGAGGCTTCTGACCATCTGGAACTTATTAAGAGAGGTGAGTTCTGGCTGGGCGTGGTGGCTCACGCCTGTAATCCCAGCACTCTGGGAGGCCAAGGCGGGAGGATCGCTCAAGGTCAGGAGTTCAAAACCAGCCTGAGCAAGAGCGAGACCCCGTCTCTACTAAAAATACAAAGAAATTAATTGGCCAACTAAAAATATATAGAAAAAATTAGCCGGGCATGGTGGTGCATGCCTGTAGTCCCAGCTACTCAGGAGGCTGAGGCATGAGGATCCCTTGAGGTTGCTGTCAGCTAGGCTGATGCCATGGCACTCTAGCCCAGGCAACAGAATGAGACTCTGTCTCAAAAAAAAAAACCAAAGAGAGGTGAGTTCTTAGATGAGGGTAGGGCCATGTGCCTATCTTTTCCAATCTTGCTCTACTGGATCTGCAAACCTCATTTAATCCTGTGATTTATAATTCAGTAATGCCCAACAGAATACCTTTGGGGATGCAGTGGCATGAGCTGTCTTCCTTACAACCAAGTCAGCAGCTATGGCCATTCTTCCCAAAGACTCTCTCCCCGACCTGGAGGACTTACTAATATTGGCCCACAATGCTGTGATATGACATGAATCTGGGAGGATGGCAGCAGGCCTGTCAGGAAAAGGAAAAAAGCTTTTCCTCCACGTAGACAGGAAGTGGGGAGAAGAAGGGAAAAAAAAGCAGTATTTGGCAGAGGTAGCAAGGCTTACAAGAGGAAGATGAAATGAGTCGTTAAGAAACACGCATAAGAAAATGAGTCACTACTCTTGTCTGTTATGACAGGCCAGCAAATAAGTCTGTTTAGTCCCCAGTGAGAAAGAATGGTATTAAGAAGGCTCTTTAGACACCCCAGTGATGTTGCCTTGAATTAACGAGAGAAGAGGGGACTGGAACAATGAATGAGCAGCAGTGAGGGCTCTCATCCTCCTGTATAATTCACAAAATAATTATTTTCTGGCAACATAAAGCTCCTGTTACAATATTAATTCAAAATGGATGAGCCTATATGGATCTGATGGTATCAATACTAAGTCTCAAGCTTTTACTTTATCCCAAGGAAAAAGTACTCAAGAGACAAAGATTCAATTTAAGTCAGACCCAACAGTCCTAAGTTGGACTACAATTTCCCTCAGGTTGCAATAAGCAACAAGTGGAAAGGTTTATCTCAATTTATTTCTTTTCTTTTCTTTTCTTTCTTTCTTTCTCTCTTTCTCTCTCTCTCTCTCTTTCTTACTTTCTTTTTTGAGACAGGGTCTTGCTCTATCGCCCAGGGCTAGAGTGCAGTGGTGTCATCATAGCTCACTGCAACCTCCAACACCTGGGCTCAAGTGATCTCCCTGCCTCAGCCTCCTGAGTGAGTAGCTGGGACTACAGATGCGCACCACCATACCTGGCTAATTTTTCCATTTTTTGCAGCAATGGCATGTCACTCAGGCTGGTCCCAAACTGCAGGCCTCAAGTGATTCTCCTGCCTTGGCCTCCCAAAGTGCTGGGATTACAGGCGTGAGCCACTGCACCTAGCCTATTTCTTTTGATAGGGTACAGGAGGGGGTAGTGTATATGTAAGAGGAGAGGGGAGAAAGAGAGAAGCTATAGAAAAGTACACAACATGCAAATATAGTGTGGTGAAATTTAAATACAGAAACGAATTATAATTTTACCTCTCTTAAACCAAACATCTATTTCAGATTAAAGATCTAGATTCTGGGTTACTCCTCAGGGCATCTGAATAGATGAGGGTGGACCTTTCTCAATCATTAAGTATTTACTGACCACACACTACATTTAGGCACTGTGCAACACAACCAGTCAATAGAGGTCCACAAAGGAAAGCCTCAGTTCTTTGGTAGGTAACAATTGCCTCTCTGCAGTTCTTTAGCAAAACAAATAGTTAGCTAGATACAAACACTTATGGCAAATGGCTTTTCAAGTCATCCTCATCAGATAAGGCTGCAGTTCTCCAGGGAATGTGGAAACTTAAAAGATAAATGCTCAGTGTGGTTGAAGATAAGGGAAAATGAGGACTACTTGTAAAGTCTGCATTTATTCTTTGGAGATTTCTGAAACAAATAGAGACCATTTATCAAGGGGCATAGTGTAAGTCTCATTAAAACATGAAGTAACAATCTGAAACAAACAAACAAAAAATGCAAAATTCAAGTCAAACAAGTTATACTAAATAACCAAGAATATGATTAGTATGAATTTGTTTTCTAAATCCTAGAATACTAGGAACAGAAGGTTAAATCTTAACACTTGAAAGGGGGTTTAAGGAACAGGAAAAAATGGCCATATCACCCAGTGGAAAGAGCACTGGGCTGGGGAAAATGACCTGGATCCTGGTTCTAGCTCCTCCCCCAGGTGAGTATGCAACCTCTGAAAAGCTATAGGATGTTTCTAAGCCTTAGTTTACTGTCTGTAAAAGAAGGTTGGAGTTCCAGATCTTAATGTCTATGACTACCACATGAATTGCTTCTATAAACGGTAATAGGTGGGATTTGAGAAATGAGAAAATGTAGGTAAGATGACCAATTGTCCCGATATTTCTGATATGTCTTTTACTACACTCTGAGAGTGGCTTCTGTTCCCTTTACAAGCACAGCAAGAGAGGAATTGGTAATTCAGCAGTCAATTCTATTACTGAGGTAGTGAGTCTTAAACAGAAACAAAACAGCAAGACTGTTTCTAAGGTTAACCTTTCCCAAGAGCAAACATGAGACAAAACAAGGTACCTGTCCTTACTGGCCAAGAAATAATCACACTAGAATGCTTTCAGTTTAGTATTCCCATCCACTTGTACTCCCTTGACAACTGGGGCACCATAGAAACATTCAGATAGAATTCCCACAGGTAAAGGATCCTTTCCAGCCACTCTGCCAGGGGATATATAAGACTTTAGCCATCTGGGGGAACCCTTTGGATTCTGAAAAGGTACGAGTTCCTGAGGACCTAGGAAAGGCATTTAGATTTTTGGGTTTCATTTGTTTCAGTGTAAAAGCATCTTTATTTTTGCACTTGAACATCTGGCAAAGCACTTTGATGATGATAAACACAATGAATAAATGGATGAGTGACTAGCTAAATATAACAAATATTCTGAAAGATTTTTGTGTTAAATATAATAGGCGGGGCATGGTGGCTCACACGTGTAATCCCAGCACTCTGAGAGGCCGAGGTAGGAGGATCAGTTGTGGCCAGGTTTTGAGACCCACCTGGGCAACACAGTGAGATTCTGCCTCTACAAAAAATTTTAAAAAAAAAATAAGCTGGGCACAGTGGTTCATGCTGGTAGTCCCAGTTACTCTGGAGGCTGAGGCAAGAGGATTGCTTGAGCCCAGGGAGGTTGAGGCTATAGTGAGCTGTGATCACAACACTGCACTCCAGCTCCTGTGACAAAGCGAGACACTGTCTCAAAAAAAATAAAAATAAATAAATAAATATATATATATAGTAGACAAATCAAAGAAGCAATCTAAAACAGATAATATCTTTTCAGAAAGATACAGATTATTTTATCTGTAACATATTCCCATCCTAGAAAGGTATTCCTGCATTACAATCATTTATGCTCTGGATAAAGGCAAAATGGACAGAAGATATTCACATGCCACCCTCATTACCTGAAACCTGTGCAGAAAGAAGTTTCCTTTCCTGGTCTGAGTGGACTTGATCAAAATCACCCACAGCTATAAGTCCACATTACAAAATCACCACATCAAATCCTCAGTGAATATTTTTATCTTAGCAGATATTATCCACCCCAAGAAAAGTGAAATCACTTTTACCAAGAGCACATGGTTAGCCAAAGTATGTTGCAATTCTGCTAAAGTCACTTAGAAGCTGGCTCAATACACCTGTCATCTAATAAGCCCTATGGCTCTCCATTCCTTCAAGATGACCACTCCTCCTTCCATCTCAAGCCCTAAAGCCTGTTCTGCAGCTAATTTGACATCTTTCCATATTTTGGAAGCCTCAGGCTCCAGCACACCCTATTCCAACCAGACTACAGAAACAAATTACATCTATTTCAGATTAAAGATCTAGATTCTGGGTTACTCCTCAGGGCATATGAATAGATGAGGGTGGACCCTTCTCAATCATTAAGTATTTACTGACCACAAACAAGCAAACGTCCTATCAACAAACGTCCACGAGTTGACAAATCAAAAGGCCTAGGGCCTAACTAACGCTGTTCCCCTCAACTCTCAGAAACTAAAGTGTCCTCACAAATCCTGGTTTCTGATGAACCCACTCCTTTTGCTTGGAACGTTTGGCTCCTGCATTCACCTCTCAGCTTCCATGGCCGCAACTATTTCTGGTTCTCCTGGCCCCTTCCTGTCCCTCGCCTCGGAGTCTCTGCCAGAGTTCACACTCAACCTGTTTCCTAGTCTGTAGGACCCTTGGAGGTTGGGGGAGGCGTATAAGACTCCAAGCGACCTCAGGGGTCTGACGTTGAAGGGGTCCAGCGTTCCCCTCGATCCTCACCCTTTCACTTGCCCACGCCCCGAACTCCCTGTCTCCACCCAGGTTTCACGACCACCTCGGCCACGCTGCGAGCATCACTCGCCACGGCCCAGGCTTCCCCAGTTTAGCTTCCGGGCTTTCCCTTCAGTTCTGCTTCCCGCCCTCGACCTCTCCCGCGGCGCTGCGCCCAAGGCCGGCGCCCGCCCTCCGCGCCGCTCTCTCGCACGCGGGCTCTCACCGCTCGAAGAGCAGCCTCACGGAGAAGATGCCCGCCGCCACCGGGAACGCCGAGAAGATGTGTTGGGCGCGCGGGTAGCCGTAGCCATCGCCCGGCCCCTCTAGGTCAGCCCAGCTCACGTTCTGGGGCAGCCAGAAGCGCTCGCTCCACAGCCAGCCCCACAGCAGGCCTAGGGGTCCCTCCGCCGCTGTCGCCATCTTACGCCCGCCCCGCAGCCACCGCCGCCACAGCCTCAGCAGCGGCCACAGCCAACGGAACCCACGGGGAGGAAGCCCCGGGGCGGGGCCGGGCTGGCGGCCACCCTCTTCCGGCCCCTTTTTGTCCCGGCACGGATTCACCGCCCATATCGCCTCCCCGCCCACCTCCCTCACCGCAGCCTCCCGGACCGCCTCCGTGGGACCCAGTCTCCCAGCCTGGCCACGCCCCTTCCTGAGCCTCTGACTTGGCCCCAGCCTGGCCCAGAAGCCCCGCCTCGCCCCGCCTCCGTGCGGCCCTGGCCCCACCCACCACATGCCCCTCAAATATAGCCCCGCCCATTTTTAGCTTCTCCTCCTCCCTCACTTGGCAATCCAGCCACGGGCACGCCCCTTATTTCCGGGCTAGCTGCCTTATGGGGACGCTCCTTTTTCTCAGCCCGGCCGAATCAAATCCGTTCCCGCTCCCAGCCAGGCAGTACCTGTGTCGTCTCCACTCCCAGCCTCCCTCAGGCCTGGGCTTATCTTGCCACCTCACTGGCCCCGCCTGGTACTTTCCACCACCAGCATTCTTTTTTTGCTTCCAATTTTTTCCTCCCTTTGGGCCCCTCCATGATCTCAACTCCCTTTCACTGCTTCATTCCTTAAAAATTATAGTCACTTTTCCTAAGAAAAATGAACTTATAAAAATCCTTTTATTTTTCTCATGGGGAAAAGGAAATGGAAGACAAGCAACGTGAAAAGGGAGACACCCAAAGGAAAATACATGTAAAGGCAAAAGAAAAATAAATGATGGCCAGTGTTTAAGGAGGTTTTCTACATGCCCGATAAGGCATGGAAACTTTTACACAGATTATTTCCCTCCTTCCCTATGAAGTGGATATTGTCCCCACTATTTTATGGATAAGTAAACTGAAGTCCAGTTGAGGCCAAATAGCTTGCCCAAGATTATATAAGAAGTAGTAGCCAGAAAGTCTTTAGACTCCTGAACTCTGAGCTCTTTGTCCCATAAACCACCTTCATTTTAGGTTATCAAACTGAACATTGAACTCTTTTGTGGATCTTCATAAACAGGGAGGGGAGCCATAGATAAGGCACCTTCAAAAGGCTAAGCTAAATTGTCCCCCAACTGCCTAAGAACCCTGAAACCTATGTGCTGTCTGTTAAAAGCCGGCTACAGGCCGGGCGCGGTGGCTCACGCCTGTAATCCTAGCTCTCTGGGAGGCC
>VBSM01002616.1:20007176-20019682 GCA_008086735.1 Cheirogaleus medius | reverse complement strand
AAAAAAAAAGAAAAGAAAAAAGAAAAGAAAGCTATCCCAAGGAGTAAACTAAAAGGTTTGCTTTAGCTCAGTGCTTCTCAAACTTCAGTGTGCATCAGCTCAGACATTAGCTTGTCCCATCTCCCACGTGGAGAGTTTAAGTTTTCTGGACCCCATCCAGAGAGATTCTGTTTTCCAGAGATTGGGGGTAGGGCTCATTAATTTACATTTCTCATTTCTAACAAATGTATAGGTGATGCCACTGCTGCTATTCTGGGAACCATGGCCTGAACCCATTTTCATCCAAATCCAGCAATATCTTCATGGTATAACTACACTATGTTCAAGATATATTTTTAAAGGAAGTAAACTCCTCCTATCCCCGGGTCCCATGGAATTTAAGTCAGAGCCCACAAGGAACAGAGAACATGTTAACCTGGCATGTGCACGATCTTGTTCTGAGACTTTATTTACAATTTTATCCCCAGAAAAACGCACTTGTACCTACAATTGTCAACCTCTTGGCTGTTAGAAGACATTTTGCTAATAAAATGAAAGCAAACTTTATACAGTTTTCACTTTGGCCAGGAGTGATCTGACTGGCATGTTGCTGGAACCAAGTTGGCCTTGTAGCAGTCATGAACAGTCTCTTTAATCATCTCAAGTCCTAAGCTGGCTCCTTTTTCTACTTCAACAGAAAAATTCACATCATCCTATTGCCACCACTGACATACCAAATCCAAACAAAGTTGCCTTCATTTAAAGAACAAATGATTAACACTTTTTGTTTAGCTTAGGGTTGTTTTCTAAAAATGTTTAGTATTTAGTATTATCTGGTCCTTTCATTATATTGAATCTGGAGCTACTACTTGTTCCTACTCTCTGTACCTATGTCTATCTCAGCCCTTGAAAGGCATAGTAAGGGTAATCTCAGTCCCCAAGAACCTGATATATGGTGACATACTCAACTTATATCCATATGCACTCAGACTTTTTTGTATAAAGTCAGTGCACATAGTACCATGTACAGATTAGAGCAGCAAAAAGCATGTCACACAAACTCAAGCCAGGACTGGATATTTTATTATCCAGTCCTGAATTATTAAATGTTAATAATAACTGAATTATTAAATGTTTAGTATAATAAATAAAAACCACCACTGGATTTTGAATTGGTAAAACAAGTAGCTCATTTTGAATACAAACTTTAATTCTCCTGCCACGGTGCTTACAATTTTCCAGAAAAATGTGTCTTTACAGGATGAAAATTCAAGATTAGCTCAACACCACCACCTAGTGGTAAGATGTATTGATAGCACTTCTCTTCCTAAAACATATTACAGTAGTCCCATTTGTCTTTTCTTCCCAAACTTCTATAGTAAAAGTAGACCCCAGGAGATTGTAATAACGTAAAGAAATAATGGAAAAGGAACACTGAAAAGTTAAAATTTTAATTAAAAGCTTTATTGAATAAAAATGTTTCAGACTAAGCAAGGCTATAAGAAAGCAGAATATTTTACATCTCTAAAATATATTAGAGCTAAATTTCTATAAATGCAGTACAAAGAAAAGCCCAAAGCTTAAAACACCTCTCCCTCCCATACATACAATTTGGAATATCGATTATGTACAAATGTGCTCAAATTTATAATGTTCCAAAGCCTTAATACTAGAAAACCATCCCAAGAAAAAGGCCTATAGTTGGTTTAATTTCACCCTGGGAATACTGCCTGCCATAAAAATCAGCATATTTCAGAGCTGGTTAAGGATACAATGAAAACGTCCTTAGAAACAGGACATCAGAAGTGGAATACAGGGTTCAGGGGTCTGAGATCAAGTGGTGTAAGGTGGTTCTGTTATTCCTCCTTTAAACTCCTCACTTTGCTCTAACATGGAGCGTGGGGAACAGTGATCCCAAAGATCTTACAAATGTTGCAGCTTTCAGTGAGTTATGAGAAGCAATATACCACCAGAAAAGAAAGCAATCACTTGGGGTGTAGTCAAACTCATTGGCAAATACCATGGCTTATACGGGAGACAGTGGATCTTTCCAAGCACCAAAGCATGTGGGTTGGTTCTTCAATTGCCTCAAAATGTGTTCTGAAACAATGGCTGTACCATACCTCAACAATTCAGTTCAGGATGTGGTTTAGAGAACAGGATGCAAAGCAATAAATTCCCCATATGTATATATCAGAGTAAGAAAATTATCCTAAAAAATTTTTTTCTTAGCATTCTTGTTGCTACATAACCTAAAAAATTTTTTAAAAAGACTAAATATTTGATCTCTTAACAGATGAATACTAAAACAATTAAATTGATATTCATGTAAAAATATACAAACTGTGCCCTTTATACTAAAGTGCATTTAGTCATAATATTTAGGCCCCTAAATCCCTTCTGTATGTTCTCTAATTCAGTATTTGTAGTGTAACAATATACTACTAATCATCTATCTACTTTAATATTGCCTTTTGGGAATACAGTGGAATCTGGACTATATCGGTTGGAATATTTCCCCAATTCTAAGACCTTAAAGCACTTATGACTATCATTCACTGCTAAAATGGAGGATTTAAGTAACATTACCTCTAGCATTTAGATTGGTTATCTTAAGCTGCAGTATGGGTGTTTTTCGAAGCAGGAACTCTTTTCCAAAGTTACTTCCACATAAATTACATTTCATGCTAAAATACCTGTTTATGTTCATCACACTTGGATAAAGGGCAGTGGCTTACTAACACTAACATGAATTTAAGGCCGAGCACCATTGTAATTTATCATTCTTCATCCTCATCTTCATCGTAGTACCGATTTCTCTTTATCTGTTCTTCCACAGAGAGCTCTCTGACCACTTCTTCCTCCCAGAATCCCACATCCTGGGATTTCTGATTCTGAGTAGTGAATTCTTTATCGGAAGTGTCATCTACAAAGCTGGACCAATTTGGAGACTTGGGTTCTAGTGGAGACTGCTGTGTGAGGAAGTTGCTATCATTCTCATCTAAGTTTGCACCATTTTCTACAAGGTTCTCATATCCCATCTCAAAGCTATGAACCTCCTGACTTCTCCCTCCCTCTTCTCCTTTAGATTCCTTGTTTTGCCAGGTTGTTTTCCCCACATTCCCATTCTTCTTGGAGGCTTTGGCATTTTCCACTTGTTTCCTCTCTGCTACTATTCCTCCTGCAAACTCCTCACTCTGCTCTGACATGCTCCAGCCTTTCCTCATAGGTGGGGACAAAGTTTTTGGGCTCTTGACAGAAGTGGTTCGAAATGAAGCTGCTACAGTGAACGGGCGGCTTCTTTCCTTCAGTGAGGAAGATCGTCTTAGCTTCTTCAGATCCAGATCTACATCCTCAGGAGTTTCAGGCTTGCTCATTTCATCCTCAGGAGGCCATTTGGGCCTCGATACTTTGATCCCTTCCTCCAAGGTGCTTCCTGAACTGCCAAGCTCAGATGGGGGAGGCCAGGCGATCCTCAGCTTCTTGGTTTCAGCTGGCTTGTCTTCTCTCTCCTGCTGAGAGGAGGCCTTGGCTTCCATACTTGCAGCCAGCACACCCACCTTGGCAATAGGGGCATCTTCTACCCCTGGGCTCTGAGGGGTCTCCCTTGCATTTGGAAACTGGGCTGGTCTCTCCACAGTCTCTTCGTTTTCACTTTTGCTTGCCCACAGATCCTTGTGTGGTTTGTGCCCAAAGCCTTCATCATAGTTGCCTTTAGATTTAAAGAGTTGATTGAAGTGAGGCTTACAATAGATTCTCCCATGTAGAGATGCATACGTTCCTAGACTGTCATTAAAAGAAAAAGAGCATAAAGTTAGCAAATTTTCATATTCTCATTTACACCAGCAGGCTAAAATCTGGCAATTCCAGTATTTTCAGAAGATGCTAAATGAGAAAAATATCTTTAAAAGCACCTCAATGACCTAGGATTCCCTATCCACCTTTAAGTACATTAGTTTACTTATTCTTACACAAAGCATGCTCACTTCCAAGACTGAACCTTTACAAGTCATTCTTCTACCTGGAATGTGCTCCCCATTTTCAAATGATTTCTTCTCCTGTAAAATTGAATAATTTGAACTTAAAGTGGTTGGAACTCTATTCTGAGCCTTGAGAGGAATGTGGCTATGCAACCTGAGTCACACAGCATGTAGCTGCAACTTTTTTTCCCTGTAAGTAGTTAAGACCAAAGGGCACCAGAGATGAGACCCCCTCAGATCACTACCCCTACTCATGGAGTAATAAAGTAATCTTCCTTGGAATGTAGCAATCTGTAACCAATCAAATTACTGTGGCATATGCTCTAGTCCTGTATGGAAAAGGTTGTAATCCTGCTAAAATTTCTATGTAAGTGAAACCTTAACTTCTCCACTTTGAAACGTTGACCCCGTTTGGAGTTGGTGTTTCCACGTATTCTCAAGCTTTGCACTTAAACTCTATACTCAATCATATTTTTTTTCAAGCTCGAAAATGAGGTTTATTGAGGAAAGATAGGATTATAGGGCAAGAGCAAGACATAGGTTTACAGTGCATGATATATATACCACAGATGATGACCGAACCCATTGTCGCAGCAAAGGGAGAGCCAAAGGAAGGGCGCAAAAGGGCTTAATCATATTTTCTGAATCTCATTATTTAACATTCACATTCCTCTGTTAAAACTGTTAACAAATTACTTTTTCTGGGAAGTCTTCCCTAGGTAATACTACCTAGCTCTGATCACTCATACCTTTCCTCAGTATTTATAACCTGTAACTACTTTTTTTTTTTTTTGAGACAGACTCTCATTGTGTTGCTCAGGCTAGAGTGCTGTGTCGTCAGCCTAGCTCACAGCAACCTCAAACTCGTGTGCTCAAGCAATCCTTCTGTCTCAGCCTCCTGAGTATCTGGGACTACGGGCACGTGCTACCATGCCCGGCTAATTTTTCTATATATATTTTTAGTTGTCCAATTAATTTCTTTCTCTTTTTAGTAGAGACGGGGTCTCGCTCTTGCTCAGGCTGGTTTCGAACTCCTGACCTTGAGCGATCCTCCTGCCTCGGCCTCCCAGAGGGCTAGGATTACAGGCATGAGCCACCTCACCTGGCCATAAACTGTAACTACTTATAATAATATTCCTTTGTAAAAATGAATCTTTTCCATTTGTGTTATGATTTAAAGGCATAACTCTACAGGAATAGGTTTAATGCTCTGCAAATGGTTGACACTCAATAGCTACTATTGACTGAATAAAAGTAAGTTATGATTAATAGGAGAACAGCAAGGAGTGACCAGGAGGTACGTCTTCCCTAATGTTAGTGCTGGACAAGACTTTAGGAGATATAGTGTCTCTAGGAGATACTAATACATTTTAAGGAGGGTATAAAATGACAGCATCTCCAAAAAAGAAATAATGTGCTTTGGAGAAAAAAATTAACATAGTAGGCAGAAAAAAGAACTAATGAGTGACAGTTATAGGGGAAATTTTGGCTCAATATAAGGAAAAGTTGTCTAGCTAGAGCTATCTAACACTAGAACTAGCTATAGTCAGGTACTACCCTGCTAGAAGTGTCACACAGATACCAGGAACATCTTAAGTGTATTTTAGAAGGCATGCTTGCTCTGGAAGGAAAGCTAGAGAAAGTGACATCTTGGTTATTTCCTTCTCTAAGACTCCAGGCATGGTGGTTCATACCTATAATCCCAGCACTTTGGGAGGCCAAAGCAGGAGGATTGCTTGAGGCCAGGAGTTTAAGACTAGCCTGGGAACAAAGCAAGACCCAGTTTCTACAAAGAAAATTTAAAAAATTAGCTGGGCATGGTGACACATGCCTGTACTCCCATCTACTTGGGAGGCTGAAACAGGAGGATCGTTTGAGCCCAGGAGTTTGAGGCTTAAGTGAGCTATGATTGTGCCATTGCACTCCAGCCTGGGTGACAGAGAAAGACCCTATCTCAAAAAAAAAAAAGTTAATATGGAATATTTCCCTAATTTGCCACACTTACATCCATATTTTGAGTTACCTGGAAGAAATGATACATAATTATTTTCTCAGAAACATATAAAATGAGGCAACATAGAGAGAAAACAACATGCTCTTTGGGGGCTATCATTACTGTTATTATTACCATTTATTCAGAGCTTAGGACATTTTGAAGTAAGCGCTTAGGCAAGTAACCTTAACTTTATCATTCCATAACACCAAGGGAAAACATTCTACTAAATTAGGTCCACGGAGGGGAGTTTTACCTGCAATGCATATTATGTAAGCTTCAGTCCTAACACATAAATTAACATATCAGTGTACCAAGAAGTTTCAAACACCATTATTATTTGATATGAAAGACTTGTCACTAAATGGTGCTTTTAATTTTATTCAAGAGCCTTCAAGAGAACACCATTAGCACACTAGCTTTTTTTTTTTTTTTTTTTTTGAGATAGAGTCTCATTCTGTTTCCGGGGCTAGAGTGCCATGGCGTCAGCCTAGCTCACAGCAACCTCCAACTCCTGGGCTCAAGCAATCCTTCTGCCTCAGTCTCCTGAGTAGCTTGGGACTGCAGGCATGTGCCACCATGCCCAGCTAATTTTTTGTATATATTTTTAGGTGGCCAATTAATTTCTTTCTCTTTTTAGTAGAGACAGGGTCTCACTCTTGCTCAGGCTGGTTCCGAATTCCTGACCTTGAACGATCCACCCGCCTCGGCCTCCCATAGTGCTGGGATTACAGGCGTGAGCCACCACGCCTGGCCGCACACTAGCTTTTGATACCAGTGCTCTAAAAGCTGAAGACTCCCTGCAGACCTCCAACCATACAGAGAGAGGGCTTGTTTTGTCTGGCATACCTAAGTTTACTGTTGCAATAGGAGCAACGGAAGCAGCTGATGTGAAACACCTGCTGGTTGGCCAAGAGACGCTCCATCGGGTAGACTGTCTTTTGACATTCCACGCAGGTCTCTCTTGCAGGTACCTGAAACTTCTGGGAAAAGGAAAAGAACAACTTTAGCATAAGCAGCGATGAGTTAGTACTCTGTTGAGATGGGCCCTAGGATTTACTTTATCTAAGGGCTCCCTTAACTAGTCAGTCAATTCTCATAGGAACACTAAACCTGCTACAATTCTATCAGTTGACTCTTGAAAAACAAGAGGCTCTTCTGAATTCCTTTCCCAAATTGTCTGGCTGCCCCAAGTGTAGTAGCCTCTGAGGACAGGTGGAGCTAGGGCTGGATTGCAGAGAAAGGCTTAGACAAGCCACCACACACACGAAATATTAGGAGTAGGGGGAAGGGATTAGGAGAAAATGTAATCACATACAGAGGAAAGACGATTGATTCAAATGCCAAGTAAAAGCAGGACAGACTATTATAAAAACAGATTCTAAAGGAGGTAAATTTCTAGGAGAGGAAGTATATTTGGCTTTGAAAATTAGAAAAAGACATTTAGTAAGGCATCTTTTATTCTCTGCTTATAATCTTGACTTGCTCAATCAACTAGGTATAATATATTTATTTTTATTTATCATTTATCTATTTTGAGACACAGTCTTGCTCTGTTGCCTGGGCTAGAGTGGCATCGTCATAGCTCACTCCAGCCTCAAACTCCTAGGCTCAGGCCATCCTCCTGCCTCAGCCTCCTGAGTAGTTGGGACTATAGGTGTGTGCCACCATGCTCGGCTAATTTTTTCTATTTTAGTTGCCCAGCCAAATTTCTTTCTATTTTTAGTAGAGATAGGATCTCACTCTTGCTGAGGCTGGTCTTGAACTCCTGACCTCAAGTGATCCTCCCGCCTCAGCCACCCTGAGTACTAGGATTACAGACGTGAACCACCATGCCTGGCCAATATTTTAAAACAAGTCAAACTGACACACAAATGGAATAGTTTATGAGACACAAACTATTTTACTAGGACACCAGAAGGAAGCATAGTCCAATATAGGTTCCATAATATTTCTAAAAACCAATGGAGAATAAAACTAATGCAATGGAGAAATGCATTTCTTAATGTATTCATGTCTAGGAATTCATGGACTGTTAAGTGTAGAATAAGGGTGAGCACAGTGGTTCTACCTGGTCAATTCAATCCTAAAGAATATAAAATTGGTATTCTAGCATTGATAAAAGCCAGAATTCCAAAAATATCATACGCATTTACATGATAAGAAATGGTCACATGGCTCTAAGGGGTGGGAGGAAGAAGTCCGGAGGCATGTGCGAGTAACCCTTGACTTGCCCCAACACCTCAACAAATACCTCAACCCACAGATGCAGGAAGCAACTTAGGTGGCCAGGAAGCTCTCATTGGCAACTAGGTGGCCCTCTTTGCTGCCAAGATCAGTTTGGGCTCTCACCAGAAAACACATGATGAGAAATAATACAAATTAACCCCAAGGCCCAGGGCCTGAAAGGTTAAGTTAAACCTACAGTGAACCAGGCTATGAGCAAGATAGAATTTTGATTTAAAAACTTAAAAATAGTCCCATAAAAAGTTCAGACTGCTGGTTCACTTGCCACATGATTCACTAGGAAGTAAAGCAAAAAATAGGAATGGTTTTCAAAGTAGATGTGGGCAGGAAATGAGAGCAGAAAAATAGAAGTAAAGGGGAAAATCTGTAAAAAGGAGTTTAATAAAATTAGCAAAGCCTGGGCAACATAGTATGACCCTGTCTGTACAAAAAATAAAAAATAAAAAAATCAGCTGGGTGCAAGGCCACAATGCCTGTAGTCCCAGCTACTGAGGAGGCTGAGCCAGGAGGATCGCTTGAGCCCAAGAGTTTGAGGCTGCTGTGAGCTACAATCATGCCACTGTATTCCAGCCTGGGCAACAAAAGAGTAAGATCCTGTCTCAAGAAAAAAAAAAAAGAAATGAGTGGTAAATTCCAAATAGCACCCAAGGGATTTAAGAATGAAGGGGCAAAACTGAGTGGAAATGGCAAATTAACAACATCCCACTTCATTCTAAAGGTAGAGTCCTAAAAACAAAACAAAACAAACAAACAAACAAAAAAACCAAAAAACAAAAAACACGGGCTACAATCTAGTTTACCAACCATAAGGATGGTAATTAAATGTGACCAAAGGTTATTTTATTGAATGCCATTGTAAGTAATTAAGGCATTATAGTATTTGGAGCTCAGAATTCTTTTCTTCTTATATAGACATTCTAACATGACCTAAATGGAGATGTCTTTGCATGGTTTTAATTAAATTTTCTCTAAAAGGATGGGGTCTTTGTCTAGCAAGCAGGAGATACATTAAAATGCAGAATAAAATCTGGGTGTAATAGTACAAGTGAAGCCATTGCACAGAACCTGTGCCAATCACAATTCACATAATGTAAAAGGAATAGGACAAATATGTTTATCAGATCGAAAATCTTTTTCAGTTGCGGAGAGGGGATTCTATATTTTTTTTTTTTTTTTTTTTTGAGACAGAGTCTCACTCTGTTGCCCCGGCTAGAGTGCCGTGGCGTCAGCCTCGCTCACAGCAACCTCAAACTCCTGGGCTCAAGCGATCCTTCTGCCTCAGCCTCCCAAGTAGCTGGGACTACAGGCATGCGCCACCATGCCCGGCTAATTTTTTCTATATTTTAGTTGGCCAATTAATTTCTTTCTATTTTTTAGTAGAGATGGGGTCTCGCTCTTGCTCAGGCTGGTTTCGAACTCCTGAGCTCAAATGATCCGCCCACCTCGGCCTCCCAGAGTGCTAGGATTACAGGCGTGAGCCACCGTGCCCGGCCGGATTCTATATTTTTTAACAGTTGAAATAGATTTAGGAGACTAAGTACTCATTCTGGTCAGGAAAGACGCAGCAGGAGACAGAAACTTCACACGCTGAAGGGGCAGGGAGGGATACAGAGCACACCTCCTTCACAAACACATGAGGGAAAGAACACACTGTAGGAGAAGGGTGCAGCCCAGGGGATGGAAGGAAAGGAGAACCTGAGAGAAAGCTGAAAGTTGAGCTCACATTAGGAGGAAAGTGGAAGGCAGGAGCAGAAATTAGGTACCGGGAGCAGGAAGCAGAAGCTGGAAGAGACAAACAGGAACCTTCAATAAATATACAGCATTTGGCATGCCCTGGAGTGCTTTACTGCAGCTGAGCTGAGACTCAGAAATTCAGAGCCAACAATAAGACCACATTTTCTTTCATTTTCAAGAAACTCCATTGATCGTGGAAAAATCAGCCTCTCTCCTATCCACCTGAGGCTGGAGCATATCCAGCTCAGGCAAGAGAGCTTTTATGAGCCCTCATGCACACAAGGAGTGTCTCTTTAGCAATTGTTTAGTGTCTCACTCCCTCCCCACACCTGACCCACAGTGGCTTTCTCTTTCATGGAGGCTTCACCCTTACCTTTCCTCCTCCTTAATGTCAAATTAATGGACTGCTAGTTCAAACAACTGACTCACCCAAAGCCAGATCTATCAGAGGCCCATTATTCCTATTCATTTCTCACACAAACCCTTTTCGGTATTATTTAAGGTTTATGCAGCAGCTGCCCAACAGCCCTTATGGTTTCATAGACACGAGGGGATTCTAACATGGTAATATGCAAGTCACAGTGGCTGCGGCTGTGCCTTCCCTTCATTACTCCTGTCCTGGGCTCTCAGCCACTTTTCTGTAATTGCCACCATGTCTATTCAGACAACAGGAAGCATAGTCAGTGCCCAAAAATCTCTACCATTATCATAGGCCTGGCATGCTTCCTGCCCATGCCTTCATGGCATGCTCAGACTTGGCACAGCCACATTATGAGCACTGCTAATATGAGAGTGTTAGACATTTTTTATCTCGACAATATATTTTTTCAGTTAGTAAGAAAAGACTGTTTTTTCATTCCCCTTCCCCCACCATTCTGCCCCCCACCACACAGAAAGTAAAGCACCAGGATCCCAGGTGCCTTATCAACGTTCACGCAGTCAGTTACGGAATTAGAATGAAAACTCTGTAGGAAAAGAAGCCTGTTGCATGGCAAGAGTGATGCCATCTTGAAGTGAAACCCCCATGATGTGTTTGAGTCTTGCATACCAAGGTGTTCCGCAGCAAGGTCTTTAAACAATGTCCATAGCATAGATAACACCTCATAAAGAAGCAATGCCTGTAGCAAAGATAACCCTCATAAAGATGTTTATCTAACCTCTCCAGTGGTCACGAGTTACACAAGAAAGTCTGAGATGTGACCAGTTGCACATGTTTTGCCAAAAGAGCTTGCTATATAAAGGATATTTCCTGGAGGGTGCAGGGATCCACCGTCTCACAGCTTCCCAGACATGGCTTCTGTTCATAAGTCCCCATTCAATGTTTCTTTCTGAGAAACTGGATTTGTCAGCTTCTTTTATTGGCCTCTCAGCTCCCTTGGCCTTTTGAGAGTAGATTTACATATACCTGTTCACTTCGGAACAAGCTCAGAACTCCTGACTCACAAACCAATAGAGCATTTTCTAAATTGTCCTGGAATGTTAAACTTCTATAACTAAAAGAAACTCTGGGGGAAGAGAGCAGATGCTAACCCAAATGAAAATCATCTCACTATAGCACTTTGAACAAACCAGTCTTCACTTTGTTTCAAATTAAAATATGTAGATAATGTCTTCAGGATATTCTGGAATGAATGAGATAATATGTAAATAATTGATGTTCATAAATACTCTCTTTCCCATATGAGGGATATTATAGACCCTCTGTTGATGAACATCTACTTAAAGTTATTTTCCCAATAAATGTGCATGGCTTCATCTACATTCTTGCACCCTCTTGTCTTACATATATTTTTTAGTCTAATAAAGGCCCCAGTTGAGATATATGTGTGGGGGTGGGGTGGGGGGAGCAGCAGCTGGCGATAGGCAGTGAAGTTAACTAGCTTTTAGACACAGTGAAATCAGAAGAAAATTCTGTATTGATGTGAAGCCTCCATTCCTCAGAAAGAGTGCACCACAAAAGCCTTTCACTCCCTCCTTTCAACTTGTGCAAAATATCTAGGTAATGAAACTGAAATTCTTCACCACACAGTAAATGGTTGGGCCAGCTCTCTGTAGCCTTAATTCTTTCCCTGGCTTACTGTGAAACTCTTTGTAAAAGCATTTTGGGGAATATTCATATGTTAAATAGACTGCTCTCTGCGTGGAAGAAAGGTTAGTGCTCTGAAGCAGTAATAAGTAGGTAAGTTAGAAAAAAATTCCAGATGCCTCTCTAGGATAATTCTGATAGCTTTGCAAAACAGCATGTAACTTCCTACCCTGTCCACAGGGGGAGGGACAGCTGGTGGGTCCCGAGAGGGACATTGTAATATGTGCCCTCTAATGTAGTCTGCCATGTTTTCTCCTAACATCCATCAGAAGGACCAGCCAAGGAAGCCTGGAATTGGGCTGTCCTGGGCATAGGACATTGGGCTGTCCTGGGATAAGCAGGTGTCCCCTAGGGCCATCTCCTTGCCTTTTCCTCCCCTATCTTCTCCTCTGGGGACATTTAGGGAATGACTTCTTTCAAATGGGAGGGCATACGGGCATGGTGGCGCATGCCTGTAGTCCCAGCTACTAGGGAGGCTGAGGCAGTA
>VBSM01002616.1:19981306-19996861 GCA_008086735.1 Cheirogaleus medius | reverse complement strand
GATGGGGTCTCGCTCTTGCTCAGGCTGGTTTCAAACTCCTGACCTTGAGCGATCGGCCCACCTTGGCCTCCCGGAGTGCTAGGATTACAGGCGTGAGCCACCGCTCACCGGCCTCCCCCCTTTTCTTATCCACTATTCTACCTCTTTAGGAAATCATTTCATCATAGGATTAAAGACTGAATAGACCATATATATCTTAAATACTGTAAATCATATATTATATGATTTCTTTATATGAAATGTCCAGAATAGGCAGATACATAGACAGAAAGCAGATTAGTGGTTTCCAGGGTATGGCAGGAGGGGGCATTGGAGCCATCGCAGAAGTATGGGGCTTCTTTTCAGGGTAAAAGGTTCTGGAATTAGTGGTAATGGTTGTATAACCTTGTGAATACACTAAAAATCACAGAATTGTATACTCTACAATGGTGATTTCCGTTATGTGAATTATATCTCAATAAAAAATATTTTAAAAAAATCCCACATTAACGTTGAATGCATCTGCTATTTCTCTCTAATATTCTTCCCTCTTCCCTCAAAAACCAAAATAAAATAAGCGTTTCTGTTAAAACTAATAAAATACTACTTCTTTAACAACAACAAAAGATTAAGTAGAAGAGCTAGGAAAACTCTTAATCACATGATTGGCTGAGAAAAAAAAATAAGTGGAGTGGGAATGAGGACTAGGAAAGCAAAGTCAGGATTAGACCACAGTAAGAATTACTAACGAAGTAAGGGTAGGATTTATGTGAAAAGAGAATGGCTAGGGGACCAGGGAACAGGCCAGGGCTCAGACATAAGGGTCTGGGTGACATTTCCTAGTCCCAGCTCTCAATGACCATGTGCTAGATGAGTGAGTGAATTATGCAGAACACATACTGTGTAGTTAGTTGAACTGCTTTGTTTGGACACAGCTGCCTGGTACTTGGCCATCCGATCCTTTATGGAGGTTTCTGAGAGGCGTGGGAGTTCCAGATTTCGCCTACTCTCATTTTTCTCTGAGTTGAATGAAGAAGATGACAACTGTCCTGGAAACATCCAAATAATATGTTTTATTAGGAGATAAAATGTGATCCAAATGATTTCTAGATTCTAAATTTTGGGCTATTGTAATCTAATGGCCAATTTCTTCTATTACAAATACAAAGAAGGAAATTAGGAATATAATTGTCATTTATAAAGTAATATTCACTCACTTTCCTAACATTAAAAGGAGAATCTTTACCATAATTGAGCACTGCATATTTTAGAGCTCAGTGCTGTTTTAATTTGCATTTCTTTGATTACTAGGAGGCTGATAATTTTCCTGTGTTTACTAATGTTTCTTTTGTAAAATGCCTACATATGCCCCCTTCATAATTCCATACTCTCAAGGTGTTAAAGTTACCACTGGAAATATATGATAACCAATCTTTTTTTTTTCCCCCAATTTTAAAGCAGTCACTGTTTATTAACTGAGAAGATTACAAAAATAATCATGGTAGACACCATAGTTCATCCTTTAAAAACAAAAGAAAATAGAGACCAGGCCTCCCTGTCTCCCAGGCTGGGCTGGAGTGCAGTGGCCCGATCATAAGTCACTGTAACTTCTAACTCCTGGGTTCAAGGAGATCCTCCTGCCTCAGCCTCCCAAGTAGCTGAGACTACAGGAGCATACCACAACGCCTTGCTAATTTTTAAATTTTTTGTAGAGATAGGGTCTTGTTCTTTCACCCAGGCTGATCTCAAACTCCTGAGCTCAAATGATCCTCCCACCTTGGCCCCCAAAAGTGCTGGGATTAGAGGTGTGAGCCAGGTGTTTGGCCAGTTCATCCTTCTAATAAGCCTGATGATCTGGTCTTCTCTGTTGCCAGCATCTCCACCCTCTACAAAATGGTGGTCTTTTTCTTCATTCCACCTTGAGGAGAATTTGAAGGACCATAGGAAGATACTTCTTTTTGAAGCATATTTCTAATAGTACAGATCTCATGAATCAGATCCTTCATGCAGCTGATACCATATTTATGAAGAGATCAGGTATTCAAAGTGTTATCTGTCAAGACAATTTATTTCTTATTGATTTTGCCAAAACCATGTTTACCTACATGCAAAATATTGTTCTACAAACCTCAGCATGTTAACTGAAGCCTTGTTGAGCTTAACAAAGCTTCTATTGACGATATGGTGAAGGAGAAGCTGTAACACCTTTCCAACCTTTGGATTAACACCACTGATACCTCTTATTCTGATGACAAACGCCAATTTGGGTTCTGCAGGCACACGGAAGTTGCCAGCTTTTCTTGCCATCCCAGCAATTTGAACCACAGTTCTGTACATCTGCCTGTGTTCCTTGTGATAATGCCTAGCGTTGTCATAGATAAGCTTCTTCCTTGCCTTTCGAAGCATCTTTTGGGCAAACTTCTTTCTCAGGCACTAGACCTTCAGCCTGGCAAAATTCCTTCACTTTTTCTTAAGGGTTCTGGCACAGCGGGAACCTTCGTTTTCTTCTTTTTGACACCCTCATGGTTCCAGCCAGAAAAGAACAGGATAACCAATCTTGATAGGGGACATAGCCCATCTATTGAAGCCTTCAAACCCCAGGTGAGTATGGAGCCAAAACTGACTGTACCAATTCACCTGTAAGCCCCCAAAGGTACCCTTTGGTTACCACTAACAAGGATAGATTAAAAATATAAGAAATGCCATTTATTGAGAGCAATAAGATTTGAGAACGGCTTGTATAACAGACAGACTTCCTTTTAGTTTGTGTCAATCTTCCTTTAAAAGCATTGGCTTTGAGTCCAAAAGGAATTGCTACTAATGAGTACTTCCTAGAGGACTTCACACACATGGAATTCCCTGCTTACCTGGGCCTATTTCCAAGTCATCCAGAGAATAGCTGTTTTCAGAGATCCTCCTTCCACCAGCACTTCGGCTTTGGGCCCGAAGAATCTGTTTGGAAAACAAACCCAACGATAAGCTTTGCAGAGAAGATGGTTAATCTTGATGCAATGTTCAAAAAGGAAGCTTGCAAATCTCCTTTATAACTAAAATCCAGAAGAGATTAGATTTATATTTGTTTGTATATTCCATAGATTTTTAAAAGATACTATAAATATCAAGCACTACATAGTCACAGGTGCCCAGGGAAAAATAAGTAACTCTATATAGGTAATGCTCTCTGCTAATGATCACCGCTTAACTAGCAAGCTTTGTAATTTAGACATTGGAGGGGGAATCCTCACATCCCAGATGATAATGACATGTCCTTCCAAACTGCCAAGCCCTGATGGCAGTATCTGCTGTTTCCTTTCTCCTCCCACTTTATCCCTGCTGCTACTGCCTTGGTTCAAGTCTTCATCATCTTTTCCCTGGACTATTGCATTACATCTTTTTAACTGGTTCTTCTTCTTCCAATTCAGTCTGTATGATGCTGCTATTATCTCAAATAATACAAAGTAATTATCCCAAAATATAAATCTATTAATATTTTATTTCCCTGTTCAAAACTCTTTCAGAATTCCCAACCACTCCTTGAATTAAATCCAAAGTGCTTAGTATGTCACAGAAGTCCTGTTCTAGATTTGGTTCCTACCTACCCAGCTTCCTCTCTAGGTATTCCCTCCCTCATCCTTTACCCTCTAGGAAAAGCAAATTGCAGTGAGGTCCCTGATACTGTAAATGAGGTTCCTTCTACCCAGATTATCTTTTGTCTTTCTGTTGTCTAGCAAATACCTGTTCCTTTAAGATTCAGTATAAGCAATATGAGGTCTGACCTACCTCACCTACATGAATTTAGGTAATCTTTTCTCTGTTCCTGTGGCATCTGGTCACACTTCTGTTACAATGTTTATCAAACTGTTATGACTGTCCCTCTACTGGACTGTAAACTCACTGAGAGAATAGACCATGCCTTTTCATCCACATATTTCCAGGACTTAAAAAAAAGCGGATGGTACAGATTTTTTGAATACAGTATTTCATGATTCCTATAAATCATTATATTTATATTGCTCACATCTAGGGTAGATCTCCAATTAAAGTCATAAATTATAATTTTTAAGACTAGAAAAGTAACTCAAGAGAAAGCTATTTAGTGTCAAAGAATATTCGCAGACATAGTAAACAGGGCGCATGTCATGTTTATTCAGCTTGTAATGAGAGCCTTCAACCAGATTCTATCATTCAAATCTCAATTTATTTCCAGGTAACTTGAAATTATAAAGATATCTGAAATCCAGTATGACAGAAGATAAGAATAAAACACTTAGCACCCTTTTGAATTCAACATTAGTAAATAGTTATTAAACCTTTAAGTTCAACGGTCTAATCAACTTAATAATAAAGTTTAAGAAAGTAAACTTTGGTGGCTCACGCCTGTAATCCTAGCACTCTGGGAGGCCGAGGCGGGAGGATCACTCAAGGTCAGGAGTTCAAAACCAGCCTGAGCAAAAGTGAGACCCCGTCTCTACTAAAAATAGAAAGAAATTAATTGGCCAACTAAAAATATTTAGAAAAAATTAGCCTGGCATGGTGGCACATGCCTGTAGTCCCAGCTACTCAGGAGGCTGAGGCAAGAGGATTGCTTGAGCCCAGGAGTTTGAGGTTGCTGTGAGCTAGGCTGACACCACGGTACTCTAGCCCAGCAACAGAGTGAGACTTTGTCTCAAAAAGAGAAAAGAAAAGAAAAGAAAACATGTCACTTCAGAAATCAGAGCCAAGGATTGGTTTGTTTGTACCACACCAAGAAGAATAGTTTCTTACAAATTCAGTATACATTTACTATAATTTATCTTCAGTCAGCTTAGCTATTTATATTAGTGAGTCTATTTTTAATAAAAACTAAAATAATCTGTAGCAACTCTAACCTTGCCACATCATACTCAGGCCAGTGGCACTAACATCAACTTCATCCCTACGACCCACAGGCTCTTGCTCTGGGAGCAACCCCCATCTGAAAATGAAAATCATCAGTCAAGGAGGAAAGATAGGTGTGGCAGGATACCCTGCATCTACAATTTTTGTTTTGTTTTCAAATACTTCTCATTTGCTGGTCATTAGAATAAAGAAAATTTCACAGATTTATCACAAATCCTGCTGTACTATAAGATAATCACTACAAAAATTAGAATTCTCAGGACTCAAAAAGGGAGAAAGGGAGATATACTTTTTTTTCTTTCACCAAAAGGAAATGCATTCTGCATTCTTAATACAGGTATTTACATTCTGTCAAAGGTAAAGTTGAAGTACAATTCCAAGAATATGTGTTACATGTTGCAACCTGCAGAGAGCTCAGTTGTCTGTTTAGTTCTAGTTACATATCCCTTTGCAGTTCTGTGTGAATTCTCTGCACTAGTGTTATTGGAAGCATGGACATTTAGAACCAGAACACACATCCTGCCAGAGCAAAGGCTTTCTTTGCTTTTAGATGCATACAATTTCCCATCTTTGCTAGCTTTTTATTTAAATCCCTGTGTTAAATAAAATAAAGGCCTGTGTGTGTTTTTTTTTTAAAGCCCTTTGATCCATAGAGCTATCAATACTCTGAATTATTTTCTTTCAAGTACTAAAAAAGTGAATGTGCAAAGCTATTTGGTCTTAGAACTGTCTGAAATTCTGTTATACTTGACTGTGGTTCTGAGGAGCTCTGAGATAAAACAGCTTTTAATGAGATCCCAGGTGAAGCACTGAGCGTTACTTTCAATACCTTTCACTTCCAGACCACTCAACCATTAAGAATAACAAGATTTCAAAGGCATTAAGATGAATTTTATGATCCACATTTCACAAGTGGTAATCTGTACTACAGGAAGAAGGAGAGGTTTCCTCCAGTTTTTCTCAAGGAAGTAAAGGAGCACAAAACATAAACACACAACAGGAGTTCTGATACCCAAAATATTCTTCTGTAATAGACTTTTTATTACATTTCAGTACTTTTTACTCAGACATTTTAGGGAGCCTTAATCATTATGATGTCAAGGAAAGAGAAAAAGACAAGACACTCTAAGATTTTCTGGAATTTCCTAAGGCTTGGCCTCACCCCACCCCACAAGTCCTCCTTTCTGTCAGCTGACTGTAACTCTCATTAGTGTGATGCCTCTTAAATATTTTCTGTAAATCCACAAATCAAACACATCAAGTACCAATAAGAGGATAAGAGTTTGGGGCTTTTAGTCTGTAGTCTGCACAATTTCTTCTTTCTGTAATTTTTTAAAACAAATAAAGTAAGTTAGGTTCTAAATAAGTAACAAAGCAGGATTTCCTGTCTCCTCTACCTCTATTTTCAGGAAAAATTCTCTTTAAAAGCTGATTCTCAACATTTCAATTTACTGAGAGTCTCCTACCTTACTCAGCCATTTCCATCAACCTTTCAACTTTGACCTTCCTTTAGACTCTTTCATCCTTCCAAGATGGAAAAGGATGGCTTTTAGGGGAAAATGGAACTTTGCTGAATTAGGTGCATGGAGATCATGAGGTATAGATAAAACCTAGCCTTCATTTCTCAAAGTACTGGAGATAAAAATTTCCTTCTTCAAGAAGAAGGAAAAAACGGAGTTCATTTAAGTAAAATAATACACATAGAGCACTAATCTCCAGGTGGCAGGATTTCTCTACATT
Organism: Cheirogaleus medius; assembly: GCA_008086735.1. Classification (NCBI taxonomy): domain Eukaryota; kingdom Metazoa; phylum Chordata; class Mammalia; order Primates; family Cheirogaleidae; genus Cheirogaleus; species Cheirogaleus medius. The sequence continues at coordinate 19,990,264 of VBSM01002616.1, read as the reverse complement.
TTCCGTATTTCCAAGCACTCTATAAAAATTACGTGTTAGTCTTACAATTAGGAAAAAAGAAAAGGAAGGAGAGTAATATTTCATATCTATTAAATTAATATAAATAGATAAAAGTGATAAAAACCAAATGCTGATGAAGCTTTGGAGAATGTGTCCTTAGATTGTGCTAGTAGTGTTAGAAAATAGTACTGTCTTTGAGAACAAACTGAAAATATGTAAGAATAAATCAATCATATCTTTTGATGTAAGAAGAATGTTTAATGAATTACATCTTTTTTTCCAACCCCTTCCCACTCAAATTACATCTTTTGACCATGATAATATCACTTCAGTAATATACTCCAAAAGAAGATAAAAACAAAACATTTCTGCCAAGATGCTTAGAGCTTTTCTATATGCTAGAAAAGAATCTAATTATTGGAGAATGATTAAACAGTATAATGAAATATATTACCATAAAAAGAAAACTATATGAACTAGGAAGATACATAGGAAAGTGTATATGCAAAAGACCAACCAAAAAATAAAGAACACAAAACAATGAGCACACAGTGACCAAAACTATGTAAAAACTAGTTATGTAATGATAAGGATCAATAAGGCTCAAGAGACTTGTACACAATTGATAAGAGTGTGTGTGTGTGTGTTGTTCAGATGACTATTTAATTTACATAAGAAATAAAAAAAAGTTCTAAACCCATAAGCTTCTAGAGTTTTAGTACAAATTTCTTGCATTTCAATGTATATCTTCTGTTCATTGCCCTGATGCTTTTCAGTTAAACATAAAATGTGGGAAGAGGGAGAGCTAATGTCTTTGAGAATACAGTAGTTATGTTTTCAATTTTTCCCAGTTCCCTTAGATTTCAAAGACATGTAGGGCCATGCTAGTTGTTTCTATTCAATAAACAGTTATGTTAATTAATATCCATGAAGATAGTGTTATACGGTAGGAGTACTAAATTTCAGTCCTGTTCTCATTTAATTAGCCACATGACGTTGGGCATATCAATTAACTTCTCTGATCTCATCTGTTCTCATTTGTTAAACTGGGATTGTAATATCCTAACTAAGAGCAGTGAGCTGGATTAAATAACCTCTTAAAGTCCCTTATGGTTCTAGGATCTATATGTCAACAATTTTGATGGGGATTTCTCACTCATTGTAACTCATTGATGAGTTAGAAAGCTGGAGGAAATGACTCTTTAATATATTCATCTGGATATATACCTATGTTGTCTAATTCAGGAGTATAATAGCTGGAAGACAGTGGTGGCTACATTAGTAGTTGAGGGGGCCAGAATGACTTCATCTGCCCTCCAAATATCACTGTGGCATTTCTTTTTTCTAGTAATGGTAATAGGTTACATTAATTCATCTACTATACACTCGCTCATAGAAATCAGAACCATCATATTCAACTAAACCACCTGACCAGAATACCCTATCTGACCTGAATAAGCTATCTATTCACCAAAGATAGAGAATAAGTTATTTGAGTTCCTTTTACTTAATAAATACAAATTATTGACCACTGGGGGATAAAAACATGCTCACTTTGAAAGAAATTATAGGCTGGGGAGTGTATAGATTCATATATGACTATTATATGGAGCATGATATAAGCTCCCAAAAAGAAGTAAAAAGAAAATTCTGTAGGAAGAGGAGAAGAGTGAAGTTAATTTTATTTGGAAGAGATTGAGGTAAGGCTTCACAGTCTTGACAGACCTTCAGGAGTAAGATTCAAAAGGTAGCACTTGGGGGATGGACATGAAATTGAGAGAATGAGGAGTAATCCAAGGTTTGAGTAAAAGATCGTCTATGAAACTAGAAAGATAGGTTGAGCTCAGACTGTAGAATACCTCAATATTAAATATGGATTACTTTTGAGACCTCAAAATTTCCTGATCAAGGGTAACATAATTTACAACTATGTTTAGAAAAATAAATAGCAACGGTGTGGAGAAAGGATGGGAAGAAAGAAATGAGAGGCCAATGAAGAAAGTTGTAGCAATACTCTAGGCAAGATGTGATATGGCCAAACAGTGGAACCAGATATGGGACCACAAAGAACATCCATACCTGACAGATGTTTAGAGGGTGGGCTTATTTAGAGGGCTTAATAAGTGACTGACTTGGGGAGGAGGAGGCAGTCAGGGAAGAACTGATTCCTAGACTTATAGATCAGAAGACTGGGTGAATCATGATGCTTTAAAGGACAGCAGGGGTAGAGCAGGTTTTGGTTGGTAAGATGATAGATTCTATTTTAGCTTTCTTGAATTGGAGGGCTGAGGGATATTCACAAAGAGCAGTCTGATCTGGCAGGAATTCAGAAATATAGGGCTGAAGCTTGGGTTAAGATTTCAGGATTAAAATCTAAAGTTGGGAACCACATCTTAGAGTCAAGGAAACAGATGAGACTACACAGGGAAAGAGAAAAAGACAAAGCGGAGACCAGGAAGAGAAGTGGACAAGAACAGAATCCATCTCAGACAAAAGGGAGCAAGAGACACTAAGTGGAACTCAAGCCAGTCAACTTCACCTCCTGTGCAGGGGGGAGGGGGGCATAGGCAATATACATAACCGTAATATTTGTACCCCCATAATATGCTGAAATAAAAAAAAAGAAAGAAGAAAAAAAAAACCACTTCACCTCCTGTAAATAACTCTGATAAAAAGATTTAGGAGGATGAGACATTAGACCATGCATTTCCATTGACTATGTGCTCCTTCATCCCACTCCCCTAGTTAGTTGAGATTCAGTCTGGTTCTCTAAAATTCAATTACAGAACCAGAGTGACACAATTTGCACCCATCGTATTCATTTTGAAGTACTCATTTGCTAACTCTGATATATACATTCTTGCATAATCCTGCCCCTGAAAGGATTTCTGGTGCCCTTAGCATATTTCTCAGAGCTTCCTTACAAAGATCCAACTAGGTAACTTCTTGATGAAAGCCTTATCCCTATTAAAGCTGAAATTAAGTTAACAATAACCATAATCTAGTTTCAAGCTGATTAGTTATTTCTTAACCTAAAGTAGACAAAAACTTTTCTTGACAGTTTGAAATATTAGATAAAACTTTTAAAAGTAATCTAGACTGTTTTCAACATGGATAATGATGCTTGGATAGAAACAGCTATAAAAAAACCAAGGGTGGCTATGCTTTGAACTCCCTAAGCAGTTCATTAATAAATAACTAATCAGGAAATAAAAAATGGTACACACACAAAAACAACCAAACCTAAAGAAGCCCAGATGAATCTCAGAACTCTTCCATCTTCCTATACCTTTAGCAATCAAGTTGCCCAGTGCCATCAGCGATCCAGTAGGATCTTTACATAGGGAGTATGGAGAGACTCTCCCGCCAGGCATAAAGAGATAGGCTTGTTGTGACCCATCTCTCCCTAGACATTTATGAGAAAAAGTTTCTCACCAGGTCCTTACACATAATCAGCATTTTTGTTTGCTGCAGTCCCAGTCATTTCCTACCTTAGGCCAGTTTTGACACGCACCAGCCTTTTGCACTGAATCTACATTGTGTGTGCTGGCATGACATCAGCTATCCTGCCCCTAGCAGGGTCTGTGAGGAGGAGACTTACAATGGTGCTTTGAGTCACAACAAAGCCCCTTCCTCTCTATTTAAAGATTTCTGACATTTTTCCCTTCTATTTAAAATTCTTCTTCCTATTTAAATAAAAGAAACATTTTATTAAAACCATAAAGGGGAAAGAGGGAGTTGGCATGACTAGAAAACTAAAAACCTAGAGGGAAGAGTTTCAGAAAAGTTACAGAACTGCTTTGTGGTTACTTACATCTCTTGCCAGCTGGTTTTAAAGTAGAGCTAAAGCTCATGTACAGAAAAGATAGAACAAATCTCCAAAAATTCTTTCTGTGTCTTCAAACATGACCTCAAACACTCAAGAACTTTTCTAATTCCAAGCAGAGAAGTGACTGGCACTGCAAGTTATGGGAAGGAATTGACAATGCCAAACCTAACATGACTGAGGACTACAGGATGAGTTATCTATATTTTTTTAATCTCAGAAAGAATGCTTCAAACTATTTACAGATATAGGGATTTGAGCCAAATATTTAGCTTAAAAAAATCGAGCTTTCCCATCTAGATGGAATCTAGAGTAAATGATGGCTTTGCTCCCCCTCAGATCTGTTTATTTCATTATAATGACTGTTGTAACAAACCATCCCTGTGTACAAAGCCAGATATGTAGGAAAGTATGAGAAAATTGGAAAAATTTACCAGATCTGTGGCCTCTGGATTGTGTTATAAGTCACCAGCATATGTAACTCATTTTCTAGTTAAGTAATTCCCTCTGGGGACTCGGTCTGCAATCCACATGAAGGATCAAATTTCATTAGCAGTTGTAGGAAAATGCAACCCGTGCATTTGCAAGTCAAAACTCCTGAAAGATATAGCTAGTCTGGCTATCTTCATTGATTTTTCCTGGGAGAGGATTTTAGCTGATAGAAAACATTTGTTGGAAGGCACAGATGAGGAAGTTGAGAAGAAGAGAAGGGATTCAGCTAGCAAAGAGACAAGTAAGCCTCAGTCTTAATGTTAAACTCTGGCCTTAACACTCAGTCTGCAGCTGTGTCCAAGCAGAGAGAGATTCAGCAAGTAATTCCACCCCCAAAGCTCCAAATGACAAAAGGCACAGGAAGACAAATTAAAAGGGCAAGTGTACAAGAACACACAATCCAATCAGTATCAAATGTTCTTCATTTCTAGATATTTACTTGAATCTCTGTGTGAGCTGGATTTAACATAAAATTAGGTTGCAGACTCACAATTCTTAGCATCTACGTAAATAATTCTTTTGAGACTTATTAACTCATCTAACTCAATCAAAAGACAAACTGACCACATATTTGCCTCTATTCAAAATGTCTAAATTAGAAAAATAGCTTTGTTTAGAACTTGAATTGACTTTCTCAAGTTTTAAACCCTCCCAAGTCTTACCTTGGTTTGAGTTGGTTCACCTTTCTCAAACATCATCTTTAGCCTGTTCAGTGGAACATTGTATTTCTCTATTTTGCCTGAAGCTTCTGTGTTTTCACTGATTTCAGATTTTTCTACTTCATGCCTAGATTCTCCCAGACAATTTTCCATTTTTTTACTTTCTGTTGAGTGGTCTTTAAGATCCTCACTGTCCTTGATGCGGGGATACCGATGCTGAACGTGGGCTTCAGATGACCCGAATTTTGGTCTGGGTTGAATTTGTTCCTCTTGATCAGCTTCGGCTCCAGAAGCAGTGTTGCTTGTCACTTGAGCAGGAGGATGGTCGACTCTGTGCCTGATCTCAGTGCTGCTGTTTCGAAGAGAGTCCGTGTGAGACTCTGTTCCCAGCCCTGGGTTCTCCCACTTCTTCTTTAACACGGTCAGGGTCCCCTTTCTAAAGTGCTGGGGAAGATTCTCAGTGTTCTAGAAGAACAAGAAGTAAGTGCCAGTTATAACTTGCCTGCTGAAACGTTCAAACATGTTGTTCTTTGTAAAATGAAAGTTAAAACTCCAAGCTGCTCTTGGTCCACTGCTGTTTCAGACAGCTGTGAACAGTTACAGCCTTGCCACATGGAGAAAGCATCCACCCCAGGAGAGGGAGAGGGGAAAAGAGAAAAAGTCAGGAGCTGAAGCAGGAAGTGATAAAACAGGATAGCCTTATAAGGACAAAATGAGAAGGCGAGCCCAGCTCTAATGATAGTTGCATGGGAGACAAGAGATTTTTATCCAAAGATTAATGGGGAAAACAAGAAAGAAAAAGCAAAATACCAGGCGCTTTAAACACTGTAACTGTGCACTAACAAAAGTTCATCATTACCTGCTTTTTTTTTTTTTTAAATGAAACAAAGATGCAGCAAAGCTGAAACTATGCAAAACCAATAATTATGGGTGGGAACATCAAAAACTGAAACTATTTGTAGAAACCTAAAGAAGTCACCAGACTTTTCCAAGTATTTGCATAAATATTTAGTTATATCTGACATAATTTACATGCATATATATGAACAGTCAAATTTTATGTTTACATAAGAATCCTTTTTTTTCTTGTTCTACATGTTTACCCATGTATAAAGTCTTAGTTATCAGAAAATTCACTGTTTTACAGATCCTTTGGTTGAAAAATATGCAGGCTTCAAATGAAACTGCCACCACCACTCACTTTGATGATCAAAGGCCACACATTTACACGTCTAAGAGACCAGCTTTTACCTGGGTCCAAAATGGAATTAATTTATACAGAAGACAGATTGAAAACAACCTGGAAATTGCCTATTATTGTTGTTCCACAATAGAGGAAATATGCTTGCTGAAGTAAAATTAAATGCTCGTACTTTGAAAGTACTGTACTCCTAAATAAACTGAACAGCACCACCTTCCCAACAAACTGCAAACTCCAATACCTTCTTATTCTCCATTCCTGCAGTCTGTGACTCACCGGTCTTTCAACTAAGAAAGAAAAAAACAAACAACCTAGGCCTGAAAGACTTCAGGGAATTAAACAGGATTAGCAGCTATATTGGGAATTAAGTCTCTCACCCTGTTACTCTTCTGAATACACTATGAGAGCCACTTCATCAAGTAGCAACAAGGCTTGAAAAAAAAGTGATAGAAGAACAACCGCTTGATTCTAGCGTTTAAATCCTAGCTTACAAGATGATCCACTGAGGGAAGCACGTATTGTTCAGAGATCTAAGAAGCATAAAAAGTTTTCTTGCTGGAAAAGAGAGAATTAAAAATCAGCTCCAGAAGCTGGTGCTACCTTAACTGCCAGCAGCACTCTTGGCTTTGCATATCTCGTGCCACACAATGGATGAGTCACCTAGGCCTCCCACTCCACCTGCCCTACCTTGCCCACACAGGAGCCCTGAGAAGCAAAGTGGCATTGTACCTTGGGAACTAGACACTACTTTTCTCAGATACATATCATGTGACCAAAGTATACTTAATGACATGGAAAGATGCTCAGAAGATACTTTTGAGTGGAAAAAGCAAATTGTAAGACAGCATGATCCCATTTTATAATATGCATGTATATTTATAAATATAAGCAGAGAAAAGTAGTCTAGAAGAAAAGACATCAGGATGTTAACAGGTTATCTCTGGACAATGGATTATGGGCACTTGTATTTTCCTTTTACAATAAATGTGTATTCATTGTATAATATGAATGAATGCAAAAGTTACACATCACCTTCATATCACAAAAAGCTTCTACAGAATATTAAATAATTTTGATGTTACCGTAAGCAGCTTGAAAATTGTCATTTCTACTTTATTTGTGATAACCATAAAAAGAGAGATTTGTGTAGGGGTACCTGTGGTGTTCCAAACAAGTACTAGGTGGAAGATACCACTTAGGGGGGCATTTCAGGAGGAGTAAGTATTCTCTTTTATTATTAAAAGGAGGGGGCTCTTAAGGATAAGGTAAGGATTGCTGGGGATGGGGGAGGCAAGAAGGGGCAGGGCAGTGTGGTCTGATAGCACTGAAGGCCCCATCCCCTTAAATCACTCCCAGGAGCACTGCCCAGATCATGGTAGTTGTCCAAATCTTTAGGACCTAAGGCAATCAAAGGAAAAAAAGAAAAGTTACAGAACAAAAACAATAGCTAAAAGCAGTTTGGGCAACACAATCAAGAGTATTAGACTGATAAAACCTGGGTTATCATTGGATAATAGGTTACAGATCACTTATATTTTCTTCTCTTTCTTTATCTGTATTCTTTTTTTTTTCTTTTTTTTGAGACAGGGTCTCGCTCTGCAACCCCGGCTAGAGTACAGTGGTATAATCATAGCTCACTGCAACCTCAAACTCCTGGGCTCAAAAGATCCTCCTGCTTCAGTCTCCCAAGTAGCTGAGACTACAGGCACATGCTACCACACCTGGCTAATTTTTTCTATTTTTAGAAGAGACGAGATCTCACTGTTGCTCAGGCTGGTCTTGAACTCCTGAGCTCAAGCGATACTCCCTGCCTACGCCTCCCAGAGTGCCAGGATTACAGGTATGAGCACCCCTTCTGCTTTTAAAATGAAGATATCCTTGCAAAGATTTCAACATTATAGCTCATTTGACTGAGCCTCTTCATTTTACAGGTGGAGTGGCTAAGACCCAAAGAAGGAAAAGGACTTATCCAAGGACATACATTTCAGAGTCGCATCCCAATTTCGAGTCAAATGCTCCAGCAGGAAGGACACTGTGTTGGGTCTCTTGGGTTTGATCTGGATTCAGGCAGCCAATTACGGTCCAGAGGCAAGAACTGCCAAGATTCTCAGCTCGCTGGGCAGAATGAACAGTGTGCTGGATATCACTTTGAGAAAGGAGGCTGTGGTAGTGTAGCAACAAACATGGCCCTTTAACCCCACTGCCTTATTCTAGGAAGATACTTAGGAAAAAGTTAAAACCTTGATACAAATGATATCAAGAATTTCACTTTATTCTGTGCTTCCATTCCCAGCTTAGAACAGTAGAGACTATAGAGAGAGTAGAAAAAACAGTAAGAGACTATAACTCAGGCAGGTTTTGGGAGATGACTGGCACAGTGGTTGATTATGGTTGATCACCATTGTGAAGTGTGGCTGGAGGAGTAGGGAGGGCCACTGATTTAATAATAATTGTCACCACTTACTGGGTGCCTACTTTGTCGAATACCACACTACATGTTTTAATGTAGTCTCATTTATTTTTCATGATAGCCTTGTAGTTTCCAGAAATTAAGAAACTTGCCCAAGGTCACTTGGCTGGATGGAGCTAGGTTATACAAATATTTCATAATACATGTTCATGGTAGAGAAAACTGATAAAGGGCTGGGTGAGTTTGAGACCAGCCTGAGCAACAGTCAGACCTCGTCCTACTAAAAATAGAAAAATTAGCTGGGCATGATGGAGGCACATGCCTGTAGTCCCAGTTACTTGGGAGGCTGAGGCAGGAGGATCTCTTGAGC
>VBSM01002616.1:19951995-19967937 GCA_008086735.1 Cheirogaleus medius | reverse complement strand
AAAAAAAACATGTCCAAAATATCTTTGACATTTCTCCTATCAAAAGGTAGAGTCAAACCCCTTTCCCCCCAAATATGAGCCAGCCTAGTGACTCACTTCTAATGAGAGGATGTGGCAAAAGTGATAGTGCCTGGCTTCTGAGACTAGGTAATAAAGGGCAATGCAGCTTCGAACTCCCTTCCTTCTTTGTTCCCTCCCTCAGTCTCTGGACGCTTGCCCTTGGAACCCAGTCACCAAGCCAAACAGCCACATGGAATGGCCACGTGTGTTTCAACAATGGCCCCAGCTGAGATCCCAGATGACAGCAAGCATCAACCGCCTGACTTGTGAGTAAGTGAGCCTTTGGATGACTATGGCTCCCAGTCTTTGGGCCACCTGGCTGATGCTGAGTAGAGTAGAGATACGCCCTACCCAAATTGGAGATTTGTAAGCAAAAAGAAAAAGCTGTCATTATTTTAACCCACTAAGTTTTGGAGGTTTTTTGTTTTTTTTAATTAAGAGATGGGGTCTTGCTATGTTGCCCAGGCTGGAGTACAGTGGGTATTCACAGGCCCATTCATAGCACACTTCAGCCTCGACCACTTGGTCTCAAGAGAGTCTTCTGCCTTAGCCTTCTGAATAGGTGGGAATATAGGTACATACCACCTTGCCTAGCTTGGAGACTTTTTTAAAACATAGCAATATATAACTGGAATACCCTGTTATTAACAATACCCCAGGTGATTCTTAAGATCAGCAAAGTCTGGAGATCTAAACTACACTGTTAAGTTCCTTGAAGTCAGGGATTAAGTCTTAATAGCTTTCTAGCTTTCTGTCCCCCTTTTCTGAAATATCTTCATTGATTTTCTTTTCTTGATAAGAATAATACATGTTTGACATAAAATTACAGCAACATAAAATATATAATGTAGAAGCAAAAAGGGCTCTGCAGTTTTACTCTGACCTCCACTCTACCTTAAGTGATTACCAAGGTTAACTGTTTGGAAAGGCACCACATGGCAGGTGCTTAATGAATTTGTTAGTGAAGAAAAGGTGACATTGTTAATTACAGAAGCCTCCTATTGATATTTAGCTATGTCCTAGATACAGCTTTCAGAAATTACTTTCTTTAAATCTTTACCGTCTTTCTTATCATAAATGTGCAGTATTTTCCTATTAACAAACTCTATTTACTAGTAGCTAAGCCTACCTCCTGCCATAGGCTCCTCCCTACTATGGCATCTCTACTTGAGTGAAGTTGATGTGTTTGCCATTGCTGGTACATTATTTACATATGCCATTCTTTGAACATTTGTTGAACGTCTACAATATTCCAATCACTGTGTTACACACTAGGGATATAAAATAAGCAGGAAAGGGGCCTCATATCAAAGAACTCATGGACTACAGCAGGAGTCAGCCAAATTTTAATTAAAGGGCCAGATATAGCTGGGCATGGTGGCATGCACCTGTAGTCCCAGCTACTCAAGAGGCTGAGGCAGTAGGATCACTTGAGCCCAGGAGTTTGAGGCTGCAGTGAGCTATGATGACACCACTGCACTCTACCCTGGGCAATAAGGTGAGACCCTGTCTCAAAAAATAAATAAAAAAAAAAAAATAAAGGGCAAGATAGTAAATATTTTAGACTTTAAGGGTGATAAGGTCTCTGTTGCAACCACTTAACTCTGACATTGTAGCACAAAAGCAGCCATAGACAATACACAAAAGGGCATGGCTGTGTTTATTAAACATGCAGTCAGTGGGCTACACTTTGTGTAGTTTGCACTGTTCAGTGGAACTTTATACAATGATGAAATGTCTCTGTGCTGTTCATTATGGTAGCCACAAGCAACAAGTAGTTATTGGGCACTTGAAATGTAACAAGTGCAGCTGATAAAATTAAATAACATTTAAAATTCAGTTTAATTAATTTAAACTTAAATAGCCACATACATAGTGGCTACCATATTGGAAAGTGCAGGCAGACAGTGCACCTAATGTTCCCTTTAACCAAATCAAAACTTGCCTCAAAACTCATCTCAGCCGGAGAGGATTAGCTCCTGCCCACAGTGCTCACTCCCTCTCTTAATTTGTATCCAGTCCTCACTCCTATTCATTTTGGACTTGCTGATACTTCGTTTTAAAATTATAATTATCTTTTGTGTTTTATAGTTACCTTTTGTGTTTGTAACTTTTCTTCCTCAAACTAAACAAAAATTCAAAAACAGAGAATGTGTCTTTGACTACTGCCTTCTCCATAGTGCCTTGTTTAGGGTTTGAAATCCAGGAGGTGGTCAGTAAAACCATTTTACATCATGTACTTCCTCCACCAATGGCCCTGACAGGTGGTAATGTGTGCTCCAGACAGATGGTCCTTTTGGACCAGGATCAGCACTTACTTGGAGAATATTTCTACAATAGCCGATGACTTGTTCTTGTTGACAAGAGAAAGTTCTTTGGCCGTTACCCTCAATGATAATGAAGTCCATTGCCGTCTATTAAATGGAGTTGATTCCATCTTGTCTACAGATACTGAAATACCTATGCAATAAAGAAAGTCAGAACGTTAGACACATACGAGGTTTCTCCAGCACCCAAGGATTGGCAGCAGTGTGGTACAAGTGAGAAAGCAAAAAGCTCTAAGCTTGCAGACCACACTCCTCTACCAGTTTTTCCCAAAACTGTGTAACCTTGGTCAAATGATTCAGTATCTTTGGGTTGTAGTTTCCTGTAAGAGGAGGAGGTTAGACCAGATGATCTCTAAGGTCCCTTCCAGTTTCATCATTTTACGACTGACCCCACTGTGCAAACATCAATTGACCTTTTCCTGAACTTAACTCTGTTCCAAAGTCACATTTGGAATGAAATATTCCCCTTCTCCTTTCTGAATTACATCCCAGGAGAGGCACAATCAGCATCTCAGTAGAACCAGGTCCAAATTAGGTTCTACCGACATTCAAGTTTCTTTTGGCTGCCCTGTCTCCCCAAGCTCTGTGGCACCGGCCACTCGGTGACAGGAGAGAGCTGGGGACACAGCGTGGTATGATAGCAGGGCTTTAAGGCAAGACATACTTGGGTGAAACTTGTAACTCTGTTACTTTGAACAAATTATGTAATCTTTTCCGTTTTAGTTTCTTCAGCTGAAAAATAAGGATAATACCTATTTTTATAGGGTTTTGATGTAGATTTAAGGAGATAATATATTTAAAATACTAGGCACGTTATACTAGTATTAAGAACATTTTAAGTGTAATATATTAACATTGGCTCTTGTTATAATTCTCATTAATTAAAGCTTTTAAAAATTGGGGAAAGTATAATATACTTTAAGTTCAGGAGATAAAACCTCTATACAAAATTCTTTTCTAAAATCCCTTTAAGCCAAAGAATACATAAAGCCATACCCTTGATATCATCTAGTTCCCCATCCATCAATCTGGATTGTTTGGTTATTTTTCCCCAGTAATTACCAAAGGAGTTCCAATCTTTGTCAAGAAGAGGCGAGATTAGAAATGAGTAAATAGTTTCCTTATTTGAAGAGTGAAAAATATAGATGAAAGTACTACTTGCAGCTCTCTTGACAACTGCAGAATATAACTGATGTGGTAGAATGTGCAGTTATCAGGTACTGCTCCAACAGCCTTGGCAACAGTAGAACACAAGTGTGCTTAACCGACCAACTTGGGCTGCCATTTCACACTAAAAGTTCTGACATGAAGGACTGACATTTTGTCCTGACATGTCAGGACAAAAGTCCTGACATGAAGTAAGTGATGGGCAACCCTAAGAGACCACACTACCTTTCCAATGTGTAATATTTGTTCTTCCAACTAAAGCCCCATCTGAAAATAATACTAGTTTTGTTGTTTTTGTTGATTTGTTTTTAATCCCCATGTTGGAAGGCAACATAGTACCCTCCAATGTACAGACAGATAAGTCTAAGCATGGGTTTGGCTTCATCGCTCAAAGCAAAGTTTCCCTAAAACTTAGATTTCTCATCCATAATAATAGTACTTATTTCATAGTATTCTTATGAGGAATAAATAAGGTAAAGAAGATAAGAACCCTGATACAAAATAAGTTAAGCAATAAATGTTAGTTTTTTGTATTATCTCTTCTTCATGGATGATCTTTACACATGTATTTTGAAATAAACCTGAATGTACCAAATAATATATGACACCTGTTTGTCTATCTGCTTTCCAGTATGTAACTGGCCAACCCACCAAACATTGTCAGCCTTTTCTCTAAGGAGAAAAAGACATGGAAGCTACAATCAATTCAGATAAATTTAATTATGTAAAAGCACAATAGTGACTCCATAAGCCAAGTTTGGGAAATGCTGACCAACACTATAAGACATTATTTGGTACAAATATGCTTCCAACATAGGTGTGGGTATAAATGTTGTCAGTTCTTCTACAGCAATCAATTCTGGATCAAAGGGGAAAAGAATACACAAGATATTTTCATAAATCTGTTTATTAAAAAAGGGGGCCGGGCGCAGTGGCTCACGCCTGTAATCCTAGCACTCTGGGAGGCCGAGGCGGGCGGATCGCTCAAGGTCAGGAGTTTAAAACCAGCCTGATCAAGAGTGAGACCCCGTCTCTACTAAAACTAGAAATAAATTAATTGGCCAACTAAAAATATATAGAAAAAATTAGCCGGGCATGGTGGCACATGCCTGTAGTCCCAGCTACTCGGGAGGCTGAGGCAGGAGGATTGCTTGAGCCCAGGAGTTTGAGGTTGCTGTGAGCTAGGCTGACGCCACGGCACTCTAGTCCAGGCAACAGAGTGAGGCTCTGTCTCAAAAAAAAAAAAAAAGGAAAAGCAGGCTGGGTGCAGTGCCTCAAGCCCCCAATAATCACAGCACTTTGGGAGGCCAACGTGAAAAGATAGCTTAAGGCCAGGAGTTCAAGACCAGCCTGAGCAAAATGGCAAGGTCCTGTCTCTACAAAAAATACAAAAATCAGCCAGGCATAGTATCACACACCTGTAGTCCCAGCTACTTGGGAGGCTGAGGCAAGAGGATCACTTGATCCAACGAGTCTGAAGTTGCAGTGAACAATGATGATGCCACTGCACTCTGGCCTGGGCAAAAGAGTGAGACCCTGTCTCAAACAAACAAACAAAAAAAAGGAAAAGCCTTAATTATTTTATTTGAAGGGCTGAGCATGATAAAGAAAAAGGAGTTAATCCCCAAGTCTAAGTCCATGGTTTTAATTACTCTTGGCCAGAAAACTAAGGAAAGTTAAAACATACACAGGTAGGAGAAGGACACCTTACACTCAGGAAATGAGGTGGCCCTCATCCTGGCCACACTTGTCTTCACAGAAGCATACTGTTATTTCCTAGCAATGTGATTAGCACCTATGAAACATATCAAGGCGAGAGTCAGTAATACGTGATTTTTGATAGACTCTGGTACCAGGTTACTGAATAACTATTTCCTACAAGACATAGGGAGAGACTCCTGTCCGAACGGTGCACATAATCTGTAGTACACAAATAATTATATCACAAGGCAGAATGTAGCTAGAGGAAATTAATGGTCTAGGAATTCAGAAGCTCATTTTCTGGCTTGGTGGAAGGGAAAGGAAAAGACATCAGATTGAATTGGGATGTACAGAATGCGTGGAATTTCAACAAAGTTAGGGTAGGAGGAAGAAAGTGCATCTCAGGCAGGAAAAATAGCATTAACACCTTTGGGGGGGTGAGTTAAACTCTAGGTACAAAAGAAGTTGAAGGTAAGGTAGGAAAAGACAGAATGAGGCCTGACTGGGAAGAGCCTTGAAAACCACACTAAAGAGTTTGGGCCACATTCCAATAGCAGAATATGAGTGAGTGAGCGGAGATGAGGTCTAGTCTTAATGTGCTATTCCTTAGCACATGCATGACCTTTACAGCAAATACAAAAAATAATTTCCCTGAACTTCAATATCCACATCTGGAAGATAAGATCTCTGTAGCGGATTACTTTGTCTCTATGGTGGAACACATAAAGTTTCTGAAAAAGTAAAATAATAAACATTATGCTTTATAAAAAGATTATCGTGCAGCAATGTGCAACTTACGAAGGAGAGAAAAGACTGGAGTCTAAATTACTAGTCAAGAATATCCTAAAACTGTCTAAGTAAGAGGTAATCAAAGTTTAAATTCTTAAATGACATTAGAGTAGGTGAGAATGGAAAAGTGGGAAGAGAGAATTGACAGCTCTTAGAATAAAATGGATTTATGGTAAGAGAAAGAATCAAACCTGGAGGACTAGAAGGCTGTTGTTGATGCTGTTGATGCCATTAACAGAGAGTAAATATAGTAAATATAGTAAATGACACATTTTGCTGTACACATGTTGAGATACACACATCAGCAAGAAAAATCCAAGTGATGCATAACAGGAAACTACAAATTTCAAAGTTAAGGTTAGAAATCAGACTCTTTGAGGGAAACAAACATTTTAAAACACCTACTTTATACAAAGCACATATCTCACTTAATCCTCATAACCACTCTACATGATTGGTTTTATTATCTCCTGTTTATGATAAAGAAACTGAGATTCAGCCATATTAAATAACTTTACAAAGATCACTTAGCTATAAAGTAGCAGAGCTGGGATTCAAACTCATAATCTGTTTGATTCCAAAGTCCATTTTCTTTCCACTACAAGTAATGAATAATGATTAAATCCACCTTTCACTGCTTTCAAAGGCTTGCATTAAAAGCATGGTATCTCCATCCACCGTGGTATCTCCACCCACCTGAGAGCAGATAAGAGTCCCATTTTCAGACTTTCAGACTCTAAAACCCCATTCTCTTAAGTCATATACATTCTACTACCAATTCAACTGTGAAGGAAGAACTGCTGGAGTGGTAGACAGTTGTGTGTAAGAGTTAAAGAAAATGGATGTAACAAAAATAACTCCAAGATTTTTAGCCTCAGAGATTGGAAGAATAGTGGTATAACAAACAATGAGTTACATATTATAGAAAGGGGAGCTGTTTGCTGAGAAGGAAAATGGCTTTAATTTTAGACACAAACTGCAGATTTTTTCATCAAGAGAGTAGCTTACAAAACAAGTAACTAAATCCCCTTTTTCACAGTGAGGGAACTGAGCCACATAAAGGTCCAATAATTTTCTCTAAGTCACCAGTTAGAGCTGGAGTTCTAACTCCCAGTTTAATGTTATTTTTCCAAACCAGGTAGCTGGAGGTGGGACAGCTAAACTGTCCTAGAGTGAGCTGTGGCCTGGAGATAAAGCTCTGTCAACAAAGGTCCTTGATAAGTTTAAGAGTGACTCACTGGGAAATTTGGCCCCAGGTATCTGCTTCCTCAAGCTATTGCTTAGGGTGAGGCTGGGAGCTGCTCCAGGAAACCTGTTCTAATAAATTCATTTACAGACTCACCTGACCAAGAGAATTCTCTTTCAGAAACCAGACTGGAACAAAAGCAAATGAGCTGCCCCAACAATCAGCCCTCCCCAAAGCCACTAAGAAAATCCTGTTCTTATAAATCCAATCTCAGTTGCCTTTCTTGCTCTCTTTTTTTCCTCCTGAGATGGTTACTTATGCAAGTGGTATAGCTGCCTGAACACAGCCTCAAAGAATTAGAAAGAACAAAGTACAAACTCCATGAACTCACTCATTAAAACAGTTTTTAGAAATATATTGTAGAGTTTTAAAGTTTTTCTACCAACAACTCTTACCAATTTGAATGTCAATATGTGAAAGGGAGCAACTAATTAAAAGGAAAAAAATCAACCTAAAAAATTTCAAGTTGCAAAGGGGAACTTTAAATAAAAACAACACGAAATATGTTCCCACATAATGTTTTTCAAAACGTAAATTACGTTTATTTGTAAGGTTTTATATATAATATATATATATATATTTCTATTTTTAGTAGAGATGGGCTCTCACTCTTGCTCAGGCTGGTCTCGAACTCCTGAGCTCAAGCGATCCTCCTGCCTCAGCCTCCCAGAGTGCTAGGATTATAGGTGTGAGCCACCTCATCCAGCCAGGTTATATTTTGTACAAAAAATAGTGACTAAATTCACATACTTGAAAAATTTTTGGAAGTTAGCAGTTCTTTAATCTTTTATTTTGAAATAATTTTACATTTACACAAGAGCTACAAAGAAAGCACAAGAGTTCCTATGTACTTTTCATCTGGCTTTATCTTACATTACCAAAGCAGAATAATCAAAACTAAGAAATTGACATTGGTACAATACCATGAACTATAGACTTTATTTAAATTCTACCAGTTTTTCTACTAATGTCTTCTTTGTTCCAGAATCATACAGTGTATTTAGTTGTCATATCTCATTAAATATCTTCCAACCTATGACAATTCCTCTGTTTTTCCTTATCTTTCATGACCTTAACACTGTTGAAGAGCAGCAGGTCAGGTATTATGTAGAATGTTCCTCAATTTGGGTTTCTCCAATAAAAAGAGTCAGGGATCCTTAGAGAAGTAGTTGATTCTAGAATTGAGGTGGAGTAAATATAAGATCAGCCTGGAATATCTTGCAATGCTCAAAAAAAAAAAAAAGTGGGTTTTTTTTGTTTGTTTTTTGAGACGGGATCTTGCTCTGTTGCCTGGGCTAGAGCGCAGTAGCATCATCATAGCTCACTGCAACCTCAAAGTCCTGGGCTCAAATGAGCCTCCCAAAAAGTTGAGACTACAGGTGGGCACTACCCCACTGTGCTAATATTTCTATTTTTTGTAGTGATGGGGTCTCACTGTGTTGCCCAGGCTGGTCTTGAACTTCTGGCCTCAAGCAATTCTCCCACCTCAGTCTCCCAAAGTGCTAGGATTACAGGTATGAGCCACCGCACCTGGCTAAAATAAAAGTTTTTTTAAAACATAATGTTTTCTTGGATTAGATTGAGGTTATGGGTTTTTGAGAATTATACAGAGCTGATGTACCTTTATCAGTACATCATATCAGAGGGTACATTGTGTTGACAGCTTATTACTGGTGAAGTTAACCTTGATCACTTGGTTTATCCACTGTAAAGTTACTATTTTTTACCTTTATAATTCATAAATATTTTGGGGGAGATTTTTGATCCTATTTCTCCTTAAACTTTTTCCCAGTAATCTCAGCATTCATGGTTGGATCTTGCCTACTGCAATTATTACTGTGGTATTCTTTTTTTTTTTTTTTGAGATATAGTCTCGCTCTGTCACCCTGGGCTAGAGCCAGTGGCATCATCCTGTTATTCTAGCTCACTGCAACCTCAAACTCCTGAGCTCAAGTGATCCTCCTGCCTCAGCCTTCCAAGTAGCTGGGACTGACTACAGGTAAACGCCACCACACCTTGCTAATTTTTTCTATTTTTGGTAGAGATGGATAGAGATGGGATCTCACTCTTGCTCAGGCTGGTCTCAAACTCCTGAACTCAAGCGATTCTTCTGCCTCAGCCTCCCAGGGTGCTAGGATTACAGGCGTGAGCCATCGCACCTGGCCATTACTGTGGTATTCTAATGATGATTTCCTATTGCCCTCATGCCTTCTACATTTATTAACTGGAATTCTTCTATAAGAAAGATTTGTCCTTTCTCCCCCATTTATTCAACCATTTATTTATATTATATTAGTATGGTCTCATAGATATTTATTTTATTCCCTAGGTCATCATCCAATACTATCATTCCAGCTTTGGCCATTTGGAGCTCTTGCAGCTGGGCTCCAGTTTCTTTCAACATGCCCTCTTATTATTCTTTAAGCACTTCCTTACTTTTTAGCACTACAAGATGTTCCAGGCTCATCTTGTATTTGCAGTGCCCCAGTCCTGGAATCAATTACTTCGCTGAGGAGCCCTGTTTCCTTTTATTGGAGAAAGCAAGATCTGGGGACTAGGTATGCTCATTGCTACTGAGATGTCACTGGTTTTTTCACAGGCTCTCTTTGTGGACATAACCAGGAAATACATTTATGTATCCTACTTGATGTATATATACATTTCTATATTTATCTCTGTATCTATATGTATTTTATAAACTATACATTCATACTGCTATTTCTGACTCCAGCATCACAAGATTCATTCTAGTAGTCCCTCTTTGCTTATTTGTAACTTCCTTCTCTGATAGTAAGAAGCCTAGCCACACAGAACTTTGATTTCTGAAAAGAGATCTAGAATCTGTGAAATCATGCCATTAGCAGTTTCTCTTCCCTTGATATACCACATATTTTTTCATTCCACCTGGAATGTCATACCCTACTCAATCTATTCACCTTTAAAGACTCAACTGAAGAACTACCTCCTCAAAGGACCCTTCCCTGAACTGCCCCGGCCCTGTTCCTAATCACCATTGGTCCCTTCTGCTGCCTTATCATAATTTTATAAATCTTACTCAATAGAAAGATACTTGAGGTCAGGGGACAGATCTTGGCCTCTTGCCCTTCTGGCATCTAGTATATTGCTTTCTAAATATAAGGAACCCTATAAATATGTCTTGAATGAATTGCACAAAGCTTTAAACTTTATCTGAAACACAATTAGTATAGAAAATGAATGCTTATCATGCAGTTCCAAGACTAGTTGTTGAGAAAGCACATATTTTTCAGAACTATGAATTATTCAGTAATTTTAGCTTATTCAAGCTCTGATACAAACTCAAGTGATATGAAAAAAATGGAACCACTAAATAACTTCAAATATTATACATAAAAGGCTCACTATTCTATTATTCAGAAATATGATGATAGACAAATCTGTAGGCATGTTAGAATAATCATTGCTACTGTTCTTGCAAGAGCTTCAGCCAGGTATCAGTAGAAACATATATCTTGACAATAGGACAATTGTAACATTGACCAAATTCCCAGGGATCAACAAGGATGTAGATATTTGCATCAGGACACAGTCACTTCAATAGCATTCAGTGTCTTTTAAAATATCCTTTTAAGGATGTTTTTGTGCCTCAAAAAACACTAAGATCTAGAGCAAGAACAACAAAAAAGAGGTTGTGTAACTGAGAAGCAATTTCACTTCTCAATTTTCTCACAGAATCCTTTTTCTCCCTCCCCTCACCCTTGCTCCCAGGAATAACTCCAGGGTCAGTTTCTCTCCTCTCTCTGAGTAAGCTCACCTACTATCAAGTCATCAGAGGTGATTACACTGGATGATTCCCAAAGCCGGGTGGTAAGCCCTAACTTTCTTAACTTCCACAGCATGGTGGGTGGTTTCGTATGTTCTCTAAATACACAACATAACACAACCCAATTCATATACATTATCTTCTCTTAACCTCTAGCCCTCAATTAAATTTAATCACAAATAATTTTTCTCCAAAGAGTTGGCATATGAATTTTTGCTTACATCATACAAAATAACGTAACACGGAAGACAGTACGATATAATAAAATGTACACAAAGTATAAAGTTAAAAAGAGGACTTAGCCAGGTGCAGTGGCGAGCTTAGAACCCCAACTACTTGGGAGCTGAGATGGGAGGATCTCGTGAGCCCAAGAGTTTGAGACCAGCCTGGGCAAGACAACAAGACTCTGTCTCTAAAAAAAGAAAAAGAAAAAACCAAAAATCCAGTCAGACAAGCGACAGGCCAAAAATAAAAGAGAGAGGTCTTACAGATTTTCACGATGCCTCTTTCTAATTATGGCGATCATGTGCAAATCTCTGAGGCATATACCATCACCTATCTTAACTAGTCAAAAATTCTATATAAAATGCCTAATGCAGTGACACACAGTGGAGAGAAAATGGCAAGAGGTTAAGAGCACAGGCCATGGATTAGAATCTAGTTGTTTGAATCTCATACCACTTACTAGCTGTGTGATCTTGAGCAAGTTACTAAACTCTGAGTTTCCTCATCTGTAAATTGGGGATCAATACCTCAATGTGTGAGAATTAAACAAGTTCTTAAATGTCAAGTATGTACAACACTATCTAGCACCTGATAAATGCTTAATAAATCTTTATTAATCAATATTTTTACCCTCTTCCGCCTTTATTTTCTTTCACATATGGACTTTGCACAAACCCTTGCTCACGCCTTTGGGCAGGCCTAACTTATCTCCTGATTCAGGCCTTTCTGTGAGCACTGCTCCCTCTGAGCACACTGCCACCCTCTGTCTGCAAATGCTTGAGCCCCCGCCTGGCCTTAGGCTATAGGTCCCAGCTTAGAGGAAACTTTCTTCCAGATGCCTTTTTTGACCCCTCAAGCTTGGGCTGGGTCAGGTTCCTCTTAAATTTCCGAAGTACCAGACCCAACCCCGATTGATCACACTGCAGTTTTTTTAAAATCACACTGTATTTTAACTCTCAGAAAAGTGCCTGACACATGGTGGGCACTCAAGCATTTGTTAATGAAGGGAGGGATCCCAGGTATCTGAACTCGTTTGTTGGATTCAGCTATTTTTAGAGGCCAATGTTTCGGGGTAAAGAAAATGAAACAATATAATAGGTTATGGATACAGTTTGGATACACATCCCCTCCAAATCTCACGTTGAAATTCCATCCCCAGTGTTGGAGGTGGGGCCAGGTGGGAAGTGTTTGGGTCATGGGGGCAGATCCCCTCATGAATGGGTTGGTGCCCTTCGCCCTTCTCACTTTATTAGTTCTCGAGAGAGCTGGTTATTTAAAGGAGGCTGGCACCACCTTCACCCTTTCTTGCTCCTTCTCTTGCCATGTGACACACCTGCTCCCCCTTCACTTTCCACCTTGATTGAAAGTTCCCTGAAGCCCTCACCAGAAGCAGATGCTGGTGCCATGCTATTCATACAGCATGCAGAACTGTGAGCCAAATAAGCTTTTCTTTATGAATTCTTACCCTGTCTTAGGCAATCCTTTATAGCAACCCAAAAAGGACTACTACAGTTGTGTTTATTTTAAAATAAATAATTCCAAATTATGGGAAACCAGCGGACATAGCCATCAAAAAATGCTCTCCAGCAGTTAACTCAGGTAGAATAAGACTGAACTCCATCAATATAGATTGTTGTAGTTAACTCTCTCTGCTGACATAATTCAAGTGTTTTCTTATAAATTCTAATGAATAACCATTTGGCTCTATAGGTAATAAGGCCAAATAGTAATTCTAGAAACCAAAAGGGAGTAAAGATGAGAAATAAAGGGGAAAAAAACTTAATTCAGTAGGTCAAGAACTTGAGTATACATAGACTCACCTGGGAAACTTGTATAAAATATTGATTTCCAGGTCCCATTCCACGATCCTGACTCATTAGGTCTGCGGAAGGGCCCAGGAAGACCACATTTTAATAAGAACCTTGAATTGACTCTAACGTTACAGGTTCCCACATCATATGTTGGAAAACCCTGAATTAAATGGTTTAAGCCCTTATATATTCTAAGCCGGGTGCGGTGGCTCATGCCTCTAATCCTAGCACTCTGGGAGGCTGAGGCGGGAGGATCACTCAAGGTCAGGAGTTCGAAACCAGCCTGAGCAAGAATGAGACCCTGTCTCTACTAAAAATAGAAAGAAATTAATTGGCCAACTAAAAATATATAGAAAAAATTAGCCTGGCATGGTGGTACATGTCTGTAATCCCAGCTACTCGGGAGGCTGAGGCAGGAGGATCACTTGAGTCCAGGAGTTTGAGGTTGCTGTGAGCTAGGCTGATGGATGCCATGGCACTCTAGCCAGGGCAACAGAGTGAGACTCTGTCTCAAAAAAAAAAAAAAAAAAATACCCTATATATATTCCAAGAAAAATAGAAAAACAGCAACATAAAATTTTTTAGATTGCCCACTTCAATTTAGATTGCCCTTCAAATTTGGCAGTATGAGGAAAATGGATGACCTTTAAAGGTACACTGAGGTTTGGTCAAAAATGAATCTGGGACACTGAACTGATAAATCTGATCTAACTTGATGCCTATCATCTAGGTTCACCTAGAACTTTCTACTCAAATGGCACAAAAATCATTGTGTAGACAAATGATTCATGATAATAAAATAGAGCTCTTTTCATTCCTTTTTATCTATTCTGGATTGTTGCTGAATTGAAAATGCTGCTAGAGTGTTATAGCTCTTTTGGAATTTGTCTAGCAAGTTTTCTGGTCTTCACCAGAAGACCCCCCCCACCCAAAAATAATTATAAAAAACAAAAATGATAAAAATGCTGCTTGAGAAAAATATAGAAAGGTTAAAAAAAAGATATCTAAATAGAAACTCCATTTTATTTTTATCTACTGAATATGAGGGCAACTATAATTTATTGAGAAGTCAAAGTTAAAACAGGGAACCAACAGGCTTGGGCTCTAATCTTGGATCTGCCACTAATTAGCAGTATGATCCTGAACAAGCCACCTCTCTGGGTCTCTTTTTCCTCTAGAGTAAAATGAAGAAGGTAAAATAGCCTAGGATTTTTCTAACTGCAGGGCACAATTATCAAGTTGTGAAATCAATTTTAGTGGTGAGAAGCAGCATGTTTGTTTTAATGAAAAAGAAGAGAATGCAACAGAAAATGTTAGAGTGCATCACACATAGTACAGGCAAATATTCTTTCATAAAGCTTTTGTTTCAGTTATTTTTGTGTGTAAACTGAATAGGAATGTAAAATATTTCTTGCTGTGGGCTGTGGTTAAAAGAATTATAGTTTGACAAGCATTGGCAAGGATGTAGAGAAACTGGAACCCTCATACACTGCTGGTAGGGATGTAAGATGGTGCAGCCACCTTGGAAAACAGTCCAGCAAGTCCTCAAAAGATTAAACACAGAGTTACCACATGACCCAGCAATTCTATTTGTGTGTGTGTACACATACTCATACACACGAAATGAAAACATGTCCATGCAGAAACTTGCATACAAATGTTCACAGCAGCATAATTCACAACAGTCAAAGAATGAAAATAATCCAAATGTTCATCAACTGATGAATGGATAAACAAAACATGGTATATCCCTACAAAGGAATATTATTCGGCCATAAAAAGGACTGAAGTGTTGATACATGCCACAACACGCATGAATCTTGAAAATATTCAGCTAAATGAAAAAAGCCAATCAAAAAAGACCATATATTGTATGATTCCACTTATATGAAAGGTCCAGAATAGGCAAATCTATAGTGACAGAAGAGGATCCGTGGTTGCCTAGGACTAGTGGTGAGAGGAAAGGGGACTGAATGCTAATGGTCATGGGTTCTTTCTGGGGGATGATAATGCTGTAAAACTGATTGTGGTGATGGCTATACAACTGTGTGACTATACTAAAAACCACTGAATTGCATACTTGAAATAGGTGAATAGTATAGTATATAAATCCTATTTTAATAGAAGTTATTTTAAAAATTTTAGCTTGAAAGTCACTAGACTAGATGATTATTGAGGTCCCTGAGAATTCTCAGTGTGCCCTCCACACAGGGCTCACATCACCCAGCCTCACTCCATGTTTACTGGAGGCAGGGCAGCACAATGGAACCAGACGGTTTCAATTCTAATTCCAGTGCTTACCAGATGCATGGCCACCTCTCTGTACTTCACTTGCCTTCTGTATAAAATAAGGATGATAAACCTGCCCTACAGGATTTTTTTAAACATAAAAGGAGATAATAAATGCAAACCAGTACCTGGTATATTGCTTGAGGTCAGAGCCAGATCTTGTCAGTCTTTTGTATGCCTTAGAGTCTAAACCACTTCCATGGGACATTATTCTAAAGAGTTAGTTAACAGAACACATATTTGGGCTTAGCTTATTTTATGTGTCACACTGTCCTAACAAGGCCTATGTCATAAGGCTCTGATTAAAAATAATTCATAAATGTTATATTTGCTTTGGCTGTTTGAGTGCAAACATTGCCCTCTTTATAATATAATATTATATAATAGAGGTAGTAACACTAGTTAAAGAGAAATTAGTGGTCTCTTTAAAACATCAAAATTTTTTAGAACATATAAAGAAAGGCAAGAAATAAAAATAAAATAAAATAGGCCGGGCGCGGTGGCTCACGCCTGTAATCCTAGCAC
>VBSM01002616.1:19916855-19934197 GCA_008086735.1 Cheirogaleus medius | reverse complement strand
AAAAAAAAAAAAAAGAAAGAAAGAAAGTGGGCAAAGGCTGGGCGCAGTGACTCATGCCTGTAATCCTAGCACTTTGGGAAACTAATCATTAGAGAAATGCAAATTAAACCACAATGAGATACCATCTTAACCAGTCAGAATAGCTATTATTAAAAAGTAAAAAAATGGGGGGAGGGGTGGAAAAAAATTAAAAAGTAAAAAAATAACATGTTGGCTAGGATGCAGCGAAAAGGGAACACTTATACACTGTTGGTAGGAATGTACAGTGGTATAACCTCTATGGAAAACAGTATGGAAATTTCTCAAAGAACTAAAAATAGAACTATTTGATCCAGCATCATACTACTGGGTATCTAGCCAAAGGAAAAGGAATCATGTCAAAAAGATACCTGCACTTAAATGTTTATTACAGCACTATTCACAATAGCAAAGATAATGAAACCAACTTAAGTGCCCATCAACAGATGAGTGGATAAAGAAAATATGGTATAATTAGCCGGGCCTGGTGGCGCATGCCTGTAGTCCCAGCTACTTGGGAGGCTGAGGCAGAAGGATTGCTTGAGCCCAGGAGTTTGAGGTTGCTATGAACTAGGCTAACACCACAGCATTCTTGCCTGGGCAACAGAGCAAGACTTTGTCTCAAAAAAAACGTGGTATATATATACCATGCAATACTACTCAGCCGTAAAAAATAAATGGTGTTTTTTGCAGCAACCTGGATGGAACTAGAGGCCATTATCTTAAGTGAAATAATTCAAAACAGAAAGTCAAATACTTCATGTTCTCATAAGTGAGAGCTAAATAATGTGTACACATGGACATAATGGAATAATAGACATTGGAGATTTGGAAGGGTAGGGGGGGATAAGGGATGAAAAATTACTTAATGGATACAATGGATACTATTTGGGTGGTGGTTACACTGTATGCTCCGACTCAACTACCTACTATATCCATGTAACAAAAACTGAAATTATACCCCCTAAAATTACAAAAAAAAAATTTCTTAGCCTTATGAAGAACTAACTTCACCATGAATAACTAGTGAGGAAAATTTGTGTCATTTAAGTGAAATTTTAAAACATGAATTAATTTCATTTTCAGGATTTTGCAGACAACAATGTTGAATCAATGTTACAGTCGCTGCAATTATACAAAAAGTTAAAAAGATAGCATTATTGCAATCAATAGTGCTATCGCTGAAGGTTTCATTTTAATGAGTTTGTATGAGGATGAAAAATGGTAGTTTAACAGTAGATCACATATCACACTTAATGACAAGAAAGATATTGGATAAAGAGCAGATTGGAATTGTCAAATGACAGTTGAATAGCAACCATAAGTTGGCTGTGTATAGAAGAGTTCTGGAAAATCACTGAAAACTTATGAAATCAACTGGCTGTGTGGAATTCACAAGAAGAGTATTTTATATTTATTATTTGTAAACTGTAAGCTACACAAGCTTTATATCAGTAAATTTTTTATAGATTTATATATGTATAGATAGGCACACATTATCTCCCTGGAGAGCTGGTTATTTATTGGCACACCAATGAGTAGTATGTATTTTTAGTGGTGATGCGAAACTCAAATAAGAAAATGTATATAAAATGTTTGGTATTGCCTACTGCAGAGTTGATGATAAATGTTAGCTCTGTTTCCACTTTCCACCCTGTCTCCTTTGTCTTTCCTGGACAAGGCACCCTGGAAAAGGTTTTCATTGGTATGGAGATATTGTTTTCCTTTGAGGGTGTCCTTTCACTCTGATTTTGCATGTATCCAGAGATCTTTCAGTGATTCCTTCTCATCAGGAGTAGCTTTTGCTTCTTTGTTTTGGATTTTCTTTTGATTAGATAGCACTGGCACTATTGACATTAATTCTTTATTCTGTATTGTAGGGGGCCATCCATATTCATATAAATGGGTCCAATTCATTTTTAAAGTATTCCTATTTCCTATGTTCATTTTTTCACTATTACAAACAATGTTAAAAGGATATCCTTTGCTTGTATTCTAGAGTTACTAGGTATAGACTAAGAAGTGGCTATTGACAAATTGTCCTCTAGTTTACCCTCTATCCACAGTGTCAGATTTCATTTCTCTAAATCCTTGCCAAAAGTTGATATTATCAGACTTAAATCTTTGCCTATTTGATAGGTATGGATAAATGGATAAACCAATAATCTCATTGGTTTAATTTGCATTTGTCTAATTGAAAGTAAGAATGAGCATCTCTTTTGATGCTATTGGCCATTTGGATTTCTTTGTTGTGAATAGCTTATTCAAGTCTTTTGCTCATTTTCCTACTTTGTTTGCTATGGTAATTTTTCTACAGTACCTCCTGATACTTGTTCATTGGTATACATATTTCCCACAGAATAAATACAGTTTTTTATTCTACTTCCCTTACTTCATACTTCTAGGTAAAAGTCATTCATTTTTTCATTCAATAAATATTTATTAAGTACCTACAATATGCCAGGTACAATGCTAAGTGTTGAGGATTCACTGGAATTCTCCAGTGATTCAGTGGGATGAGAAATTAAATTGGTAGAATACTTTACATAAGTGCTGTGATAGGGCAAATACAGGAAACTATGGTAGCCCTTAGAAGAGGTACTTAACCCAGTCTTGGGAATCAGGAAAGTTTTCCTGAGGAACTGATGTCTAAACTGAATGGTAAATAGGTGTTAGCAGCAAGGCAGAGGTGTGATTCTGTGTGTGTGTGTATTTGGTTGGCTCACTGAAAGTGATAAATGGGGAGGGTCAACAGGAGAGCAAAGCATCATAGGGCTATGCTTACTTTAAAAATGGGAGGAAAACACAGTATAGTTTAAATCTAGCAGGGGTGCTCAAACTTTTTAAACAGGGGGCCAGTTCACTGTCCCTCAGACCATTGGAGGGCCGGACTATAGTTTAAAAAAAAAAACTATGAACAAATTCCTATACACACTTCACATATCTTATTTTGAAGTAAAAAGACAAAATGGGCAAAAACACCCGGCCGGCCGGATAAATGTCTTCGGTGGGCCGCAGGTGGCCGGCGGGCCATAGTTTGAGGACGCCTGGTAGGGTGCAGGAGGTGATAGTCATCCGTGAGGCTGAAAAGCTAAAGTAGAAGCCAGATCTTACGAGTCACTGGAAGACAAGTTAAGGAGTTTAAACTCTATCCTAGGAGAACTGGGAAGCCATTAACCTCGTGCCTTAAAGTTAGGACTACCTACATCAGAATCACCTAGAGGTCTTGTTAAAAATTCCCATTCCTATATTCTGCCCCAGTCCTATTGAATCAAAATCACTGGGGTGAAGTTCCAAAATCTATATTTTTAACAACATTCCCAAATAATTTCTTCTGCATAGTGAAGTCAAAGTAGAGTATATTATAAAGTATGTGAGATTGTGATCAGATGTGCATTCTAGAGAGAGGTGTTTGGTTGCAGTGTGAATAAGAGTTTAGAAGGCAGCCAGGAAACCCATTAGGTGGTCACTGTTGGAATCTCTCTAGGTGAGAGATGTTGATGGTCTAAAATAGAGTAGGATTAGGGTTGGAGAAAAGTAGATGAACTAGACAGAGTGATTATCAAATTATTTGGAAGATGAATTGTCAAGACTTGATGGTTTGGTTGGATATGGAGATGACTTTCCAGGTGTCTAGCTACTGCAACTTTATGAATGCTGGTGCTACTTACTGAGCTGGAGAATGCAGAAAAACTAGCAAGTTCTTGAGGGTGGTGATGGAAGAGTAGAAAGAGGAGATACCTAGTTCAGCTGTGGCATGTTAATTTTTAGGTGGGGCTTAAGTAGAGATATCCATTAGGCCAGGGGTCCCCAACCTATGGTGAGTTGTATAATTATTTCATTATATATTACAAAGTAATAATAATAGAAATAAAGTACACAATAAATGTAATGCACTTGAATCATCCTGAAACCATCCCCCGAGCCACCAGTCCATGGGAAAATTATCTTCCATGAAAACAGTCCCTGCTGCCAAAAAGGTTGGGGACCACTGCTTAGGCAACTGGAAGATAGTCCTGGAGTCTAAGAGTAATATCTTGGTTTAAGATATAGCTATAGGGAGGAGAGGGGGCAAGGGCAATATATGTAACCTTAACATTTGTACCCCCATAATATGCTGGAAAAAAAAAAGATACAGCTATAGCAGAGGCAGGTTTGCTGTGAAGCTGATGAAGCTTAATCTTCATGTTTCCTCTCTTGCAGAGGACTTTCTCTTTTTTGAGACAGAGTCTCATTCTTTTGCCCAGGCTGGAGTGTAGTGGCATGATGATAGCTCACTGTAACCTCAAACTCCTGGGCTCAAGTGATTTTCCTGCCTCAGCCTGCTCAGTAGCTGGAACTATGTAGGTGTACACTACCATGCTCAGGTAACAAAGGCCCTTTTCAAGGTTCTGAGATGAGCCCTAACAATTCTATATTTGAGGAGCTATATTAATTTTCTTAATATAATTAAGAAAGCTTCAGGCCTCAGAAAACTTTGGATTTTGAGCTATAGGTCAAAATCATCAGCATATAGATGATAGCTAAGGTCCCTGAAAAGGATAAGATTGCCTTAGGAGAATGTGTAAATTAAAAACAATAGAGCCCTTATTAGGTTATACATAATTTTACAAGCATGATTATTATTTTAAATTAGGAGCAGGTAGAAATCAGGAAACAATCTTAGAAACAAGGTAAGAAAGAGTTTGTGATTTTATGATGTGCTCAAGTTTAGGGTTGAAATTATAAGCTTTCTAACTGGATGTCATGTTCTACCAAAAAAAAATTAGAAGCTTTATATATGTATATTATACTAGACTATATAAATTTGCCTTTTTGGGTGGGCCTTACAGGAGTCATTTTTGTAACTATATGAAAAAATTAAACTCCATGTATTTCTGAATCTTAAAAGTGGGATGAAGATTGAGAAGCTTTGTGATTTTTATCTAAATACTTTTAGAATCAATTACATATATATTATTACATATGTCCTATATACCAGATAAATATATTATTTACTATTTGCCTCAAAAAATCTATTTTAGGCTGGGCACGGTGGGTCACGCCTGTAATCCTAGCACTCTGGGAGGCCGAGGCGGGAGGATCGCTCAAGGTCAGCAGTTTGTAACCAGCCTGAGCAAGAGCGAGACCCCCGTCTCTACTAAAAATAGAAAGAAATTAATTGGCCAACTAAAAATATATAGAAAAAATTTGCTGGGCACGGTGGCACATGCCTGTAGTCCCAGCTACTTGGGAGGCTGAGGCAGGAGGATTGCTTGCGCCCAGGAGTTTGAGGTTGCTGTGAGCTAGGCTGACGCCACAGCAATCTAGCCCGGGCAACGCAGTGAGATTCTGTCTCAAAAAAAAAAAAAAAATCTATTTTAGTTCAATCAATTACCTTTTGTACATTCTTTAAAAATTTTCAGTAAAAGGATATATTTAATAATGTCACATGATCAGAAATCAATTATATCTAAATCTCTCCCGTGAAAGAGGAGGACCATTTTTTGAAAAATCAGCTTTATTAAATATATTTACATACATTAAAATTCATCATTTTTTAGTATACATGTTGGTGTGTTTTTGACAAATGTATACAGCAGTGTAACTACTATCACAATCCAGATGTAGAATATTTCTGTCGTCCCTAAACTTTCTTTTGTGCCCCTTTGCCATCAAATCTCTTCTCCCAATCCCTCACCCTGCCGAAGGCAACCACGGATCTGCTTTTTGTTGTTAACATTTTGACTTTACTAGAATTTCATATAAATGTATGTAGTCATTTGTGCCTGGCTCTGGCTTCTTTCACTTAGCATAATGCTTTTGAGATTATCTATGTTGTTGCTTGTATCAGTAGTTCATTCCTTTTTATTTTATTTATTTATTTAATTAATTAATTAATTTTTAGAGACAGGGTCTTGCTCTGTTGCCCAGGCTGGAATGAAGGGGCATAATCACAGCTCACTGGAACCTTGAATTCCTGGGCTCAAGCAATCCACCCACCTTAGCCTCCTGAGTAGCTGGGACTACAGGCATGTGCCACTACACCTAGCTAATATTTTTTCATTTTAATTTTTGTAGAAACAGGGTTGTGCTATGTTGCCCCGACTGGTCTCAAACTCCTGGCCTCCATATCCTCCTGTCTTGGCCTCCCAAAGTGCTGGGCTTACAGGTGTGAGCCACCTTGCCCAGTGTTCATTCCCTTTTTTTTTTTTTGAGACAGAATCTCACTCTGTTGCCTGGGCTAGAGTGCCGTGGCATTAGCCTAGCTCACAGCAACCTCAAATTCCTGGGCTCAGGCAATCCTCCTGCCTCGGCCTCCCGAGTAGCTGGGACTGCAGGCATGCGCCACCATGCCCGGCTAATTTTTTCTATATATTTTTAGTCTGCCAATTAATTTCTTTCTATTTTTGGTAGAGACAGGGTCTCACTCTTGCTCAGGCTGGTTTCAAACTCCTGACCTTGAGCAATCTGCCCGCCTCGGCCTCCAGAGTGCTAGGATTACAGGCGTGAGCCACCTCGCCCAGCCTGTTCATTCCCTTTTAATGCTAAGTAGTATATTCCATTGTATGCACATATTAATTCAATATATCAATTCACTGGTTGATGGACATTTGGGTTGTTTCTAGTTTTGGGCTATTTATGAATAAAGCTGCTGTTAGTATTTACATGTAAATCTTTATATGGATATGTGTTTCCATTTCTTCAGTAATTACTTAGGAGTGGGATTTCTGGGTAGTATAGAAATGTGCATTTAACTTTTTAAAAAACTGCCAAAGTTGGTGTACTATTTGCATTCCCACCAGCAATGTATGAGAGTTCTAGTTGCTCCCCATCCTCTATTGTACTTCGTATTGCTGGTCTTTTAAATTTTAACCATTCTAGTGGGTGTTATGATATCTCATTGTGGTTAATTTGCATTTTCCTAATAACTAATGATGTTGTGCATCTTTTTGTATACTTATTTGCCTTTCATATATGTTATTGAGTGGAGTATCTGCTCAAATTTTTGCCTATTTATTAATTGGATTATTTGTCTTATTATAGACTTGTAAAAATTATCCATATAATCTGGATACAAGTTCTTTATCAGATACATGCTTTAAAAGTCTTTTCTACCAGTCTATGCTTTATTTCTTCGTTTTTCTTAATAGTATCATCAAAAAGCAGAAGTTTTAAATTTTTATGAAGGACAATTTATCAATTTTTTCTTTATGGCTTGTGCTTTTTGTATCCCATTTAAGAAATCTTTGTCTTTTCCTTTTATTTTTTTTCTTCATGCCACCTTGTCTAAGATAAGAAATCTTTGTCTAACTCAAGGCCACAAAGATTTTCTCATATGTTTTATAGTTTTAGAAGTTTTATAGTTTTAGCTCTTACCTATAGGTCTATGATCTACTTCCAGTTAATTTTTGATACATGGTATGAGGTAAAGGTCAAAGTTTTTCCACATGGATATCTAGTTGTTCCAGTACCATTTGTTGAAAAGGCTGTTCTTTCCCCCATTGAATTACATTGGCCCCTTTGTTGAAAATTAAATAAATATATATGTGTGGGTATATTTTTGGAAATTCTGTTTTATTCTATTTAACTATATATTTCTATGATAACCTTTTTAGTAATGAAAATATTTTACTTTGGCGAAAAGAACTCTGAACTTATTCTTGAGTATTATGAAAAAGAGCTGAGTCCTATGCATGTGAAAAATTCGCATTCTCCCCAAATATCTATTACTCTAACTGGAAATATATGTGTGCATTAAAGATATTTTCCTGTAACTAATTTCTAGGATAGTAAGTTATCATTGTAGTGAATATACATTTTTAGGTATAAGAAGTAATTAGGTATTCTTTGCTTATAGCTTCATTTTTCTCAGAATATGGAAAAGGGAGTAAAGTCTTGTCATGGGGAAATCTTTAAAATAACCTGAACTATGCTTTATTAAAGAAGAATGAAAAACGTGAAAATTTCAAAGGGTAAAGCAGAATAAATTCTGTTCTTTGGGAACAACAGTTAGCCACATAAATACCACAAATCAAGGAAGGGGATTTCCTGACTTCTGCTTCCAAGCAATTCCAATAAATGAAGGAGGAAGTGATTTTCCTTTTTAAAAAACTTATTGTTGGCAGGATTAAC
Organism: Cheirogaleus medius; assembly: GCA_008086735.1. NCBI lineage: Eukaryota > Metazoa > Chordata > Mammalia > Primates > Cheirogaleidae > Cheirogaleus > Cheirogaleus medius. The sequence goes on along the minus strand of VBSM01002616.1, from coordinate 19,926,064 downwards.
GTACTTCCTTTCACTCCTAGGATTTTAAACACATGTACACTAATATTCCTGCACTTCATAAACTTCAAGGATTTTTGTCAGATTCTGAGTATGCAGAAAGTTAAATTGTTTCAGTAAAAAGTCACTCTTGTAGAAATGTTACAAATGCATTTCTAAGAGAGAAGAAAATATCAGGCATAAACACTTACTGGGAGGAATCCCTTACTCTGTTGGAATAAATGTAGGCTTTGGAGTCAAAATTCTTTTGTATTCTGTCTCTTTTACTTCTTAATCTTAACTATTAGTCAGGGGGCAAGTTTCTTAGTTTTTCTAAGCCTCAGCTTCTTACTTTGCAATAATAATACTTGGTTGACAGTGTTATGAAGATTAAATTAAATGACACCTAGTACTTTGCTTAGCATATAGTACCCACTAATAAATATATATCCCTTTCTCACTTCTCTCAGGCAGAGAAAGTTTTTTGGAGGTAAATTGCATACCTCATAGCAGAAACTGATGTGTTGGTTCTTCCTCATTCTTTTTAACAGAATGATAGAAGTTAGGAAAGTACTGGAGGACAGGCAAACACCTGAGCTCAGGGATCAGACTGTAGGATAAGAAACTAGTTCAGCAGGAAGTGTGCACTCTCAGCCCCCTAAGGATCATATGCTCAAGGTGCCCAATCCCATCTCACATGTTTAATACCTCAAATGTCACTTGATGGTGGAAGGCTCTCTAGGGAACTCTATGAGAACAGTACCCAGCTGTAGTGGAAGGCTCACCTGAGAGCACCTTTTAGTCTTTCTCTATCCCTCTTTGTCCTCTTGTAATTTAATTATGTCTTTTCTTGCTTTAGCTTTTAAATTCAAAGACACTTATTATTAGTGTCTGTCACCTTAAATTACCAGGTTCTGGCTCTCTTCGCCTCCTCCCACCTTTAGCCTACTGCCTAATTTAAGTTTGCTTCTGGTTCCTCCTCCCATCTACCCAACACACCTGACCTTTCACAATTAATTATATTACAAAAGGCAGGGAAAAAATTTTCAAAATGCTCTGGTTATTTATTGGGAAGTTCTCCTAATCTCTATTAGCAGCAACGGATTCTCAATTATGTGTGCAAGCATCTTAATGTACTTTATTGATTGTGCAGAAAAGTTGTCAATTTTTGTTTTCAGAATGTAGGCCAAAACATACAAAAGTCTCATTTAGATTGGTCATACTAACTTATAGTTTTATCTGTGTCACTATTCCCATTTTGAAGAACAAAATGAAGATTAGACTTTCTATATGCTGTTTATATATACTGTTTATGCACTATATACCATATATTGTTTATACCCCAAGAATATAAAAATTACAAGATTTGGACCTTATACTTAAGTTGCAAGGAAGGCAAGCTAGGGTAGAATTCAAAGTTCCTAATTCTGTTTTTTTGCATGTACAAAAATTCTGTTGTACAGTACATTGGATCTATCTCAAGCATAAAAATACACAGGACTCTTTCTCTATTCTATATATAAAATCTCTATAAGAAATTTAGTCTGTAGTTAAAGCACCTAGCCTAGATAGCTTTATTTATGTTCTTCCAGATTTTCAAAGATTAGATTATTTAAATCTTATATTAACTTTTCCAGAAGAGAAAAAGTGGAAATATTCTCCAGCTCTTTCCATAAGGACATAATAACCTTGATACCAAAACCATACAGGGAGAGAAAGAAAATCAAAGGCCAATCTCACTCATTATCATAGACACAAAAATTCTAAATAGTCAGTAAACTGAATACAGCAGTGCATTGAATGATAATATGCATGATTTAGTTGGACTTACTCCATGAATACAAGAGTGGTTTAACATTAAAAAACAAATCCTGGCCAGGTGTGGTGGCTCACACCTGTAATCCCAGCACTTTAAGTATCCAAAGCAGGAGGATCACTTGAGGCCAAGAGTTAGAGACCAGCCTGAGCAACATAGAGAGACCCCATCTCTACAAAAAATAGAAAATTAGGCTGGGTGCAATGGCTCATGCCTGTAATCCTAGCACTCTGGGAGGGCAAGGCAGGAGGATTGCTTGAGCTTAGGAGTTTGAGGTCACAGTGAGCTATGATGATGCCACTGCTATCTATCCCAGGCAATAGAGTGAGACCCTGTCTCCAAAAAACAAAAACAAAATCCATAAAATCAATGTAAGTTACCTATTAACAGCGGGGGGGGGGCAGCTATCATCATCTCAATAGATGCAGAACAAGCATTTGAATCCAGTACTCATTTGTGACAAAAGCTCTTAGCAAACTTAAAAGGAAACTTTCCTAATTTGTTAAAGGGAATCTACAAAAAAACATAAATTGAACATCATTCACATTAACTCTTCAGAAAATTCTCTCTAAAACCAGGAACAAGATAAGGATGTCTACTATTACCACTTCTATTCAGCATTTTACAGGAAGTCCTAGACAGGGAAGTAAGTCAAGAAAAGGAAGAGATATAAGAACTGAAAAGGAAGAAACATTGACAGGTAATATGTTTGTCTTCATAGGAAACACCAAACTATATAACAATAAATTATTAGAAGTAATAATTGAGTTTAACAAGGTAGTCTGGACATAAGATTAATATACAGGATTAAATCATTTCTATACTTCAGCCATAATAGGTGAGAAAACATTTCAAATGTCATTTACAATAACATCAAAAATACAGTATATAGATAGGAATAAATCTAACAAAATATGTATAAGATATTTATGAGGAAAAATTTTAAATTTTATTGAACAACATTGAAGAAGATCTTGGCGAAATATACCATGTTCATTTTAGGAGGACTCAATATCAAAAAATCCATTTTTTCAAATTGATTTATAAATTCTTTGCAATTCAATCAAAATCCCAATCATAGTTTTTTTTGTTTTTCTTTTTGAGACAGAGTCTCACTTTGTTGCCCAGGCTAGAGTGCCATGGCATCAGCCTAGCTCACAGCAACCTCAAATTCCTGGGCTCAAGCGATCCTACTGCCTCAGCCTCCCGAGTAGCTGGGACTACAGGCATGCGACACCATGCCTGGCTAATTTTTTCTGTATATATTTTTAGTTGGTCAATTAATTTCTTTCTATTTTTAGTAGAGATGAGGTCTTGCTCAGGCTGGTTTTGAACTCCTGACCTTGAGCGATCCTCCCGCTTCGGCCTCCCAGAGTGCTAGGATTAGAGGCGTGAGCCACCACACCCGGCCCCAATCATAGTTTTCTAGGAACTTGACAAGCTGATTCTAAAAGTCATAGTAATTAATGCACAATGTGGAATTGGCACCAAAATAGGTAAATCAATTAAACAGAAACAGATCCCATGTATAAGGATTAATTTGATATATAATTAAAGATGACATTTCAGATTACTGACTGATGAGTTATTCAATAAAGGGTGTTGGGAAAATTGGCTATTCATGTGAAAAAATAGGAAATACCATTTCTCTTCTTCTTTTTTCTGAGACAGGGTCTCACTCTGTCACCCAGGCTAGAGTGCAGTGGCATCATCATAGCTCACTGCAACCTTGAACTCCTGGAGTCGAGCAATTGCCTCAGCTTCCTGATTAGCTGTCACTATAGGTGTGCACCACCATGCCTGGCTAATGTTTCTATTTTTTGTAAAGACAAGGTTTCACTTTTGCTCAGGCTGGTCTCAAACTCTGGCCTCATGTAATCCTCCTGCCTCAGCCTCCCAAAGTGCTAGGATTACAGGCACAAGCCACTGTGCCTGGCCCCTGGGAAAGTGAGTGATACAATCACAGCTCACTACAACCTCCAACTCTTGGGCTCAAGCAATCCTCCTGCCTCAGCCTTCCTGGCAGCTGGGACTACTTCAAATATTTATTAAGTAAATGATCTCTAAGGCAATTTTCTCATTCTTTTTCCCTTAACTCCTCATAATATGACTTGGAAATATAAAATTTATGATTATTATATTTATTGAAAAATATTATTTCTAAAAATGCTTCCATGATAGCTGAATCCACTAGAACAGGGGTCAGCAAACTATTTCTGTAAAGAGCCAGTTAGTAAATATTTTAGACTCTGTAGGCCTCATACAATCTGTACACCCCCATCTCCTCTCCCTTTCTCCTCCTTCTCTTCACTTTATAATCCTTTAAAATATTTTAGCTTTTGGGCTATACAAAATAGGCTATGGGCCAGATTTGCCTCACAGGCTATAGGTTGCCAACCCTTGCACTAAACCATAATCTGAGCTCTGTAGATTTTGTTGAAATGAGCTCAGCCAAGATTAAACCAGTAATTGCTTATTATAACATGATACTATAGATTAAATATTATTGTTACCATTTTAGAAATTGGAAAATTGAAGCAAAGAGAAGTAAAATGACTTGTCTAAGACCAAACTCTGTAGTAGACCTCAGACTTGTTACTCTTTCATGTCATCTGTGTTTTACATTAACCCTAAAATATTGGTTTTGTTTTGTTTTGTTTTGTTTTGTTGAGACAGGGTCTTGCTCTGTCACCCAGGCTGAAGGGCAGTGGCCAGATCATAGCTCACTGCAACCTCAGACTCCTGGGCTCAGGTAGTCCTCCCACATAGCTAGGACAGGCCCACCACCATGCATGGCTAATTTTTTTGCTTGTTTGTTTTGTTGAGATGGGGTCTTGCTGTGTTGCCCAGGCTGGTCTCAAACTCCTGGCCTCAAGCGATCCTCCCCTCTTGGCCTCCCAAAGTGCTAGGATTACAGATTTGAGCCACCATGTCTGGTGGCCCTAAGATAGTCTATCTTTGTAAACAAACTGGGAAGAGTAGAGTAAAAGTAACTCAAATTTTTAGTTATTGTAGTTGTCAGAAACAGTAACATTTTCCAGATTATAACATTAAAAGAACACCCAGAACTAGGCCCATTGGATACGAGAATTGTGTGGAACACTGGATTGTATAAAGCATGTTGGAGTAAATATGTATAATGCGTTCCCAAGGAGTGAGAAAAGGTCAGCAATCTCATCCAGGCCATATGCTTATGAGAACTGACCTCATCTGGAAGGCAAACTGTTTATTCCAAACATTTAAATGTGAAGAAAGTTTGTGATAATTGAGCTCTGACAGTTGGTTCTAAAATAGACATCCACAGATTCCTAAAAGGAATCCCAGATATGTTCAATTTCTCTCCTTTCATTGGGAGATTTTTTTCCATTAGATTTATTAGGGAAGTATAGTATTGTGCTTTAGGGTTGCTTGATTGGTTTAGCTAATCAAGCTAATTTAGCTAATTAGCTTGTTAGACAATGCCAAGATCTGCTAAACCTGGGTTTTTGTATAGCAGGTGAATAGAACTAGAACTATGAACTCTTAACTAGTTCATTTACATAGCAGAATTGGAAGCCAAGGCTTTAGTTTCAGCACTCTTTTTTTTTTTTTTTTTCTGAGACAGAGTCTCACTCTGTTGCCCAGGCTAGAGTGCCATGGCGTCAGCCTAGCTCACAGCAACCTCAAACTCCTGGGATCAAGCTATCCTTCTGCCTCAGCCTCCCGAGTAGCTGGGACTACAGGCATGCACCACCATGCCCGGCTAATTTTTTCTATATATTTTTAGTTGGCCAATTAATTTCTTTCTATTTATAGTAGAGACGGGGTCTCACTCTTGCTCAGGCTGGTCTTGAACTCCTGAGCTCAAATGATCCTCCCGCCTCGGCCTCCCAGAGTGCTAGGATTACAGGAGTGAGCCACCGCGTGAGCCACCGCGCCTGGCCAGTTTCAGCACTCTTGTAATTATAAATTAGTATTTGAAAAAAAGGCTGACTATATTTTTTAAACCTTCATTTCTGTTAGGTAGTTCATTTATTGAGCAGCTGAACTATTGATAGATAAAGAAAGAAAAGATACAGTCTTTTATAAGTAGCTTTTATCTTAGTGGGAGATAATCACCACATACATGCAGGAAGGACTTAATACTTTATCCTTTTATTCTGTCCTTTGCTGGAGACTTTTAATCAAGGCAAAGCCCCTTTAAACCCAAGCAGGACCAGGTCCAAATCCCTAAATTGCACTATCCTCTATAAGGTCTTTGCCTTCCAAAGAAGTCAGGTAACTTTGTAGTGTTCCCATTAGTGAGTCATACTGACTAAATGTAGTTTCTGTGTATTTCTTGCTATAACTTTTTAATCTTCCTTTTCTTGCCTTCCTACATGTGTTGAATGACTACTGTGAAAGCAAGGCTCAAAAAGTTAACAGGCTCTTATATGAAAATATTTTAGTGATTTAAGAAACCTCTGTTACCTGGGCATTGACAGAAACTATATATATATATATAATTATTATTATTTTTAATAGTAAATCCAGCAGTTCATCAGCCAGGAAGGATGTGTTGAGGTTGACATACCTATCAAGGATAGTAACTACCATGGCTTCCATTGCTTTGACAAAACTTCAGATTCTGGTCTTCTGGCCAGGTATTTGCAGTTTCATATTGTTGGAACATTTGTTGTATCCTTGGGGGTTGGAGCTCCCTATGAGTTTGCTGTGGTTGAACCAAAAAAGAAGGCATATGCAGATTTCTACAGAAATTATAATTCCATGAAAGATTTTCAGGAGATAAGGAAGGCTGGTATCTTTCAGAGTGCAAAGTGATTTTGGAATATAAAGAATTTCTTTGAAGAGTGAGACCCCGTCTCTACTATAAATAGAAAGAAATTAATTGGCCAACTAAAAATATATAGAAAAAATTAGCCGGGCATGGTGGTGCATGCCTGTAGTCCCAGCTACTCGGGAGGCTGAGGCAGAAGGATTGCCTGAGCCCATGAGTTTGAGGTTGCTGTGAGCTAGGCTGATGCCACAGCACTCTACTCCAGGCAAAGAGTGAGACTCTGTCTCAAAAAAAAAAAAAAAAAAAAGAATTTCTTTGGGTTGAATTACATCAAAGTTTGTCACTGACCTGTGTTCCTGAGCTACGAATATGTGGGCTAAGGAATAGTTTCTCTTGATAAATAAACAATTAACAAATACTTTGGAGGGGGGAGAAAAATCCAAATTTTGACTTTTGGTATACCATCTTTGGTGGTTTTAAAACATTATTCACAAATTCTTGGATATTCCTCCCTTTAAAATGTGGGACCCTTCCCCTTGAAAATGGGTGGTACTTACAGACTTGCTTCTAATGAATAGAATGTGGGAGAAATGACAGTGTGTCACTTCTGAGACTAGATCATAAAAAGCCATTGTGGCTTCATCCTTCCTCTCTTGGATCATCTATTCTGGGGAAAGCCAGCTACCATATCATAAGGATACTCAAGAAACTCTATGGAGAGGTCCATGTGGCCTCCAGCCAACAACTATTAATATGTGAGTAAGCCATATTGGAAGCAGATCCTCCACTCCCTCCCTACACCCTCTTTAAAGCCTTCAGATGACTGCAACCTCATGAGAGACCCTGAGCCAGAACCAGCTAAGCTGCTACAGAACTCTTGACCCACAGAAATTGTGAGATAATATGTATGTTGTTATAAGCCACTAAATTTTGGAAGTAATTCGTTAGACAGCAATATATAACTGATATACCACCATGTAACATTTTATAGTAAGGAATTGATAAACTTTTTACCCATTTTATAAATAAGCTCACTAGCATTGTTTAGGTCTAGATTCTTACTTTTTTGTTACTGTGGTTTGGACTGTCTTGGACTGAGAGATATATGTATTAAAGTCATTATTAGCATGTTTCTGTCTATTTCTCCACTCTTTTGTAAGAAGAGGGCTTTATGAAAGTTGATGCTGTATTATTTGTTGCATAGATATTCATGACTATTACATATTCAGAGTTAGTTGTAGTCTTTAGCACTATAAAGTATCCTTTATTGTCTCATTTAATGCTTTTCTGCTTGAATGCTGCTTTGTCTGATATTAAGATTATAGCCCTTGCTTGTTAAAATTTGCATTTGCCCAGTATATCTTTGTTCATTCTTTTATTTTAGGCTCTCATAAACAGGACGGAATTGGGTTTTACTGTGTCAGCCAATATGAAAATCTGTTTCTTTTAATAGGAGATTTAGCCCACTTATACAGATTGATACAACTGTTATGTTTGATCTCAGTTATGTCATATTATATATGCAAAACAGAATACATGGTCTTTTGGAAAACTGTGTGTTCAGTTTTCTTTGCTATTTGTTTTTTTATTTGTGTGTGTTTGTGCGTTTCTTTTGATATTTAGGCAAGTTTATGATTTTGTTGTAATGATTTATTGGTACTTTATACCAATACTTATGTAATACCTTAGTCTCCTTTTTCTTCAGACATTGACTATCAGTTTCCTACTTGGAAACTGTGCCCTCTGTGCCCTCTACCATCCAATTAAAAATAACTAAAGTTAATAATATTGTCTTTATTAATATTTATTCTTATCCTCTTAAATATGCTTTGGTTTATAATATTCAGTTTGTTGATTTTAAATGACATCCTTTATTCCCACTTTTTACTTATGAGACAACCAGTGAGCTGATTCTACTTTTTCTTTATATTCCTCTTTTCTCATTTTTTTGTTTGGTTATTATTACTAAATTGTGAGAGCATATAAAATTTATATACTATTGTAGTGGAGGAAAGATTTTTCTCAACCGTCACTCACTAGGTTCATGGCTGAGGCTCCTATAACAAGACAGATTAACAAGAGAAAAGCATACCAATTTATCTCACAAGTTTTACATAAAATTGGAGCCCTCAGAAATGAAGACCCAAAGAAACAGAACTTGTGTGTTTTTATACTCAGTTTGATGAAATGTGGACAGTCATGGGGAAGTATGATTGGAGGACAAAGGGGTATGATTTAATGGGAAAAAACTGAGGGGGAACTCAGCAAGGCCTGTTTGTTCAGATTCTTCTTTATATCTTCAGAGATAAGGATGTTTCTTCCCTCTGGGCATAGGAATAGTACCTCTCATTATCTGCTTGCGGGGAGAAGGATGAGGAAGAAAGGTGAGAGTGACCTTGCTTCTGCTGTTTTCTCAAATGCTAAGGAATAGTGTGTCCTGAACCCCATCACTGTTCTTATCTCCCCATTTGTTTTAGTCTTGGATATACTGGTGGTAAATCTATACACTTATCACCAGTAAGTGTATAGATTGCTGGTTTTCTTAATCCTCTCTTAGTTGGGTGCAGTTTTTCCTCATGAAAGACTCATGAGTATAACAGTCCCTAATGTTTTAGCATACTGAAAACTTTTTTATTTTTCTTTTCTTTTTTCTTTTTTTTT
>VBSM01002616.1:19905794-19916755 GCA_008086735.1 Cheirogaleus medius | reverse complement strand
AAAAAAAAAAAAAAATCCTTAGTGCACATTTTTTCCCTTGATAATATTTTTGATGTTGCTTTACTATTTTCTGGCTTTATATATGGTTGAGAACTCTGAAGCCAAACTGGTTTGCTATCCTTAGAGAGTGACTTGGTCTTTCTGCCAGGAAATGCAGGTAATTTTTTCTTTATATTATAGTATAATAATTTTCTAGGATATATCTAAGAGTTAACCAATTTGAGTTTATTTGGTACACGGTGTGACCTTTCAATGTATGGATTCAGATCTTCTCTGCCCTACCCCCCACAGAAAAATGTTATTGAATTATATTTGTAAATATTAATTCTATTCCATTATTTTGGTTTTCTTCTTCAAGGATCCAGAAATATGTATGTTGGATCTTATTTGTTTGATTTCTTTGTTTATCACTTTATTTTTTATCCTTTTTATTTTTGGAGACACGGTCACACTGTCACCCAGGCTGGAGTACAGTGGTGTGATCACAGCTCACTACAACCTCAAACTTCTGGGCTCCAGTGATCCTCCTGTCTCAGCCTCCCGAGTAGCTGGGACTACAAGCATGCCCCACCCATGCCCAGCTAATTTTTTATTTTGTAGAGATAGCATCTCACTATGTTGCCCAGGCTGGTCTTGAATTCAAGCAGTCATCCAACTTTGGCCTCCCAAAGTGCTAGGATTACAGGCGTAAACCAGCACACCTGGCTTGTGTTTTATTTATTTATTTAATTTTTTTATTTATCTTTTTGAGACAGAGTCTCACTTCTGTTGCCTGGGCTAGAGTGCTGTGGCGTCAGCTTAGCTCACAGCAACCTCAAACTCCTGGGCTCAAGTGATCCTTCTGCCTCAGCCTCCCGAGTAGTTGGGACTACAGGCATGTGCCACCATGTCCGGCTAGTTTATATATATATGTTTTTAGTTAGCCAATTAATTTCTTTCTATTTTTAGTAGAGACGGGGTCTCACTCTTGCTCAGGCTGGTCTCGAACTCCTGACCTTGAGCAATCCACCTGCCTCGCCCTCCCAGAGTGCTAGGATTACAGGCGTGAGCCACCGCGCCCAGCCACCTGGCTTGTTTTTGATCCTTTTAATCTTTGTTTAATTTTTCTTGGCTATTCTTATTTCTGTCTTCTACGTCTTGAACTATATATTTGGTCCATGATATTTGTTGTTGTTCATTTAGGTGACATTCCCTGGGATACAGACTCTGAGACAGAGATGTGTATGCATGAATGTTGGAGAGCACCGTTGATATCCACACTTGTGACAAAGTGAAAGGAGGAGGATTGGATAGGAGGAGCAGCGGAACTGCAATTGGTGAGGTGCTGGCAAATGTTTAATAACTGGTTAGAGGGTGGGGATCTTTAATTTGTAACATTTGGCAATCTCCAGTGTGTAAATACTTCTATCATGGCTAACTGAAAGTTACCAACATGATGTCACTGAACATGGAGCTGAAGAGAAATGCATAGTAGCATCAATTCAGATGCAATAGACATAACCTCTAAAGCAGCAGTCCCCAACCTTTTTGGCACAAGGGACTGGTTTCATGGAAGACAATTTTTCCATGGACGGGGCAGGGAGGAGGTGGATGGTTTCAGGATGATTCAAGCGCATTACATTTATTGTGCAGTCAAAACTCTCTGCTAATGACAATCTGTATTTGCAGCCATTCCCTAGCACTAGCATCACCGCCTCAGCTCTGCCTCAGATAATCAGACATTAGATTCTCATAAGGAGTGTGCAACCTAGATCCCTTGCATGCGCAGTTTACAGTAGGGTTTGTGCTTCTATGAGAATGTAATGCCCCTGCTGATTTGAAGGAGGTGGAGCTTATACAGTGATGCAGACGAAGTTTCTCTTGTTCACCCACTCATTTCCTGCTGTATAGCCCCATTCCTAACAGACCACAGACTGGTACCAATCCTAGGCCTGGGGGTTGGGTACCGCAGCTCTAAAACATAGATAATGGTAATAAATGTAGTAAAATAATTAGAAAGTAACAAGTATTGAGTGTTTATTACCTTGGTTTTGAATATAATTTATTTAATTTTAAGTTTATGTAATTGAAGTTTTAATAATGGCTGTGTTTAACACCTGCTTGCAAAATTCCTCAAAATGTAACAATTGGCTCTCACAAGCCAGTAGGAGCCAGTTCCAGCCACCACTGGCCATGATGCAGTTGCAACAAAGGTCTCAGCCTTGAGGAGCCTTGAGGAGTCCATGAGGAGCTTTAAAGTTGGTCTGGCCCTTCAGAGTTGTCCCACCTTGAGGCAAGGGCTTCTATGTCTTGGCATGGACCAGTCACTGCATGCAGGTGGATCTTGGGGAGAGGGTATGACCCTGGGTGAGGAGGTTCTCTTTGGCTACAGGAAATTCCCAGAGAAGGACTCAGCACCCAACATTACAAGCAACTTCTCAGTCCTGAAGTGGGTATCTGGGGAACAAAACGTGGCATCCACAACATTTATGTATCTTGTAGTTTGGTCTTGGTTTCTGCTTTAAGACAGCATTTTTACTGGTGTATTTTCATCTGTCATAACTTGTGATACTTATTTCTGTGGGGTTTTTTCCTCCTTATAGTACTTTATGTGGATACTGAGTTTTTGTTGTCATTATTATTCATATTTGAATATGTTAGATTTTTCTGCACCAGCTTTTAACGTGGATTTAAAAAAACTTTTTTTTTAATAAAGGGGTTGGTCTTGCTATGTTGCCCAAGCTAGTCTCAAACTCTTGGCCTCAAGCAATCTTCCCACCTTGGCCTCACAAGCTGCTGGGATGAGCCACAGCACCCAGCCAAACAGATGGATCTTTTGGAGAGAATGGAGGCAGCTTTTGAGGGGCTTTCCTGGTTTGTTTTTTTTTAGCTCAAGAGCTCCCTCTTCTGTTGTTATAGTGAAGAGCAGTTTTCTTAATTACAGTGTGCTTTTCTTGTAGTCAAGCTTCCTCTGATTCTCCTATTGTTTTTTTCAGTGGCATACTTATTGCCAAGAACAATTATCTTACTTACCAAAGTACCTCTTTATCCCAAAAGAGACACTTTACAAAGACTGCTACCATGTTTCTATGAATTTTTCAAGCCCTTATGTCTCCTGTTGCCAGTGATTATATGCCAAGTTTCAGGCCAATTCTCAGCTGTTCCCACTAAGGGTTAGGCACCTTGCTTCTGGGAGTGGACCCATGTTGATGTTATTAGGTTCCATCAGTGCTAAGACCGTCCATATTCCCCACTCTTCCAAGTAGTTCCAGTAGCCTCCATATGCTTGTGGGGGTTCTGGCTGGTCTCTAGTGTATTCTTCATAACTTGCATGTAAATTGAGGGTTGTAGGATTTTTTTCTGTATTTAGTTATCAGTTGTAGGAATTTTTATTTGCTTTCCTTTTTACTCTGTATAGTTTTTAAGAGGAGGTGTGAGAAGAGTCAGAGGAACCCAGAATGTGTATTATTTTTAATACACATAAATAACATTGTGCTGTATTTGATTGATTGATTGATTGATTGAGACAGGGTCTTGCTCTGTGGCCCAGGCTGGAGTATAAGGTTTGATCACAGCTCAGTGCAGCCTCAAACTGCTGGGTTCAATTGATTCTCCCACCTCAGCCTCTCAAGTACCTAGGACTACAGGTGTGTGCCACCACACCTGGCTAATTTATTTTATTTTATATTTTATAGAGGCGGGGTCTCACTATGTCACCCAGGCTGGTCTCAAACTCCTGACCTCAAGGGATCCTCTTGGGCCGGGCGCGGTGGCTCACGCCTGTAATCCTAGCACTCTCAGAGGCCGAGGCGGGTGGATCGCTCAAGGTCAGGAGTTTGAAACCAGCCTGAGCAAGAGCGAGACCCCGTCTCTACTAAAAATAGAAAGAAATTAATTGGCCAACTAAAAAAAATATACAGAAAAAATTAGCCGGGCATGATGGTGCATGCCTGTAGTCCCAGCTACTTGGGAGGCTGAGGCAGAAGGATCGCTTGAGCCCAGGAGTTTGCTGTGAGCTAGGCTGACGCCACGGCACTCTAGCCCAGGCAACAGAGTGAGACTCTGTCTCAAAAAAAAAAAAAAAAAGGGATCCTCTTGCATTGGCCTCCCAAAGTACTGGGATTACCCGTGTGAGCCACCATGACTGGCCATTATTGTGCTTAAATATCCTTCCCCCCCCCCCATTTTTCATTTAAAAAATGTGTTTAAAATTTATCTGTGCTCTGTATGTACACCTAGTTTGTTGCTTTAGTTGCTACATTTCTTCCACAATCTGTATTCACCTACTTTATATACCTGTTCCTCAGGTTAAAACACCTGGGTTGCTTCCATCTCCCTCCTATCATGGGCAGAGCTGGATGAACACTTGTATATATTCCTATGGTAACCTGCATGACAATTTTTCTAGAACATATACCCAGGAGATGGGATCTTGTGGTCACAGGTAACACAAACTTCACCAAGTATTTCCAGGGTGCTTCCCAGAACCATTAAGACAGTTTACAGTTCCGCTTGCTGTGCATGAAAGGTTAGTCTCCTCACAAATCTATGCCAAGATTTGGTATTAACTACCTCTTAAACTTTCCCATGCTGGTAAATAATCCATCAACTTTTGTCCTTAAATTTGTATTTTTGGATCTTTTTAAAGATCCCTTTCCCTACAGAGATCACAGAGTCACAGAGATATTCTTCTACATTTTCTGTCATTAGCTTCATAGTTGTACTTTTTCATGTGTATCTTCAATCTATCTGAAGTTCACTTTTGTATTTAGTGTAAGATATGGATCTAAGTTAATTTTTCTTATGAACCAGTTTTATCAACATAATTGCTAAACAATCTGACCTGTCCTCATAAAGATGGCAGGTAATTTTTAAATTTTTTGTAGAGATGAGGTCTCACTATGTTGCTCAGGCTAGTCTTGAACTCCTGACCTCAAGTGATCCTCCTGCCTTGGTCTCCCAAAGTGCTAGGAATACAGGAGTGAACCACCACACCTAGCCCTTACAGGGTTGTGGTTTTTGGGGTTTGTTTGTTTTGTTTTGAGACAGAGTCTTGCTCTGTTTTACCCAGCTGGAGAGCAGTGGCATCATCATAGTTCCCTGTAACCTCAAACTCCCTGCCTCTAGTGATCCTCCTGCTTTGGCCTCCAAAGTAGCTGGGACTCCAGGCACGTGCCACCACACCCAGCTAATTTTTCTATTTTTAATAGAGAAGGAGTCTTGCTTTTGCTCAGGTTGGTCTTGAACTCCTGAGCTCAAGCAATCCTCCTGCCTCAGCCTCTCAGAGTGGTAGGATTATAGGCGTGACCCAGCACAGCTGACATTTTTGAATTTAACATTTAAAAATATTTTCTATAAATGTAGTTGACTTGAACTTATAGATTAATTTGGGAAAAATTGATATCTTTGAGATAAGTTGTCTTATCTAAGAACATAGATTATCTACTTTTTTAGACCTTTTATTTCCTTTAAAGTTTAAAAATTTTATTTTTCCATATTTTTGGGTTAATTGGCAGATACTTTATAGTTTTTGGTGTTTTATGACTGGTACCTTACCATTTCTAATTCATTATTGCTAATATAGAGAAATAATATTTCTGTTTTTCTGAAGAATTTTTAAACATAAATGTTTAACTTTATTAGGTATTTTATTCTGCATATCTTGGGATGATCATGTAATTTTTCTTCCTTAATCCATAGATATGGTTAATTACATTGATAGTTTTCTCATGTTATACCATTCTTGTATTCCTGGAAGAAAATCTTGATTGTTGAGTTCAGTTAAATATTTATTTGTATGTATTTTTTAAAATCTATTTTCATCAGTAACATGGGTTTATGATTCTCTTTTCTTGTACTGTCTTTATCTGATTTTGAAATAAAGAGTTAGGCAGAGGTGGGTGTGGTAGCTCACGCCTGTAATCCTAGCACTCTGGGAGGCCGAGGCAGGAGGATCGCTCAAGGTCAGGAGTTTGAAACCAGCCTGAGCAAGAGCGAGACCCCGTCTCTACTAAAAATAGAAAGAAATTAATTGGCCAACTAAAAATATATAGAAAAAATTAGCCAGGCATGGTGGTGTGTGCCTGTAGTCCCAGCTACTCGGGAGGCTGAGGCAGAAGGATCGCTTGAGCCCAGGAGTTGGAGGTTGCTGTGAGCTAGGCTGACGCCACAGCCCTCTAGCCTGGGCAACAGAGTGAGACTCTCTCAAAAAAAAAAAAAAAAAAAAAAATTGAGATCTAAGGGAAAGAGAGGATGGGCAAATTCACACCTAATGGGTACAAAGCACACTATCTGGGGGATGGGCACAATTAAAACTTTGACTCAAATGGTACAAAAGCAATTTATGTAACCAAAACATTTGCACCCCCATAATATTCTGAAATTTAAAAAAAGAAAGGAAAAAGAAAAGACATGCAAAAAAGAAATCTGAAACAATCCCTTTCATAAAAATAATATAAAAAAGCAAGATGTAAAAAATCAGAAAAGAAATTGCAAAACCACAAAAGAAGATGAAATAAGAGTTGGCAGAGGTTGGGGAAAAATTGGAAGCAAAAAAATGATCACAGGAATGAAGGCAAAATTGAAAGTTGTAGACAATAGAGTACAAATATCACAGAAAACAAAGAAGATAAGGATGATTAAGGTGAACAAAAATGGAACAGAAATAAAGAGCTAAATAGAGGAAAATAATACAGAAAGAAGAGGAACAAAGGAGACTCAAAATATGCATCATTGAATCCCCTCACTACCCGCATCCCAAATAAGTCAGATATAATGCAACAGAAAATTAATTGAAATACAGTGGTCCTTGGGTTACAAACAAGATTTTTTTTTTTTTTTTTGAGACAGAGTCTCACTCTGTTACCGCCCGGGCTAGAGTGCCATGGTGTCAGCCTAGCTCACAGCAACCTCAAACTCCTGGGCTCAAGCGATCCGATCCTCCTGCCTCAGCTTCCCAAGTAGCTGAGACTACAGGCATGCACCACCATGCCCGGCTAATTTTTTCTATATATTTTTAGTTGGCCAATTAATTTCTTTCTATTTTTAGTAGAGACGTGGTCTCACTCTTGCTCAGGCTGGTTTTGAACTCCTGACCTTGAGCGATCCCCCCCCCACCTCGGCCTCCCAGAGTGCTAGGATTACAGGCGTGAGCCACCTCGCCCGGCCCACGATATGTTTCTGAGAATATCTTTAGGTCAAATTTGTGAGTAACTCGAATTCCTGATGAATAGGACATATATGGTAATAATCATCATAATAATAATAACAATAGTACAATGGCGTATATGTAGTAATAATAATACTCTGTATTGTAATAAGTTACAGAAACTATTGTGGTCTTTGTTCTAATTCAAACAAACAGAACATATTATAAACTTATTTGGGATGCGGGTAGTGAGGGGATTCAATTATGCATATTTTGAGTCTCCTTTATTCCTCTTCTTTCTGTATTATTTTCCTCTATTTAGCTCTTTATTTCTGTTCCATTTTTGTTCACCTTAATCATCCTCATGAACATACAAACAGTTTAGATAGGTGATAGGAGAAATTTTTTAAAAATATTTAAAGTTGTTAACACTCACCTAAAAAATTGAGGTCTAGCAATATATTATTTATAGAGACACACTTACAATGAAAGAATATGGACAAGTTGAAAGTAAAAATATATAAGTAGATATTTCAGCCTAATATGGACACACACACACACACACATCCATATACACACACACACATACACCCCACAAACAAACCAGATTTCATTTCATTTCAGACAGATTCAAGCTAGAATTCAAGGCAAAAAGTATTATCAGGGACAAAGTTTTATAAGAAATAGGCTTGGTGCTGACTATCAGGAGCTCAGCCAAGTAGAGATATTAAGTACATAGTTAGATATATAGGACTAGAACTCAAAGGCAAAGTTCAGAAGCAAAGTCAAAGCTGAGATACAAATTTGGAGTCATCAGCATACATATGGTATCTAAAGCCATAAAACACTGGGTGAGACAATCACGGGAATGTACACAGGAAAAGAAGTCCAAGGAGTAAACTCTGGTCCATTCCCATATTTTGAGGTTAGGGGTAAGAGGAGGAACCATCAAAAAGATACAGAAGAAGTGGCCAGAAAGGTAGGAAACAAACCAGGAGAACACAATATTCTGGAAGACATATGAATAAATTATTTTTAAAAAACGACCAGCAGTTTCAAATGTTGCTGATATGTCAAGAAAGAGGAAAACTGAAAATTGGCCATTGGATATAATAATGTGAAAGCTGATGGCTATTTTGCTAGGAGCAGGTTTGATGGTGGAGTGGGGGGAAAACCCAGATTAGAGCGGGTTCAGGAGAGAAGAGAAATTGGAGACAGCAATTTCAATTTTTTAAAAGGAGTTTTTCTGTAAAGGGAAGAAGAGGAATAGGGCAGTAGCTGGCAAAGGAAGTGGGTCCAAAAGAGAGTTATTTGTTTTTTAAAGTTGAGAAAAAGCACATCATCTTACAAAGAAAAAAAAATTAATGGTACAGAAAAGAGATAGGAGAATTATTGGAGCAATGTCCTTGAACAGAAGAGAGGAGATGGGACCTAGTGTACAAGTGGAGGGGCTGGCATCAGATAAGAGTCCGACAAGTCATCCACAGGTAACAAGAGAGAAAGAATTTATGGGTACAGATGCAGATAGGCTAGTGAGATGTGGTGGAAGTATGTAGAGTTAATAATGATTGCCTCCAGAGCAATAAGGAGCTAAGTCATCAGCCAAGAAGAAGATGGAAGGAGACAGGAGAAAATACAGCATTGGTGGTATAGTGGTGAGCATAGCTGCCTTCCAGGAGAAAGTGCAAAAGTGTTATTTAGGAAAGTCAGAGTGAATGGATTAGGGAAATATAATATGCTTGCCAGTCAGCATTATGGGGCCACTTGAGGTTAATGATTATTTAAAAGACCAGTCAGAAAGTTTGAATGGCCACTGAAGTCTCTGCTTGGTTTAAAAAAAAAAAAGAAAGTTTGAATGTTTTCCTGAAGCCACATTCAACTGCCAAGGTGCAGATATGGAGTAGGCAGAGAAACTGGATTTAAGCTGGGTCGTGGTCAGCCAAAGAGTACTTCACAGCAAGAGAGGACAGATGAATTATAGAGTTGAGAGCATATGCAAGGGATTGATTATAATTATTGGCCATGGAATTTAAACTGCATAATGAAGGAAGTGAGGACATGAGAGGGTAAGGGACAATAAGAGGATGGTAGAATCAAAGATGTAAATGTTCAAAGATGTAAATGTGCAGATCAAAGAATTGTTGAAGTTGGGGTACTAGAAGAAGTAAGCTATAAGGAGGTGATGTTTGTAGAATTAAATATTTGAAGTTTAGTTTATGGAAGGGTTTCAGTTTTTCTTTTTTTTTAATATCAAGGTCAAGGATATGACCAGTGGCTAGAGGACTAAATCACTAGAGGAGAACAGATCAAAAAACACAAGCCATGGGTTAGAAAGATCTATATCAGGGGTCCTCAAACTTTTTAAACAGGGGGCCAGTTCACTGTCCCTCAGACTGTTGGAGGGCTGTTGGAGAGCGCGGCGCACATTCCACACATGCACACTGTGGGCCCAGGACCATTGGGCTGCTAAGCAGGACAGGCAGCAGTGGCAAAAATACCTGTCGGGCCGGATAAATGTCCTCAGCGGGCCACAGTTTAAGGACGCCCATGAATATCAAAATTGGTAGGGATTATGACAGAAGTAATGGGTAGAATGACAGTGAGCAAGCAGTTAGATGCTTGCAACAAAAAGGGTAGTGGATGGTAGTGGGTCCAATATAGGGAGATTTAAAATTGATTATTTAAGTAAGGAGGAAGGGAA
Organism: Cheirogaleus medius; assembly: GCA_008086735.1. Lineage (NCBI taxonomy): Eukaryota > Metazoa > Chordata > Mammalia > Primates > Cheirogaleidae > Cheirogaleus > Cheirogaleus medius. The sequence continues at coordinate 19,906,928 of VBSM01002616.1, read as the reverse complement.
AATGATCTGGAAGAGGTACTGAGGTGTGAAGAGGGCACCCAGGTCATTTCTGGGCCAAGTGATAAACGGGGATATGGGAATTATAGGCATCATCTAAGAGGGATTTGAAAGGGCTGCAGGTGAGGCAGTATTATCAGGGAGAGCTATAACTCAGTTATCATGAGGTTGTGTTGTTATAAGCATCTATATTAATGATCATTCCATATTTTTGATCTACTGCTCCCCTTTTCCTTAATGATGTCTTTTGCATTGAAACCTATTTTTATCTGATATTAGGTATCTGTTTGGCTTTCTTTTGGTTCATTTTGTCTTTTCCCATCCTTTGTTTTAATTTGTTCCTTTCTTTTAAGTGTGTCTCTTATAGACAATATATTGCTAGATCTTGTTTTTAATTCAATCTTAGACATTTATCTTTTCTTTGGTGAATTTAACTAATATATATATATATATATTTTTTTTTTTTTTCTTTTGAGACAGGGTCTTGCTCTGTTGCCTGGGCTAGAGTGCAGTGCTGTCACCATAGCTCACTGCAACCTCTAACTCCAGGGCTCAAGTGATCCTCCTGCCTCAACCTCCCGAGCAGCTGGGACTTCAGGTGTGCACCACCGTGCCTGGCTAATTTTTCTATTTTTTGTAGAGGTGGGGTCTTGCTATGTTGCTCAGGCTGGTCTCTAACTCCTGGCCTCAAGTGATCCTCCCACCTTGGCCTCCCAAAGTGCCAGGATTATAGGCATGAGCCACCACATCTGGCCTTAACTAATATATTGAATTCCTTTTACATTAGAGCTTTTAATTCTATCTTATTTTGTATTTTCTTTTATTTTTTCATTTTACTTTTTGCTCATTTCATTAGATAAATCATTTTTTCTATGGGTTTGAAAGGCATGCATTTTATATTTACTCTTCCATTTTATATTTGTTCCATTTTATATTTGCTCATCCTCTGAATATTGTACCCTGTCCCCAACTTGTTACATCTGGATTGTTTTGGTCTATCCATCTAGCTAGCTAGCTATGATATATATAGATATGCTTTTTTAGACAACAAACTTTACTGATTTATTTTCTCATTCTTACTTCCTTATATTTTATACCATTTCCTAAATTTTTCTGCAAGAGTTTTTTTTTTTTTTT
>VBSM01002616.1:19889760-19904240 GCA_008086735.1 Cheirogaleus medius | reverse complement strand
CCAAGAGGAGGGAAATAAAAAAACACAAAAAAAACCAGGAAGAGGAAGTACTGGTGAAGTTCACAGTCCAGGGACACAGGATAACCAAACGACTGAGACCTAGACACAGGACTATAGAGTGCTTCCCCTCCTCCATACCTTACCACCATACCACTAAAGGCCTATTTACTGGAGTTCCTTTCACCTAGTACATCATGTACAGATTTTTTTTTTTAATGACAGGGTCTCGCTCTATTGCCTGGGGCTGGAGTACTGTGGCTCGATCTTAACTCACTGCAGCCTCAAACTCCTGGGCTCAAGTGATCCTCCCACCTTAGCCTGCTCAGTAGTTGGGACAACAGGCACACATCACCATATCTGGCTAATATTTTTTATTTTTTGTAGAGATGAGATCTCCCTATGTTGCCCAGGCTGGTCTTGGAACTCCTGGCCTCAAGCGATCCTCCTGCCTCAGCCTCCCAAAGTGCAGAGATTTCAGGCATGAGCCATCATTCCTGGCCCTTATTTAACTTCATGGTTAAAATTGGTTTGATAACTTTTTTTCATAAACACATGTGCTCATGGTAGATGATTTTATATTGTATACATTATGTAGTAATATTTTTGCTGTACTATAAAATTTTAAATATCTTACTTTATAGTGTCTGCTACCTGAACAAATTTGTGAATTAACACTACTTTTTATTTCAGGACTTAGATTTCACCAAAATATATGACTGCTCCTGTGACCTCTTTCAGGTTAACAAAAGTTCAATTTTCTAAATTCTTGGTTTAGAACATTAAATAATTCTCTGACCTGAAAGAGGTAATGCAGAATCCAAAGCTCTTTCCCTCCACTGGGATAATTTCCAATGGTTTAAGTAAGAATCTGGTTCAACAGAATTTGGAAATGTGTAACCACTAGATTACCTTACCTGGTAGCTCTCTAAGTCTCTTCCTTGAATCCTAGGACATAAACACCTAATTTATCTCAAATTGGGTCTAGATATGACAACTCTATTTAAGGTTATGTCACTGAACCATAATGTAGACAAAAGCATTCTACAGTGGTCTTTCTGATACTTCCAATAACAGATCCCTAAGGGTGGAATTAAAAGTGGACTTTTCTGGTGTTATATTAGGTTCATGGTGGTGGTATAACTGTTTTTTTTTTTTAAATTTTTATATTTATTCAGTGGTGACATCTATAGGTCTATGAATAGAAACATTAAAAACAGACTAATGTTGAACTTACCTGTACTATTTTATGACTGGTGTGAGTCTAACCTCATACCAAACATTACTTTTGGTGACTCCCTGGTGCTGCAGGAGAAAGTCAAGTTAGGGAAACAAAAGATATATGACCAAAGGCCCAATTACCAGAGTGCTCCCAGTCCTTAACTTACTGTGATTGAATGGATGCAAGAGATTTTCTGAAGGTAGACTGAATATCTAACTGAAGCAGCCTAGGAATATCTGGGTATCCACCCAGCTGGGCCCAGAGTGAATGCATTGATGTCTTCTCTTCTATTGGGTAGCTTGAAACAGAAACATCAATATTCCAGATGGCCTCCATCTGGTCCTCTTGTTGCCTACAGAATCAGAGAGAATGACTTGGAAGCACTAAACTCTTCTGAGCACTATAGCCAATCAAAATATATGAGTCTTATTCTTCCCTCTTCTCTTCACCACCAACTTTTCCTATAATGCCCTCCCCTTGCATTGAGGAGCATTAACTATGCCCATTTTGATGGAGAGATGGTTGAAAAAGCAGAATTTGCTGAAATAGTTACCAAAGCTGCATTTTCATGACTTCACCTAGTAATCCATTTTAAAACTACCTTAACTTCACGGAGTATACAGCCCACATATTTTTTACCCTTCCTTCCCAAAGCTTCTGCCTTCTTAAAAAAGAAAGAAAGAAAGAAAGAAAGAAAGAAAGAAAGAAAGAAAGAAAGAAAGAAAGAAAGAAAGAAAGAAAGAAAGAAAGAAAGAAAAGAGGGATTAATGCTTCTAAGTTTCTTTATTACACATTCTTAAAATAATTTATTTCTTAGTAAGGAAGAATCAGCTTCATCTTCTTTAAAGGAACTCAAAATCAGATGTTAAATATTTAAGTAGAAATATATGTAAATAAACTTCTTGCCATTATCTAATACTCCCTTAGACTCTCCACTGCACCATATCATAATTGTGGGAAAGGGGAAGCCCTTGGGCAGGGAAAACAAAATTAGGTCCCATATATCATCCAAACAAAGTTTAATGTCAGTCTTTCTAACACATACCTAAATTTCTTGAACATGTCAGATTTTCTGTCATCTTCTATTATTAGTAAGTCTGGCAATGGCTGTTGAACAGGTTTGGTAGAGGCAGGTATCTGCTTTTTCTCGATGATCAAGGGGGTAGGTTGCTTAAGATTCAATCCGTACATGTCTTTGAGCTATAAAAAAAAATTAAATAAGAAAAAGGAAACCATGAAAAGAAAGGGACAGAATCTGTAGGAAGCTTTTCTGAGCTGGCCCTAGACTAATCTATGACTCCTCCTTTTCCATGGATTTACAAATCCTCTTTCTCCTCCACCTCAACTCCAACACGCATGATTTCACAGATGGCAGCTACGATAAATGAAAATCTTGGTCGTACTTAAGCTCTAGTCCTAGTCCTCTCATTTTATTGCTAGCAGACTTTTGGTTAGTTGCTTAATTTCCCTCTACTTCTTTCTCATTTTAAAACAGTGGTGATCATGAGAATTGCATAGGGTAATATATATGGAAGCAGTTTATAAATTGTGATGGACCACACAAATGTAACAATAGCCAACATTTACTGAATACTGACTGAATGCCAGACACTGAGCTAAGCACTGTCAGTATATCAGCTCATTTTGTATTTATAACAACCTTATGAGGTAGGTACTATTATTATCCTTGTCTTACATATGGAGAAGCTGAGGCTCAGAAAACTTAAGTGGCTTGCCTTAGGTCACTTATTTAGTATGTAGCAAAACTGATTTGAACCCATACAATCTGGTAGCAGAGCTAATCTTCTTGACCATCACCCTAAATCAGTGTAAGGTATTTATTCATATCTACTCTCTTATCCCTTTTGCTTTTTCCTCTCCCTTCTTTATCCCTTGATACCCAAACCTTATCTGGATTCTGACTTCCATGACCCCAATCCTAATTTATGCTCTGAAATGCCCTAGATATTGTGATTTCTGTGAGATAGCTCATATCACTGCCAACCCATCTTGCTTTATCTACATTGGCTGTATTTGCCAAATCTAAAACTGGAGCATATTCATTTTTTTGACAAAGAGCTATAATATTTAAAATGTAACTGTTCTGGAAAATTCAGAATATATGCTTGATTTAGATCAGGTTATGATGAGAAGTCTCTGCCTTCCAAAGTATCAAGTAATCTAGTCTTATAAATTAGTTAATAATAATAAAAGAAAAGGATATATAGATATAAAATGTTTCTAGAACTCCAGCTTATGGTTATTAGAACTCCAGTTTGTGCTAGGAACAACTGAGCACATAATCCCAGGGCAAAGAACTCTAATCTCAGCTCTATAACCTTTCGGAAGGTCACTGTCACTCCCAAAGGCATATTGATCATTATCTCATAGAGGGCTCTGGGACATAAGGAGTTGAAGTCAGAGTTTAATAGGATTTTCTGTGCCTGATGCTGAGTAAGCAAGTTAAACCCTTATCTCCTTTCTTATAAAATCATGATATTAAAACTAGCTTCTTGATTGATAGTTTTGAGGAGAGAAGTAACCACTCAGAATCAGTTAGAGAGCAGTGACTTCAAGAAGTTTAATATCTGGAGGCTAGTACATGTGGTTGAACCAGGAAGAAGTTGAGCATTTCTGGAAGTTTCTCCTGTTCTCATCTTTTTCTCATCTAGAGATCTAGCAAGTGTTGCTGTTGTCAATTTAGGAGCTTCACTGAAGTCATAGTGTAGTGGGTTGAATAGTGGTTCCCCCCAAAAGATATATCCACCCAAAACATATGAATGTATCAAGATCTCAAGATGAGATCATCCTGGATTTACCAAGTGGTTCCTAAATCCAATGACGTGTCTCTTCATAAGAGACAGAAAAGAAGACAGAAGACATATTTAGAAGAAGGACAAAGCAGAGATTAGAGTTATGTGTCCATAAGCTAAGGATTGCCGACAGCCACCACAATCTAGGAAAGAGGGATTTAACAGATTTCTCCTGCAGGGCCTCCAGAAGGAGCCAACCCTGCAAACGCCTTGATTTCATGAACATCTGGCCTCAAGAACTGTGAGAGAATAAATTTCTGTTGTTTTAAGCCAGGGGTCCTCAAACTTTTTAAACAGGGGGCCAGTTCACTGTCCCTCAGACCGTTGGAGGGCCATTGGAGAGTGCGGCGCACATTCCACATATGCGCACTGTGGGCCCCCATGAGTTGGCTGCTAAGCAGGACAGGCAGCAGCAGCAAAAACACCCATCGCGCCGGATAAATGTCCTCGGCGGGCCGCATGTGGCCCATGGGCTGTAGTTTGAGGATGCCTGTTTAAGCCATCAAGTTTGTGGTAATCTGTTACAGCAGCCCCCAAGAAACTAATATACATGGTGTCTCCAGGTAAATGTTATTTTCAAAGCTTATAACTTTCATTTTTTTACAACACACTGGAGGTAGGGAATGGAAAACAGGTTACCTGGCCAAATAAGTGAATCATTTCCCTCAGGCACTGATTGCGTTTCTGCTCTAGAGACTTCTGTTTCTCAGTCCAGACCCGCATAACCTTTTTCTGGTAGTCATCAATTCTGATCAGTGTTATGTAGAGGTTCTGGGTCTCATAACCTTTCCCAGTGTTTTGGATGGCTTTTAATCGTTTGATTATGTTGTTTCTTGAAAAAAAAAAATTAACAAGAATTAGATTGATATAGTTACTGACTCTAACGCAGCAAACCTGTCCTCAGCTTATTTCAATTCTCATCTCATCCCTAGTAAGTAGAAAGGGATGGGAAACTTACTTAACAAGACCTTAATACAGTTCCCTATATGGATAAAGTTTCAAAAATCTATGACTATCAAATATTTATTAACTCTTCACAGAGTTTTTTAGTGTTACAATAGTGTTGCTTATTATTATTTTAATATAATAAAAAGTTAAATGTGCCTATTTGTAATAAAAATTACTTTAGGGGACAAAATACTTCCATTTTTTTAGTATATTGATATGTGTAAGACACATAGAAGATACTTAATACAAATACGAAAAAGACAGTGTCCTTGCCTTCAAAGCACTTACAATCCAGAACAAGAGACAAAAAAATTAACTGTATCAAAGATAGAATGATTCAGATGCTTGGATCTTCCCCCCTTGCAAAAAAAGAGATAGAATGAAATAAATGCTAAATAGATATATAAACATGCTGTAGGAGCAAAAAGGAAAGCATAATTAATTCTAACAAGAGTAATAAAGAAGGCTTTATAGGAAGATGTTGAATAGGATCTTGAAGAACAATCATAAAAATATTCTCTCTCTCTCTCTCCTATAATGTATACTACCACATTTCGTCGTCCTAAAAAGATAGAGTTTTGCTATCTCCATTTTAACAGGAGAGGAAAAGGAAGCTCAGAAAAGTTAAACAATTTTTCTAAAGCCACATAATAAATAGCAGATCTGGGAAGCAAACCCAGATCTTCTCTCTTTCATAATACCAAAATTTCTCAGTGTGGATTGTGATCACCTGTACTGAATCATTTGGGGGTGCTTGTTGAAATGCAGATTCCAGGATGCTTCCTCAGGCCTTATGAATCAAAATCTTGGTGGTAGATTTCAGGAATTTGTATTTTAAGCCAAATCTCAGGTAAATTTTACATAACTAAAATTTGAAGACCATTGTGCTTACTAACAGAGTATGGAAGAAGGGGAAGAGGAATTCCAGGTTGAGGGAATACTATAAACCAAGGTGAGAAAACCAAAATTGTATTTTGGGAGTGAGTAAGCTGGGATTTTTAGACCACAGATATGTGAAAGGATATAGTGGGAAATGAGATTGGAATGGCTGGATTAAAAGGCCTTAAAAGGTATGTTGGAGGCCGGTTCATGCCTGTAATCCTAGCACTCTGGGAGGCCAAGGTGGGCGGATCACTTGAGGTCAGGAGTTCGAGACCAGCCTGAGTAAGAGCAAGACCCCGTCTCTACTAAAAATAGAAAGAAATTAATTGGCCAACTAAAAATATATAGAAAAAATTAGCTGGGCATGGTGGCGCGTGCCTGTAGTCCCAGCTACTCGGGAGGCTGAGGCAGGAGGATCACTTGAGCCCATGAGTTTGAGGTTGCTGTGAGCTAGGCTGACGCCACGGCACTCTAGCCCAGGCAACAGAGTGAGACTCTGTCTCAAAAAATAAATAAATAAATAAATAAATAAATAAATAAATAAATAAGAAATAGTCATTTACAGAGGCTACACAGAAATTTCTTTATTCAAAAGTAGTTTATATTACTATATTTTCTTTCACATATAATATTAGAATCTTCTTGGACCAGCCATCCTTGTTATAGAATCTTTAACCTGTCAATATTTTATTCCTTGTTACATGTGTTGGTAATTTTATTATTTAATATTAAATATTAATGAAGAGATTTATGGGAAAAAATGAAGTATCCTTGATAGGATTAAATTATAGTTGCAATTATATAAAAGTTAATTTTTTTTAGTTTTTAACATATCCCCCTTGTTAATTGAATAAAGTTAAATCTTGTTATAAAATGTTGGTTCATATGTTTCAATTTTTAAATGATTTTACTGAAACAGGTCAGATCATGTCACTTAAGTTTTCAACATCCTCAATAAATCTAAACAAACCAGTTGTCATGTAAAATTGAGAAAGCTATCAAAGAACTCTCCTCAAAAAGTACTAAGTATAATATTATCATAGGTGTAATTTGCCAAACCTTAAAAGAACGGATGCTTTTACTATTACTTAAACTGTTCCAGAGCATAGAAAAAGATAAGCTTCCACATTTTTTAATGATACAAGCTTAAAATTATACCAAAACTTAATAAAGATAATACTGTAAGAAGTAAACCATCTGCCAAACTTACTAATGGATATCACTGAAAGAAATCTTTAATAAAATTTACTAATTCCACAATACATTCAAAGAAGGTTACACTAGGAATGAATGGGATTTGTGCCAAGAATATAATGATGGTTTAATATAATTAATCATGATTAACATATCTAAGGAGAAAAATAATATTTTCTTTAATACATGTGAAAATGAAGTGCTGAAATCACATTTAATAAAATATTAGTTAAGAAATTTACCAATTTGACATCTATTCTTGATTTAAAAATAATAAAACAGAACCTCTTTAATATGATTAAATGTATTTCAACCCCAAAATCAGCATTTTCCTTAATGACAAATACTAGAAAGATGTCCACTATCACTACTATTTTTTAAACCAATTTATAATTATATCATAATAATTAGGAATGAAAGAACAACTCACATTTTGGCAATCTGAGTTATATAAGATGGAGAAAATAGCAAAAATATGAAATTGACTGAGATTGAGAATGTTTTGCAGCTTTTCAGAAACTAGAGGATAAATGTAAATGATACTTCAAAACACTCTTGAAGATGAAATTTTCCTAGAATAAAATAACATGGGGCCATTGAACTATATGTCTGTTACTCAGGGCAAGTCAAACAAACAAAGATGGCCTTGTAGCCATATCATTATTTTTTTTGCTAGTGGAATCCATTTTATTTGCTTTACAAATATCATAAAAAGCTCAATTTCTATTTACAACTTATTTATTTTTCTTTTTTTTGAGACAGAGTCTCACTCTGTTGCCCAGGCTAGAGTGCCGTGGCGTCAGCAACAACCTCAAACTCTTGGGTTCAAGCAATCCTCCTGCCTCAGCCTCCCAAGTAGCTGGGACCACAGGCAGACACCACCATGCCTGGCTAATTTTATATATATATATTTTTAGTTGTCCAGCTAATTTTTTCTATTTTTAGTAGAGACGTGGTCTCACTCTTGCTCAGGCTGGTCTTGAACTCCTGAGTTCAAGTGATCCTCCCACTTCGGCCTTCCAGAGTGCTAGGGTTACAGATGTGAGCCACTAAGCTGGCCTTCTATTTAAAATTTAAACATCAGTTTGAATTGGAGTCAAGAATGCTAGGACCTAGGTGAACTGTGAGCAAACTATTTTCTTTCCTAAGCCTCAGTGGCGTCACGAGGAGTTGCACTAGCTAAGCTTTACTTCTTTTTGCTTCTTACAAAATTCTATGATCAGGAATGTGGTCTCCTCCTGCCTCTGAAGTCATTTCTACCTTAACATCCAGATCCCAGGCCTATCAAGCTTCCTCCTTTCCCTTTACTGCCTCAGCCACAGGCACAGCCCTCTTCCAAGCATTTCTTCTAATTTTGACTTAACTGCTCCCTCTACTCCCTTTTTTTTGACTCTTGGGTTTCAACAATGTCACTGACAGCAGTTAAAAGAAGATGGCACTGAGGCAAATTCCTTACCTGTCAATTTCCATATCACTATTTTTTAACATTGTTCTGGAGGTACTAACCAATATATAAGCAAGAGACAGAAATTAGATAGTTAAAAATTAGAAAATTTAGATGTAAAAAATTATTATTTTCAGGCGAGATGATTATATACCTAGAAAACTCAAGAAAATCAACTGAAAAACTTTCACATGCTTGAATACAATAAGAAGACTGCATACAACATTGATACATTTGTACAAATAACAATGAGTTAGAAAATATCATAGAAGAAAAAAGTCCATTTACAATAGCACCATAAATAAAAATAAAATATACAGTTAGTCCATTTACAATAGCACCAAGGACAAAAATAAAATTTACACTTAGGAAAGAATATGCAAGAGCTAGATGAAAATTTTAAAATGCACCTAAAGGACACACACACAAAAAAACCCTGAACAAAAAGAGAAGTATACCATATTCTTGGATAGGAAGACTATATTAGTGAAGATAAGCTAGGACTTACTGTTTTAATAAATGTTTAATAAATCCCAAATCTCAGTGGTTTAAAACAACAAAAAATTTACTTGTTGCTTATACTACTAATTCATCACGGCTCGGCAGAAAGTGAGCTTCATTGTATTCTCTCAGGGACACAGGCTAAAGGAATAGCCACCACCTTGAACACTGGGTTATCATGCCAGAGGAAAAGGAAACTCTGGAGGTTCTCAAACCAACAATGACAAGCTCAGCACAGAAATGACACATATCAGTTCTGCTCACATCTCATTGGCAACTGCCAGCAAACAGCACTAATAACTACCACAAAGACTCAGCATCGTAAAAATAAAACTGCAATAAATAACACAGGATGGAGGTGACTTATCAATAGACAGATCAATAAAAAATAATAGAAAGTTCAGATGTGGACACAAATAAGGCAAGAATTTATGATAAAGTGCATGCAAATCAGTAGGAGGAAAAGTAGATTACTTTGCAAATAGTCATAGGGCAACTAACTGGGTAGCCATATGGAAAAAAAAAGTCAGCTCCCTATCTCTCAACAGAAAGTTTTGAATCAAAGACTTAAGTGTACTCTGGGAGGCAGGCAGATCGCTCAAGGTCAGGAGTTCAAAGCCAGCCTGAGCAAGAACGAGACCGCCGTCTCTACTAAAAATAGAAAGAAATTATCTGGACAACTAAAAAAATATATATAGAAAAAAAAAATTAGCCGGGCATGGTGGCATATGCCTGTAGTCCCAGCTACTCGGCAGGCTGAGGCAGAAAGATCGCTTGAGCCCAGGAGTTTGAGGTTGCTGTGAGCTAGGCTGCTGCCACAGCATTTTAGCCCAAGCAACAGAGCCAGACTCTGTCTCAAAAAAAAAAAAAAAAAAAAAAAAAAAAAAAAAAAAAAAAGACTTAAGTGTAAAACAACCAAAAAAAAGTAATGCCCTTAAAATTACTAAATGAAACCTAGAAAGAATTTTTTTTATCTATCTCAGAGTGGAGAGGGCCTTTCTAAATAAAGCAGAAAGTGTTATTTAATATTTAAACATATAAAAAATTTTCTACAAGGCAAAAATCACCAAAAGCGAGTCAAAACACAAGTGCCAGAAATTTGGCAATTTATTAATATATCACAGACAGGGGCTAATTTTCCAAATATTTAAATAAGTCACATAAATCAACTTTTAGAAACCTTATAACTCAGTGTTACAGCTCTTTTAGAATTTATCTAGCAGGTTTTCTGGTCCTCACTGGAAGACCCAAAGTAAAGTAATTAATTAAAAAACAAACAAACAAAATACCAAAAACCTTACAACTCACAATTGAAAAATGGACAAAGTATTTGAATAAGATTTTCACAGAAAATGATATACAGATGGCTCTTAAATCTATGAAAAGATGTTTAACCTTACCCATAATAAAAGAAATGCAAATTAAAGCAATGAAATGCTATATTTCATCTACTATATTGGCAATGAACAAAGAAGTTTGATAATACCCCATGCTAGTCTTGATGTGGGGAAATACTCTTTTATAATGTTGATCAATATGTAAATTGCTACAACCTCTCTGGAGAACAATTTGGCAAAAATCTATCAGAATTGCAAAATCACTTATCCTTTGATCCAGAAATCCTAAATTCTACTTCTAGGACTATATGTTTATATATATGTGTATATACAGGAATATACATAATGTATATATGTAAGATTATTCATAGAAATTTATTTTTATAATAGCAAACTATTGAAAACAACATAAATGTCTATCAGAGGTTAAATACATTCTGATAAATCCAGACTTCAGAATACTATGCAGCCATAAAACAAATGAATTAGCTCTTTATATACTAATACCTAAGTTATCCAATACCTAATACCTAATTATGTTATAAAAATCAAATGTCATAACTGTTCAAAATATGTAACAATGGAGATAAAAGAGCATATGTATGTTCCTACATATGCAGAAAATGTTTCTGGATGGACATATATTAGTAGCCCTGTGAGAGGATCCTGGATAGCCAGGGAGAGGGCTATTAGAGAGATTTTCACTCTACCATTTATGTTTTTGGATATTGTACCAGGTGAATGTACTACTTATTTTTTAAAATTTAAATATAACAAGGGAAAAAATGACATAAGGGAACCAGAGAATGACCAGAAACATGTTGTTTAAAATTCTCAAGTGGATGAAAGTATTTACATGTAAAAATAAATTTAAAAGATTAGGGCTACTCAATCTGGAAAGGGAAAACTAAGTACAACAGAAAACATTTTTCAACAAATCTCAGATGATTTAACTTTGAAATTAAGTTCTGATTATATCTTGGAAAAGCCTTCCTTTTGTACTTTGTTCTAATCCTTTAGCTCCCAAATGAATTTAGTCCTCCCAAAATGTAAACTTTATGAGAACAGGGGACTTTGTTTTATTCACTGCGCTATCCCTAGCACCTAGAACAATGCTTGGCACATAATAGGCATTCAATAATATTTATTGAATAAATTACCTAAGTTGCTCCTATAATTAATGATCACGTTTTCTGTTACTATTTTTAGTTTGGCACCATATGATTTTAGATTTTAAAATTTCCCCTAAATAAGTTGGTAACTTCAAACACAAATATTAAGGATGGCAGGACAATTGTCACTGTCCCTGACCCATTTCTGACATTTGTAGTTTTTAAAAAATCAGGACCAGGACCTGCTGCATCCAGGTCACCTCAGCAGCAAAGTTATCATGGTAATACCTTGTACATAATCTGCCATCTCCCATTTTAAAAAGTGAACCAAATGCCTGTAATCCTAGCACTCTGGGAGGCCAAGGCGGGAGGATAGCTTGAGTTTAGGAGTTCAAGACCAGCTTGAGCAAGAGCGAGACCTGTTTCTACTAAAAATTAAAAAATTAGCCAGTGGGCGCAGTGGCGTGCTTATAGTCCCAGCTACTTGGGAGGCTGAGGAGAACCACTTGAACCCAGGAGTTTGAGGTTGCTGTGAGCTATCATGACGCCACAGTACTCTAACAGAGCGAGACTCTGTATAAAAAAAAACAACAACAAAGAAGATGAAAGAAATTGAGAATAACTGACAAGCATCTCTAAACTTTTGATGTTGATGTTTTGGAGATAAAACATGATCCACAAAATATATCTTGGCATCTCTGCTAGAGATGTAAATGATGAAATGGATTATGTTATATATCATTTCTTATTTTCTAAAAAATATGTCCCCTTTTGCTATCTTAAACAGGCTTCCATTCCACAGATCTCCTATAAGATAATATGACAAATATGAATATATTTCTAGGGCAACAAGAGAGAATATTTGAAGTCAAAACTATACCAAAAAGCTGGACATAAAATAATTATATCTACCTGGCACTCTGGATCAGCCTATAGGCAATGTACTTGCGGAATAGGTATCCCAGCCGAACTGTGTCCATATGAAGTGTCTCAATTATGAGATTCCTAGCTGTTGTGTATAGCTGTGAAGGGAGTCCAGAAGTTTTTGTGGCTTGATTTAATAGTACCAGGTTCTTCCTCTGAGCCTCTACATCAACAAAATACCTCTTCTCTTCAAGCCCCTGGGGAGAAGAAGGGGGCACCATCATCTTGGGTTTCTTGGTCCTGGGGAATCGGGATCTCTGGTCCCGTTCGGAAGGTGAGATCTGTGATGTTTCGAGTAGTTGAGTAGTAAGAGAAGGTAGTGATGTTATAGGCTTCATGTAAGGGGTTTGTGATACTGGTGTCCTATAATTGGTGAGATAGGACTGAACTGTTCTCAATGGTTCTATGGCAAAAGCATCTTGGTGTGCCTGGGTTTCTTCATAAGTATCAGAGACCTCTGACATTTGGACCTTCTTAGTGGTTAAAGGAGCTTGAGGTACCTTGAAATCTGGAGCACTGGGATGGGCCAATGCTGATTTAGATTTCAGAGAAGAAATAATTGCCAGTCTTCTCTTAGCAACAGAAGAGGACAAACCTTTCTGGGGCTTTCCATGGGTTGGGGGGGCCAAGGGTGGGTGGGGATACCCAGAAATCCATAATAGGGGAGCTTGCCTAGGAAGGATCCATGGTGCTAGATGCTGCCCAAGGGTAGAAGGGGCCTGTAGATAGGGAGGTTGCTCAGTGGTGGCAGGAGGCTGGACTGCCTGGGACCATTCAGAGAGGGTTATGGGTTTGGATTCCAGGAGCTGCTCGGGGATGAAAGAGGTCCCAGAAACCAAGGGCTGCCCAGGAGAGAGAGGAGCCCAGAGACTGGGAATCTGTCCAGAAGTGGGTGGGATTCCAGATATAAGAGGCTGCCTGGGAGCAAGAGGGGCCTTCAATATTAAAGGTGGCCGGGGAGTCAGAGAGGACCTTGATATGAAGAACTGCCTAGAGCTAGGGGCCTCCAGTTCAAAGGGCTGCCCTGGAGTGGGAGGGGCCCCAGATATTGGGAGCTGTCCAGGGGTAAGAGCAACCTCTGGTGCTAGGAACTGCACAGGAGTAGATGGACCTCTATATATCAGGGTCTGTGTAGAGGAAGGAAGGGTCTGTGGTTCCAGGAGTTTCCCAGGTTCAGGAAGAATCCCCATTTCTGGGGGCTTCCCAGGGGCAAAAGGGTGTTGGGTGAGAGGAGGCCTTGATATCTGCAAAGGAGTAGAAGAGATCCCAAATGTAGAGAACTCCTCAGTGATAGGAGCAGATGATGCCGGGGACTGCCTAAGGCTTGGAGATAATCTTGATGCAATGGATTGCCCAGTGGGGAGAGACGGCTTCAATCCCTGAAATGGTCTATAAGCAGAAGGAGCTGAAGTGGCAGGTTGCTTAGGAATGTGAGGAGCACCTGGTGTGCGAGAACCCCTTAATTTCAGGTCGTGCTCAGACATGAGAGTAATACCTGCAGACTGGATCTGTCCTGGGGTGAAGGGGACTCCCAAAGGTTGGACTTGCTCAAGGGTGAGGGGAGATCCCAGGGTATGGGCTTTATCCAAGGTGAGTGGGACCCCCAGTGCTTCTGCTTGCTCAGGGGTGAGAGAAAGCCCCAGTGCCTGAGCCTGCTCAGGAGTGAAGGTGACCCTAAATGCCTGGGTCTGCTCTGGCATAAGAGTGATTCCCAATGCCCTGGCTTGTTCTTGGGTGATAGGGACCCCAGATCTCTGGGCCTGTTCAGTAGTTAGTGGGATTTGCATTGCCTGGGTCTGTTCAAAGGTGACAGATGCCTTTAGTACGTTGGTATACTTAGGATTGATAGGAACTCTCAATGTCTGGGCTTCTTCTAGAGTGAGAGAAGGCCTCGGTGCCTGGGCCTGCTCATGTGTATGTGTGACACCAAAAACCTGGGGCTTCTTAGGGGTGCGAGTAATCCCCAGGTCCTGGGCCTGCTGAAGGGTGAGAGTGATCCCCTGAGCCTGGGCCTGTTGAGGGGTGAGAGTGATCCCCAGGTCCTGTGCCTGCTGAGGGGTGAGAGTGATCCCCTGAGCCTGGGCCTGTTGGGGTGGGAGAGTGATC
>VBSM01002616.1:19826672-19847459 GCA_008086735.1 Cheirogaleus medius | reverse complement strand
CTGTAGTCCCAGCTACTTGGGAGGCTGAGGCAGAAGGATAGTTTGAGCCCAGGAATTTGAGATTGCTGTGAGCTAGGCTGACACCATGGCACTCCAGCCAGGGCAACAGAGTGAGACTCTGTCTCAAAAAAAAAAAGAAAAAAAATTCCTATGTGTAATTTGTGAATAATGTCTTCTGACAAAGTTAGGTTGTGTTTGTGGTGTTTAGCCTTGTAATACAGTCTAGGTAACAGCTTGGCACTATCATTTAATCTTCACAACAACTGTACTGTGATGTAAATTGTTGGTTTATATGTAGCTGCCTTCGAAAAACCTCTGAATTTGTGCTTTATATATAGTAAATATTTCTAGAAAGCTTATTGAATTACGTGGTGGTAGCACTGATGATTACAAAAACTACTGTGAGAGATAGCATTGATTTATTTAAGAGCTGTGTAAATTTTGAGTTTTAATCTTAGACTTGTTACTAATTTTCCCTGATTTGGGGCAAGCCAAGTGAGTTAATTAATTACCTTATTTAAAATTATAGTTGAAAAAGTATACTTTTTGTTTGGGCAAATAACTTTTAAAACAAGAATGAAGATTGCAGTATGTTCAGATATACATTTATATGCAAGATTTAAAGGACTACAAATGATGAAATGCAAATAGGCACTTTATATTTACTCTTAAAGATTTTTTTGGTAATATAAAAGTAAGTAAATGCAAGAAAAAGAAATGTTTAAATATCACATACTCGTATTTCCTGTCTTATCTGTTCCCTTGTCAGACCTCTTAAACCAATCTTTGGTTTATAGTATCTCTATTTTTAAATGACTGACTCTAAACCAAAGACAGAAGAGTACTTTACATGAATATTACTAGGGGTAGGATATGAACTGCATGCATAAAGCCAAACTCCAGAGGTGAGGAGTTAAATTCTATTGACTTTATGTATTATTAAGGGAAGAGAAAAGGATTTTCTTGTCAGGTTAGAAAAGTGAGGAGTAAAGCAGGCTTTCTGTAGCACATAGTTGGCTAGTATTTCATACTACTTACTATAAAACAGGTAAGGTGACTGTACCTCTTAGTTTGCCCTGGATGGTCACAGCATATACCTACTTTCTGGGACAGATGTCTTAACCCAGTTTCATCCTCAGAAATGTCCTGGTTTATATGATAACTTTTTTCTTTTTTACCCTTTTTTAAAAAACCCTTTTCTGACCAAGTATATGATAACTTTTAATTTTTGTTTCTTTAAAGAAAACAAAGCTTAAGTAGATTTAATTTTTCAAAAGAGATCAGAAGTTCATTGTGTGCTTCTTAGCAAGAAGTTTTTTTTTTTCTTTTTCCATATCATTAACAAAGCAACATAGCACACATAAGTTGGCACTAAAATATTTATTATTAAATTGGCTATGGGAAATGTAAATTATAGGACAAGAAAGTTGCAATTGAGCAAGGTAAAGAAAATAAGATTATTCTGGCCTTTTGAGAAGAGTAGCTGAAAATGTAGACTCTGAGGCCAGGCTGCACAGGTCCAAATCCCTGCTCTGGGTGGGCCACTTTTTAGTTGTGTGACCTTGGGCAAGTTGTTTAGTTGTGTGACCTTTTTTTCAGTTTCCTTACCTGTAAGTTGAGGATAATACTAATGAGACTAATATTAATATCTGTCTTGTAGGGTTGTTAAGAAGATTGACAGTTAAGGTAAAACACTCAGAAGGGTATATGGTACACTAACTATAGCACTAACTATATCAGTGTGAACTGTGAGAGATAATTGTCATCTCTTTTTTCTGGTCATTTACATTTAAAGGTAACAAAGGGTTTGCTGACTTGTACATATTAGTAATAAAAAGACACACTTTCCTAAAAAAATTATATTGATATTTGAAGTTCGAGGTATGCTTAAGTTCATTGGTATAGTTAGCTATTGGCTTTATCAGCTGACCAGTTGAAGTATGGCTCAGTATTTTGAGGACTATTTAAATTATTTAAATGCTAAATGTGAGATCTATTAATACAGTTCTTAATCTTTAATGTGGGGATGTATGAGTCTCATGTAGAACTTTCTAGGGAGAAGTGTGTATACAGAATAGTCCATGACCTCCCCAAAAGGTTAAATGCCGCTAATCTATGGAGGCCTCAGTTTTTTTGTTGTTGTTGTTGTTGTTTTTTGATTTTTTTGTTTTTAAAAATATGGAACACTTCACGAATTTGTGTGTCATCCTTGCTCAGGGGCCATGCTAATCTCTGTATCGTTCCAATTTTAGTATATGTGCTGCTGGAGTGAGCACCTCAGTTTTTTTGATAAAGGACAGATGCCATCTGACTGAGGTAGTGGGAATTTGGGGATATAAACCTATCTCTTCCTCTAGTACTAGAGTAGTAACAGCTTTATTGATGAATAAACTTCAGCTTTTCTTCCACAGTAGGGGGTGAGTGAATTCTGATTCTTGACAACCTGGAGAGCTTGAGGGAAATGAATGCCCTAGAATGTGATCCAGTTACCTTGCTATTCACAATGTGATCCTCAGACTAGCCCCAAGCTCCTTTTATGCAGGGACTTCTTAGAATACAAACTCTATGGCCC
Organism: Cheirogaleus medius; assembly: GCA_008086735.1. NCBI lineage: Eukaryota > Metazoa > Chordata > Mammalia > Primates > Cheirogaleidae > Cheirogaleus > Cheirogaleus medius. The sequence goes on along the minus strand of VBSM01002616.1, from coordinate 19,844,887 downwards.
TACCCCTGAATTACTGATTCAGAGGTCTTCATTTCATTTTATCAAAATCCCTAGGTGATTATTAGGCACATTAAAGTTTGAGAAACACTAACCTAGCATATATTCATTCATTGATTCATTCGACAAATTTTGTTGTTGGCCTCCTATGTGCTAATCACCATTCAAGATGCTAGAAAACAGTAAACCATAGACAAAGCCTCTGCCATTGTGGAGCTTGCAGACAAAATAATTTCAGATTGGGATAAGTCTTTTGTGATGGAAGGTGAATTTTGTTACATACATTACCATGAATATTATCTTTTTTCTCTTTAATTGAAAATTAGATGTACTTTGGCCCTAGATAGACATCTTTGAAGATCTGAATTGACTTCTGTCCTGGGGTGGCTGTTTTCTGTATTATTCATTTCTTCTGGATCCTTAGCCACTGTAGGAAAAACTGGGGCCAGGGACCATTTGGCTTAGAAAGGAGATAATAGTATTCCTTATGTAGTATATAACTTAAAGTTACCTCTAAGACAACTGTAGTTTATTGGATTAGAGCATGCACTCTCCAGACTACCTAGGTTTAAATCCTTGGCTTTGTCTTATTAGCTGTGTAATCTTGGGTAGGTTACTTTACCTTGAAGTAAAGTTAACTTTTTCCTTAAGTGTAAAATGTGGATGATGATAGTAGTATTTAACTGAGGTTATTATGAATATGGTTGTGTTCCATAAATGTTAGTTATTCTCTCTCAGAAAGAGTGAAGAATTCTCACATTAATTTTCATTTTTAATTTTCATAAAATACCCCCTAAACATCTGGTAGGACTCTGAAGGATGAAAGGATAGGTTGGGGTTTTTTTGTTTGTTTGGTTTTTTAGTACTTGTAATTTAGTAGCCCTCTCAATATTGGAGATGTGTAAAAATTGAACCTGGATGATTTCTCTGCCATGGGGCAAATACATTTAATCAATTTATACATTTTATTTCTGTTTTACAGCATTTATGGGGTTAAGTGGCATGGGATTTCTGTTTCTGATAGTAAATAGGTAAGTAAAACAAGGTTATGTATGTCCAAAGAGATGGTTTTGCCATATTTATGGTGACTTTTTCCTGACTCTTGGTTCTGTTACCTTAGAACTGTTGTTTCTTAGGACAGGAAGATATCATTTTGACAAAAATTTTTTTAAATTTATTTTTTGACAAGAATTTGATGTGTCCCTTTTTTCCTTTCTATTATCTCTTTCTAGATAGAATTTGGCATTAAATGGGCATTAAATCAGGACTTCTTTTGGCTTATTTGGAGATGACATGTATTGCTTAGCAATAGGGGTGGTGATTGATGTATCAGTTTTACAGATAGTTTGGGTGTTTTTGTTGAGTATCTGTGTGTTTGCATTACCATGTGTATGTTGGAAAATAGTTTCAGCATGCACTTGGACAATTTATATCCTATAATAGATATTTTATGCAACCCTGTAACCTCAAGGGCTTCTAATACTGTGGAAGAGATAAGGATTTTAATGGAGGTCTTTGTTAAACCTTAGTCAGAAAATGAATAAAACTTGGTTATCTAAAATTTAAATGAAAAAATAGACTTGTTCTAGTTAAACTGACGTAGAGTCTGCCAGCCATCAGTTAGCTCTTTAGCTTACAAAGAGACATCACTTTGGAGATTCAGAGGATTTTAGGAGTTCTATGCCAGGTAATGGGGTGGAAGGTCAAGTATATATTTTATAATATCACAGATAGTAACTTGCCTTATTTTTTTTCCAAGTTTTTGTGAAATTTTCCATGTTTTCTACAATGGTTTTTTTTTGTTTGTTTTTTCCATTTTTCAAAACTTTATTTTGAAAAAGTCACGTGTTAACAATGGGGATCCATTCCAAGGGATGTGTAGTTAGGTGGCTTTCATCGTGTGAATATCAGAGTATACCTACACAAACCTAGATGGAATAACCTGCATACCTAGGCTGTATTGCATAGCCATTATAATCTTATGGGACCACCATTGTATTTAAAGTTTGTCTTTGATAAAAACATCGGTATATGCAGTGTACATGGCTGTACTTATAGATTCATCAGAAGTTGCAAAACCATGTGTAGGATGGTCCTCTGTACTCTTTGCCCAGTTTCCCCTGTAGTAGCAGCACCTTGCATAACTATAGTGTGATGTAAAGAACAGCAAATTGACATTGATATAGTCCACAGAACTTACTCAGATTTCATCAGTTTTAAATACAATCTAGTTTTAATGTTATAGCATATTCTATTATATGAATGAACTACAGTTGTTGAAAAAATACTCTACAGTTGGATGTTTCTAATTTTTCACTATTATAAAATTAGTGTGGCAAGCATCCTTGTATGTATAGGTTTTTCTGTATCTATTTATTTTGGGAAAATCTTTTTTTCTTCCTTTTTTTTTTATTTGTTGCATTAGAATTTATTTATTTCAGCATATTATGGGGGTACAAATATTATGGTTACGTACATTGCCCATGCCCCCTCTCCCCCCTTGAGGCAGAGCCTCAGGCATGACCATCCCTATTTTGGGAAAATCTGACTAGCGGAATTTCTAGACTGAAGAAAGTATATATTTAAGGTTTTTGGGAAAAACGTTGCCAACTCTTCAGAAGAATTATATAAATTATAGTAGTGAAATGATTGTTTCTATTTACACTTGTTAAAATGGTATTAAGTCTGGGCTGTTCAATAGGTAAAATGATACTTTATAATTAACTGTTCCTGCCTGTACTTTGCACATTTTCCCTGTTTGGCACGTAATTTGTAATCTGTTGTTAATGGGTTGGTATTGTAACCTTCCTGGCCTTTTCTGTTTCATATACCTATATATTTATTTATATATATAAATTTTATGTGTTTATTAACATATGGTAAAATAAAATGCTTATTGTTTTGCAACTTGATTTTTTTTCACTGAACAATATGCCTTGGAACACTTTCCATATTAGTGTGTATTGGCCTATCTGTTTTTTAGGGATGTTTTTGTTTTTTAACTATTTCATAGCACTCTACATTAAGAGGTATACCACATTTTATTTTATGATTCACTTACAGATGGACATTTAGATGGTTTTCAGTTTTTCACTTATGGGATCAATGCTGCAATATACAACCTTGTGTATGACTTCTTGTGTATGTCCATGGCTTTTAGAGTACATACTTTTTTTTTTTTTGAGACAGAGTCTCACTCTGTTGCCCGGGCTAGAGTGCTGTGGCGTCAGCCCAGCTCACAGTAGCCTCAAACTCCTGGGCTCAAGCAATACTTCTGCCTCAGCCTCCCGAGTAGCTGGGACTACAGGCATGCACCACCATGCCCGGCTAATTTTTTCTCTATATATTTTTAGTTGGCCAATTAATTTCTTTCTATTTTTAGTAGAGACGGGGTCTCACTCTTGCTCAGGCAGGTTTCGAACTCCTGACCTTGAGCGATCCACCTGCGGAGTGTTAGGATTACAGGCGTGAGCCACTGTGCCTGCCTAGAGTATATACTCTTAACTAGGGTGGTGAAAAATACAAGTATGCCCAGGAATACTGCTTGTTTATGTGCCATAGACCTTACATTTTGATTATTCTTGGCACCATTAATTAGCAAGGACCACATCAGATTTATGGGTATCATGCTGCTGAAAGGCATACAATTATTTTGATTGCGATTATTAAATATTAAATGAAATAGTGTATTCAGTCAATAAAAGGTAAGTTTTTGAGCATAATCTCCCAATATTTGAATATTTATAAACTAATTATATTTGACATAGTGTTTTTTATGTTAAATATTAGCCTTAATCTCTTACAATGAATATTTGGGGTCTTCCTCAAGTTTTGATTAGCTGTCTACATTTGCAAAATGTCCATATTATGAGTGGGGCCTCTCTAGTGTATGTACTAATGAAAACTCAAGTTCCTAGGTTCTCTTTTATCTAGATGGATGCTGGCATGTGGCCTAAGCACCATTAGTCAGACACACTCACAGATGACTTTGAAAGTGTACAATGTAAGGAAGTGAGCGTTCTATTCATAACTTGAATTTTGCAGTTAGCAATGGCAACAGGGATGGTCAGCTTTAAGTGAAGATAATAGTTGCAGATTTAGTTCCTGATGGAGATGTGTGTGGCTTTGGTGCTGGCAGTAGTCTAGGTTATAATGGATTTGAATCTTGTCATTTAGTACCCAGTGGTCGCAGGTACAGTAGTTTCCTCATTAGGCCACTTCTGCAACATTATCTTAGGTGATATTATCTTTGCATCTGTTTTTTCAGCTCTCCCAGTGGCAGTGACACTATCCTTTAGTAAAATTAATTACCTTTAAAATTAATTACCTGCTTAATTTAGCCAGAGTAGATTTGAATTATGATTAAAAGCTTTGATAACATGCTGTTGGTATAGCAAGCACTGTTTGTGTGTCTGTATAGTGGCAAATATAAAGACGTCTTGCTTTCTAAAATTGCTACTTAGAAGTTTTTAAATAGGTACCTGTCTTGGTTGGTCTGTCTGAAAACTAGTTGGTTTCCTCCCTGAACTAATTATGATATGAGGAAGTTGTGAATTAATATCTCTAAGCCAGGATGTTGCTACAGTTATTCATGGTGCTGCTTCAAAGATGCTTTTGCTCTCCTGTAAGATTTGGCATTTTGTTGTTGGTTTTGCTGTTATTGTAAAAGCTCTTAGCAGCCTTGAAACCAAAAGCCAAGAAGCAGTACATAGTAAAAAATTTCCATTTTATTTATTTATTTATTTTTTTGAGGCAGAGTCTCTCTCTGTTGCCCGGGCTAGAGTGAGTGCCGTGGCGTCAGCCTCGCTCACAGCAACCTCAAACTCCTGGGCTCGAGCAATCCTCCTGCCTCAGCCTCCCGAGTATCTGGGACTACAGGCATGCGCCACCATGCCCGGCTCATTTTTTCTATATATTTTTAGTTGGCCAATTAATTTCTTTCTATTTATAGTAGAGACGGGGTCTCGCTCTTGCTCAGGCTGGTTTCGAACTCCTGACCTTGAGTGATCCTCCCGCCTCGGCCTCCCAGAGAGCTAGGATTACAGGCGTGAGCCACTGCGCTTGGCCAAAATTTCCATTTTAAACTGAGAAAAAGGAAGATATCATCTACTCTGTTTGATCTTCTAGGCCATCAGAATGGTAAATACAGTTGTCAGACATAAAAAAGAAGAGAAAGACCTAGTCTCTGCTTTTCTTGAGCCATCTTCCTAAATGCAAAGAACACATACTTAAATAAACTATTATATTGGTAAAATAGAGAACAAATAACAAGAGGGAGAAAAGAGGCAGTGACTAAAACAGATGAAGTTGGGTGCGCAAGTTATATGGAAATCATTAGGAGTTTTGATAAAGTGTAGGCATATTTTTAAAGATGAGGAAACTGGGGACGATTACGTAATTATTGGGTGGCAGAATAAAGTTTATTTTTTTTTCTGTTATACCATAATTGTGTCTCAATTGTTGGAATATCTCTAATTTAGCTTTAAGACAAAATATTGGTACTTCTTTTTCTAGAAATATTGTGAATTAGATATTCAGGAAAACACCTAGAAATGTTGGTTAAAATACACTTAAAAAATTTTTTTTTGTTTTTAACTTACTAATATGCATTATACTCAAAAAAATATTTTTTTTCCTATATATTTTTAGTTGGCCAATTAATTTCTTTCTATTTTTATTAGAGACGGGGTCTCGCTCTTGATCAGGCTGGTCTTGAACTCCTGACCTTGAGCGATCCGCCCGCCTCGGCCTCCCAGAGAGCTAGGATTACAGGCGTGAGCCACCATGCCCGACCAAAAAAAAAAAAATATTTTTTTAAGCAGAGCTTTAAGCTGGTAAGAAAGCAAATGAAATCTTCAGACCAAAAACAATCAGAAAGTACTTATCAAAAGAGAGAAACTGGTGATAAAACCTGGGCTTCCCTTAGCATCTATTGATACTTGCTGGCCCAGAGGTTTAGTTTTAATGGGCAGTGCTTAGAGGCAAGATGCAAGTTTTAAAGTAGGAAAAACAGGCTTTCCCAGAGAAAAGGAAACATGACAGTTTTAGCCATGGCTCTTGGTTGGTCTTCTCTGATAATTTTAAGCACAAATCCTCTTTGATGCCAGAGTAGAGCTAAAATTCATATTATCTGTTGTTGTGTTGAAACGACAGTTGAACCTTTTAAAGTGATTCCAGTTTGATAGTCTTTCTAGGCAGATATCTACCACAGTTTTTTCACTCTATTCTCTTTAACAGCCCATTTAAACATACTCCATAAAATTCCCACAAAGTTCCAAGGAAAATAGGCCTATAATTTAAAATCATAAAGCATATAAGTCATCAGTGTGATTTAGGAGAAACAACAAATCACAAAATCAAGCCCTCAAAGACTACAAATAGTAGGATTATCAGATACAGACTATAAAATTTATATTTTAATATGCTTAAAGGGAGAAGGAAGACACTGGAAGGATGATAAGGAAACAAAAAATTTGATCAGACAGATTTGAGAAAAGAACCAAAATGAACTTTAAGAAATGAAAACTATAAAAAGGGAGCATGAAAATTTACTAGACAAGTTGAACAGCAACTTAGAAATAGCTTGAGAGAATTGATGAACTGGAAGAAAGATCATAAGAAATTGCTCAGAATACAACTACAGAGACAAGTGAAAAATGGTAAAGAGAGGTTGATAAGTGGAATATAGGATGAGAAAGTATGATACATATTTTTTTGGAGTTTCAGAAGAAAGTAATAGAACAGGTCATGGAGGGACAATATTTGAAGAGATAAGGACTGAGAATTTTACTGAATTGATGAAAGACCTATTAGATTTCAGGGAGGTAAGTGGATCCCAAATGCAATAAATAAAAAAGAATTTCATGCTTTGACTTAATGATTGCAAAACACCATTGAAAAAGATTAAGCAAGCAGAGAGAAAAGAGAGATTAAAAATGGCAGCTAATCTGATGGCCGATTTCTTCTTAGAAATAGTACAAAACAGAGAGCAGTGAATATCTTTAATGTGCTTGAAAGATAATATGTGCCTATTGAGAATTCTGTATATAGCAAGGATGGAAGGTAAAAATAAAAGTATTTTCAAAGAAACCACAACTTGAGAGAATTTACTAAAAGACTGTGAATGATGTCGTTAGGACAGAAGGAAAATGATTTCAGAAACGTCTGAAATACAAGAAAGTGATGATCAAAGAAAATGGTGAACATTTATGTAAATTTAAATAAATACTGATTTTTATAAAATGAAAATAATAGTATATATTTTGTATATATGGAGGAACAAAAGGCACAGAATAATATTTGATTTTCATATACTGGCCACTAACATTTATGCTTTTGTTTGAAAAATCTGCAGTAGATGTGATAAGTTTCCTTAAGTTTCATAATTTTTTTGAACACCTGATAACAGAGTAAGTTTCATTGTTTTTATAATTCAAACTTAAAGCACTATTTTAATGGAATATTTTAATAAGGGGGAAAACAATCTATCTCTGGTCTGGTTATATGGCACATCATATTCCCTTCCAGCCCATATCCACATGCTTAGGCACTTTTTGCAATTGTAATAATCAGTGAATTGTAATTAGTTGATGGTTAATTCTCTTTCTGGAGTCAGGCTGCCTGGATTTGAATGCTGAATTCATACTTTAATCTCTGTGTCTTTAATTGGGTATATTATTTCTGTGTGCCACTCATAATGGGGTAACCTGTAAAAGGGAAATACTTGTGCGAATGGATTGTTATAAGAAGTAGGTGATGCCAGCCTAAGAAGTAGGTGATGCCAGCACGGTGGCTCATCCCTGTAATCCTAGCATTCTGGGAGGCCGAGGCAGGAGAATTGCTTGAGATGAGGAGTTTGAGGCAAGCCTGAGTATAAGAGCAAGATGCTGTCTCTACAAAAAAATAGAAAGTCTCTACAAAAAAAAAAAAAATAGGAAAATTAGCTATAGCTGAGTGTGATTATGCACACCTGTAGTCACAGCTACTTGGGAGACTGAAGCAGGAAGATCACTTGAGCCTGGGAGTTTGAGGTTGCAGTGAGCTGTGAACATGTCACTGCACTCTAGTTGGGGTGGCAGAGTGAGAATCTGTCTCCAAAATAAAAAATAGGTGCAATGATATGTGTACTCAGTATGGTGCCTAGCCTGCAGAACTGCTTAACACATTTGGTTTTGTTATGGTAATTATGGGTTGTTGTTGTTTTTTTACTGTATTATGTGAAAGCATTTTTCTTTTTCTTTTTTTTCAACTTTTTAACTTATCTGTATTTGTTATAAGTTTTAAGTGGATTGTGACTTGGGCACTACATTTCTATTCACAAGCCTTACTTTTCAAAACAGTTTTACAACACATATGGGTAGGGCTTATAATTTTGCTCCTCTTTGGAAAACAAGCCCTGTGTAAAGTTTGAAGTTGCTTTACTTTAAACATACTTATTTCTAGAGGACTAGTAGTACATGCAGGCATTTTTCATTTTTTATACTTTTCCGTGTTTCATTGACCCTACTATGCACATTTTATACATTTTGACTTCTTTGAAAATTAGGATACATCTTACAATATTAGGTGTGTCATACTTTAATAAACAGCAGTTTTTTCTTTGCGATATATTAGTACTCCTTCCGATTTTATAGAATGTGGTAACGTGATATCTCTATAGTATTGAATGGTTGTATAATACTTACCTAGTGAATGTACCATGATTACCTTTGTTCCTTGTCTGACTTTGGGTTATTTCCATTTCCTGACTTTTGTAAGTAATGCTAATATGTGTAAATATGAGTTGGCACCATTTTATATAGTCTCCTATAAAAAAGGATGCTTGCCAATTTTATGCCGGCCTGGGAATTATTTTTAAGTGCTTTGCTAATCTAATAAGTAAGATATAGTACTTTATTTTCGTATTTGTGTACATATATGTGTACTTTTTTGATTTTTACATCCCTAGTCTTTTAAAAAAGTTTTTTGGTTGCAGTTTTATATTATGCTATAGTCATCTATCTTTTGTCTATCTTCTGTGATTTTATCTGTAATTTCTGTGAAATAATAGGTGGGACATTTTTTGTGTTTTGAGTCTCTGTCACCCTGTCTAGAGTGCAGTGACATCATCATCATTGCTCACTGACACCTCAAACTCCTGGGCTCAAGTGATCCTCCTTCCTCAGTCTCTCGGTAGCTGGAACTATAGGCACTCATCACCATGCCCAACTAAGTTTTCTATTTTTTGTAGAGATAGAGTCTGGTTGTTAGGCTGATCTTGAACTCCTGAGCTCAAGTGATCCTCCAGCCTTGGCTCCCAGAGTGCTAGGATTATAGGCGTGAGCCGACATGATAGTTTACATTTAACTTCACCTTGCAATTGTTTTCATAGAACATGTTGGTATTTGTGTGGTACTTTTGAGGGTGAGACATCAAAATTGCCTTCCATTCAAAACCAACATGCTTTATAAAAGATGTGGACTATTTACTTATACTGTTAACTGCTTTTCAAGCATTAATATAATTTACTTTTTAAAATAAGGAATCCTTACCTCAATTTATAGTTGACAAAATTGAGGCTCAGATGAGTTAAGAAATTTTCGCACACTCACACAATAGTTCATATTAGAGGTATGTTTTGGATTCAGGAGTGAGTCTAGATCCCCAATCATTATGTATTTAGATGGTAATTGCTAAACTGCCCTGAAATAACTATTTTGCTTTACTAAAGCAAAGCAAAATAGGGTTGCTACTATGGATAGCAACATGGATAGCAACCCTATCTATGAGTTAGGGGCATTTCTAGTAGGTATATGGCCTTTTCATTGTATCTTTTTCATGTGCAGATCTTATTTACTAAATTAATATTATGCTCTTTGTATTTATCAGGATTAAGAAGTTTGATATCTCTTTCTGAGAGCTGACCTCTCACCATCTGCCCTTTTCTTGTTTAGGGACATAACCTGGTATTTCTTCTCAGAATGAAAGAAAGAGGGAGGATAAGTATGTCAATAGGTACATTTTTCAACTATGGAAAAAATGCTTGCTATCAAATTAAATACTGTTCACATGGGAGAAGAGGTAGGCTCTGTTACAAGCTTTTCATAGTTCTATTTTGCTATCAATTAGAAATTATGCCCAAAGAGCTTGAGGATATCACCCTTATGGGGGGTCTCCAGCATCCTCTTCTCTCTCATTGTCACCTGTTGCATCTGGCACCAAAGCTCCTCAGGAGCCAGAAGCCAGGTCTTAGGAGGACTGTAACTTTTCTTGCCAGCTCTGCAGTTCACTTCTTGGATCATTTGTCCTGCTAGTTTGTCGCTGGAACCTCTCTTATCCTTTCTCAGGCTGGGATTAACATGAAGGAGTTGAACTGTCCAAAAATGACAGGGAGAAATAGATAAACTGCCTTCCCTCTTTAGCTTCCCCATCCCATTTGCCTTTCCCATCCCATTTGCCCTTCCCCATTTCCTCTGTCTTCCCCTGCCAGATTCAGGAATTACAAATAGAAGCTTTTTGGTCCTGTTTAACTCCCAATTACATAGCCTAATTTGCCTTCTTCAAAGTCCCTTTTCTACTCATTCATTCCGTCCTGCCTTGTACCTCTTCTGCTCCCTGCCCCCACCACCCAACCACCTTCCTGACCAGGAAGAAGGATGTGAATGGTTGAATGCCAGGCTCAAACTACACTGAAACCCAGAGAAGGAAGAAGAGGGGGGTGCATCTTTGGACTGAGCCTGCTGTCTCCACTGTCCTTTCTCCTGGTCTTCAGATGGCACATTAGAGTGGGTGTGCTGCTGCCAGATGTGCTCCAGCCCACACTGCTTATTTGTACTTCTTATTAAACTGTAATGTGTATTTTTGTTTTTTCTTGTTTTTTTTGGAGACAGAATCTTCCTCTGTTGCCCCAGCTAGAGTGTTGTGGCGTCAGCCTAGCTCACAGCAACCTCAAACTCCTGGGCTCAAGCCATCTTCTTGCCTCAGCCTCCCGAGTAGCTGGGACTACAGGCATGTGCCGCCATGCCCTGCTAATTATTTTTTCCTATATATTTTTAGTTGGCCAATTAATTTCTTTCTATTTTTAGTAGAGATGGGGTCTCACTCTTGCTCAGGCTGGTTTCAAACTCCTGACCTTAAGTGATCCTCCCGCCTTGGCCTCTCAGAGTGCTAGGATTACAGGCATGAGCCACTGCGCCTGGCCTGTTTTTTCTTTTTCCTTTTTTTGGTAAATACATAAATAACAAGTTTCATTAAAATAGATTATCACACACACAAAAGAAATTATGCTGTCCCTAAATTCCCAAATAATGTTCACCAGTTAACTCAGCTTCAAATCAGTGGCCTACCAAAGGCAGAGTAGTGGGAAAGTACTGTCTTCATGTGGGCAGAAAGAAGGTGTATTTTCCATAGAGAATTTTAAAACATTAATAAACTGACAAAAGGTATATGTTTGTTATTATCTTGTACCTAGACATTCTAAACAGTTTCAGTAATAAAATATACTACCACCATCATTTCAAGGCTCAGCCCTTGCTCCCAAGATACGAGTGAATCTAGACATGGAAAAGAACATTGTGTCTGATCCTTCTTTTCCCCAGATTGAGTTTTGAAAGCTTGCTTTTCAGTTGATGAAAGGAACCAAAAAAAAAATGGTAAGCAGTACAGTGTAATTAAACAATATCGTTTCATTGGTCCATACATGTAAGTCATGTTAGTTGCACAGTATGGAAACTCACTCAAACTCAAGTAAAAAATCAGTTCCTTAGAAGAGTACAAGGAAAAGGTTGGGTGCAGTGACTCATACCTATAAACCCAGCACCTTTGAGTGGCTGAAGTAGGAGAATCACTTGAGGCCAGGAGTTTGAGACCAGCCTGGACACCCTAGTGAGACACTGTCTATACAAAAAATAAAAAGAAATTACCTGGGCATCATGGCACATCCCTGTACTCCTAACTACTTGGGAGGCTGGGGCAGGAGGATCACTTGAGCCCAGGAGTTCAAGGTTACAGTGAGCTAGACTGTTCCACTGCACTCCAGCCTAGATGACAGAGCAAGACCCCGTCTCTAGAAAAGTAAAATAAAAAACAATTTTGTACAGTAGAGTAGAGGGGAGTTTCATGGGATGTAATTTCAGGAATTATAGGTAGGCCACCTAGAAGCTGAGTCTTAAGTTAACTCTGCCTGGGGGCTCCGTAGTTCTGCCTACACAGAGTTTTGCTTTGGTTAGCTATATTTGGATATTAGTGATACCTTATAGGCTGATTTTTTAAAAACTCTATTATCCAGCGTCAATGTTAAGAACTCCATCCAGGTAGGGAGTTTGACAGCTTCCTGATAAATGGTTCAATGTGTGCCACTTATTTTTCTTGAAAGCTGAATTCCCATTATCTGCAGGTTATAAGCTTGAGTTAGTTAATTCTCTGCCCTTTCGATTCACCTTCTGGTACCTGCCATCCAGGCAAGTGGCCTGCAGCTGAGAAGCTAGTCAAAAGTAACTTTCTGGAAAGGTGATGAACTTTTTGCAGGGTCATTAATGTACTTGACAAGGATCAAGCCCTGCTGTTGGGTTGGATGAGGTGAGAGAAGTATATTTGTGCATCCCATCCCTCTCTTCTTCTTCCTCTCGCCACCTTTTCATACTCTTCTCACTGTGTCCCCCCACCTCAGTTTCTGTTTTTGACTTCCATGTGTCTGTGATTAGATAATATATGCAAAAGATCACTTTAAATGGCAGCATTTTAAATAGTTATGTAGTTATGTTGTGGACGTTAAGAACATACACTTTCAGGCTGGGCGCGGTGGCTCATGCCTGTAATCCTAGCACTCTGGGGAGGCTGAGTCGGGCGGATCGCTCAAGGTCAGGAGTTCGAAACCAGCCTGAGCAAGAGTGAGACCCATCTCTACTATAAATAGAAAGAAATTACTTGACCAACTAAAAATATATACAAAAAATTAGCCAGACATGGTGGCGCATGCCTGTGGTCCCAGCTACCCAGGAGGCTGAGGCAGGAGGATCGCTTGACCCCAGGAGGTTGAGGTTGCTGTGAGCCAGGCTGACACCATGACACTCTAGTCCGGGCAACAGAGTGAGACTCTGACCAAAAAAAAAAAACAAAACATACTTTCAGGACAGATGGAAAAGAGCATTCCAATATAAGGCAGATCAATTTCCAGTAATAGAATCATTCAGACTCAAAGGTCTCTGTCACAGCTTAGATGGCAATAAAAGTTATGTACTCTGGAAAACTTCTATAGCTAACTAAAAAATTTGCCCTAGATGCACAGACACACATGTCTAAGATATATGAACAACTTGAATAAATTTTATAACGTTTGCAAGTAGGTTGGGGGTAAAGCAGTATCTATTTTAATAGTATTTTATGGATATATATTTTCCATTATATAGGTAGCTAAAGTTTTATATCTTCAAGTTGGTCAAAAACTTTAACATTATTTATTTAATATTACTAAATTAAGTATTTAAACATTATTACCATTTTTTTTCCCCACACTTAAGTAACGCAAAAGCCCTTTTATCTAAATTTGTGATTTTAGTTGCCCTGACTTTTAAAATTTACAGATAGATCCTTTGATTATTTAGCAGGTAACATCTAAAGGAACTGGTTTAAATCCTAATGCCAAAGTATGGCAAGAAATTCCTCCTGGAAGTACTGATGCCACCCTAGTAACTCATGGGACTGACAGTTCTTGGCTTGAAACAGCAGCCACATCAGGATCTCATCCTGAGGGTAAGTCTTAAATATTTCTTCAGAAAAATCAAATTTTTTGCTTAAATGTATGGCCAAACCAGTTTATAGGACTTTGGGATACATACTTTGATTATTTGATTAAATATATTTATAAATGTTTAATATGTAGTTCGTCGATAATTCTCATTTATATCCAACATGAATGGATTGTCACTGTTTTCAAGTAGTAGCTGTTCAGCATCTAACCCATTTATAATATATTTATAAATTAGTTTTGAGGCTGAGCGAGGTGCCTCACACCTGTAATCCTAGCACCCGGGGAGGCTGAGGTGGGAGGATTGCCTGAGCTCAGGAGTTGGAATTCTAGACCAGCCTGAGCAAGAGCAAGACCCTGTATCTACTAAAAATAGAAAACTTAGTTGGGCATGGTGGCAAGTGCCTATACTTCTAGCTACCCAGGAGGCTGAGGAAGGAGGATCACTTGAGCCCAGGAGTTTGAGATTTCATTGAGCTATGATGATGATGTCACTGCCATCTACCCAGGGTGACAGAGCACGACTCTATCTAAAAAAAAAAAAAAAAGCCGAACGCAGTAGCTCACGCCTGTAATCCTAGAACTCTGGGAGGCCAAGACAGGAGGATCCCTCAAGGTCAGGAGTTCCAAACCAGCCTGAACAAGAGTGAGACCCTGTCTCTACTAAAAATAGAAAGAAATTAATTGGCCAACTAAAAATATATAGAAAAAATTAGCCAGGCATGGTGGTGCATGCCTGTAGTCCCAGCTACTCGGGAGGCTGAGACAGAAGGGATTGCTTGAGCCCAGGAGTTTGAAGTTGCTGTGAGCTAGGATGATGCCACAGCACTCTAGCCCGGGCAACAGAGTGAGACTCTATGCCAAATAAATACATAAATAAATAAATAATAAGTGAATTTGTTTTGATCTACCATGATTGACTCTGCTGTTGACTCACTGACCTCGGGCAAAATAACATTTCTGTGCTTGTTTCCTCCATCTGTAAAACAGAAACCATAATAATTACCTATAGCGTAGGATTTTTTGAGACTTAAGTAAATAAACTTCATGGAACAGTGTGATACAAAGATAATGCTATATAAATTCTAGCTATTGTTAATAATTTTAGCTTATTCAAAATGGTCAAAACTTACTTACTTCCTTACTAACTCTTACTTAAAACCATGTGGACATTTTCCCAAGTAGTACAATAGATTTCCTAAAATCTTATTATAGAAGATATACCACCCAGGTTTCCTGAAGATAGGATTTAAAGAATTTCTATTTACTTTCAATTTCTTTTCTTTAATATAGGTAATACAGAGCCATCAGAAGATATGTGTAAGGACTATGAAGTAATGTATTCTTCATCTTGTGAAACCACAAGAAATACCACAGGCATTGAAGAATCAACTGATGGAATGATTTTAGGACCAGAAGATCTGAGTTACCAAATATATGATGTTTCTGGTAAACTTTATGATTTTGTTAAAAGGAGAATTCAGTACACTAGTCTCCCCCATATCCCAGTCTGTTTATCATTGTTCTGTTGAACCTGTAGCATTGTTTTCTTATTTGACAAGAAGTTTATGTTAATGAAATGTTAGGTGATTGTTATAAATACTGTTTTCAAATACCCATACATGAAATTTGTGATTTAAAAAGATTATTTACTTAATGAGTGTCCTATTAAAGTATAAATTAAGAAATAACGGGAAAAAACTAATTAAAAGAAACCTAAATTAAAATCTTTCACAAGGTCCCAAGTATCTCAGTCTATTAGTTAGGAACAATGCAAATTCTGTCAATTTTTCCTGTCACTTTTGTCAACATGAAATATGTTTATAAATGTTAAGTTGCAGGGGTTAATTTTAGGGAAACAGCTGTATTAAAAACATGGGCTCTGTCCAGGCTCAGTGGCTCACACCTGTAATCCTAGCACTCTGGGAGGCTGAGGCAGTAGGATTGCTTGAGCCCAGGATTTTGAGGTTGCTGTGAACTAGGTTGATGCCACGGCACTCTACCCGGGGCAACAGAGTGAGACTCTGTCTCGGAAAAAAAAAAAAAGGCTCTGCTACAATTCAACATGCAAAAATTTTTTTCAAATTATTTTAATCAACATGGATTAGTAGTCATTTGGATTTTAAACTGGACAAAATTTAAAAGAAACTGGCTGGCATAGTGGCTCACACCTGTGAATCAAGGACTTTGGGAGGCGGAGGCAGGAGGATTGCTAGAGGCCAGGAGTTTAAGACCAGCCTGAGCAACATACCAAGACCCTGTGTCTACAAAAAATAGAAAAATTAGCTGGTGTGGTGGTACATGCCTGTAGTGCTAGCTACTCAGGAGGCTGAGACAGTAGGATCACTTGAGCCCAGGAGTTTGACGGTATAGTGAGCTATGATGATGCCACTGTACTCTAGCCCAGCCAACAGAGCATGACCCCATCTCAAAAAAGAAAGAAACTAAAAATGAACCACAAACCCTGACTGTGTATTTTATTTTTCTATTATCTACAGGATCTCTCTGAAAAATAATTGTAATACACAGTAGGTATTTCTATTTCTGCTTTTAGGTAGCTGTGTCACTTCAGGCAAGGTAGATGAGCTTTTGTCCTCAGTTACCTTGTAATATATATTTGGACTAGATTTTGAGGTCTGTCAACTTGTAAGGTGATTTCAGAAGTGGTGGGGGTGGTATTTACATATAATTTAAGATGCTCAGTTCTTCTTCCTACTTGTGGTCATAATATAGCTAACCACGGGCTACTTTGCAGTTTTTTTGTTTTTTGTTTTGTTGAGACAGAGACTCACCTGTTGCATTGGGTAGAGTGCAGTGGTGTCATTGTAGCTCACTGCAACCTCCAACTCCTGGGCACTAAAGCCATCCCTCTGCCTCAGCCTCCTAAGTAGCTGGGACTGCAGGCATGCGCCACAGTGCCTAGCTAATTTTTTTTTTTTCTTTTTGGTAGAGACGGGGTATCACTCTTGCTCAGGCTAGTCTTGAACTAGCCTGCTAGACTGCTCAAGCAGTCCTCCCGCCTCTGCCTCCCAGAGTGCTAAGATTATAGGTGTGAGCCACCGAGGCTGGCTGCCACTGGCTAGCTACTTTGAACTTAAAGGTGGTTTAAGTGATTTTGGTAGCCAGTTGGTGTTTTAACAAGTTTTCTATAAATGACATTGGAAAGTTAAGTGAACTAATTGTTTATTTTACTAGCCTTTGGGTGAATGAGTTTTATATTAGGATTGCATATATTGTACATAGAAATAGAAAGAATGCTTATCAATTTTTAATGAAGTTAATCTAACATCACTTTGGTTCTTGAGTAGTAAGACAAGTCAATGGTAAAATCATGGACAAAGTTAATTTAGTTTGTATATACAGGTTGAATATCCCTTATTCTAAATGCTTGGAACCAGAAGTGTTTTGGACTTCAGATATTTTCAGATTTGGGACACTCTACTTGTACATCCTATTATCTTTGTATTTAAAGGAAATTTAGCCTATATTATTATTAAAGCTTTTTTTTTTGAGACAAGTCTTGCTGTGTCACTTAGGCTAGAGTGCCGTTACGTCAGCCTAGCTCACAGCAACCTGGGTTCAAGCAATTTTCTTGCCTCTGCCTCCTGAGTAGCTAGGACTACAGGCATGCCCCACCATGCTAATTTTTTCTATTTTTAGTAGAGACAGGGTCTCCCTCTTGCTCAGGCTGGTCTCCAATTCCTGAACTCAAGCAATCCTCCCACAACGACCTCCCAGAGTTCTAGGATTACAGGCATGAGCCACCATGCCCGGTCATCACTTAAAGCTTTTTAAGAAGAGGACACATTATATGCTTTTTCAGTCTGTAATGTTTTGTGTAAGATTCTAATGAGAGAGTGATGGTTCAGGCTTGAGTCCTGAAAAAGGCTCATGTTCTGGGTTTAAACAACAGAAAGTATAGAAGGCTGTTAGAGAGTTGATCTGATCTTTTGGATGTTTTAATACTTTAAACATGCTTAAGAGGGGGGTATTGTGTTCTGAAATCAAGGAATGAAGAGAAAAGAGTATTAAAAGAGAAATTTAAGAAGTGTGATTTAACCTCAGATTTACTCGCAGTAAGAGATATGGTTGTATAAACACATCTCACTTGGTTTAGCTACTTCCTATCTTCAAATTTAGATTACTGTTACTTTTGTTCCTTGAGTTTTCATTAAAGGAATAAGTAGTTATCACATTTTTAAAGTGTGTAGGGCCATGTTTTACAATATGGTAGCCAAGTGCTTTTAGTATTAATGGTGCTTTGATAATTTCTTGATAATGTAACTCTTAAACTAATATGAAATCTATCTGAAGAAAGATAGGATGAAAGAAATTAGACTTTGAACTATCCAAATTTTAAAAATAATAAATAACAGTTTTGTGGTGGATTTTATTTTGTGGATACTTTGTGATTTCTGAGTACAGTTTCTGAGTAAGGTTCGGCCGGGCATGGTGGCTCACACCTGTAATCCTAGCACTCTGGGAGGCCGAGGCA
>VBSM01002616.1:19784508-19799036 GCA_008086735.1 Cheirogaleus medius | reverse complement strand
CTGACACCACGGCACTCTAGCCCGGGCAACAGAGTGAGACTCTGTCTCACAAAAAAAAAATTTATTCTCTCTATTTTTCTTGTTTTGAGTTTTCTTAATTTTGATCTTTCTTATATGTATTTTCTACAAAATTTACCTGACATTACCTTCTAAACCTATTGAAAAATTTATCTCATCAGTCAGTTTTGATTTCTAGAACTCTTTCTTTTTTAATTGTGATAAATGCACACAACATAACATTTCCCATATCAACATTTAGGTGTGTATAATTTAGTAGTGTTAAGTACATTTACATTGTTGTGTAATGTAAATCTCTATAACTCTTTATCTTGCAGTACTAAAACTCTGTACACATTAAATTGCAGCTCCTCTTTCCCCATTTCCCTAAGCCCCAGGCAACCAGCATTCTACTTTCTGATTCTGTCAAATGACTATTCTACATACTCCATATAAGTGGAATCATACAGGATTTGTCTTTCTGTGACTGGCTTATTTTACTTAGCATAATATCCTCAAGGTTCATCCATGTTGAAGTGTGTATAAGTACTCCATTTCTTTTATTGCCAAATAATATTCCATTATTTGGTTATACTACATTTTGTTTATCCGTTCACCACCAGTTGATGGACATTTGGATTGTTTCCACTTTTGGCTATTATGAATAATGCTATTATGAACATTTGTGTGAAAATTTTTTTATGGACATATTTCTATTTCTCTTGGTTACATGCCTAGGAGTGGAATTGCTGGGACATATGGTAACTCCATATTTATTAAACTTTTTAAAGAACTGCCAGATATTTTTCTAAAGCAGTACATCATTTTACATTGCCACCCTCAATGTATGACAGTTCCAATAGGTCCATATTATCACCAACATTTGTTAATGTCTTGTCTTTTTTATTAAAACCATCCTAGTGGATATGAAGTGGTTTTTTCATTGTGGTTTTTTGGTTTGGTTTGGTTTGGTTTGAGACAGGGTCTCATTCTGTCCCTGGGCTAGAGTACAGTGTCATCATCATAGCTCACTGCAACCTCAAACTCTTGGGCTCAAGCCATCTTCCTGCCTCAGTCTCCCAAGTAGCTGGGACCACAGACGTGTGCCACCACACCCGGCTGATTTTTCTATTTTTTGTAGAGATAGGTTCTTGCTTTTGCTCATGCTGGTCTCTAACCCCTGACTTCAAGGGATCCTCCCACCTCAGCTTCCCAAAGTGCTAGGATTACAGGTGTGAGCCACCACACCCGGTCTCACTGTGGTTTAGATTTTTATTTCTCTAATAAGTAATGATGTTGATCATCTTCTCATGTGTTTATTGGCCATTTGTATATCTTATTTGGAAAAATGTCTGAGTGTAATTTTGAAATATCTTTTTACCTTAAGGATAGTGAAGAGCTGAGAGTTAGTTGCCCAGTGCCTGCAGAAGATGAGCAGACAGACTGCACTTCTGCCCAGCAGCTCAGTATGAGTACCAGTCCTCCATGTGCAGCTGAGCTTCCTGCATTAAGGTACAAGTTTCAGTATAGAAGACTTCAACAGTAAATTGCTTTTTCTTCTGTTCAGTTGCTTAACTGTTTGCTTGCTATTCTGAGTCTAATGTAAAGCTCTTTTTTTCCTTAGCACAACTCAGCAAGAAAAGGATTTAATAGAGGATTCTACTGTTCAGAAGGATGTTCTCAACCAGATAACTATACCAGTTTCTTCCTCAACTACTGCGAAGCCATCAAGGGCAAATACTGCTTCACCATGTAATAGTAACATAAATGCAGCTGTAGCTGTGGCCCTACAGGTAACTTGAAGCGTTTTATTTATGTGAGAAAAAATATAATACATTAGAAAATAAATTATTTTTTTCACATAACACTTTGTTAGGGCATATTCATTTGGAAGTAGCCCAAATTGAAGTTGCCTGCATCGGAAAGAAACCATAAGAGTTTTAAGGTCACAGCAAAGAGATGGGAACTATTATGTTATGTTGAAGGAGTGAAGAATTTACTATTCATTCTATTTCTTTTGATTGTTTTTTTGCCTGATCATATTATAATAAAGTGAAGCTTCTTTGTTTTCCAAGTTATGATGAATTTATCATTTTTGGATAGCATAACAAGGCCTTGAGCCTCTTGAAATTCTTTTCTTTGTATATATCAGCAGTCCCCAACTTTTGGCACCAGGGACCAGTTTCATGGAAGGCAGTTTTTCCAAGGATGGGAGTAGGGGTGGTTTCAGGTTGATTCAAGTGCATTTCATTTATTGTACAGTCATACTTCTCTGCTAATAATAATCTGTATTTGTAGCCACTCTCCAGCGTTAGCATCACCAGCTCAGCTCTACCTCAGATCATCAGGCATTAGATTCTCATAAGGAACGCAAAACCTAGATCCCTCATATGCGCAATTTCAGGAGGGTTTGCGCTCGAATGAGAATCTAATGCCCCTGCTCATCTGACAGGAGGCGGAGTGTATGTGGTGATGCAAGCAATGAGGAGCAGCTGTAAATACAGATGAAGCTTCTCGCTTGCCTGTGGCTCCCCTTCTATGTGGCCTGGTTCCTAACAGGCCGCATACCGGGTACCGGTCCATAGCCCAGTGGTTGGGAACCACAGATATATGTGACACTTAACAAATCTATGAGTGGTCACTGAGGGGTTACTCCCACTTGCATTCAAGTTCCAGAATTGTTTCATAATTTTATAATTAGGAAGATATAGAAAAGCAAGAAAAAAACTCACAAAATTTACCTATAATCCATTTAGTGATGTAACTAGTATGATTTTAGTGTAGCTTTTTATTGGTTGAAAATGTCTTATTTAATAATGACAGTAATAATATTTTTAAAAAGCAGCTACCACTTGAATGCTTACTATGTTCTAGAATCAGTGGTAAAGACTTGTGCTTTATTCTATTCTCACAACATTCCACGTTTTTCAGTTGAGGTAATTAAGACTTTTTATTAGTTTTCTATTAATATTCTGCCTGCCCTTCTGCTATTCTTACGGATTCGCTCTCAGGATTTTTTATGGCAAGGAAAGAGGGTGGAACCATTTTATTTCATCATATGGCTATGCCATTATTAATTTATCCCTCTTAGGCATTTAGGTTGTTCGCATTACTTTCATCACTAGATAATATTAACATGAACATCCTTCAGATAAATTTATCTAGTGAAATTATTGCATCATAAATAAATTGCTAAGGCTTCTTATTATTTTCAACATATATATGTATATTAAGATTGTACCAGTACATTCTAATTGCAGTGTATGTGGGAGTGTCTATTGCCCTTTCCTAGAAAATAACCTATGGTTTTCTTGTGGTTAACATGATCTTTTTTGTGCTTTATTATTTATAGAATGTGTGCCATAAATTATTTTTTGTTTCTTATCACTTCAAAGGAACCCCGAAAGTTAAGTTATGCTGAAGTGTGCCAGAAGCCCCCTAAAGAGCCATCTTCAGTTCATGTGCAGCCACTACGGGAACTTCGCTCCAATGTAGTGTCTCCTACCAAAAATGAAGAGAATGGAACTCCTGAGAAGTCTGTTGAGAAACCACAAGAGAAGCCAGAAGCAAGGGCTAGTAAGGATTATTCTGGCTTCCGAGGCAATACCATTCCCAGGGGAGCAGCTGGAAAAATCAGGGAACAGAGACGCCAGTTTAGCCATAGGGCTATTCCTCAGGGAGTGACTCGACGTAATGGCAAAGAGCAATATGTGCCACCCAGATCACCAAAGTAAAAAGAAAAAACAAAACAAAAACTATTCACACACTTCTCTCTCTTCCCATTAAACTTGAGCCGTGGCTATACTGAACTGTTTTGGAGGGGAGGGGGTAGCCAGGAAGGAAGCAGGAAAAAGTATGTCCTTAAATCATTATGGATTTTGGAGTTGTGAACAGTAGGATCCCAAAATTCATCTCTAATGTGATTTTTAAGTGCTGGAGGATTCCAATCAGTATATATATATATTATACACATATATAAAAAGTATAATTTTTCTATTTTTGTTTTTTGATTTTAATTTGCAGAGGTTTTCTGCCTGGAATCAATTTTGAGGGTTCAGATTTAGCTTGGAAAAAAAAAACATTATACATCCTTCAGTATAGGAGATGAGGGAGTGAGAGAAAATATTTTTTGAACAAGCATTTCTGTAAAATTAGAAATTAATTTTTTTAATCTATTTAAAGTTTGGCTTGGAGAATGCCATCTCTGACTATATGGCCTTTTGTTGCAAAGCAGATTGGTGGCTGGGGTGCCTGTTGTGGGTGTGAGTGTGTAGAAGAGCGATTGAAGCCAAATCTATTGTCGTGTTAGTAAATGATTTGAAAACTGAATGTAATACTTGAGTAGTTTTTTTCCTAGTTTGAAATTTAGTCTGTCTTTTTGACCTTACTAATATTTCATTCAAGAAGTTATTAAGCTCTGATTGTACTTGGAGATGTGATTACCAATCAGTTTGATACTCAAGGAAAGAATAGAGATTATTTAAAAAATTGAAAAATTTCATCTTAGACCTGAGTAGATAGGTCAAATGGACTTGAGAGGTTTAAACTACCCTGTGATTTTTTTTCTCCCCTAACATGGGAAACAAAAGTTTTTTTTTGTTAATCTATGTTACTCTCTGTTCTTTGCCCACCCCCAAAAGCAAAATAACCACCTACTGAATTGTATGTTTGTAACTGCTTTGACCAGTGTAGTTAAATCATACAAATGTTCTAAATTTCACATTTGAACGTTGAAGTATTTACTCTTCTGTTCATATACTTAGAATTTTAGGTCCCAGAGTGGTAGGGCAAACTGACCCTACAATAATTTATTTGTGTTAGTGTTAAAGATGAAACATTGTAACTGACTCTTAAAGTGTTATAGTGTAGAAGTAAAAAGAAACTTTTTTAAAAGGCTTAATTTGTGGGGAACTTTTTTCTGTTTACAGTGTATTTATCACCTTCCTTCCCTCCCCTTCTTCGAAAAAAAAAAATACAATTTGGAAATTCACTGAAACAGAACCTGCAAGTCAGGAGATTTTTAAGTTAAGATGAGGAAAGTAGTTGAAGAAAATAAATGCAGAATTTCTCAGTGAATAAAGTTGTAGCTCTCACATATTAAATGGGCAAGTTTACATGCTGGTATTTGGGAAATAGCTAAAATATTAAAAACCATGTTGCATTAATCTGTTTTAAGTCATACCATGTTCAGAGTTCTATGTAAGGTGGGTTTTATTTTGCTTTTTATGGATAGTTTATAATAAAAATAACTGTCCCTTATGTTAGTGAATTACATATGTACAAATTGAAACTGTAAATTGTGAACACTGGAAAGCACCATTGTGACATAGAATAAACATCTTAGTAATATATTAAAATGAATGTAAATGGAGGTTAAAATTACATAACTGTGAAACTCATCTTCCAACTCTAAGTTAAGCTTTGGAGATTTGTATTAGTGGGTAACTATTAAGAGCTTTGAAAACACTGCACATTTCTGTACAAGCCAGAATTATTATTTGTAACTTATTATTCAGCTTTGCAATTGCTTTTGATTTGTTGGATTTTATAACATGGTATAACATATTTACTCAGTTTGAAACTATTCATTTCTACACACTATTTTTTAAATCACCTACTAGATGGAACATACAATAAAACTACCTGTGCTGAAATTTGGGGGAAGTTTAGGTCCTTTTAAAAAAAAGTATTAATAATCATTGACTACATCTATGATAAAACTTCTTATTTTGGTTTACTTAGATAATGCTGCAGTTGGTGGAAATGATAAACATTAAAGTGTTAACATCTGTGAATGCATTGGAC
Source organism: Cheirogaleus medius (assembly GCA_008086735.1). NCBI lineage: Eukaryota > Metazoa > Chordata > Mammalia > Primates > Cheirogaleidae > Cheirogaleus > Cheirogaleus medius. Next base: position 19,793,234 of record VBSM01002616.1, on the reverse strand, counting down.
TTAAGAGAATAAACATTTTGTAAAAATCACTTGGTAAGGATTATAAACTTAATTATTGCACTTAAAATGAAACATTACCTATTTTTTAACAATGTGTCACAGATGTAGGCTTGTATTACATGTATGCTTGTATGTTTTACTGTTAGTCTACCAACTTCTAAAATCTACAGATTGTAATTGTAACACAAGAAAAGTCTTCTTTTGAAGAAAGCAAGTGTATTTTTGCTTTTTCTCCAAACGTTATTGAAAGTAGAAATTTAATTTGAAGATATGACCATTTTTTAAATTTCTTATAAAATACAGTGTTTTTAATTTAATTTGCCTCATTACATCTAATAGTTCCCATTTGATGGGATATATAGGGAAGAATAAGTGTGTGTATGTGTGTGTGTATATATAATATATATATTCACAAGTATGTATTTAGCATTTATTTTATTACAGCAGATTTAAGGATTTTTTCTAAATGATGCCTGTGAGTTGTGTGAAACTTGGCTTTTTTCCAAGCATTACTCTGCAACTGATGAGGGTGGGTGTTCATTGTAGTTCAACTATTTATTTGGTTCTTTAGATGGAAAAATTTTAATATCAAATTTTTCTCTTCACCTTTATGACTTACCATTTCCTTGGGCTGTTGGAGGCTGGAAGTAGATATAAATGATACTGAATGTTTGGTACAGTGATGTTCTGCCATAAGTTCTTACTGCATGAAAAGAACAAGAGTCACTCATGCAAGTTCATTACCTTGCAGTTAATAGAAAAGTTACATAGAGACATTGCAAAATCTGTCTCCATTTTCTATCCTGATAATTAAGGTTTTAATAATATCACGGGCCTGTCTCTAGTCTGAGTAATTTCAATTTTGCCAAAAATATACACTGACATTTAAAATAGTGATTTCTTCTAAATTCTTTTCAACTGGATTTTGGAGGAATATAAGACTTAAGTGATACGGGTTTGTTGTTGTGGTCTTAAGTGCTCAATTTACAGGTGATCAAATGACATGCATAAATCTGATTTATTTTTGGTTCTTAAAATTAAGGTAGCTTGAATATTTCACATTCCTTTTTCTTTTTAAATAACCAGGTTTGCTTTGCAAAAGGCTTAAATGATGGAGTGTTAGCATCTTCACTAGTGTTTACACTAGAAAACAAGAAGAATGTTGCTGGAACAGAAAATAGTATTTAAAAGTTACTGAACACTTCTAGTTTATTAGGTATGGCCTTAATAATTAGTCTCTTGGCTTAAATGTCCACTGGTTTTACTATGACACAGTTGAACAACACTGGAGTTAAGTCTCTGATATTTGTGTTGGCAATATATATGAACCATATTTTAAAAGTACCAGTTTTGTTTTTCATTTCTTTTTTTTTTTTTCTTAACAGAAATGGTAAAACTCAAAAGAGGACATGTGTTCCTTTTAAGGGGGTTTTATAAATTCTTGATTATAATATGTGATGGATTTTTCTCCTAACATTTTATATTTCCTTACAATTTGTTGGCCATTAATTTAACTGGGCTTTTTGGCATATGCTAATGTAGCTAGCCTGAGCTTCCAAGAAGACACTTAGACATTTCACTTTTTATTCGCTCAATGAGGATATTTTAAGAAATTGAAAGCGAATTTGTTTTCAGGTTGAGAATCAATTCTCTTTTAAAATTCACGTGATTATTAAATAACTTAAAGTTTATTTTTTAAAGCTGAGAACTTTTTATGAATCTTTGAGTAGACAGTTCCTAAAAGTGCAACTCAGATATCAACAGGCTGTGTATTAAATGGTTTTATTTTCAGTTTTGCAGCACAGAACACTGATTAGTATATGTAAAGAAAGATCCATATCAATTTTGATTTTCTTTTTTTTTTTAACCTGATGCAGGTGTCCTTTGAGTGACATCTCTTAAATGTGAGGCTGTGGGGTCAGAACCAGTTCTCTGGCTTCTATTTTGTCCATTGCTTAGATTTGTTCCTGTTGTCAAAACTGTCCCCCCAAAAGGTGTGACACATGCTCATGCATAAAATGTTAAAATGAGTACATCCTTGTATTTGTATTTGTTTTCAACATTGCCAAGGTGCTATGGGAAACTAAAGTAACAAAATTAGAAAAAAAATAAAATTGTTAAAAGCAGGACTGGTGTATGTCTAATGACTACTTCTGTGTATTTTTCAATAATTTTATGTGTTGTCCCTTCTCTAGTTCCATCATTATTCTGGTCTCAGCTAGTTTTTTGTTTTTTGTGGGGGAGGGGAGTGGGAGGTATGGTAGTATGGAATTTCATGTATAAAACAAGGACAGAGAGCCAGGGTAAATATTCAGCTTTATGATTCTTGGATTTTCTTTTCATTCTTTTAGTAGCAGAGGCAGTCATTGAAGAGAAAAAAAATCCCAGGGTAATGTACAGTTTAAGGATTTTACCTTCATGGGGTGGATTATTGCCTTGCTTGAGTACATGATTATCAAACCCAGCTAAAGGATATTTGGGGCTTTTTAAAGGAAAAATTCACTAGGAAATTTAAATGAATGTTTTAGTTTTTAAAAGATGTTTCTTTTTAAGGCAAAAATGGAAAAACTGAATGAGTCTCTGGCTTTTTAACAGCTATTATTTGTAAGTTAATGTGATAATTTTATTGAATGTACTATGTTGCTAAAAAAAAACACTAGTGTGTTTCATGGCTATTTCTGTTCTTGAATTGTTAAAGTGAAATTTTATGGTAGAAATCTAGGTCTTATTTCAAACTATATTCTCTTAATTCTCAGAAATAGTTACTTTTCTACTTAGTTATGTGATATGGATATGTTTGTAAATAATATACCTTAAGGTAACACATTTAATATGAGCATTCACTTTAATAATTACTTTGCTCTTTATGTAGCATTGCCCATTAGCTAAACCTTTAATTTGCTAATAAACAGTTACACATATCTTCATGAAGATGGCTAATATCAGTGAGCAAAATGGTCATCCTGGTAATGACAGGTTTACAGGGGATTAAGTACTAACAAAGCCTTAGGGCCTTATGTCAGTTTGTTAGTATATTTATTTGGCCAAGGTGGGTGGGTGCATAACATAAATTTTATCTCAGGACCATGGTATAATGGTGTATTCGTTTTAGTGGACTGAAAACCGAATTGGTAAACTCTGATAGGCTTTTGAGTTGTATTTAAAATGAATGGGTTTGCAAAAAGTTTCACTACATATACCTTATATTTAACCACATATCTTAATAGATAATATTAGCCTAAATATCATGCCTTCGAGTTTTAATTATATACCTAGAGGTTTTCAATAAAACGTTTTAACAGTTACTACCAAAGAATTGTGAATTTTCTTCTATCAAAAGTGTCTTTATTCTACCATGTCCCTAGGAGGATCCTTCCCCCCTAAAAATGTCTTTAGTTTGTATGAGGGTTTAAAGGAACTGGAATGTTTTCACTTTCTTTATATTACTCCCAAATAAGGACCCTCAGTTTATTCTGGTCTTATAGGAAGGATCAAGCTATGTAACCTTAGTTTTTTAAAATTCATTTTTTTAGGCTGGGCGCGGTGGCTCAGGCCTGTAATCCTAGCACTCTGGGAGGCCGAGGCAGGAAGATGGCTCAAGGTCAGGAGTTCGAAACCAGTCTGAGCAAGAGTGAGACCCTGTCTCTACTAAAAATAGAAATTAATTGGCCAACTAAAAAATATATATATATATATATATATATATATAAAAATTAGCCGGCATGGTAGTGCATGCCTGTAGTCCCAGCTACTCGGGAGGCTGGGGCAGAAGGATTGCTTGAGCCCAGGAGTATGAGGTTGCTGTGAGCTAGGCTGACGCCACGGCACTCTAGCCTGGACAACAGAGTGAGACTCTGTCTCAAAAAAAAAATAATAATAAAAACAAATAAATAAAATTCATTTTTTTAGTAGCTGTTCTGCAGGTCTTTGAAATTGCAGTTTTTGTCTGCTACTTTCATTGTATACCTATTTGTATTAAACTGAGTGAACCATAGAAGTACTCCAGCTCCCCTGTAATATTACATTGGCTGTTATTTATCTTTATATACTTGTATTTTGAATTATGTATTAAGTTCTAATTTTGCTATTATGCATTCCAAGTTCTGCATAGAAAAGTAGCTATTGACTTATCAGAACAAGGGTATTTACTTAGCATTGGAGCAAATCATGAATAATAGAGCAGTCAGTCTTTATTGCATGCTGTATTCCAGACAGTGTGGTAGGCAGTAAAAATAGGATTTCTGCCCTTATGGTGCTTAGCATGAAAAAGTCATAAATAATTGTAAAATTAGAACAATAGTAAATATGACAGCTGGAGTCTGACTGAATCTGTGGGGTTGAAGTGGGGGATGGTGCAAGGAAGGAATACTTTGAGCAACTGAGAGTGCATATATCTGAAGGAGGAGGGTGTCCTAGATCTGAGGGAACAAGCTACACCATTTTATGGTGCATTGGAAGAATTGTAGAGCCCTGTAGCCTGCAGCATGGGGAATATTCCATCTTCCAAGATGAGGATGGAGGGGTAGATAAGAGGTAGACTTCTGGGATTTGAAGTGTGTGGAGAACAGATGGGAGACCAGTTAGGTTATACCAGATAATGATACAGCTGGAGCAAGGTGGAAGATTTGAATAACACATAGGAAGTATAATCTGCACACAGGTCGGGAAGGTTAAATATGGAAGAAGAGGGCAGGAGGCATCAAAGATGACTGATGAATTTGTCTATAAGTACAGTTTTAAGATGATTGTTCTTTTTTGCAGGATTTTTTATAATCCTAACCATGACAAGATGGGGGCAGGGGCAGAAAAAATAATACTAACCCAGAAGCAATCCTTTCAAGTCCAGTAGCTCATGTCTAGTATAGGGTGGTTTAGTTTTGGTTTTGGTTTTTTTGTGGGGGAGGTGGGGGAGTGTTGAGACAGGGTCTGTCTCTCCAGGACTAGAGTGCAGTGGCTGTCATCATAACTCACTACAATCTCAAACTCCTGGGCTAAAGCGATCTTCCTGCCTCAGCCTCCCAAACAGCTGGGACTTCAGGTGAGTGCCACCATGCCCGGCTAACAGGGTGGTTTTAATTAGATTACATTTTCAACATTTTTTTTTTTTTTGTGACAAGAGTCTCACTCTGTTGCCCATGCTAGAGTGCCATGGTGTCAGCCTAGCTCACAGCAACCTCAAAGTCTTAGGCTCAAGCAATCCTTCTGCCTCAGCCTCCTGAGTAGCTGGGACTACAGGCATTAATTTCTTTCTATTTTTAGTAGAGACAGGGTCTCGCTCTTGCTCAGGCTGGTTTCAAACTCCTGACCTTGAGCAATCCGCCCGTCTTGGCCTCCCAGAGTGCTAGGATTACAGGTGTGAGCCACCGTGCCTGGCTTAATTGTGTCTTATCACTTATTTTCTTGTGGCTGTATAGCTGTTTGGGTAGCATGCCATTTTTCTTCAAACCTTGAAAAAATGCCCATACACTAACTTTCCATGACCTTAATTGTTCTGTATTATACTCGGTGCACAGGATACTGAAATTACAAATTTCCTACTCTAGTAACTTTAAAGTCAAACATTATAAACCAAAATATTGCTATAAAGTGTTTTGAAAACTTTTATAGTATTAGGAATACACAGGAAAGAGTGGTCAACTCTTCTGGTGAGGACGAGGTTAACTTTCTCCAACTCATGAAATGGGCCTCCCAGAGTGCTAGGATTACAGGCGTGAGCCACCACTCAGGGCCAAAGAGGTTAACTTTCAAATTGAGTCTTTTTTATTATTATTTACAATTTTTAAAAAACTTTTCTAACTTTTTTTTTCTTGCATGTAAATCTTAGAATAAGCTTACTTAAATTGAGTCTTGATCACTATGTGTTTGCTAGATAGTCAATGAAACAAAGGGCATGCTAGCAAAGACAAGGGGGATTAAAGGCAAAGAGGAATGTCAAGTGGGAAATTCAGTGTAATAGTTTGGAGTGGGTGCAGCATAGATTTCAATAGAGTATGGCAATAGGAAAGAAAGCTGAGGAGTTTCATGAGTAATCAAATGATTGCATGCTAAGAAAATAGGTTTTCACTTGATTCTATAGGAAACAGAATCATAATCTAAGCAGAGGATTAATATAAGATTTGAAGTTGAACAATGACATGATGGAAACAATGTCCATAACAAAATAATTATATCTTATGATGGAACACAATATATCACCTAATATGTACAGCTTTTATATGTGAAAAAGTTGATTTAGGTTGACATGTAGAAATTTATACCTTTATTTATAATTTCAAAATTACTATATATTTATGAATACATATATCTAGTAAAAGTATAAAAATATACTAATGTACTTGAGAATTATACCAACTTCAAAATGACAAATATCTTTTAATTAATCTTTGGGGAAGGAGGGAGGGAAGTGATTAACAACAGGGATGCGTGTATAGGGCCTTCTACTATGTAATGTCTTAAAAGTTTTGAGGCAGAAATGGTGAAATTTTATTTGTTAAATCTAGATGATGAGATGGGTACACAGGTGTAGTTCTCTGTATTTGGAAATGTTTTCAAATAAAGACAATTTTTTAAAAATATGAAGCGGTATAGGGTACAGTGGCTCCCACCTATAATCCTAGCACTCTGGGAAGCCAAGGCTGGAGCTCAGGAATTCGAGACCAGCCTGAACAAGAGTGAGACCCTGTCTCTACTAAACAGAAAACTTAGCTGGGCGTCCTCGAACTCGCCTGTAGTCCCAGCTACTCAGGAGGCTGAAGCAAGAGGACTGCTTAAGCCCAGGAGTTGAGGTTGCAGTGAGCTATGATGACACCACTGCACTCTATCCAGGGTGACAGAGCAAGACTCTGTGTCAAAAAACAAAAAACAACCAAGAACCTTCAGGGGAACCCAGCCTGTACTTTTGTGAGTTTTACTTCCTGGTGCTCTACCAGGTTCTTACAATGAATATTGACCTATTGATGGGGCAGGGCAGGGAGCTGGGGGAATTCTCTCTTGCTTCTGGGGTGGAGAGAGTATAAATAAACCATTTTGAAGAAACCAGAGCATCACGTTTTTAACCACTTCAGTACGAGCATCGACTATAGTCATCAGCCACAGATGAAGGTGCACAGCCGAGCGTTGACTTTAATCGACAGCCAAAAGCTTTTACTTTTACAGCTTATATCTCTGCAGTTGCAGTGTGTACGTTCAGCTAATAAGTTACTATGAATCTGTGACCTTTTAACCACTTCGGGACCACGCTCAGCAGCCGCGAAACCTTGCCCACAGCCGGCACTCACAGTCCGCACGATAGTTTTTTGCTGTGCATTGACGACGAATCCGTTTTGCTCTTGTGTGATGAGGAAAGCTCTAAAGCACTGAAAGCTTGTTTTACTTTACAGGCAGCTTTACTTGTAATGTAAATCAGAATAGGTAACATATACATATATGTTTTCATTACGTTATTTTTAAATGTTCACAATTTTATTTTAATCAATGAAAAATTAGAAAAGTCATATCACAGCTGTCGGCTAAAGTCGCTGTGCACGTTCATCTGTGGCTGTCGACTGTAGTCGACACTGGTACCGAAGTGGTTAACAAGTCCTTAATAGGAGTTATTATAGTTATTTTCCTAAAGCTGCCTGTAAAGTAAAACAAGCTTTCAGTGCTTTAAAGCTTTCTTCATCACACAAGAGCAAAACGGATTCGTCGTCAATGCACAGCACACACTATCGCACTATGAGTGCCGGCTGTGGGCAAGGTTTTGCGGCTGGTGAGCGCCATACCGAAGTGGTTAACAAGATCTGACCTTAGGAAAAACTTGAGCAAGACTCTCTCAAAAAAATGTAATATTTCTGTATAAGAAGCCATAACTGAAGTAAAAGAACAACAATAAACAAACAAAAACAAGCCATAGAATGAAGATAACTGCAATACATTATACCATATGGAGGATTCATATTAAAACTTTTTTTGTATGAAAACATAAGGAAAAGATAACCAAAAGGAAAAAGGGGCAAGGTTGTAAAGGACAGTCCACTAGTATGAGAATCCAAGAGCTAATCAACTCAGCCTCTAGTTGATTACCCTCTAGTAATCAGGGAAATGCAAATTGTATCTTAAAACAAGATATCATCACTTCATAGCCATCATACTGACAGCATTTTAATAGTGTGATGACACCAAGTACAGTGAGATGCAGAGCAGTGGGAACCCTCATATGTTTCTGGTGGGTATGTTAACTGATCCAGGTTTGGAAAGCCATTTGGCAATATGTATTACAGGTAAAGGTAATCAAACTTAATGACCTAGGTATATACAAGAAATTCTCACATATGTACCCAAAATAATGTGTACAAGAATGTTCTGGCAACTGTAATAGCAAAAAACCAAAACCAAAACCAAAAAAAATCCTAAATCTAACAGGGATAAATTATAGCATATTCTTAAAATGGAATACCAATCAGTAGTAAAAATAAATTATCTAGAACTACATGTAGTTGCAGAAGGGTGTGTACAATATGATGTTATGCCCATAAACTTTATAAATATGCCAAAGATACTATATATTTTTATACCTATATTGTTTACTACATATGTATGTAGTAAAAGTATAAAATATTGCAGAGGATAATAGAATTCACAGGGGCTTAACCTTGCTATGATTTTCTTGTAAAAAATAAGACGTGGGCCAAGTGCAGTGGCTCACGCCTGTAATCCTAGCACTCTGGGAGGCTGAGGCAGGCGGA
>VBSM01002616.1:19769261-19784408 GCA_008086735.1 Cheirogaleus medius | reverse complement strand
CGGCCTCCCAGAGTGCTAGGATTACAGGCGTGAGCCACCGCGCCCGGTCAGAAGGTTTTCATATAACTTAAATTTTCCCAATATTCTATTTAGGGGTACAAGAGCCTGTTAACAGGGATGCAAAATGTTGTTGCTTCTTCCTGCAAGGTGTGAGACTCACTAACAAGTTTCTTCCCCCAGCTCGGGCACCTTTGAGTATTCCTAGAAGGTGGATCACAAATCATTCCAGACTGCCACTTTTGCCACCACCTTCAGGACTCTGGCTGTCCCTGTGTTCCAAGCTTTTGTTTGCCAGCCTTGCCACTGCCACTCTCTTGTGAGAGTGTAATTATCTGAGAAACTGGCAGAGTTCTCAGGATCTCCTCCTTTGTCTCTCTTATCAGGGAGGAATATCTTTCCCAGAATTTTGCCCTCCACCCTTACAGCTGAATTCCCTTCAGATCCCTTGGCCAGGACTGGGTTATATGTCAATGCCCTAGTGACAAGAGAGGCTGATTAATTGGCATTTTTAGCCTCTATGGTGGGAGGTGGGATCTCCTGATAAAATAAAAAGTTGGGAAAATGAACTTTTGGTAGACAACTCACAGCCTCTGCCACAGTCCACTTATTTGTCACAAAATTTTATTCTATTATACACAATTAAAGATGCTAACGATTCCATGAAATTTCATCCTCTCCCTCAAAGGGAGACAACCCCAATATCATCCATCTACTGCCTCCTGCTCTAAGTTCAGGACCTCTGAGACTGCATTCTTCTCCTTCAAGTCTAGAGATTATTTCTCTTGGACCAGCAGCCTGGAGTTAAAACACAAATTAACTCTCTCCAACACATCCAAAAGACCAGTGGTTCTCACAAAGTATAGTCCTTGCCCAAGCAGCGTCAGCATCACTGTAGAACTTATAAGAAATGTAAATTGTTGGGTCACACCCAAAACCCACAAAATCAGAGACTCTGGGTTTGGCCTAGGAATTTGTGTCTTAATAAGTTTTCCACGTGATTCTAATGCATGATAAAGTTGGGAAACCCCTGCAAAGACAATGCTAGACAAGGAAGTGTAAGTGCAGTATTCCCATTCAGCAAAGGAAATAGGCAGTAGACATTGTTCCTGAGCTTTTGCTTTGTAACCAACCAACAAAATTTAGTAGCTTAAAACAGCAACCATTTATTTGCTCCTGACTCTGTAAACTGGCCATTTGGGCTGGGTTGGGCTACATACAGTCATAGATTTGTGATCAGCCGGCAGGCCATGGCCTTATGTGCCTTGCAGTTAGTTGGTGGTTTGTTGCCTGGAGTGATGAGAGACTGGGCCGTATCTTTCCTCATCTAGTAGGCTAGCCTACATTCATTCACATGGTAGTGGTCTCAGTTTCCAAAAGCAGAAAGAGAAGGGGAAAGGCCCAGTGCACAAGCACTTTCCAAGTCTCTGTGTCATGTTTGCTATTATCTCATGGCCAAAGAAAGTCATGATGTGTATAAGAGGGGTTTACTTGAGGGTAGTGAATGTGTGTGTGGGGAATTATAGCAGCCATTCTTGCAAACCATCTACCATACTGCCTGACAGTACTAGTGAGGACACCCTACCCTGGCAAATGGAGTAAATCTGTTAGTTGTCTAGCAGTCCCCAGTTCTGATCTCTAAGAATGTCTTGGTTATCCATTATCCTTCATAAACATACCTAATATGGGCATTAGGTTTATGTCCTTCTGCATATACCTAATTCAGCTGTATTCAGCTACAGAGCTTTGGCAGATGTCTTCCTGTTGGTGAGAGTTGGAAGCTTAACAGAGTGCTAAGCTTCCATTTATTTTTTATTTGCATATATTCATGGGGTACAAGTGAAATTTTGCTACATTGATGTATTGTATTGTGGTAAAGTCAGGGCCTTCAGTGCATCTATCACTGGAGCAATGCACATTGTACTCACCAAGGAACATATCATCCTCTACTCTCCTACAATCCCACTACCCCTCTGAGTCTCCATGGTTTAGGGATTGCTTTGGATTAGAGGCAGTTATAGCCAGGTTTAATTTAGATCAGAGGCAGCTGAAGAGAGGTTTGGAGTGTCTTTAGCTGCAAAAACTTTAGTGGGCATCTGGATTATTTAATCCAGTCAATTCCACATGCTAACAAAGTAGGCAAAGACCGGACATGATGGCTCATGCCTGTAATCCCAGTGCTTTGAGAGGCCAAGGTGGGAGGATCACTTGAGGCCAGGGGTTCAAAACCAGCCTGGGCAACATGGCAAGACTCTCATCTCTACAAAAAATTTAAAAATTAGCTGAGGGTGGTAGCGCATGCCTGCAGTACTAGATATTCAGGAGGCTGAGGCAGGAGGATCGCTTGAGCCCAGGAGTTTGAGGTTGCAGTGAGCTCTGATTGCACCACTGCACTCCATCCTGGGCAACAGATCAAGAGACCGTCTCTCTCTACCAAAAAATAAAAAGTAGGCAAAGATCTTATCTAGACATGTGTTATCCAATATGGTAACCAGTAACCACATATAGTTATTGAACACTTGACATGTAGCTGCTCTAAATTGAGATGTGCTGTTTCTTTTCACTTTTTAAAATGTAGCTACTGGAAAATTTAATATTATATATGTGACTCACCTTGCATTTCTATTGGGCAACACAGATCAGTGTTTAAGCCTGAGAATTTCTGCCTCATAGCTATCGTCCCTGCATATTGAATCCCTCTTCTCTTTCAGTTTAAAGGTCTGTTCCTGTAGACAATTTGAAATTCATGACCTCAGGGGAGAATACTACCTTAATCTAATCTTTTCTATCAGGTTTATTAAATTCATTATTAAGTTTACTTACTTTCTTCATCTGACAAAAGAATGTTTAATGAGAGGTCCTAATGTAACCATAGCAGGTCTGTTTGCCCAATGTATAGTAAATTAATATACTGAGACATGGAGGATTGCAGCAGAGAGAGTTTAATAATCATAGGGCAGCTGAATGAGATGGGAGGAAACCTCAAATCTGCCTCCCTGCGAGGTTTGGGGATAGGGATTTTTTTTTTTTTTTTGAGACAGAGTCTCACTCTGTTGCCCCGGCTAGAGTGCCGTGGCGTCAGCCTCGCTCACAGCAACCTCAAACTCCTGGGCTCAGGCGATCCTTCTGCCTCAGCCTCCCAAGTAGCTGGGACTACAGGCATGTGCCACCATGCCCGGCTAATTTTTTTCTATATTTTAGTTGGCCAATTAATTTCTTTCTATTTTTTAGTAGAGATGGGGTCTCGCTCTTGCTCAGGCTGGTTTCGAACTCCTGAGCTCAAATGATCCGCCCACCTCGGCCTCCCAGAGTGCTAGGATTACAGGCATGAGCCACCGCGCCTGGCCAGGGGATAGGGATTTTTAAGGATCTGGATGGGTGGTGGGATTAATGGGGGCCGAGGTGTGGGGATTGCTGATTGGTTGAAGGCAAGGGGTGAAGTCATGGGACAGGCAGATAAAGAAACCGCATTCTTGAGCTGAGTTGGTTTTTTGGTTGGAGTCTTCAGACCGGTTGGTGTCAGCTGTTTTGCTGGAATGTAGACTCTGAAAAATACCTTAAGTGATTTTTGAACAAAAAAAGGTCTTATGATTTTAGCATCAGAGATGTTATCTATAGGAACAATGGGGGAGGAGGTGATCAACATATTAGGAGACTCTCAGTTAGATAGCTGCTGTAGGGAAGTGGGTCGAAGTGTACCAGCACACCCTGATTACCTGATTAATGTCTAACTGTAATTTTGCCTAAAGCCTGGCTTTTAATTCTTTTTTTTTTTGAGACAGAGTCTCACTGTGTTGCCCGGGCTAGAGTGCTGTGGCATCAGCCTAGCTCACAGCAACCTCAATCTCCTGGGCTCAAGCAATCCTTCTGCCTCAGCCTCCTGAGTAGCTGGGACTACAGGCATGCACCACCACGCCTGGCCTGGCTTTTAATTCTTATTAAACCTGTGAGGGTGGTTTTACTGAGGTCCTTCAGAGACCTGGAGCCCCAATCTTTTCAATTTTATCACCTGTCAATTCTCTCATGTTCATCCTAGCTTTAACTTGAGTGTAGAAGTTGGCTTCCCCAAGCCAGCAAAGCTCCACTCTGTTGTCCCTGTCAACCTAGGCTGCATCCTGAATAGCTTCTTAGCAAAGCCAAACTGCTTCCCCATCCTCAACTGGGACATCTCCAGATATCTTTTGTATGAATTTACTAAAAGCTGCATCAAGCAGTCAACTCATTCCCTATATCCTGCATTTTTCTGATCATTTCCAGTCTACAAGTGATTTGTATCATAACAATTTACTAGACATTTCAGAACTGTACTCAGCCAATTTCACATTTTGCTCTCCTGTAATCTCTTATTTTTGGTAACGAATTCAGTATCGGATGGAAGGCTTTGGGCTGTAAATAGCAGAATATTCAACTAAAAGAGGTTTTAAACATATTTTCTCATATAAAAAGAAGTCCAATATAAGCAGTTATAGGGTTTATTATTTTAGCAGACCAATTCTCTGAAATTCTAGGTAATGTCTCTGTACTTCTCTTAGCTTTCCCCTTATGGTTGCAAGATGGCTGCTGGTGTATCCAACAGTACATCAAAAGACAGGAAGGAAGTGAAAGGGCAGCTTTTCCTTGTGCATCTCTCATCAGGGAGGAAAATCCTCCCCAGTTGCTCCCTTTTCAACAGTTCCCCCAGTGGATCACACACCTGCCAAGGATGGTGGTAAAGTGAGTATTTGGCCTGCTCAGCCTCAATAGGGGTTGGTGTGGTCTGCTGACATGGAGAGAGGAGGGAAGGGCCGTTGGGAGGGTACGCAAGAATGTCTGCTAAGGCCCTTTTGGTAACGGTTGCTGTGCAACAAACTGCCCCAAGCTTAGTGACATAAAGGGATGACCATTTTCTTATGTTCACAGGAATTTAGACAGGGCACAACAGAGATGAGCTGTCTTTGCTTCATATAGTCTAGGTGTGAGCTGGGAAGTCTCAAATATCCATGGGCTGGAATCACCGGGAGGCCTCTTCACCCTGGGCTAGGATGACTAGAAGGCTGGGTTTAGCTGGGGCTGTTGGACAGAGCACCTCACATGGCCTTCCACATAGTTTGGGATACTCCCTGCAAAGCTGCTAAGGTGAGGGCTGGGGAGAGACCTGGTCTCCTAAAGGACCAATTTTGGACTAGCATGGAAAGGAAGTGAAAACACCGGAATCTCTCACATTGTGGGGGAAGAAATAAATCAATAAATTAATCATCCCCATGCCCGAAAGTTCAATATTATAAAAGACTCTATTTAAAGCATCTGCCCCAGCAGTTTCTGGTAAAAATACACCAATGTTTGGACTCTCCTTATATTAAATTAAAATTAATTATTTTTGGAACACCATTAGGTCATATGCTGAGGAGGATAAAATTGGATGAAGAAAGTACCAAGTTCCCCTCTTCTAAGTCGTTAGAAGTCAAGGCAGGAGGAAGCGGATTCTCCCCTCCATTGTCTTTTTAAAAGCTGTAACGGAAACAGAAACAAAGCGCTCCTGGCAGATGGGCCTGAGAAGCCCCAGTGAAGGAGGTGGCCTGTGATCAGGTCCTTATAAATGGGTAGGTGTCAATCAGGGGAAATGGAGAAGAGGACTGGACAAAAGACATACGTTACTAAGCCTAATAGTGGAAAAAGTAAGGGCCGGCGCCTCTGAAAACTCCTTGCTCGAGTCTCGAGAGTTCGTAAAAGGTAAATGCTACGTGTCCACACCGCGGTAAAGCCGACGTCCACACCCTGAGCCCATTTCGCGTGGGAGAATTCGGGCGGGGGGCTTGGCCCGCCGTTTCAGAAGCTGCCCAGTAGAGGGCGCCACAAGCACGTGCGTCCTCAGCCCGACCGCGCTGCGGAGGCGGTGCGTCCTCCCGGCTCGGGGGCGGGCCCGCCGCGCTCACGTGACCCTTGCTCATGGCGGCGGCGGCGGCGGCGGCAGCGGCGGCGCTAGGCGGACGGAGCCGGATCCTGTAGCCGGGGTGTGGGCCCGCGTCAGTCCGTCCCTCCTTCAGCCCTCTCTCTAGTCTTCCGGAGTGTGGCTGGCGGAGCCGGGATGGCGGAGCGAGGCCTGGAGCCGTCGCCGGCCGCGGTGGCGGCGCTGCCGCCCGAAGTGCGGGCGCAGCTGGCGGAGCTGGAGCTGGAGCTCTCAGAGGGTAGGAGCCGGGTGGGGGGGCCGGCCGCCCCGGGGCCGCGGGTCGCCGCGAGTCTGGAGACGGGTCCCCGCCGCGCGCCCTGGCGGCCGTGCAACGAGGGGGACGAGGGTGCAGGAAATCTGGCCTGGCTCTCCACAGCCGTCCTCCCTCCTCTCCACCCCGCTAAGTGGTTTCCCGTGGCTTCATTGTTTCCCCTTGGAGGGGGCTAAGCACGGGCTTGGAGGAGAGGTTCTCCCGGGCCAGGGTTGCTTCTGCGCTTTCTGCCCCCCAAACCCGAGACAAAGCTGCGCCCTCCGGCTTCTGCCCGGGCAAGATAGGGGTGTGGGGGAGGGCCGCGAGGAGAGAGGCTGACAGCTTTCTCCTTTCCTCCTCTACCCTTTACGTGGAGGGCCCCATGCCTTGTTCCAGCCCCCACTTCCCCCCTTCAGAAAGAGAGACACATGGAAAATCCACAGCAGCATTTCTTCTCCCTCCTTTAACAATGAGAGATTCCTCCCCAGTGACAGGACAGGAGTGAGATAGAAGCGGATGAGCCGTTGAGGTTCCTAGGGAGATTAGAAGCGGTGGCATTAACCCAGAGAGAGAGAGAAAAAGACACGGTGTTGCTTTTAGACCACCCTTGTCATAAGGTTTTTTGTTTTTTTTTCCTGGTGCCTGTATTTGGGCAGAATTACCGCACCTGATCACCTTTTGGAGTCTTTGAAGAAGGCAGGAGAGATGACTACAGGTTACATGCAAATCCTGACATGTAACCTTTTTCTTTTGACAATGGATTGGTACAGGGAGAGTTGGATTTATTTTGAGAATTTTTTAAAAAATGGAATAAATCAAGCCACAATTATTAGAGAAGTCCCTTGGACAACAATGATAGAAACACAGTGCTCTATTGTGGGCATGTGATCAGGCTTTTGGGGCAGTTGTGATCAGTTCTCTGTAAAGTTCCTGTTTTTATCAGAGGCTGCCTCTGAAACAAAAGCAGTATTTTATCCAGGCTAGATATCGGTACTTTGGTGGTGTCCCCAGAGTTGCACATTCTTACTGACTTCTTGCCAAAGGAACTCTTCCCTAGCATTTTTCGAGTGGATCAAAAACTGTTGATTGGAAAAGAAGAATGTGACCATTTCCCAGGGGACTTCTGACTTTTTGTTTACTTATCAAGGCATCGTGGCCTCTCCCCCCTTTCCAGAATCCTTTACAATAAAAAACCAGAAGTAGATTTGAGTGTTATAAATCCAGTTGGGTATTGAAGGAAATAATTATTTTTAATAACTGTTTTAGGTTTTCCTAATGTATAGGGGAGGTGCTGTTTTCACCTGCACTTAATTACCAGCATATTATTCAATTAATCAGTTGGGAAGTTATTCTTTGGCCAGCTCCCAGAATGCTGGTGGTACGTGAGTTTGTGTCTGTGAAGTGTTTAGGAAGATAAGAATCCGGTGGGCTTGTCTGCTCAGTTATATCTTTCGTTGAAATATTCACTAGGAGCACCCAGTTGCCTTCTGTTCAGCTGATGTACGTTTTGTGCCTACTACGGGCAAGGGATACAGAGTTAAGCAGGGTACTATGGTAGCTTTCAAGGAGTTCTGAGTTTGGTAGGGAAATCACTTAAAAATGCCAACAAAACAGTGCATGAGACCATAATAGAGTTATGTACAGAGGCTGGCTTCTAAAAAAAGAAGAGGATACCTGCTTTGTCATTGTCATGAGAAAGAAATAGTGGAGAATTATAAATACAAGATTGGATCGTGGGGCTAGTAGAGAGGGCTGTGATTTAGCCAGTGCAATTCAGTCATAAGTGTGAAGCAAAGAAGGATGTTTCTATACTTCTGTGGCATGTCAGAAGGAGCTCAAGTCTTTCAGTGTCTGAGAATAGTCCAAAGATGACAACTGGAAAGGTATTTAAGATAAAATAACACTTACAGGAAGGGATCCTCCCTTTTCTTGTTTGAAAACTTCTCCTAGCACAAACAACACACAGTCACATCCTCCCTTTCTCCTGCCTATTTTATCACATATGTCTGTGGTCCTTTAAGCATGGCACACGGTCTTTTTAGAAGGTGGAGGGATAAAAGAAGGCTGCTTCCTAGAAGTTGCAGTGAATTTTCTCTAGGAGTGGGAAAGAGGTGGGAAGAGTTGAAGAGGAAAAGGAAAAGGTGTTGGATAAAGATTGTGTTTCATAGTCTCAGAAGTGGGCAAGTAGTCTTAAGCCACCAAATAAATCCTTCCTCCTTTGCCTATAATGGGACATGGTACCATTTTCCCCAAAATATGTAGCTAAATCATGGATTCATATACCTTTATCAGAAAGTTCTGTCTAAGCAGTTGTAACACCTGATGGTGGCAGTATTAAGGAAAACAGGAATGTAGATTTTTAAATAACCAAAAATGGGCATTATCTTAGTGGTCTTCCACCCAAAACTTGCATGTATGCATTTTTGGTGGACTGGAACTCATCTTTAGGATTTGTTGTCAGAGCCTGTGACACATTCTTTTGAAAATCCTCATGGTGGCAAATCTTAATTCATTGAGGGTGGTGTTTCATTTCATAGGATACTTGGAATCAAGTAGAGAAAAGCTGGTTAATGTTCTCTTGGAGCCCAAACTAGTTGTGACTGAAAAAAGTAGAGTGATTATAAACTGATTTTAGTTGTGACTGTCAAAAAATCAGAATGATTGTAACCTGGTTTTGAGGGATGTTCCGGAAGAGAAATTACAGACAAATTCATTGGAAGAATGATTCACTTTATTGAAGAGTGGCTTGTTCAGACACCCTCGTTCTGGTGTGTATTTTGAAAGATTAATCTTGTTGTTTGACAGTCCCATAGCATTGAGCTGGATTTTTGAATAAGATAAATCATAACCTGTCACTCTTAGGTGAGCCCTTGGTTGCTACTGTCTTTTCCAGCCTGTGTAAGGCTTGGCACCTCAGGGTCAAAGTTCAGATGATTGACTAAAAAGGGTGTTCACGCTATATTTGTATTATAGTTACTAAAGTTTTCTGTGGTTCTTTCTCATATGACTCAATCAGGAATATTCTTTGAAATGCCTCTTCTTGCTTGTCCACAAAATTTCTCGTAATTCTTTAAGGGTTCTGCTGAAGTACTACCTTTTTATGAACTTGTTCCTGACCAGTGTGATCTCTTTTGCTTCAAACCTAACAGTACTTCCACTTTATATCATTTCATCAATCATATATTTTCTAATTAATTAAACTGCTTCTCATTTTACCTTAATATAAGCTCCTACAGAGATCATTCATATCTTCTTTTAAATAACTCCTAATTCTTTGTTATTTTGTTTTAGGAGTACAATACATTTTTACTCACTTCAATTTGATTTGAATTAAAAAATAAAGTCTGTCTTGGGGACTTGATTTTGGCACAAGGTGGGGTTGTGTAATCATTTGAGAAGCACACATTTTAGAATCTGGTGTGCCTGAGTCCAGGTCCAGGCTGTACCACTTATTAGCTCTGTGACCTTGGACAAACAGCCTAACATCCCTGGTTTTAGTTTCATCAATCCTTAGAAAAGGAATGATACCCTCATTAGAGTTGTAAGGAGGTTTAAAAGGAGATAACAGAAAATCTGAGTGTAGTACGGCACAGGGTAAGCAAGCACTCAGCACATGTATTCTTTATTGCTGTTGATAGTGAATGGATACACAGTGAGTTGGCTGTTTTTAATATCTTGTGTTACTTAGTGGAATAGGGTTACATATGAAGTGATGAATGGAGTCAATTGATGATGTATTTTTTAAAAAGTAAGGCTTCACTGCACCATTAGTTGTTCCTGTCAGCACCTGTACCCTTATTCCAGCATATGTTGGGTCACTGCAAGCAGTTGACTAGAGCAGAAGAGAGGGGCTGGTCTGTTTGATACAGACATCTGGCATATGTACACTTTTTTTGAGCCTGTAGGTTGAGACAAATGGCTCTGACATGTAAGCATGGGTTCTGAGACTCAAGCATCTACAAGCTATGAAAAGGCACGTGTGCATGTTCAGAACCTTCAAATAGTTTTTGACTCTTTCTTAGTCTGCTATTTGTCATTCATGAACACATCCTTTTGGTTCCTCTTTCAAAAGTTTTCTTGCATCCTCTTTTCCTTTGAGTTGCATTTACCACCAGCCTTGTTGAGTCCTCTATCTGAGACCTAACTGGTCTGATTATAGTCTGTTTTCAGCTCTAGATTGCTGTTTCATCTATTTAAAATACTACTTTTATTTACAGCCATTACTAAGTCTAAGGCTGTGTCACTCATTATCTTTAAATTCTACGTTTCCTAAAAGTAGAGATGGTCTCCTATATTCTGTACCCTTAGGGTCTAAGTTAAGTTAGTGCTTTTGTCCATCTCTTTTTGTTGCTAGTTTATATTATAGAGGATTAAGTGAGAGTTCTTCATATCTTTGTGTTTATAGTGAATAAGATACTTTCAGGTGTGGATGTTCTTCTCTGAACAGGATAGGTTCTAAAAGGCCATTTCTTTGGAATTCCATAGCCTCACAGCTGACAGAATCTTGGGAAACATGGGTTGGTTTCATCAGATCTTAAAACTCTGAAATTGCATGCAGGATTTTGAGTGTGAGTGCTTATGCATCTTTTTTGAACAGCTTTTACCAGTTCCTTCATGAGGACTGTGAAGCAAAGTTAAGAACCTAGTCTGGGCCAGGCGCAGTGGCTAACACCTGTAATCCTAGCACTCTGGGAGGCCAAAGAGGGAGAATCACTTGAGGTCAGGAGTTCAGGATCAGCCTGAGCAAGAGCAAGACCTCATATCTACCAAAAATACAAAAAATTAGCCGGGTGTGGTGGCATGCGTGCCTATAGTCTCAGCTACTCGGGAGGCTGAGGCAGAAGGATCGCTTGAGCCCAGAACTTTGAGGTTGCAGTGAGCTAGGATGATGCCACTGCACTTACCTTTCATTTTCACTAACTTGTAAGGAAAGCCAAATTCCCTCAGCTTCCCTCCTCAGCACTGACAGACTTATCTGTGTCAGTTCTCACCCGTAGCCCCTTTCAGTCTTTTCTGAGGAAATATCACCTTCCTGTTCTAAGTTGTATCCCTCTATGTTCCCACTCCCATCCCTTCTCCTCTTTTGGGGTCTTAGGATCTTACTTCATTGATTGATGTATTCATTCATAGTCTTTTTGTCTCTTTCTCTCATCTTTAGCCTATCTCTTAACACTTGGCCCTTAACTCCTTCCTTTCAGCCTGTATATTTGCTCAAGCTTCTCCCATCTTAAAAAATTCCTACAATCTTAAATGAGAATCTGCTTGCTCTCACATGTTGGCATTCTTTCCCTCTCTAGAGCCTAGAAAGTGTAGCCTACATTTCCTTCCTCTTATTTCTTGCCTTTGCTTACTGCTTGGTCCATTGCTTCTACCTTATAAAGCCTCTGAAACATCTGTCTCCAAGAACACCAATGATTTCTAATTTCAGACTGCAGAGTACCTGCTGGGTATGACATCTTTCTCTGCACCATTGGATGTTGTACATGATCTTTATGAAATTTTCTCCTTCATAACTTTTATGGCATAATTTCCTTCAGGCTTCCTAATTAGTCTTCTCATGCCCTCTTTTGGACTTCTTTTTCTCTCTCTTTCTCTTGACATGTGGGTGTTCCCCAGATAAGTCATTATTCTTCATCTCACTTCACATACACTTGCTGAGTAATCTCATCCATGCCCAGGAGTTCAGCTGTCACGGCCATGCAGGTGGTTACTTAGTTTGTATCTCTGGCACTGACTGTCCTCTACTGCAGGTATTTCATTGGTTTTCCCCACAGGCAACTATAACTTAGTAAGTCCCAAACTACTTCCTGTTTTAACCTCCTCCTCCATTCCCACCCATACCTCCCTGTTCTACAGATATTCCCTGCTTTAGAATGTCCACTTACTGTCTCAGTGTGTTCCTGCTGCTATAACAAAATACCTTAGACTGAGTAATTTATAAACAATAGAAATTTATTGCTTTATAGTTTGGAAACTGAGAAGTCCAAGATAAAGGTGCCAGGAGATTTAGTGTCTGATGAGGGCTTGCTCTCTGCTTCAAAGACGGCACCTTCTTACTGTATCCTCAAGTGGCTGAAGGGGCAAACAGACTCCCTCAAGCCTCTTCACCCTCCTGACCTAATCACCTCCTAAAGGCCCCATCTCTTAATACTGTCACATTGGGGATTAAGTTTCAACATATGAATTTTGGTGGGGGGCACCAATATTCAAGCCATGGTAACTTACCCAAGTAAAAAATTGGGGGTCATCCTTAACTTCCAATGGATCACTGAGTCCTGTTGATTCTACTTCCTCTTCTCCATTCTCATCTTTCCAGTGTTAGTTCAGGCACTTATTTTTTGCTTAGAATATTGCAGTAGTCTTCTAACTCATCTGCCTGCCTCCAGTCTCTTTTCCCTCCAGTCCATCCTTTACCCTGTTAGTGACCATTCTGAAACATAAACCTAATTGTACCCTTTTCTCTGTTTACAATTTTTCATTGCACCTTTTATAGAAGAGACTGTCCTTTTTCCACTGTATGTTCTTGGCACCTTTGTCGAAAATAAGTTCACTGTAGATGGGTGGATTTATGTCTGGGTTCTTTATTCTATTCTATTGGTCTATATGTCTGTATTTATGCCAATACCATGCTGTTTTGGTTCCTACAGCTCTGTAGTATAATTTGATGTCAAGTAATGTGATTCCTCCAGTTTTGTTCTTTTTGCTCGGAATGACTTTGACTATTCTGGGTCTTTTGTGGTTCTATATAAATTTTAGGATTATTTTTTCTATTTCTGTGAAAAATGTCATTGGTGTTTTGTTGGGGATTGCATTGAATCTGTAGATTGCTTTGGGTAGTATGGACATTTTAACAATATTGATTCTTCCAATCCATGAGTTTGGAATGTCTTTCCATTTTTTTGTGTCCTCTTCAACTTCTTTCATCAGTGTTTTATAGTTTTCATTATAGGAATCTTTTACTTCTTTGGTTAAGTTTATTCCTAGGTATTTTATTTTATTTGTAGCTATGGTAAATGGTATTATTCTCTTGGTTTATTTTTCAGATTGTTTACTGTTGGCATATAGAAATGCTACTGAGTTTTGTATGTTGATTTTTGTATCCTGTCACTTTATTGAGTTTATCAGTTTTAATAGATTTTGGTTGCAGTCTTTAGGTTTCACTAGTTATAAGATCATATTTTCTGCAAGCAAGAATAATTTGACTTCTTCCTTTCTAATTTGGATGCCTTTTGTTTCTCTTGTCTTATTGCTCTAGCTAGAACTTCTAGCATTGTGTTGAATAACAGTGGTGAAAGTGGGCATCCTTGTCTTGTTCCAGATATTAGAGGAAAGGCTTTTTCAGTTTTTCGCCATTCAGTATGATACTAGCTGGGGATCTGTCACATATGGCTTTTATCGTGTTGAGGTTAAGTTCCTTCTATTCCCAGTTTTTGGAGAGTTTTTATCATGAAAGGATGTTGAATTTCATCAAATGCTTTTCCAGCGTCAATTGAAATGATCCTATGGTTTTTATCCTTGGTTCTGTTGATATGATGTATTACATTGATTGATTTGTGTATGTTGAACACCATCTTTGTATCCCTGGGATGAATCCCACTTGATCATGATGAATAAACTTTTTAATGTGTTGTTGAATTAAGTTTGCTCGTATTTTGTTGAGGATTTTTGCATCTATGTTCATCAGAGAATTGGCCAATGTTTTTCTCTCTTTTTTATTAGTTAGTCTGATGAAAGATGTGTCAATTTTGTTTATCTCTTTTCAAAAAAAACAACTTTTTGTTTCATTGATCTTTTGTAATTTTTTTGTTTCAATTTCATTTATTTCTCCTCTGATCTTTATTATGTCTTTTTTTCTAAAAAACAATATTTTCATTGGCTTACCTCATCTGCAGGATAAAATCTAAGCATCCTTCTTTATGTACCAAGACCTACCTTTCTTTTTACTTCATTTCATGCTCCTTCTATGTTTTTTCTCTGCTCTCCAGTCATGCTGAATGACTTGCACTTCCCTGAATGCATTGTGCTTTTCACTTCTATGCTTTTCTACACATTTCCTTTCTCTAAAATGCCCATTCTGGCATGTTCTTCTCCTTTTTCTGCCCAGTTAACTTCTGTTCCATTCAATTTCCTGTGAGAAGCCAGCCTTTCCTAAGCTCTCTTAAGAAGTTAAGATCTCTGTATAAGTAGTCATCAATTATTGAATTCTCATTATGTAACAGGTTCTGTGCTTAGCACTTTATATACCCTGCCTGGCTCGTAAGGAGGTGCTGAATACATAGCTCCTATTATCATAATGATGAGGGAACTGAGCAAGCAAGAAGCACCTGAACATTGTCTAGAATGTGATGCATGCCACCTCCTACTTGTGGTTACACATAGCCTGCTCTTCCCTTTCCTCCCTGGCAGTAACGGTAACATTCTCTATGCATGGCACTGGGGAAGAGCACTAGCCTTAAGAGTCAGATAGAACCGGGTTCACATCCTGTTTCTACTTAGGCCTTGGACAAGGCTCCGAAATGTGTTTCTAATCTTAACTCCTAAAGATAGGTGTGCGATTTCCATTTTGTAGAGACTTGTTAAAGAACATGAAGCCTGAAAATATAGTATGCTGGGATTAGAACTCAGGTCTCTTTGGCTCCAAACCCCAAGGTGTTTCCATACTGCCATTTCACCTCCATTTCTCTGAATCACATTTCAAGTAATTTTGGCAAAGTTCTCTCCCATTTTAACTGGCAGGCCCCACTTTTCTTAGGATACAGCTTCCGTCTTTGAAGGTTTTTGGGTAGGGCCCCCTGAAGGAAGAAGAATGGAAATGTTCTATTCTAGTCTCAGAGAAATAGGTACAGGAGTGAAGTGTGTTATTTCTGACCTCACTTTGCCAGAACCAGAGGAGTTATCACTAAATTATATTTGTAGGGTTTTCTTTACACCAGTGTAACTGTTGGCAAGATGTGACTTTTTTTTTTTTTTTTTT
>VBSM01002616.1:19745148-19758891 GCA_008086735.1 Cheirogaleus medius | reverse complement strand
ATAATGAAATAATTATACAATTCACCATAATGCAGAATCAGTGGGAGCCCTGAGGTTATTTTCCTGGAACTAGATGGTTCCATGGACAGTGACTGTAAATACAGATGAAACTTTTCTTGCTCTTGCACTCACCTCCTGCTGTGCGCCCCAGTTCCGAATAGGCCATGGAATGATACCAGTCCATGGCCCAGGGGTCGTAGACTATAGCTCTAAAGGAGGATAGTTTCAGGTTCCTGTGTCACACAACCAAGGGACACCATTCTCATAGAGTACAATGCAAAATAGCCCTTAATAAATGAGAATAGGGCAAGAAGGCAAGACAGGACAGGAAGATTTATAAGGAGGCTACTGAAATGAGCTGCCTCTACAGTAGGATTAGGGAAGAGGGAATGAAAAGAGGTATTTAAAGAGGGAATTTATGAGATTAGTATGGAGAAGGAGGAGGGCACATAGATATGTAGCTATGATGGAAGAACCTAGGTAGACTCCCAGGTTTCTGTCTTAGGCATCTTGTGAGAAAGATGGCACCATTTGCTTATACAGGGGACAGAGGAAGAAGAACAGTTTTGGATATGGAGGGAGATATATTCAGTGTAACTGAATTTGAGTGGTTTGGGAGACATGCAAATGGAAATCTGCAAATGGAAACCCACAGGCAGTTGGCTGTGTGGGTTTGGAGTTCTTTAGAAGATACACATTCAGGCTGAGCATGGTGGCTCATGTCAATAATCCCGGCACTTTGGGAGGCTGAGGTGGGAGGAGGATTACTTAAGGCCAGGAGTTCAAGACCAGCCTGAGCAACATAACAAGTGCCTGTAGTCGTAGCTATTGGGGAGGCTGAGGCAGGAGGATTGTTTAAGCCCAGGAGTTAGAGGCTACAGTGAACTATGACCTTACCACTGTATTTCAGCCTGGGCGACAGATCAAGACCCTGTCTCAAAAAAAGAAAAAAAAAAGAAGGTACACATTCAGTATTCCTTAGTGTGTGTCACTGATAATAGAAGCAATGGGCATGATCGATGCTGTCCAGGGAGAGCATATTGAGTGAGAAGAGGCTGAACACAGAGCTCTGGGAAGCACCAACATTTAAGGGGGAAGCTGAAAAAAGGAACCAGAAAAAGAGTGGTCAAAGAGGTATGAGTAGCTAAAGAGGGAGTAGAAGAGCAAAGCAATAAGGAATTTCAAGAAGTGTCTGTTGACGCATAGAGTTTAACTGAGATGGGGACTGAGAAAATGCCATTGAGATTCACAAGTAGAGGAGGTCATTGCTGGTGACCTTTGCCTGAGCTGTTTTAGTGGCAATGCTGGGAGGGGTTGAGGGGGGACTGCAGCCTGTCAGTAGTGGGTAAAGAATGTGAGGCAGAGAGAAAGTGAAGGTAGAGGCAGGCAGAGTACACTGCTCTTTCAGCCTGGCTATGCGAAGGAGAGAAAGGACAGTATCTAGGATGCTTATACATTTATCTGTTTTTTGTCTCTCCCCACTAGAAAGTAAGTTGCCTGAGGGCAGGGACTTAGTTTCATTCACTGCTTTATCTCCAAAGATTGAAAAGAGCTCCTGGCACATAGTAGGTGCTCAATAAATATTTGATGGTCAAATGAATGAATTCTGTCAAGAAGAGAGATTGAGCCAGTTCATTTGTGGTGTGGAGGGGTAGGAAGTCCTGGGGAGGAAGGATTGAAGGTCTAGAGTAGAAAGGTGTGATGGAACAAGGTCACCCTGAGCCAGCAAAGTTTGAGATCTCAGGCACTACAGGAGTGATCATCCAAAATACCAGGAGTGACTCCTTTTCTGTTGAAAGAGAAGGGAAGGAGGATAGGATGGGAGCAGAGGCAGATATTTATAGGTTGTGGAGGAAGTTGAGGGAGTTCTCGCTTGATGGCCTTAAGAGTATTCTCTCAGTTAAAAATAAGTTAAGAGTGAGTGTCATGTGTGTATCCTTGGAAAACACTTTGTGGACACATACAAAAAACCCCACCCCCATTCGAGCAGCTGTGCTTACATTGAAAGTCATAGCTATGTAATAATTGTAGGCACACACAAGGTTGTGGTCGATGACAAAGGTTAGGAGAGGTGAGGATGTGCCAGAGAGGATGAGTAAGAGGGGGTGAGACAAGCGGTCTCTCTTCCCAGCCGTGAGTGTGGGTGTGGCTGTGAGCTGAGAGAAGGGAACACGCACACCTGTGTGAACACCCTTTCTGCCCCAGAAATAGCAGGACACTGTCTTTGGGCTCTTAGGCAAGTGGGAGAAAAAAGGGCAGTACATGAGGCTCACACTTCCCTCTGAGAGAAAACGAACAGAAACTTGAGCCCTGAGTGAAGCAGAGTAACTCTTTGTCAGCAACTCCTCTGGTCCTCACCAGGCTGGTTTTCCAGTGCTCTGTTTCTGATTCATTGGACAGGAAACTACTTTCCCACCTTTTTACAAGCTGTTATCTAAAATGGTTTATCGGCTTAGAAGGAAAGGTAGTCGTGAGAAAGAGGATGTGACACTGTCACGGTGAGTCATGAAGAGCAAGACATGACCGTATTTGTTTACCTTGCCAAGTTTCATCTAGAATTTATTGAAAGAATATTACAGTGTCCCTTTTGTTTTAATTAGCAGTTGTTTAGTAATAAGCTCTCACTTCTTTAGAATTCTCTGTTTTTGATCTAATCAAATTCAAGAATACATATTTCTCAGAAAGTTTCTGAAAAAGAAGAGAGTAGTAAGAATGGATCTTACAGTCTTCTAGTCCTTAGTTGAAATTAAATAAGCCAACCAAGCTGATTGTTTTTTCTTTTGCTGTCAATGTTATCAGACATTATTGGCCCTTGACAATTAAGCCATTCAAGGCAGGGTATAGTTGGACTTGTGTTCTGGCTGC
The DNA here is from genome assembly GCA_008086735.1 of Cheirogaleus medius. NCBI lineage: Eukaryota > Metazoa > Chordata > Mammalia > Primates > Cheirogaleidae > Cheirogaleus > Cheirogaleus medius. Next base: position 19,756,026 of record VBSM01002616.1, on the reverse strand, counting down.
ATATGTTTTGCATTTCTTACATGTTAGAACATATTCTCTGTGAAGTGGGCAGAGGATCCTTTAGAAAGGGAGCAGATTCTAAGGGTAAGAAGGGATTTTGCTTACAGCAAGTTGCAGATTCTAATAATTTACTTAACTACCCTATTAGGGAAGACAACCTTATAATATAAAAAGCACCTGTTACTTTTTGGAGATGGAGAGAAATAATTTTTTTTCCCTGTGACAGAAGATGAAATCAGAGATTGACTAAGATGTGATAATTGGAAGTTGGTATCATTATAATTGGTTCAATACTTAGAATTTATTTTTTTTTCTAAGCCATCCCACTTCTGTTTGGGGATGGGGAAACCCTCTGTGTCCCCACCTCACTCCTAAAAATTCTAAGTTGTTTAGCCATTAGTTGAAGAGTTAGAACAACAGTTAGGCATTTATTTTGGGGAAGAAAGAATGACTTTATCAGCGTTTTGGGGAGAACTCAGGGAACAAAAGTCATGTGGTCAATTTGGCATTAAGCTAAGGACCCGTTTCTCATTTTCGCAGAGAGCTAAGTTACAGCCATATATCTGTCTTCCTGGAAGTTAGATTATGTGTTTGTGTGTGAAAAATCACTTTCAAGAAAGGGACTCAATATCTGTACACTTTTTATAGATTCTTACTTCTGTTGGTTTTTAGAGGAATCAACTGGAAGATATTCTGAGAATAGAGGTGCATCAGAGGCAGTGAGGTAACATGGAAAAGATCCTGGGTTCAGATTCCACTTCTGGTATTTATAAGCTTTGTGACCTTGGGCAAGTCATTTAACCTCTCCTATCTAGGAGATGAGTGGCTAGATGAGAGAATCTAGTTATTTCTATCTTTTAGTTCATGAGATGACCTGTGATTAGATATGTTTGTGGAACTATATGAAAAGGAGATCCTATTTTTAATTCATCAGGACTGTTGTTATTTAAACAAAATTCACTTTGGGCATGGTGGTACGTGTCTGTAGTCCCAGCTACTTGGGAGGTGGAGGCCAGAGGATTGTTTCAGCCCAGGAGTTTGAGGCTGCAGTAAGCTGTGATCACACCACTGCACTTCTGCCCTTTGGCCTGGGTGACGGAGCGAGACTCTGTCTCTTAAAGAAAGAAAGAAAGAAAGAGAGAGAGAGAGAGAGAAAGAAAGAAAGAAAGAAGAAAAGAAAACAAAAAAGAAAATCCATGTATCCTGAGAACCATCATTACCTAATTTATACTCAGTCAAAACTTGCATGTTGAATTTTTAAAAATTTTATTTTTCATTGACAAATAATAATTGTATATATTTGTGGTGAATTTTCTTAAAGCAAGTCATACACTTAATTATTCAGAATGTGTGCTATTGTTTTGGCCTAGTGAGGGTTAGAGGACAGGACGTTAGTTCTGACTCTTGACACTACAGCCTGTTGAATTCTCCTCCTAATTTCTCTTCTTTCCTTTGCCTCCTACCTCCAACCTCATCATCCTGTGCCTTTTTCTTTTGTAACATTTATTGGATTGCTTTATAATTGTTTGCTTATACTTCTCTTTATTCTTCCAGAGGCTATCATATTCATGTTGCTTTCCCTATTGTAAAACATTGAGGAAAGGAAAGATGGTGAGATGAGAGAGAATTGGTAGCGATGGAGTCAAAGATGGCTCTGAGTTTGAGTTTGAGTTTGAGTTTGAGTAACCAGGAGAATGATAGTGTTATATATCGAAATACCTGAGATGCTGGTTTGGGGAGAAGAATGTAATTTTGGACGTCATGGAATCTATGGCATTGGCAGGACATTTGGGAAAGCTGTTCAATAGGCAGTTAGAAGTGATGAATTATATCCTGGAGCACTGAAGGATTTGGTCGTCGTTGTCGTCGTCATCATCATCATCATCATCAGGTTCATCAGGATGAATCAAATCTTTGAAAGGGGAAGTAAAAAATGAAGCCAATGAGGAATGCTAGAGGAAAAAGAAGTCATCCAAGGTGCCAGGGATGATCACAGAAGTAGGAGGTGAACTGGGGTGGGGTAGTATGGTGCTTTTGGGGAGACAAATATTCAACAGTGTTAACCCCATGGAGAGGTTAGGAGAATTAGAGGAGGGAATATAGAGGATTGGATTAGTAAGTTCTGGTCATGTGACTGGATCAGAGGTCAGTTTGGAAAAGGTGATGAGGACATAGAAATGATGAGTATAGGCTTCTTATTTTGAAGTTGGGGAAAAAGAAATGAAAGAACAGGGGCAGATTTAGAGCAGCACTTATTTATTTCCCTTTATTATTACTTGTTAATACTAGAGGATACTGAGGAATTTTCATAGGCCCAGGGAAGGAGGCTGAGGAAAGCAAAGCTTGAGTCGGCTGGGGAGACCTGGACACAGGTTAAATCCCGTGGGTGTGGAAGAGGTGAGCTTGAGAGCAGGAGGGCAGGGCTGACGTCTTGTTGGGGTGTAGGATGGAGCACCTCTCGTTCCAAGATCGGAAGAAGGGCTTGGGTAAAAAAAATTGATCTGGGGAGAGGAGGTTGGTGTGGGGGTAAAGTGAAAAGATTCTTCAGAAAGGTAGAAGCATGAGAGTTGAGAAATGTGCAAAGAGTTAGAGCAGCAGCATAGGGGAGTGTAAGAGGAGGAGTTAATAATAAAACGATGAAAGCAGTACCGGAGCTAGTGAGGCCGGGGCCAGTGTGGTCGGCATGAATTTGGAGTGGAGTTGCATGATGTTTGTGTAGAGCTTCAAGATCAGGATGTCACACAGGTCCTCAATGTCAGGCCTCTGGGTAAAAACGGGCCCTGGGCCTAGAGGACAGGAGGAGCCAGTCTGTGAAGATGGAATGTGCTTCGAGGAGAAGTGGGCTTCGGGACTGCAGCAGGATTGTCCTTGACCTCACAGCGAAACCAACCCATGTTGATCACTGTGTGTTCCTGTGTCACTGTTTTCTAATCTCTGTGTAGGAAGCAGAAAAAAAGATTGTCTTATTTAAGGGTTACTGAGGTAGAAATAAGGTATGAAAATACTTGTAAGGATGCTGTACATATTTTCCTATTAAAAAATGGCATGGGAACACTGTTGAACAGTTCAGAAGTATGAAATGGAAAATACCCCCACCTTACACCCATTCCCAGTCTCACTTCCCAAAAGGTAGCTTTCTTTTAAAGTCAGTTTTGTAGTTCTGGTAGTTAATAGTATAACTTTCAATAATGTGTCAGTAGCATCTCTTGATTTGCTGCTGTGAACAATGAGAAATTTGCCCATTTCTTATATTCTTTTCCTCCTTAATTTAATGTTAAATTAAATATATTTAATTTAATATTAATTTCCTCTAATATTATTTTTCTTATATTGTCAAAATAAATAATGTTTATAGTCTCTTTTGTTTAACAGTAATTAGTCTTCGTGCTATATGTACAAAGTAAGCTTAAATATTTATACTCCACAAATACAGCTTTTGCGGTATTATGAACTAAGTATTATTTACTTTGGAATCTGGAAGTGCTATTGAATACATGGAGAAGAAAATGTAATATTTTATCACCAAACCTCTGCTTCTCAAAGAGAATGGCCCAAACATTAAGATCTAGTGAATCCTCTTTTAATTTTTTTTCAGCTTTCTATGCTCTGTCTAGGTCTTACTCAACTGCTGTTGTTTCTCATACTTTAAATTGTCATTTTTCTTTTTTTTTTTTAACTTGGAATAGTTATTTTTAATACGGGATGCATGAGTATTAAGCTTTAAATTCTTGCCTTTCAAAAATATCTTTGTCTCAGTTGCTTGTCATTTCTAATGTAACCCATTTTTTATATTCTGGAAGCTTTTAGGGTGTGCTTTTTATCTTTGGAGTTGTGAAATTTTATTAGGATGTATCTAGGTGTGTCCCTTTTTCATTTTGTTTGATTCTTGGTAGACTCTTTCAATTTGTCTTTATTGGCTGTCTTTCTATAATTCTAGGGATTTTGTTATATTATTTCTTCCCTTCCATGTGTAATGTTTTAATCTATTTTGTGTTTGGTCTATTTTTTTGAAACTGGAAAAGTTTCTGAACTTTGAGTAGAATCATGCTGTATGTATTCTTCCGTGATTTGTGTTTTTTGCTCTGCATCATTTATGAGATTCATTCTTGGTGATGCAAGTTACTGTAGTTCTTTTTTCACCCAATTGCAATAGCATTCCATTGCATGAATTCACCTCAATTTATTAATCCATTCATCAGTTGGAAGATTAGTTGTTTCAGGTTTTATGCTATTGTAAATATCACAGCTATGAACATTCTTATATAATTTTTCATATTTAAAAAATATAAATACCTTTAGTCATGGATTTTCAGTTGTGTATGTAGCAGTCTAGAATGAGAGAATAAAATCTCTGAGTAGGAAATTGTGAATAATTAAAAATTGTTTTATATACTTCTTTTTATTTTCTGTAGTTCTTTAAATGCATTTGGTTTTATATTCCAGAATTTAAAAAGACAGTTTAACATATTGTATTAACACTATTTTCCTTTGGAGAATACAGAAAAAGGTAAGGATTGCAAGAGACGTTAATAAATGTGGAAAGAATCAGAGTATATTAACTATGGTTTTTGCAAGCTTAATGATTGTGTAGAATCATTGACAAGGTCCTCTGTATCAATAAGTATATTTTTAACTACTTTCAGTCTTTAATTATAGTGTTTCTGTCAAGTTTGTAACTTTTTTTTTTTGAGTCAGAGTCTCACTCTGTTGTCCGGGCTAGAGTGCCGTGGCATCAGCCTAGCTCACAGCAACCTCAAACTCCTGGGCTCAAGCAATCCTCCCGCCCCAGCCTCCCGAGTAGCTGGGACTACAGGCATGCGCCACCATGCCCGGCTAATTTTTTCTATATATTTTTAGTTGGCCAATTAATTTCTTTCTATTTTTAGTAGAGACGGGTCTCACTCTTGCTCAGGCTGGTTTCGAACTCCTGACCTTGAGCGATCCACCCGCCTTGGCCTCCCAGAGTGCTAGGATTACAGGCGTGAGCCACCATGCCTGGCCAAGTTTGTAACTTTTTAAAAAATTTAATTTAATTTTTTTGTAGAAATGGGGTCTTGCTATGTTGCCCAGGGTGGTCTCAAACTCCTGGCCCCAAGCGTTGTTCCTCCAGCCTCCGCCTCCCAAAGTGCTGGGATTACAGGCATGAGCCACCACTCTGGGCCTAAGTTTGTAACTTTTAAAAACTTCTTTTCTCTTATTTTCCTTATTATCTATCAGCCATCACTCAAATTTCCTTTGTCAGCATTGTATAGGATAAAAGAGACCCATCTAAAAGTTTCGCTATCCAAGGATAAAGAACGTTCTTAAAGTGGTGAAATGATTTAAGAGATTTATTATAGGTTAATTGGGCTTTCAAATTGTAAAGGTTTTTTGTTTTTGTTTTTCAAGCTAAAGTTTTTCAGACTAAGACATGCTATGCTTTTGATAATGACTTTTGGTATCTCTGCCTAAATTAACATAGGCTTACGTATAAAAAAATAGGCTTACTTGGGCTAACAATTTTTTTATACCTCATTGACTCAGAGCTAAATGTGATTGAGCAGATAGAGGTATTCAAAACAACTGATTACAGAGCTCAGAAAAATTATATTCAATTTTGATTGATAGATGCTAGACGTGATAAACTTGGCCTCAGGCATGATGAGAAATAAATCCATTTTTTATACCAATAAACTTTGGGGAGTGGGAGCAGTTTGCTTCAGCCTTCATTTAAAGATGTACCCCTCTGTGATAAATATCACTTACAGGTCCCCTAAGGCAGACATCATTCACTTCAGTGTTTTTAGAAGTATAAAATTTGGTGATACATTCATTTAAACATATTGTGGGAGTTGGTTGGATATTTTTCTGGTGATCCTTATGGTAATTAAATTTGGGTAGTGGAACTTGCTTGAACATGAGAAACTGTAAGCAGTTTCCTCACTTGAGTTTATGAAAGAACCTAAACCTTTGGTTTTGGAGGGATCCTAGATGTCCTCCTCACCTGCATCATCCCTCTGCAGCATACAAACATGAGAAAAATTTGGCCACAATGCCAGTCCTATTTCAGGAAAGTCAAGTTTCAGAGTTCAGGTGGATGCAGAAAGTTTCATGATAATAGCTCAGATTTATGTATGGCTCAAGAGATTAGAAAGTAAAAATTGCAGTTGATGCAACAACCCACTTAGTGTCCATATTAACTCCTAAAATGTGAGCAGTTCATTTCCTGTATCATCTGCTTTTCTTGTTTTACCAAGTTTAATACTCTTGGTGCTTCTGTGTCCTGCTATGGAAAATGCCATTTAGAGTATAAAAAATATTTGTAAGTTTATTGTAAAGGAATGTTAGTTTCCCCCATACAGAATGTAATGCTCTTTATTTATTGATTAGCCAGTCTCTACCAAAATTTATAGAGTCTAGAGGAAAAAATGGGGAGAAAATGACCCAAAATATTATATTCAATATTTTTGTTATTATTTTTAAGGCAAATTAATAAGTGAAAGGGATCCATATGTTGGGTTGAATAAGAATCAAAACCCCTAAAAGTGTTTAGGATGTTCATAGTAGTTGTAATTCTGGTTTGAAATTTGCATCATTGCAGTATAAGAAGAACTGATGTCCTTATAGTTGGAAGGGACTGTTTTTTTAATCCATTGTCACAAACAACTAATGTTTGGAGAACAGAGAAAGTCAGACTAAGAGAAATACAGATAGAAAATGTTTAATCCTATATTGTGGCTCACTGTAGCATTTTATATTCCCTTATATTTTGGTCTAGACTGTCTTCCAAATCCTGTAAACTTGGGGGATATATGTGATTGCTGGCTGTCTGACACCTTTCTAGATTTGGAACTTTCTGAGATTTAATTCCTTTTACTCTCTAACGTGTAGTATGAGAAAGAAAGTAACGTGCGCGCCACACACACACACACACACACACAATTAAGGCAAGCTAGAAAATCTCATAAAGAGAATGGTAAAAGGCTATAGTTGTCTTGGAATTCATAAATGTGTTCAAACACTTTTTAAAAATCTTTGTTGATATCTATTTTGGTAATAGTTTTTCCTGTCTTCATTTTCCTTCATAAAAGGAAAAGATTTGATGTTCGTGAGTTATCACTCTCCTAAAATCTACACAGTTTTACTCAGACGTGTGCTATGTATAGAGTGTTACGTTCATGCCCATGTCTGATGTGGAAGGAAAGACACAGACAGGAGAGTGGGTGACTGACTCAGATTTAAATGATCTTATTATACTTGTGCTGCAACCACACCTAGAAACCTTGACAATAACAGGGCCTGTGTTTGATATACCTCACTTGTTAAGTCCTGTCTAGATTTTAGTATGTCATATGTCTGTTGTTCATCAGCAAAATTGAGCAGGTGCTAGAACAATTACAAAGCTTTAATCAGACTTATGATTATACTCTTTCTCACTTTGGCCGTACAAAGAAAATGAAGCACAATAACCAAAACAAACTTCTAGTTGTTTCTGTATTGTTGATTCTGGTTCAGTGGTTTCAGCGCTATATACCCTCCACCAAGATAGATTCGTGGTTAAATTAATTAAGGTTAAGACAATCTCCATGTCTTGTGGCAAACCATTAATGGTTTTTATTTTTTTTTAAATAGAGGGAAAGTCTTGCGCTGTTGCCCAGGCTGGAGTGCCATGGCATGATCATAGCTCACTGCAACCTTGCACTCTTGGGTTCAAGCCATCCTCCTGCCTCAGTCTCTGGAGTAGCTGGGACTACAGGCGCACCTCACCATGCCTGGCTACAATAAATGTTTTAATTCCATTGTAACTTACATACAAAAAAGAGTCCAAATAATAAATATATAGTTTAGTGAATTTGTAGTGAATTTTTACAAAGTTAGCATACCTGTGAAACTACCACCGGGATCAAGAAAGAGCACATCACCAGCATCCAGAAGTCATGCCCATTCCAAATTATTACCTCCTTCAAAATTAACCACTATTCTCACTTCTGTTATCATTGATTGGTTTTGCCCTTTTTTGAAATTCATGTAAATGGGGTCATATGTATGTTTTCTTTCATGTATGGCTTCTGTTGCTCAACATTCTTTGAGTTTCATCCCTGTTGTTATTTATAGCAGTGGCTAATTCTTTTTCATTCTGCATACTATTTAATTATATAACTATACCATATTTATTTGTTCATTGTGCTGTTGGATATTTGGTTTGTTTCCAGTTTTGGTTCTTACGAATGTTGTGTATATGTCTTTTGGTGCCCATATCTTAGGTATATACCCAGTATTGGAATTATTTGGTTATAGGGTATGCGTATTTCAGCTTCAATAGTATTACCAGTTTTACAAAGTGTTTATACCAATTTACATCCCATGAGCAATGTATGAAAGTTCCATTTGTTTCTATACTCACCAATACTTGGTATTGTCAGTTTTTTACTTTCAACCATTCTGGTAGGTATGTAGTAGTATTTCCTGGTGGTTTCAGTTTGCATTTCCTTGATGTCTAATGATATTGAACACCTTTCCGTATGTTTACTGGCTTTTTGGATATCCTCTTTTTTGTTTTGGGATAGTGTCTTGCTCTGTTGTCCAGGTTGGAGTGCAGTAGCTCAATCATAGCTCACTGCAGCCTCGAACTCCTGGGCTCAAGTGATTCTTCCACCACAGCCTCTCCAGTAGCTTGGACTACAGGCATGTGCCATCATGTCTGGCTAATTTTTAAAATTCTTCATGGAGATGGAGTCTTGCTTGTTGCCCAGGCTTGTCATGAACTCGTAGGCTCAAGTGATCCTTCTGCCTTGGCCTCCCAAAGTGCTGGGATTACAGGCGTGAACCACCACACCTGGCCCCTTTTGAGCATCTTCTTTTGTGAAATATTAATACCTGTTCTACTGTTTTGGTAGTTTTTAAATTGTGTTGTCTTTTTGTTACTGATTAATAGGTGTTCTTTATGTATTGCAGGTGTGAATTCTTTGGTTTGATGCTTTGCAGGCATCTTCTCTCTGTGTCTTGAATTTTTACTTTCTTTTAATGGTGTCTCTGGATTACACAGTAAATTTTTAGACATTGACAATCCTATTCTGGTAAAAGAGTACAAACATCATATCTCCTTACAGGCCACTTACTTGGAGGACAATGCCTAAGAGGATAATAAGATCAGAGTACTGTTGTAGTTAGCTTCGCCTACCCAGCAGTGCCGGCTGTCTTACAAATAAATGTGGGCTGTTGGTTGCATGGGGAACCAGCCAAGTGTGTGACTGTATCAACATAAATTCATCTCTAACCCTGGAGACTACCAAAAGCTCAATCCCTGATGATATTGGCTTAGTAGAGGCATGTTTTTATACAAAGTATGGAACATACAAGTTAATACTTAAATTGTGCACAGGGGCTTAGGATCTTGGTATGTTTTAATCTATCCATTTAAACATTGGGGACTATATGAGCAAGTTAAATTTACTTCAGTTTTCTGTAGAGTTAGAATAAAATTCAGGGCCGGGCGCGGTGGCTCACACCTGTAATCCTAGCACTCTGGGAGGCTGAGGTGGGCAGATCGTTTGAGCTCAGGAGTTTGAGACCAGCCTGAGCAAGAGTGAGACCTCATCTCTCCTAAAAAATAGAAAGAAATTAATTGGCCAACTAAAAAAAAAATATATATATATATAAAATTAGCCGGGCATGGTGGTACATGCCTGTAGTCCCAGCTACTCAGGAGGCTGAGGCAGGAGGATCGCTTGAGCCCAAGAGTTTGAGGTTGCTGTGAACTAGGTTGACGCCACGGCACTCTACCCAGGGCAACAGAGTGAGACTCTGTCTCAAAAAAAGAAAAAAAGAATAAAATTTAAAAGAGCTGTAAGCCAAAAGTTAAAAATGTAGATAAGTAAGGGCAAAAGACAGAGAAGGGTGGTATTATTCAGTGGTTAAGACTTCAGACTCTGTAGTTAGTTGAAATTCTAGCTCTTTCTTTCATTGACTAGTTTAGGAGTTTAGGTATGTTATTTAGCCTCCTTAAGTCTCAGTTTCCTTTTCTTTGAAATAAGGGTAATAGTGAACCCACCTTATTAGGTTTTTGTGCAGATTGAATGAGATAATCCGTGGTGGTTGGCCCATAGTGAGAGCTCACTAAATGGTTGCCATTATTAGGAAATAAAGAGTAGAACATCTGTTTATTTGTAAGGACAAACGGAATTTACATATGCTTTTGGGAAAACAGAATTTTTTTTTTTTAAGAGACAAGTCTTGCTTTGTTACCCAGACTGGAGTGCGGTTGCTATTCACAGGTGCAATCCCATTACTGATCAGCACGGGAGTTTTGACCTGCTCCGTTTCCACCTGGGCCAGTTCACCCCTCCTTAGGCAACCTGGTGGTCCCATGCTCCCAGGAGGTCAGCATATTGATGCCAAACTGAGTGTGGACACCTGACTGACATGGTACACTACAGCCCAGAATTCCTAGACTCAGGTGATTCTCCTCCCTCAGCCTCCCAAGTAGCTGGGACTACTGGCATGCCACTGTGGCTTGCTGAAAACAGAATTTTTAGGAGACTTGGGATAAAGATATTTGACATTCCAAAGGTTTAAAAATTTACATATTCAAAATTCTTTTATCCCTGTTTTCTTTCTTTTGGGTTCAAGGTCATATCTGGGTTTGAAGTTGCCTCTCCTGTTGTCTAAGCCTTTGTCATATGCAGCTAGCTCTTTCAGTCAGCACTTGGCAGTGGACACCACGAGTTCTGTTTATTCAGCACAACCAATTGCACTTAGAAAAAATAAAGTATTTTTAAAAGTATATAATATGCTGGGGTTTTTTTTGTTTGTTTGTTTGTTTGTTTGGTTTTTTTTGAGACAGAGTCTCTGTTGCCCAGGCTAGAGTGAGTGCCATGGCGTCAGCCTAGCTCACAGCAA
>VBSM01002616.1:19703974-19715484 GCA_008086735.1 Cheirogaleus medius | reverse complement strand
CTGAGGGACAGTGAACTGGCTCCCTGTTTAAAAAGTTTGAGGACCCCTGCACTACAGCTTCATGAAAACTGATCAGTCAATGATAGCGGATATCTACTGCAACCAATTGGATGAAATGATAAGAATGCTTGTGATTAAGCAGCCGAGATTGGTCAGTAGAGACAGGCCAGTCCTCTTGTAAGACAATACTTGACCACATGTCACACAAACATCACTGTTCAAACTAAAGATGCTGGACTTGGAAAAACTCTGTCATCCACCATATTCACCAGACCTTGCACCAGCTGACTACCACTTCTTGCAAGGAAAAATATCCAATCCTCAACAAGCTGTGGAAAACGCCTTTTGTGATTTTATGGCCACTCTGTAGGCTTTTCTGCTGCTGACATAAATAAGCTACTGTTAAGATGGCAAAACTGTGTCGATAGTTTAGTCACACACTTTGATTAATTATACTACTTCTTGTTTGAGATATAATGAAGTACACTTTTGATTCAAAATTGGACATTTCATAATTAGTGACCTAATATATCCAACACTATTTAACAGTTCCACCTGGGCCATCAGAGACCATATGTGGTCTGTAATGCTAAAGTATGTATTTACTGTCTGACCCTTTACAGAAGAAGATTGATTGCCTCTGCCCTAGGTCAGGTCCTGTCAGTTTTCCCTCCAAAACACCACTTTTAATTGTTTCCTTCTCTGTCTATCCTCACTGCCCTGGAGATTTTTCCTGCCCTGTTTTCCCCCAGGACTAACATGGTAGCCATCTAACTTGTCTATTCCTCCACACCATTGTCAGATTTCTTTATGAAACACAAATTGAGTCATGTCTTCCCTTGTTTAAAATCCTGCAGTGTATTTACTCTTCTCTCCTGTGTTTTCTTCCTGCAGCCACCTCTTCTCCCTTTATGATTCTACTCAGTTGTCTGTCACCTTTTCCATTAAGCTGTCCTCTGAAGTTACACCTCCACTCCACCTTGTATGTACTTCTGTTGCACATTCCACATTGCATTCTTGGAACTCATTTGCCCTTCAGTCATCTTTACTGTGCACACCTTGAGGGCAGGTTCCATGTCCTCCTGTTTGTCTTTATATCCTCTTTACCTAGCACAGTGTCTGTCAGGACATATAGGACTCTAGTGAATTAGTACTTACAATGGAGTACATTGAGGAACAGTTTTATTCCTAATACATGAAAGATATTAATAGTCTAAAGATACTGATCAGTTTGAGTTGGTGGGCAGGATTTATAGCTTCTAGATTTTTGATACAACTGTGCCTCATTCTGTTGATCTGTTTCATAACTTAAAAAATTAAACTTTTTGAGATAATTGTAGATTCACATGTACTTATAAGAAATAATGCAAAGAGATCCTAATTACCTTTTACCTAGTTCCCCCGTGGTAACATATTGCAAAACTATAGTACAGTGTCACAACCATGATATTGACATTGATGCAGTCAAGATACAGAACATTTCCATCACCATAAGGATCCCTTCTATTGCCCTTTATAGCCACACCCACCTCCGCTCCCTCCTTATCCCCTGACAACCTAACCGGTTCTCCATTTCTATGATTTTATCATTTCAAGAATGTTATATAAATGGAATCACAAAGTATATAAGCTTTTGGGATTGGATTGTTTTTACTCAGCATAATTCTCTAGAAATTCATCAAGGTTGCTCTGAGTATCACTTGTTCTTTTTGTTGTTGAAATTTCATAGCTTTTAAAAGATGAAACAATCCCCTGTTTTTATGTATCCCTGCAGTTTCTTTTCTTCAATTTAATTTTATTTTTTTAGAGACGGGTTCTCTCTCTCTTGCACAGGCTGGAGTGCAGTGGTGTGATCATAGCTCACTGCAGTCTCAATGCCTGTGCTCAAGGGATCCTCCCACCTCAGCCTCCTGAGTAGCTGGGACTACAAATGCTCACTTGGCTAATTTTTAAATTTTTTGTGGAGACAAGGTCTCTCTGTATTGCCCAGGCTGGTCTCGAACTCCTGGCCTCAAGAAATCATTCCACCTTGGCCTCCCAAAGTGCTGGGATTACAGGCATGAGCCACTGTGCCTGGCCTCACTGCAGTTTCTTTAAAGGCTACTTAAACTTTTTACCTTTTGTTCTTTATCTGCAATAGTGGTTTTCCAACTCTTTTAGAGCTTTTGTTTATGTGAGTTGTATCTATCACTATTTACCATATTAGAAATTGAAACTGAAATGTTCATCTTAAGTAACAATAATCTATTATATGTAATATATTTTTATATGAGAAATAACCATGTTTTCCAAAAGAAAAAATATTTAATGAGAAGAAAAGTAGTTCTACATTTTTGTGAACCTCTTTAATGTTTGGATTTTCATGTGTTGTTTCATTTAATCTATTATAATAAATTGTTTTGATTGGCATATATGAAGAAAATATGGCCTCATGCAGCTATGGAGTTGGGAAAGTCAGGAATATGTTATTTTAATAGTCTTATCAGATAACTGTGGCTAGTCTTCTCTGATACCACATCCAAACTCCACAAGTGGTAGTATCTTAAAGGTGAGTTACAATATAGAATATGAAACTGTATCAATTAACTTTTCTTACCATGTTACTTAAAACCCATTGATGTGGGCCGGGCGTGGTGGCTCACGCCTGTAATCCTAGCACTCTGGGAGGCCGAGGCGGGCAGATCGCTCAAGGTCAGGAGTTCGAAACCAGCCTGAGCAAGAGTGAGACCCCGTCTCTACTAAAAATAGAAAGAAATTAATTGGCCAACTAAAAATATATAGAAAAAATTAGCCGGGCATGGTGGCGCATGCCTGTAGTCCCAGCTACAAGGGAGGCTGAGGCAGGAGGATTGCTTGAGCCCAAAAGTTTGAGGTTGCTGTGAGCTAGGCTGACGCCACGGCACTCACTCTAGCCTGGGCAACAGAGTGAGACTCTGCCTCAAAAAAAAAAAAAAAAAGAAAAGAAAAAAAAAACCCCATTGATGTATCTTGGTACTTTAAATGAATCTGTTACCCATGCATATTTTTTTTAAAGCATCATGTGTTGGTCATTTGGAAAATATTGAATCACTGAGTTATGTACATCTTCCAACTTTTGACATTTTTCATTATACAGTATCAAAAAATCATATTTGTTAATATCACCTCCTATCTAATAAGAAAAAGTGGTATTGGGAAGCTGTAAAATTCAGGTTTCTGAAATTTTGATTATTGCTTGAAATCACCATTTATTGAATTTATCATTGTTAACAAATGCTGCCAGTGACAGGCTCATTTCATTCTTTTTTGAGAAAATGTCTGCTAGATACCCAAGTCTAAATAACCATAGTTTACCTCTCATTTGTTCTTTCAAGTAGAAATGGTGTTAAAGGAAAAGGCAGCCAGTTCAGCTCACAACTCAAGCAGTTGTAGAAGTGCTTTTCCTTGATACAACACAGAATATTAAAAAGATAGGGACTCAGGAGTTAAGATGTAATGAATTAGTAACTTTTACTGTGAGCACATGGTTTTTTAGGTTGCCACTGTCATGGTCTGTACTAAGGCTCCAGCAGTTGTACTCACCATTACTTTTGTACCATCAGTGCTAATTATTTTATTTTATTATTATTATTTTTTTGAGACAGAGTCTCACTCTGTTGCCTGGGCTAGAGTGCCGTGGCGTCAGCCTAGCTCACAGCAACCTCAAACTCCTGGGCTCAAGTGATCCTCCTGCCTCAGCCTCCCGAGTAGCTGGGACTACAGACACATGCCACCATGCCCAGCTAATTTTTTCTGTATATGTTTTTAGTTGGCCAATTAATTCTTTCTATTTTTAGTAGAGATGGGGTCTCGCTCTTGCTCAGGCTGGTCTGGAACTCCTGAGCTCAAAGGATCCGCCCACCTCGGCCTCCCAGAGTGCTAGGATTACAGGCATGAGCCACTGCGCCCGGCCAGTGCTAATAATTTTAGAGTGTAAAGTTTGAGAACCATTATTGTAGATAAAGAACAAGAGGTAAACATTTAAAGTAGCCTTTAGAGCAAGTAATATCTTAATATCATTATTGAAATAGTTTTTACTTGGTGGACCCCTATAAGTTCTTGGGGGACCCCCAAAAACCTGTAGGCCACACTTTGGAGAACTGCTTGTTTAGAGTAAGCAATATCTGACTTGACTGTATTTCTCTCATTTACTCTCTTTGCCTTTACCTTTGCTGAGATAGGCACAGTAGGTGCATCAGTCTGGGTTGAATACCATTCCTGGTCAGATTGCCACTCCTGACTGGCTGCCTCAGGACGGGCACTAGATAAATGCTGGGAATAACGATGGGCACAGAGGAGAAGACCGGTTCGCAGCCTCACCTCAGCCTTGAGGGGCAAAAGCAACAGGGAAGGGCCACAAACCTGCTAACCTTGTCGGCTTGCTAGTGTATGCATTCAGAAATTGGTCACATCACATGGACTTGAGTCCACAATGAGACATTAGCTATGAGTCAAGTGCTTTCCTTCTAAAAAGTCTTTGGGCTCCAGGGCGGGAGAGACTCAGGCTGAAAAGGGCCCTCCAGAGGTTTCTCAGGACTGCACACTCTAGTCCCAAACCTTCTGAGTCATACTACAGTCATATCATTCTAATTCATTCTAATTATCTCCAGGAAAAGGTCTCCAATTTCCTGTCTGTAATATACCTTCAGAATTAAGAGATTTTCCTTATGAGTACTCTAGACGCCTGCTTTTGTAATTGAAACCTATTTCCTTTAGGGGTTTTTTTATGTTAAAAATAAATAGTAACAGTGCTTTTTATGCTTTTTCTTTATATTTTGGAGACAATTTTGTTTTCTGTATCTTCACCCCAGTCTACTTTAGCCTTTCTTAATTCTATTTTTAACCCAGTTTCTTCATTCTAATGGTTCTGAACTCGGGCAGTTTTGCCTTCCAGGGGACATTTGGTAAGGTCTAGAAACATTTTTGGTTCTCAAAACTTGGGATGGAGGGGTGGGATTGCTGCCAGCATCTAGTGGGTAGAGATCAGGGATCTTGCCTTCATTTCAGTAAAATCAGTTATTTTGTTGTTACAATAAGATTTTCACAGACTTTATGTTCAAACGATAAGAACATTCTACAGTGTGCAAGGCAGCCTCCATCAACAAAGAATTATCTAGCCCAAAATGTCAATAATGCCAGTCTTGAATGACCCTGCTTTAGTCCTTCGTTGTAATTTGTTACCTCATTCTTAATGTTTTTCTACTGAATTAAGAATTCGGTTTTAGGCTGGGTGTGGTGGCTCACGCCTGTTGTAATCCCTGTAATCCTAGCACTCTGAGAGGCCAAGGTGGGAGGATCGATCAAGGTCAGGAGTTCCAGACCAGCCTGAGCAAGAGCGAGACCCCGTCTCTACTAAAAATAGAAAGAAATTAATTGTCCAACCAAAAATATATAGAAAAAATTAGCCAGGCATGGTGGCGCATGCCTGTAGTCCCAGCTACTCGGGAGGCTGAAGCAGAAGGATCGCTTGAGCCAGGGTGTTTGAGGTTGCTATGAGCTAGGCTGATGCCATGGCACTCTAGCCCTGGCAACAAAGTGAGACTCTGTCTCAAAAAAAAAAAGAGAATTCGGTTTTACTTTGTAGAATTTTGGTTTTATTTTGGAGAAAATATTTTGACAGTGTTCAGAATAACTAAATAGATTTTAGAGGTAGCTCATTTTTTGGAATGGTGACTTAACATTTGTGCCTTAGGTCATGCTAGTTCATTTTTTTCTAAACCAGAATGAGCACAATTATCTGATGACTTTTAAAAATGCAGATTTCTGGGCCCAAGTGAGTCTTTAAAAGAACTCCTCTAGAAATGCCTGTAATTAGGCAAATTTGGGAATCAGTGAAACAGGTATGTATTCATAAGCTAAAAAAAAAACCAAACAGGTGGGCTTTTAAGACTGCTACTGTGTAAAGAAAACGTCCTCTGTGGCTCTCAGAAGTAATATACACCCTCCTGGGCAACCAGTTCCGTCAGTAAAACCAGTCAGGTAACCAAGGTTGGCAAGACTGGGGGTGTCAAATAGGAGTTTGGCTCTTTCCAGCTGTATGCTGTACAGTTCATCTTTTTTGCCACAAGTTAGTTGTTTGAAGGGGGAAGGGTGAAAAGTGATGTGGGAGGGGATGGAGGAGATTGCTAGGAGAATCAAATACTATTTACCTTGTATCCTAGGAGGGGAATTACTTAGTACTGATTTTTCCTCCGTAGCATATGTTTGCTACCCACATTCACCACAATGGGTAGGTGTCCTTAAAAGCTACTTCTGGTATAAGTTAACCTGCTCAAGGCAGTGGGGGACACTGGGAAACACAAGGGATGTCCACTCCACTCCTGCTGTCAAGGACATACTTGTCCCTATCCATACTTCCTGGCTAAAAGGAAAGTTAATGAAGGTGAGCTTGTTTATTGCAATGGTTTCACGAGCTGTATAGATTAGAAATTTGTTGAGGAAGGAAAGAAAAGATACCTTTTCTTTTATTTTTCATTTCTTTTTTTGTGGCCAAGATGTCACTTTTAATACTGATCGAGGCAGAGTTTAGTGTGAGAGCCAGGTGAGCCTGCCTGAACTGTGTTCAGGCCACACACACAGAGTAAAAGCACATAGCATGGTAGAGCAGGGTTGATCCCTGAAAAAGAGAAGAGAAGGGCAGCAACTTCTGAAATGAAGTGAATTTTGTTTAGAAGGATAATATTAATAGCTTCTTTTTCTGATTAATTGTTAAAGAAGCAGACTAGAATTTTATGGAACTCTGTAATATTAGTTTGTATTGGAAGCATACAATAAATATTGGTTCCATTTTGACCCTCTGGATTTCTTTTATTACAGTTTTTACCTTTTCTTTTTTTTTTAAGGACAGTCTTCCTCTGTCATCCCTGCTAGTGCAGTGGCATCATCATAGCTCACTGCAACCTCGAACTACTGGGCTCAGGCAATCCTCCTGCCTCAGCCTCCCAAGTGACTGGGACTACAGGTGCGGGCTACTGCGCCCAGCTAATTTTTCTATTCTTAGTAGAGATGGGGTCTCACTCTTGCTCAGGCTGGCCTTGAATTTCTGACCTCAAGTGATTCGCCTGCCTTGGCTGCCCAGAGAGCTAGGATTACAGGTGTGAGCCACTGTTACTTTTTTTGGTGGAGATTTTCAAACACACACCAGAATAGAGAGATTAGTAAATCTCTATATACTCATTATCCAGCATCAACAGATATAACACATGGCCAGTCTAGTTTCATCTATGCCCCCAACCCCAGTTATTTTAAAGCATATCGGTATATAATTTCATCCAGAAATATGTGAGATGGTCAGTGGTTATATAACCTATACCCATGCTTTAGTCCTTCCATCTGTGTGAGCATCCAGCTCATTCACAAGGACTTTGATGCTGCTGTGGTCCCCTTTCCACTTCCCTGTCTGCAGGCTCTTCTGGTCTGCTGGGGCATCCCTCTTGATATACAGATGGTTCCCGATTTAGGATTTTTCCACTTTATGATGGTGCGAATGTGACACACATTCAAGTACACTCCTTGACTTACAATGGAGCTACATCCAAATAAACCCATCCTAAATTGAAAATATCCTAAGTTGAAAGTGCTGATGATTGATGATAAGTTTATCTGCATATAGCCCCATTGTAAGTCAAGGAGCATCATACAGATGTGCTGTGGTGTACATCTTTTCCATTTGCTCTTTTTTTTTTTTTGGTAAGAGTTGGGGTCTCACTCTGTTGCCCAGTCTGGAGGCAGTCATAGTTCACTGTAGCCTCGAACTCTTGTGCTCAAGCGATCCTCCTACTTTAGCATCCTGAGTCATTGGGATTACAGGTGTGAGCCGCTGCACCCAGCTTTTATCTGACCTCTAAATCTTGGAGTGCCTCCGAGCTCAGTGTTGGGCCTCACTTCTCTTTATTTGCACTCTCTCCCTATCTGAATTTACCCACTCCCATGACTTTAAATGCCATCTTTATACTGATGACTTTTAAATCTATATCCACAGCCTAGCCCCATGCTCTGAGTTCCACCTGGATATTGGTAACCTGTGATCCAGACTTCACAGATGCAGAGGAGAGTTCTAACTTTACCTTTTTCATTTTAGTAAGTGGACCTAATACACCCAGTTGCTCAAGTCAGATGCTTGAGAGTCATCATAAATCCTTACCTGCCTCCATCCAGCCCTTCAGCATGCCTTACCAGTTCTACCTCAGTACCTCTCAAATGCATTTGCTTCTCTCTGTCTGCATTTCCATGACTAATCACCATCATTTGTCAACTGGAAAACTTCCTGATTGGTCCCCCTGCTTCCATTTTTGTCTCCTATATACTGTTTTCACAGCAGGCAGAGTGCTCTATTAAAAATGTTTAACCATACTGTGTAACTCCTTGCTTAGGCCTTAATGACTGCATTTCATGTAGAATCAGTTACTGACTCCTTCTGGGTCCTGTCTGCTTCTCTTGACTCATCTCTACTACTTTTCCTGTTCTTCGTTATGCTGTGGCTACACTTGTCCTTTCACACCAAGGTCTTTCATGCCCCTGTGCCTTGACTCTTGCTTTTCCTTTTCCAGAACTCCTGTTCTGTTCCTGGCTCTTGTTCTTATTCTTCAAAAGGCAGCTTCAGTGTCATCTCTTCTGAGAGCCCTTTTCTGATCACCCTTCCCAAAGTAGTCACTTACCTACCTCAATCTATTCTTTGTCATATCATCTGTTTTCTCCAGCATATATTTATTGAGTGCCTACTCTGTGCCTAGCACTGTTCCAGGTACTGGAGATATAGCAAGGAACAAGGTAGACACACTCAGGAAGCTTAAATATAGCTTCAGATAAATCATATGCTGACTTATCTGTGCCATCTACACAAATGAAGCAGACTAAGGGAATTGAGGGATAGCTTGTTCTTTTAGACAGAGTGGTCAGAGGAGGAGGCATTTTGGCAAGGACTCCAATGAAGTGAGAGAACATCATGTGAAGATTTGGGGGAAGAGTGTTCTGGGAAAGGTGAACAGCAGATTAGGCCCCAAGGAAGAACCAGTTTCTACCTTGGAAGACTAGGTTAGTAGGCATGTGGTCAGAGTGGAATCAGGAAGAGCAGAGAGGGAAGAGCTGATTGAGAGGCAGACAGGAGTCAGATCACTTGGGGCTTCATGGGCCAGGAAAGGAGTTTGGTTTTATTCAGAGTGTGGGAGGTTTTGAACAAGGTATAGATATGATCTGATTTACATTTAAAAAGGATCACTCTTGGATGGCAATTAGTGCTGAAGCCAAGAGAAGACAGAGACTACCCAGAAGTTGACTGCAATAATCTAGATAAGAGGATAATACTTTTATAATTATTTTGAGTATTGCTTCTTTTCTAGAAATGTATCTAGAAATAAAGCTCTGTAAAGTCAGGGATCTTGTCTGTCTGTTCACTGCAGTTCCTGATACCTGTCAAATTGCCTGGCCTTCAGTAAATACTTTTGAATGAGTGAATGATCTTTAGCTTCCCACATAATTGTGGCATTCTGAGAACCTGTGCATTCTAGCTGTGGCCCATTTTCTTGTCTCAGAGGGCTTTAGTCTTTTCGTGTGTTCTACAAGGGGATCCAACTCTGAAGGTGATTTCTAAAGGCTTTGTCAGCCTCACTGTGGACAACCATGTATCTGTTCTTGGTTTTACCAAAGGAGTTGAACATTCACTGAAAACAAGATTTGTATTTAAAAAATTATTTCAGCTGTAGTCCTGAGTGCACTAGCTTGGAGGAGGCAAGAGGTAGATTATTTGGAGGATGTGGAGAGACCGGGGCAAGTCCAGGCAGATGATGTTGTGGCCTGGACTCAAATTGTAGCTAAGGAGATAAGGGAGAATGCCAAAGAAGTGATGAGACTTTCCAAGACTTGCACAGAGTTGAGGCTAGAACCCATACTCCCAATTCCTAGTCCAGCACTTTTACTCTGCTACCTCTTTTGATACTTTAAAAAATGTCTTAAAGGAGTCAGCCTTTTAGACAAGTTATAATGGATGTGTATGTGTCATGCCAGTGAGTTTAGTTAAAACAAAGACCTACTATAAAAAAAATTATGAACATATGGATCAAAGTTTATCCATATAAAAACATGTTTCTGCTTATATATGCCTCTTTGGGAGGGTTCTCAGGATAGCATTTGACTGGAAAACAGGAGAGGGAAGGATATTTCCACTGTATGTGTCTGTTTTTGTACCTTTGGGTTTTGAACCGTGGGTGAGTGTATTACAAAAATGGTCTATGGTAATTAAAATTTAAGCTGGTCTGCTCTTAAGGTCCTCTCACTTTCAGGTGCAGCCATTTAGTTGTTACACCTGTACAAGTTAGGCAGGTGGGCACAGTCTTTCTTCACTGTGGGTGGAAGTACATGTGAAGCTTCTGGATAAAATCAGAGCTTGCCACAAAGTCAAGGTCCCCTTGTCTTTTACCCTTTCCCTTGTCCTCTTAGCTTCTGTGGCTGTTCTTTATTGACCCCACCCAGCCTTTAGACCACCCCTTTGTTTTGCCCATCACTTGATATATGGACCTTATTAAAATATTTACTTGATGGCCAATTAATGCTGTTACCTTTTTGCCATTTATTTTTTTATTTTTTGGACACCTGCCCTTACTAGAGGTTACATGAAGGGGAGGGAAGATTTTTCATGAGGCATCTTGTTACTTCTGTCCAAAATAAAACTAACAGCATACCATTTTAATTCATACAGGTGTATAGAAAGAAATGCCTTAGGCCAGATTGTGATAGTCCAGGAATTTGTCAATACCATCTTACTACTTCAATCCTACTTTCTCCATTTTCAAAAGTTTTTTCTTCCTTCCCTCAGTGTCTCCCATGTTTTGAGATCTTATGGAAGCAACAACCCTAAAAATATTTTTACCTTTAACAATTCATTTTTGAAAGCTGAAAATCCATGCACATGTTGCCTGTTACCCCTGCTTCTCTCCTCTACTCTTCCCACTGGTTCTTTTGAGTTTATCATTTGTCGGGTATTGCAGGTGTTCTGCATACATTTCTGTTGTGGGGTCTGTTTCAGAGAATAAAAGGACAAGCTTTGTTATACTTTAAACTCTGACCTAGTTGTGTTTGAAAACTAGGTATAGGAAATAAATGCCAAAGAAAATGATCTCAAGACCATTTGCTTTTATAAAAATATATAGGCTTAGGATTTTTTTGGTAGCTATAGAATACCAGTGGGTGAAAGTAAAACTAGACTTAAACGTTCAATTACCCTTTACCCAACCTTGAAATAATACTTTGGTGAAACAGTATTAGGAATCGATTTTTAGTACTTCTGCCACACTGTACAGGTTCCCCAGTACATTTTTATAATGCGCATGTGATAGTTATTTCCTTAATAGTCACCTCGCTGAAGATTAGGAGGACCCTTTTTGGGACATGCTATCTGAATGAGATATCTTTCTATGCCCCTGGGTTGGGTCCCCCTGCTGGGTGGAGAGCAGGTGCCAATAATAAGACCATGTTAGCTAGAATTCAATCTTTTTTTT
>VBSM01002616.1:19680889-19691141 GCA_008086735.1 Cheirogaleus medius | reverse complement strand
GCCTCCCAGAGTGCTAGGATTACAGGCGTGAGCCACCGCGCCCGGCCATAAATGTTCTATTGTTTAAAAAGAATATATATCAATGAGAGTTCCACAAAATGATTAAGCTCAAAAAAAAAAATTGAGTGATTCTTCCCAGTTTTCCCAAGGATGGTACATAGCTGGTATCATTTCAGATGCATAAGAAATAAGGTATTCATTTTATGTAATGAGTAGAAAGAAACATGATGAATTGCTTAAAGAGTCTTGTAAATGACTTAGAAGTTTCTATTCTCATACCCACTAATGTGTAGCCTATTTTCTAAATGACAGTATCTTTTGAACAGATATGATTTGATTTAATAAATTTTAGATACAGTAAGGGTTTTTTTAAAAAAATGGCTTTATTGAGGTATAATTCACATACTACACAATTTACTTGTTAACATGTACAATTTATTGTTTTTTAATAAGTTCATAGTGTTGTGTAACCATCACTAAAATCTGATTTTAGAACATTTTCAGCACCCCAAAAAGAAAACCTATATCCACTAGCAGTCACTTCCCATTCCCCCCACTTGTCCCCTGGCAACCACTAATCTATTTTCTGTCTAGGGATTTGCCTCTTCTGGACATTTCATATAACTGGAATCATACAAAATATAGTCCTTTACAAATGGCTTCTTTTACTTAGCATAATGTTTTCAAGGTTCATCCATGTTGTAGCATGTATCAGTACTTCATTCCTTTTTTATTGCTGAATAATTTTGTGTGGATATACTATATTTTATTTATCCAGTCAACGTTGGTGAATGTTTGGGTTGTTTACATTTTTTGGTTATAAGTGATGCTATTAACATGAGTGTACAAATTTTTGTACAAATGTGTGTTTTCATCCAAGGAGGTATTTTTAGCTGATCTTCAACATGTCAACCATTGCAAAAAGACATACAACCCACATCAGAACCCTTTCATTTGTTATTTTTTTCCTGAGGTCTTGATGGTTGTTGGTAGGGACAGAGTGAGTAGAGAGGGGAACTAACATTTATTGAGTGGCCACCCTGGACCAGGCACTCTGCCAGGAACTTTGCATACATAATCTATCTCACTTAATCTTGGTAACAATCCTGTTACACAAATGCAGATTTCCTCATTTTACAGATGGAAAAAAACAAAGATGCAGAAACCTTAAGTAACTATTCCAAAGAGACATAGCTAGTAAGTGATGAGCCAGGCTTAGATCCTAGGTTTCTCTGATTTCCAGAGCATCACACAGATACAGAAGATGTAGACATTTTTAAACATAAAAAAAAAAATTCAAGGATAATCTCATTACTTTTCATCAAATCAGGTCTTTCCAATGATTTATCTTCTTCCTTTACTTGACAACATTCCCCTTCTGTTGAAAAGAAGACCAATACTCTATATATTAGGTATATATTCAGTAGTTTTAAGATCTTTTGGCTAAGGTGAGGGTTTTTTGTTCAAATACAGTCTTACAGTGAAAGCATCTAATCACTGAAAGCAGAGTTTCTCTGGTTGAAGCTTGGAGAATTTTCTGGAATTACTAATAGCTATGGTACAGCAAGCTCTTAGTCTAGAAACAAAGGAAAAATATTCCTCACACAGTTACCTTATTTTCAGGCTGCAGTCTTTCAACAATTAGCAAATTAGTAATTGAAATTTGTGTTCACTCATCTATTTTTAGCTGATAGTTTATTTAGATAATATTTTGATGGGGAACACTTAAAGCATATCAAGTAGTTGCTGTTTTAACTTCAGGAATAAAATAAACACAAGTACAATTTTAGAAAAGCCATTTTGATTATGCTGAAACTTTTCATGGAAATAGCATCTATCAGAAATAATAACACTAGCAGTCTGTTGATCGACTAATTCAAGACTCTTAATGTGTGTTCTAAGATAATTTTACATTAGTTTAAAAGTTTCTTTGCAGTACTCTCGTTTCAAACAAATAAACCATATTTACTTTGTAATAATTCAGCCTAGATCAAAATCTCATTTACATAAGCCAAAACTGGGTGTGAAAAAAGACTTATCAAGAGGATTTGCAGTGAAAAGTTTATAAGGATTATGTCTCACCTACATAAGAGTTAAATTAACTTTAAAAAGTTTTAGTACCAGGTCAGTGCAGTGGCTCATGCCTGTAATCCTAGCACTCTGGGAGGCCAAGGCGGGAAGATTGCTCAAGGTCAGGAGTTCGAAACCAGCCTGAGCAAGAGTGAGACCCCGTCTCTACTAAAAATAGAAAGAAATTAATTGGCCAACTAAAAATATAGAAAAAATTAGCTGGGCATGGTGGTGCATGCCTGTAGTCCCAGCTACTCGGGAGGCTGAGGCAGAAGGATTGCTTGAGCCCTGGAGTTTGAGGTTGCTGTGAGCTAGGCTGATGCCACGGCACTCTAGCCTGGGCAACAGAGTGAGACTGTGTCTCAAAAAACAAAAAAAAGTTTTAGTACCAGAAGTTTGTGGTTCTGGTGGGGACACCATGTAGCAACAACTGACTGCAAATGGCTTCATTTACTATGTATTTGTTGGATTATGGGTTCCAGTACATGACTCCAAATAACAGTACTTAAGCAAGATAGAATTTGATTTCTATTTCATGTATTAGTCTGAACTAGTATGGCAGCTCCACTTGATGAGAACATTGGGCTTCAGGTGCTTTCTGTCCTGTTCCTTCATCATCCTTGGGTCTGGCTTTCAACCGTGGTCCAAAATGGCTGATTTCAGCCATCAGGAAGAGAGAAAGGGAAGGGAGGATATGCCCTTTCCTTTTAAGAGCAAAACCTGGAAGTTGCACACATTCTTTTTGTTGGTACTATATTGGCCAGACTTAGTTATTTGAGCATACCTAGCCGTAGGGGAACTGGGAAATGTGGTCTTTATTCTGAGTAGTTGATTGCTCAGCTAAAAATTCTATTATGAAAGACAAAAGAAGAGATGATGGAGGCCACTTTTCTTTCCTCAAACCCACTGGCACACAAACTGCCTATGCATGGCTTTTTTTCTTTTATGTTTGTCTTTTATAATGTTTCCTCCTCTTTCATGTTCTGTTAACGCATCATGATTGCATTCTTAAAAACTGCTTCATTCTGGAAAAAAACTACATTACAAAAATATTTTTTACAAATAGGAAAGGGTATAGGAAATAGTATTCCAAATTCATGACAATGAAGTGTTTTTAATGCAAGACTTTTAATAAAGTTTAAAAAAATTTTAAGTATATAGCTATAATACCTAAATATAATTGAACAAACCCAATATTTGATTATTCCTAGTTTTTATTCTAGAATAATAATGACTTTTTAAATTACTATCATCACTGTCCTTGTAAATAATGCTTACACTGTTTAATATATACATTTCCATATATTAACAGCCTTGAAAATTTGTTATTTTTTAATAATATTCAGACATGTGGTGGTGTTTTGTTGTTTGGGGAGTGACGGCTGGGAAAGAATGGTGTGTAGGGTTTTTGCTATTATTGGGAGTAGTTTTTTTCCTTGTAATTCCTAGTTTTGATTGTGATTAGTACATTGAGTGAAGTACAGGAAATATCTGTTAGAACTCTGAAGTATTATTCCTCGCATTGTTGTCTTTGCTATTTTAGGATTGTTGTGCCCCCCACCCTTACCCCAACTGGAACTGCAGGAAAGGAGTAGATTTTTCTGTAGTGATACCAGAGATTTAAATATCTCTAGGGGGACAATAGATGCACGAATTACAGAAAGAGAGAAAGCACCCTATATTAGCCAACCCAAAAGTTATCTCTCTTAAACATTGGTGGATAGGTGTTTATAAATTACAAGTCATTTATAAGAATCCTTAAGCAGTCCATCATGTTCCTATTGTTTCACTTTACTTTAAGCACTTTCTTACCTGCTAAGAATATCAGCTCCTGTACTACCGAAATGCCATAGACAGCTTTCTATTACGCATTATGTAGCTTCTGGGTTTTTTTCTTTTTTTGGTTGCTTCTCCACCCTTCCTCAGTAGCCTCTATTTCTAAGAGTGTTTTTAACATTTATTCTTTTGCTGAGGCTGCATTCAGGGGTGTGGGTTGTTTTTATTTAATCTTTGAAAATAGTGACCACCAGCTAGTTGTTTAAAAATTTGCCAGGGTTAAAAGAGGAACCAGAAGCAACAGCTGGTGTCTTTGTTGAAAATAGAAATGTAGGCCCCAGAGTGGACCCAATGGGGTTTAAGAGCTCCTTTTCCTTCCCCACACTGTTTCTGGTGGTTTTATTATTTTCCTCTCCTCCAGTAATCAAGTAATCACCCCTTCAGTCACTCTTTCACCAGACCTGACCTCCCTAAACTTATACCACCATGTACCCCCAAATCTGCTGTGTGTACCAGCAATTTCTTCACTTAGCCTCTGCCCTTCCCACAGGCGCTTATGAGGAAATGCCCAAGAAAACTTCAATTTTAGCATTTCCTCTAAGACAAATTAATCTTCAGTCTTTTCTATTCTTGATCGCTTGTTCATGGCTTTTGTCTTTCTGTCTAGGCTCAAAGTGAGAAAAGAAAAGCAGGTATGGGAAGTAGGGAAGGAAAATTAGCCCAGGAGGAACCTTTACACACCCTCCTGAGGGCCCTTCCCCTATTCCCTTCAGCGCTCTTTCCTTTTGGAATCCTGTTATTTTTTCCTGATGGTGATGTCTTCTGCCATCCCAAGATAAATTCTGAGTATATTCCCCATAGAAACTTTTGAAAGTTACAGAAGTTAGGTTAATAGTGCCATAAATCATTTGTTCATGTGTTTTTTATTGATTAATCAATTACTGATGAATAAATATTTGCTAGCATGGATCCTTGCTTCCTTTCACCTCCTTTTCTATTCCACCTCAGCTCCAAGTTATTCGAACATCAGCCTTCTCTCAGGCACTGCTGGGAAAAAAAAAAATCACAAAACTATGGAAATTGACACCACTAAAAACAGTTGTTTTCCTGTCTCCCTGACTCTCAGCACTGCCTGGCACACTCTACATTTCTTTAGTTAACTTGCTCTGCCATTAGGGTGGCAAATGTCATTGAGTGTTTAATCTGTGCTAGGAACTAAGAACTTTGCATGTATTATCTCTTTTAATCTTCATATTAATGTGTAGGTTCTGTTATCCTCATTTTATAGTTGAGGAAATTGACTTAGTGAAATTAACTTTTTTCAGACTTATAACTGGCTAATAACTGGCAGAGCTGGGACTACAGTCTGTATGAACTTCAGAGCATGTGCCTCCCATTCCTGTAGTGGCAACTGTATGGAAACTCCCTATTCCAATTCTTCCATCCCTCTCACCAAAGAGCTTAGAGGGGCAGCATTAAGTAGTGGTTAAGAGTTTGGACCCTGGAGCTAGACCATCTTGCTGGTGCTTCCATAGTCTTCTGTCCTTGTGCAGGTCACTTAATCTCCCTGTGCCTCACTTTCTCACCTGAAAACTGGAATTCATAATACCACCCCCTAGGATTGTTTTGAAGATTAAGTGAGTTAATACATGTGAATGCTTAGATGAATGGTACCTGGTGTGAAATAAGCAGTTAATGAATGTAGTGGGGAAATAGACAAGAAAATCTTTACTCTGACTCCTTTACAGAAAGAAATTTAGAGGTCAGCAAGCCAGAGCCCTGTCTTCTTCCTATTGCTCCCCCAAATCTATACCTACCTACTCATCCTTATCTTCTTTTGTTTTTTTCTTTTATAGTCAAGATCAGAATTGATTTTTTTTAGTAGTCAAGACATCTGCTTTCTTAGAGAAAAAGGTATCATTAAAGTCCTACAATGCTTTCAACCTTTTACATGTCCTGACAAACACAGAAAATGATAATATTTGTTCAGTACAGTAGGATAAAAAGACTGTTTGCCTATTCAAGGTGACTTGCTTGGGCCTTCCAATTCCTGCAAGCTCTGCCAAGCGGCTTCAAGGACTGAGAATAAACATTTTCATGTTCATAAAGCACTCATAGATCAAGGACAAGTACCACATTTCCTAGCACAGATTTGGAAGCCCTGAAGCTAACCATTGAAGGGTACTCTCTAGAGTGGTGCAGTGCTGAGGCCCTGCCAACATCTGTTAGAGTTCTCAGCCCCCCCCCCAGCAACCTTATAATTAAATCATTAATTATAGAATTGGTTTTGGTCTCCCTATACTGGGAGAAACTATAAACTTTACGACCATGTCATGTGGGGATCATGTCCCACTCTAAAGAGTGCTTTGCACATAGGAAGTTCTTAGTATTTGTTGATCGGTGTTTCAACCTCTTTCTAATAGCTCTTTCTCTATAACTTCTATATTTGTCCATCTTTAGGAAAAAGAAAGCCTGGGCAACACAGTAAGACCTCATCTCTACAAAAAATTAAAAAATTAGCTGGGCATGTTGGTGCATGCGGGTAGTCCCAGCTACTCGGGTGACTGAGGTGGGAGGATCACTTGGGCCCAGGAGTTTGAGATTGCTGTGAGCTATGATGACACCACTGCACTCTAGCCTGGGTGACAGAAACTGAGACTCTCAAAAAAGAAAAGAAAAGAAAAAAAAAAAAAACAGAAAGAAAAAGACTCACCCTCCTTGACTCTAGCCTTCTATAGACACTGTACCATATCTCATTCCCTTTATAATAAAACATATGGAAAGAAAGGAATCTGTTGCTCTCACTGCACCTCTTATTCATTCTTCATTACTCTAAATAATCTGTCTTCTTCCTTCACTGTTACTTTAAAATTATTCTTAACTGGGCCACTGGTGATCTACCTGCCAAACCCGGTGGGAATTTTTTTGATTCTATTTTACACTAGTGACAATGTATATTTATCATTATCTTCTCTCTTTCTTTTACCTCCTTTCTCCCCATTCCCTCCTAGTCTCCCCACCATTTCTCAGTATTATCTCCATTTCCTCTGCCTGTTCTTTAAATGTTAGTTTACCCCAGGATTCCTTTTCTGGCCGCCTTTTCTCCTCATGCTGCATTCCTTCTGGGTGATAACATTCACACTGAAGGCTTCATTTGTAGCCTCCTACGCTTGATAGTTCCCAAAATCTATATAACCATGCTAGAGCTTAGCTCCTATTGCCTACTAAATATCCTCCCTTGGTTTTTTAAAATTTTTTAATAGAGGCAGGGTCTCACTATGTTGTTCAGGCTGGTCTCCAGCTCTTGGCCTCAAGCAATCCTCCTACCTTGACCTCCTAAAATGCTGGGATTGCAGGCATGAGTCACTGCGCCTGGCACTCCCTTGTGTTTGACTTGCCACATGTAACAGTGCCAGGAAAGTGGCATTCATCAAACATTGAGCTAAAGCAGGCTTAGAGCTCATGAGATCCTCATTCCTACAAATGAGGAAACTGAGGCCAGAGAAGTATAATGGCTTGCCCAGTATCAGAGGACTAGTTTGTAGCAAAATAGTGAGGAAAACCTAAATCTCCAGACACCTGGAACCTGAGATTATAAATCTGTGCCAAAAACAGAATGATGATCTGTTTTCTACCTCATTGGAAAGACCCTTTTCCACTCTGACCTAAATGACCTTATTTTGTGATCCACATGCTATGGCATGTATAGCAGTATTTTTCTTACTTGTATTTTTCCCTGTGCTTCTTTGATTTCTGGAGCAGTGTGAATTGGTTACCAACAAAACTCCTCATCTCTTTAAAAATTTTCAATTATTTTGCTCTTGCAAGAGGACATACTTGGATTTTGAACACTTAATTTTAGCTAGACTATTGATAAAGAATACTTGGCACAAGAACCATTTAATTCAGATTCAATGGTTGATATAGATGTTATTACTTATTGTCTATTTTTTAAAAAATTGCTCTGATGGATGTCAGAATAAAGGCAGAATAATTGAATATACCTATTAATGCTAAAAACAGTTTTCTAAATTTTAGAGAAAAATTAACGATAAAAGTCAGGGGAAAGAAGAAGCCAAAATGAAAGTTATCTTTTTTTCCGTGCCATCATTTCCCTGGGAGTTTGGCAATATCCATAATTACATGCATGTAGTCCTGTTTTGTGCACTGTTTTATTTACATACATTTACATATATGCATTTTAACTAATCTCTGCTCATTTCTGGTTTAGTTATTTCTACCTCCTCTTTGAAACATCAGTTTTCCTTCTTTTAGACTTTTAGCATCCAAAAGCACTAACTTTGTTGGCTCTTAATGCTGATAGTCTAGTCCTACCATGCATCTTTAGTGACACTTAATTCACTCCCTCTTCCTTTTTTAAAAGAGAATCTACCAACCCAGAATTTTCTAAGTAATCCTTTTAAAGATAAAGTTACTCTTAGGACTTAAGGGTGGGGTTGGGGCTTGGGTGGTGTCAACTAAAACTAGTTGAGTATGTGCTATGTGCCAGGGACTTTTGCATTTATGCTCTCATTGAAGACTCATCATAAGCGCTCGAGGTAGGAGTTATTCCAGTTTTACCTATTATGAAACTGAGGCACAAAGTTGTTAAGTAACTTTTTAAGTAGCAAGTAAATGGCAGACTCAGGTTCCAAACCCAGATCTGCCTTATGCTAGAAACCGTGCTTTTTCTACTGACTGAACCATCCCATGCGTTCCTCTTGTTTCTTTTAAACATTCAAGTCATTTGTGCAGCAAATTTCTTATTTGCAGGCTTGGTTTTTCTAAGTGGACAAATGAACATACCTTTTGCATTAGATGGATTAATTTAACCAGCTGCCTAATGATGTAGTCAGACTTACAGATCAGTTTCTCAGTGTTTTAAATGTTTTACTTTGTTGCATTTTATTTGTTTGAACTTGCTTGGTGCCTTAGGTGAAATACCATTTGTAAGAAGTCATATATATTTGACCTAGAAAACGAGCTGTGCAGCCAAAATAATTCTGTGGTTTGAGTTTTGGGAGAACGCAATCTGGGTTTATTCTCTAGTTGTTGACATGGCAAATGTCTAGTCATTTTCCTAAATGAAGTGAGAAGATATCTACTGAGAATGGAAATTTGAATGTTCCGAAGTTAATTTCCTTGAAAAATCGTATGTAAGATTAGCAAGGTTGAGTTGAAAAAAGAGAAGAGTATAGCTTTTATAGACTGCTAGTTGAAGATTTTTAGAACCACTGATTTTCTTCCAAAAAATTAGATCAAATAAAAAATTCTCATCTCCTTTCAACAGATTAAAGTATTTTAATAGAGCTTTATTTCTGGCTAAACTATGAAAATGTTACATCCTTTTACTTTGTTTTCATCATAAGATTAATTCTGCCTCTCTGTAGAAAGAAACTACAGAAAGTTTTTTAAATTATTCAAAGTTTTTAATTCTTTGGAGTCCCGTTGGACACTTTCAGTAAGATATAGCAAGAGAAATAGGTAGGGAAAGACAAAGGCCAATAGCTGCTTTAAGGGTTAAAGCCGTTGTTTTATATGACTATGAGCTTTATTTTGTAAGTTTATGAGCCTTTCTATATCATTTCTAGAGAAGGAGGATGTTTGAAGATGGGTGCCTGCTATATGTAATTTATTGAATAGAATTATCATTGTGAGGAGAATATGATAACATTGAATACAAAAAAAATGTTCTTTGTTTTTCTAGCCAGCACGTTCTGGATATGATTCAAATCTTCTACTTTTTTCAGCTTTGCTTTAAGATTGACCTCATTCCCACTCTCAGCTGTATTTTTGTCTCTTTCTCTTCATAGGTCTACTTATATCCCCTGTGTGTAAGTGGTCATAACCCCAGTCCAGCCAGAGCCAACACACATCACCTTCCTGGTCTAAAATTTACTATAAAGGATAGAATAGGTTGATTAGATACAAGTATAGATTTGAAGGTGATGACTCTTAGAACTTTTTCTCCTTAGTCTCTCATTTGTTTCTCTCCGAATTACTCCTTAACAAAACAGAAAGGCCACATTCTACATGTAGATGAATAGTGATGTATAATGACTTCTTGCTGACTATTTTTAAGTAGCAATTGGACATCGTTTCCACAGTCGGCTGTCTCATTTAAAAGATGAAAGGAATTAAAAGAGACAGTTCACTCCAGATATTGTTAAGGAGTGGGGGAAGTGTTGTTAACCTGTTTTGAAAAGTCATTTGTATTTCGAAGTGAGTCATAAAAATTGCTTATTCTGTGTTGTTCATCTTATGAACAATAGGTTAGTTTTATTTATTTTTTTATTGTATCTGATTTGGGGGCCGCCTACAAATAACAATGAACAAAGAATAGTAAGAAAAAGCCAGGGACCCAGATTCCAGTCTAGCTGTGTATCTGTGTCTTTTTTTTTTTTTT
>VBSM01002616.1:19648941-19669458 GCA_008086735.1 Cheirogaleus medius | reverse complement strand
ATTAATTTCTTTCTATTTTTAGTAGAGATGGGGTCTCACTCTTGCTCAGCTGGTATCGAACTGGTGAGCTCAAACGATCCGCCCACCTTGGCCTCCCAGAGTGTTAGGATTACGGGCGTGAGCCACCGCACCCAGCCTGTTTTTATTTTTTGATTTATTATTTTTGGCTCCTATGTATATTTCCTGACTTGTATTCTTTCTGTTCACTCTTTAGCACATTCTCTAAATTTTTTGAGTTGGCTATTTAGTATTGTCTGTCTTCTTTCCTAAGATAAGTATTTCTTAATTTTACCATGGTCAGAGAATATGCCTAGACAAAATCAAGTCTTGGTTATTTGTTAAGACATGCATAGTCTTTGGGAAATTTCTGTAACTCATCTAATTGTGTTTTTATTGTTAAGTGGGTGGTTCTATGTCCATTAGCACAAACTAGTTCATTGTGTTATTCAAGTCTTTCCTTACTAACTTTTTGACTATTTGATCTGTCAATTCTGATAGAAATGTTTTGAAAAACCTGTACTGTGACTGTGAATTTGCCAGTTTTTCATGTAATTCTGTCAAGTTTTGCTTTATATATTTTAAAGCTATGTTACTAGGTACACTCAAATTAAACATGATTGTCTTCTTTGTAAAATGTTCCTTTTATCATAACTGTCATTGTCTCTATAGTGTTTTTTATCCTAACATTCTGTAAAAGAAATATAAACATAGTCTAGTGTAATTAGTCATCTTAATTCTCCTCCCAAACAACACAAGGACTTCAGAATGCTTTGATGTTGATCACCATCACTCCCCATTTTACATTTTAGTTTCACCTTTTTTGGCATACTCCCTCAATTATCAATTACTGTTTCATATAGTTAATGATAGTTAATGTCCGTTTCTTCACTATTCTTTCTTATATTTCACTCCTTTTTCTCATCTTCCTAAAGTGCATTTTTAGTAGTTACATACTTTAGTGAGAATTTCTTAGTAGTAAATTCTCTTAGTTTGTGTTTAGTACTTTCTTTGACTATTTTGTTCTTGAACTATGTCTTTCCCAAGAAGAAATGAGTCGTAGTACTGGGTAATCTGTATTATACAGATTTTATAGCAAAAGAAAAAATTACCCCTTGGCATATTTACCACATATATCTTTGTAGATTTTGAAGAAGACATTCAGTTTGACTTTTTAAATGCCATTGGAATCCAAATTTAAAACTTAGAATATGGCTAAAATTAGGCCGGGCACGGTGGCTCACGCCTGTAATCCTAGCACTCTGGCAGGCCGAGGCGGGAGGATCGTTTGAGCTCAGGTGTTCGAGACCAGCCTGAGCAAGAGTGAGACCCCGTCTCTACTAAAAATAGAAAGAAATTAATTGGCCAGCGAAAATATAGAAAAAATTAGCCGGGCATGGTGGCGCATGCCTGTAGTCCCAGCTACTCAGAAGGCTGAGGCAGAAGGATCGCTTGAGCCCAGGAGTTTGAGGTTGCTGTGAGCTAGGCTGACGCCACAGCACTCTAGCCCAAGCAACAGAGTAAGACTCTGTCTAAATAAATAAATAAATAAATAACTTAGTGAATTATATTAAAGTCTGATAAAGAATCAGATGAAATGGAAATCATGTTAAAACTTTTGGTAGGAGCTTTCTGTAATACTTCTTACTTCTAGAGGGGTTCAACTTCTTTCAAACTCTTGATTGCCTTCTTAGATTTCATTCATTCCTATTGTGAGATGCTTTATTGTGAAAGTGGCTACTTGAGTATAGTGTATAAAAGTAACATCCCCACTAATACCTATTGCAATAAAAAAGTTAATACCACAATATTATATTACTAGAACAATTATGAACACATGCTCCTTATCTAAAAATTTAGTGAATGATTTTCTATATGGAATTGATTTGGAGTTGAATTATCTTGGGTTGCATATTTATGTATATTTTAGATTTCTTTTTTCAAATATTATATAAATCTTTAAAACAGGACTTCAGAAAAAATTTAACAATGTGGCTGAGCGCAGTGACTCATGGCTGTAATCCTAGCAGTCAGGGAGGGAGGCTGAGGCAAGAAGATCGCTTGAGGTCGGGAGTTAGAGACCCTGTCCCTACTAAAAATAGAAAACTTATCTGGGCATGGTGGTACATGCCAGTAGTCCCAGTTACTTGGGAGGCTGAGGCAAGAGAATTGCTTGAGCCTAGGAGTTTAAGGTTACAGTGAGCTATGATAACGCCACTGCAGTCTAGCCAGGGCAACAGAGCAAGACTCTGTCTCAAAAAAACAAACAAAAAAACCCCAATGTAACAGAGAGAAAAGGGAAATGTGGAAGATAACATAAGTTTGAAGAAAATATTTAGAAAATAAGTAGTGGAAATTGAGTAAGGACAATTTTAGTTAACATTAAGCATGGCTTACTTCAGTAACATCATAGGGATTAGGTTTTCTAAAGTCACTGCATGGCAGAAATCTGATAGTCAAAATTAACCTTGAAAATCACTTAAACTTCCCAGCAATGGAACTGATTGTTGTTGTTGTTTTAAGATAAATAAAAGCCAAACTTTATCTGGTATTTAAGGACTAATGCTATCTTTTAAAGATATATCTTCATAAAGATTAAAATCATATTCATGGCCTCAAAACTCTCCCACTTCGAGAGGCATGGGAGAAATGAAGGTATGGCAGATTCACACCTCCCATCTCCTACTCATTCTGAGCTGTGTGCTATTTGAAAGGAATGGCCCACAGAACATCTTTCAATAGTTGGAAGCTACCAGGGCCAAGTATAAAGCTTTCCACATGCCTCAATTAGCATATTTCCAGGGAGAAGGGACCACAAAATTCTCTCTCTTTTGCCATGGCCCAGAGAACTGAATTTTCTTTTTATTTACTTGATTGACTATGTCAGTGGAAAAACAACTGAATTTTCAAACCACGTACATTCTAACTCCTTTATAAATTAGTCTGTCTTGACCACAGATAGAATTGCAGGAAAGTGGAAGGTTTGTGTGGGAAGGCAACTTCCCTATGCTGATCCTGTGGTCTAATCTTTAAGTTAAGATACTTTGAATACAAGTAACTGATAACTCCAGTTAGCTTTAATAGAAAAAGAGTTTACTCTTAAGATACAGAGGTTACTGACAGAACTTAAGGACAGTACATACAATACATATTTAGTAAGTGCCTACTATGTTCCAGATACTATTTAGATATCAAGGAGACAGCACTGGACAATGCTGCCTTCATGAGTATCTGCTGCCTCTGCCCAGAACCCACCTGGCTTGCTCCTTTATTCTACTAAGGGGTTTGCTTAACTAGGGAAGTCCTAGGGAAGCCTTCCTTGATTACCTTATAAAGAGCAGTCCCCATCCCATTATTGCATATTTATTTATTTAATTTTTTGGAGTTGCATTTTTAAAAAGCTCTCTTTGTCCCATTGATTATGGTGTATTTATGTGTCTTACTTCCCTGTTGAACTCTTAAGGTCTTTAAAGTCAGGAGTATTCTTTATTATTATTTTTATTCTTCATGTCCCCAGTTTCTAGCATTAGTGCCTTACATATAGCAAATGAAACCATCTATTAATACTACCTTAAGAGACTGTGCACAGTATGTCAATTCTCACCTGATATTCTAGCATTTCCTTTTTTTAAAATTTTAAGTGAAATTAGCGTATGTGTTTTAAATAGTACCACAAAGTTTTAGAAAGTATAACAGAAATGAACAGTGCTGTGCCTTGCCTGTTCTTCTTCCCTAGAGACAGCTTCTTTTCAACTCTTTTAATTGTTTCATCTGATATTTACCTCTGTATTTCTAAACATCTTTATTGCTATTTCTTGACTTTATTCAATTTGAGGCATTATTTATTCATTTCCTACTATAAAAGATTAGAATTTTTCTCTTATAGCTCCCTCCCTCTAACACATAAACACCACATATTCCCTTTTCCCCTTCACATCTCCTATCATATACTCTCTCTCAGGAATGTATGCTCAATATATTACCTTACTTGCATTCAGTGTTTACATTATTATGACTTTGTAAATACTTATCACTAAGCCATGTGGTTTACTGTGATTACATTTCCTTTCTTAAACAACTTTTTGTTTTTCTCAGAGTTAATGTATCAGTTATGGTTTTATTTTTGTAGAGCCAAGTCCTGTTGTCATCTCTCTTCTTGTGTTTACCTGAACTGATTGTTTTCTTGTCTTGCTACAGGCCTTCATTATTATCCTATTTGCCTTTTTTGGAAGGAGTAGGCATAGATAGTAGTGTTCATTTTGCCACATTCAATCAGAATTCTTTATCCTAACATTTCTATTTAATGGTTGTTCAAAATTTGGACAAAGATAATCTGTATCAATTTAAAAGGTCTTGGAGATCTTAGTACCTCATTTTGGCTCTTCACCAGAAAGTTGATAATATGGTTTCCACAACAGCCCAGTGAATGTGGAAATTGAGAGGCTTCCCTCTTCTGGATGGGCCTGAGAAGAGTCAGTCGGAGCCCTGGCTCAGCTCTGTTGGGCATTTCTCTGCTATTTAAAATTACCTTGAAGTTCTACAGTGCTGTCTTCTCTTGGACCCCACATCTTTTGTTTTAGGACGTTACTGCCGCTTCTATTTTTGATGGCATTGCTGAAAATATTTTGTTCTTAGTGTATTTGAGATTAATTGTGACCTTTGTGTAGTTTTCTTTTTTTTTCTTTCATCCTTTGACTTTCTTCTACTCTTTCACTTCGTTTAATTGTCTCCTGCTTCAGAACAGGATTTCACCTTTTACACATGCCTTCTTGGTTTATAGGTTTCCACATTATTTTTTCCCAAGACCCTCACCTACTGCCTTTTTAGGGATAAGACATATCAGTTTATGAAGATGGTTATGTGTTCATGTTTTGTAGCCTGTCTTGGTAAGAAGTTCTGGTGACCCAAAGGTTCTCCCAAACTTGGATTCCTTTTGTGATTGCCGCTTTCTTTGCTAAAAGAACAGTCACCAGTGTTGGAGCACAAATACATGTACCTGCATTTGCCAGCTGCTCCACACCCCTTTGTCACAGTTGTTCTAAGTTCAGTTCCCTTTGAGGTTGTTCAAGCATGTATGTGAACGAGTTATAACAAAACAAAGGAAAACTCTTGCTGTCTCACAAGCCAATGATAATGCCTCTTGAGATTAGTCTATAGCCCTATTTTTCTCAATGGCCTCATGTAAATATATGAAAATAGTCACAAATTTTTACATAAGATTTGTATGACTTAGAGGTACATAGATAAGCAGGATTTTTAGGTTAACTTTAAATTAGTATCTCTTCGTTTTTCCCAGCCACCCACTATCATTGGTAAAGGTAGGGAGACAGACACAATCTTAATTATTTATTTTAACCAAAATATTAGGTACCTGCAATGTAAAAGACTGAGGGCCAATTACTATAAGAGATACAAGATAGATAAGACCAGCCCCTGACCTCAAATTATTTATACTGTCATAGGAGAGATAAGATAGTTATACAAATGAGGATCATAAACAAGTAAAATAAGCACTGTAAGAGAGCTCTAAACAAAGTTCTGTGGAAATTCAAAGTGACATAAACTTAAACCAATTATTGAAATCAGGAACAGCATTTTGGAATGCTGCAGGACATTTCCAAATATAAATATTAAGTAGGCAATGTGTCTCTCTGTGTATGTGCATGTGCATGTGCACATGTAGGGTTTGGGGAGTGGAATCTATTTTGTTTATCCCATTTTGATTTAAAACTTCCTTCCCAAGTAAGGCTCATAACATAATGGAAATAACCTGGAATTTTTCTTTCCTGTCCCAGTTCTGCTCTTTCATTTGTTGGGTTTGGATGGTATTAGAATCACTGTAAACTAGAGTACACACTGCAATTTTATCTGCCCCCATATATCTTATCAGAAGGAAGTCTAGTATCTTCTTCTTGGGTCTTCTTTTTCTTCCTGAATTGTCCAAGAACCGCCAGGGATGTAGGCAGTGTAAAAGGAAAGATGGTAGATCCAGCTTTCACCCCTAAACGGGGAGAGCCCCACAATCTGCTGTTTGATTTCCAGCATGTCACAGGGTGCTATTGAAAACTAGTCCTCACTATGTGACTGACCGGTAATGCTGAGTCACTACTAAGTCTGCTTCCTGCATCAGCTACTCTGATGCCTTCTGAGGGAGGAGCCCACTCTGCTCAGCTCAGCTCAGGTACTCCACTTGGAATCCAGAGCAAAGCTCCTGCTATTGTGCTCCTTTAGCCTAATGCACAGCCATTTCCTGATGTCACATGGCCCAAGAAGCTTGGGTCTGGATCTGTTCACCTGCCACTTCACAGACCTGGAACTTCTAACCTCTTCCCTTCTAGAATCCTCCCCTAGGAATCAGGCAGGCTGCCCCCTTTTCCAGACTCCAAACACCAACATTCTCACTCCTCCTTCCCCTTCCCCTTCCACTTCCCCAGGTGGGAGGTTTAATCACCCACCCTTCCAAGGAAGGCTCACCTCAGTGATTCATGGGTGCTTTAGCACCTCAAGAAAGACTAAGTGATTCAAGGTACCCTTACCCATACTTCTTGGATAGAGTGGAAGTGAGTGCTCTATTTATAATGATTCAAAATGATTATTTGCACTCTCACTATAGGAAAACAAAGCTATACCAGCCTGAGCAAGAGCGAGACCCTGTCTCTGCAAAAAATAGAAAAAATTAGCAGGTGTGGTGTCACACACCTGTAGGCCCAGCTCCTCAAGAGGCTGAGACAAGAGGATCACTTGAGCCCAGGAGTTTGAGGTTGCTGTGAGCTGTGATGACACCACTGCACTCTACCCTGGGGTGGCAGAGTGAGACCCTGTCTCAAAAATAAATAAAGAAAAGAAAAGAAAAACAGATCTGTGATATGGGCATCCCGCTTTGTTAATAGTAACTCTCAGATAGTGTCATTGTGAAGACATAGTGAAGATAGTGTTATAAAAGTTTAAAGAGCCATAGAAATATTGTTGTCATTGTTATTCTGTCATTTCCTGTTTAAATCCCTTCAAAGACTGCCCATTTGGCTTAGGACAAGTGACCTGACCCTGCTTTTCTTCTCCACTCTCATTTTGTAACACCCTACTCTTTCACTGTGCTTTTAGCCCCACCAGTCTGTCTTAGACTTGTTAGGGTTTTTCTCCCTCACTGGGCTTCTACAGACACCATGCTTTTGAATGAAGTGGATTTCCTCTCTGCCTAGCTAAGTCCTGCATCATTGTCTCCTTTTAACAGACATTCACCTTCCCTGAAACTCTAATACAAGTTAAACTCCTCATTATGTGGGCTCAGAGAGCCTCGTTCTTTTCCTTCTCAGCGCATATCACAATGTAAAAGATATATATATGGTGATAACATGTTTAATATGTTTCTTCTCTGGACACCAGCACCAAGAACAGTGAGCAGGTCTGCTCTGTTCACCCCTAAAAAGTTGAATTATGATGTTACTTGGTTTGCAGAGTCCATCCTGCTTCACTCTCTTACTGTTATAAATGAAAATATCACAGGCAGATTTGAAAGATAAGAAGCTGAGGTTGGCTTTCTTTCCTCTTCCTGAATGGAAATTTTGTGTAGTTTTATACACCTAAATATTAGTATTTTTTCCCGATTATCATTATTATGTTCAAACAGTAGAAACATATGACTCTGATGTATCTTTTTGCCAAAGAACAATAAATTTTGCACATGTTGATCACTGAGGAGGAAGGCTTTGTGTTATAGAAGAACTTAAAATTTGTGGTTTTTCTTAAATTCATTATTATGAAACCTTCTAACATCATCACTATTTAAACATAATGGTGACCCCTAGTGGATACTCTGCATAACAGACTGTTGGCGAGATCAGGAACCTCCAAACTGAAGCTGGTACCGTGTAATAATCAGCAAGTGATCTTTTTCTTTGGATCTATTATACAGGGTTTAGAAGTTATGAAGAAGACTTACTTTGTGAGACTAGAAGCTTCCATTCTAGCATTTATCTGTATTTAGTGTCTCTTAAAATTACTTTGATTTTGTACATAATTCTCTTTCTATAAACAAAGCAATAAAATGGTAATGAAATAAGTACCTAATCAGTACCATAATCCAAATACTTATGGAATTTTTATGTTCCATTTGATCTTTATAATAATTGTGTATAAACAGTTTTTATATATAGTTATATTGTGTACATAATATTTTGTGTTCTTTTATCACCTGACATTATTTCATTTAGACTGAAGTGTCTGCATAGTCTACGTATTTTTTTTATTTTTAATGGCATTTAGTATCTTATTATGTTAACACATGTGGTTAGTTCCATCTTTGCTTTTAGCTTTTCCTTACCATGGCAGTGAAGCTGTGCACATCTTATTCAGACACAGGAATCTATATTTTAGCACCCCAGGTAATTTCTGAGATCTGGTGGGAGTGTGACACCGTGGCCAGAGAATGATTCACCTTGAGGCAGTATCTTGCTTGCCCAGATGACATTACATTTGCTGTTAAATAATGCCCTGCTGTCCTCCCATGCCCCTAGATTCTCTCCCTTTTATCTTTGATGAAGCCTGAGGTACAGGTTGAGTATCCCTTATCTGAAATGCTTGGGACCAGAAATGTTCCAGATTTTGGATTTTTTCAGATTTTGGAATATTTACATATCTATACCAGTTGAATATCTGAAATGCAAAAATCCAAAATCTGAAATGCCCCAATGAGCATTTCTTCCCAGTGTCAGATAGGAACTCGACAAGTTTCAGATTTTGGAGCATTTCAGATTTTAGATTTTCAGATTTGGAGAACTCAACCTGTACATTGTTTTCTACCCCCTGTTCATGATAAATTGTTGCCCTTGAAAGTAAGCTAAGATGGGAATAGCCTTCCAAAATTCTTTTAATCCATCCAGGACATAGTTTCTTCCCTCTCACCCACAAATATGCAATGATTTTCCAGTTGCTTTTAGGGAAAGGAAAATTAGATAATTGATTTTTAGAAGTTTAGAAAATCCTGCTCATAATGTCATAATTTACCTAGAATGCTAACAACTGAATATTACCTTAACTTATTTTGGGTAGGAATCTGCTTATGTGGTTATGACCTTTAAATTAAGTATAATTTTTTTTAAAAAAGTATAATTTTTATTTTCTTC
Source organism: Cheirogaleus medius (assembly GCA_008086735.1). NCBI lineage: Eukaryota > Metazoa > Chordata > Mammalia > Primates > Cheirogaleidae > Cheirogaleus > Cheirogaleus medius. The sequence goes on along the minus strand of VBSM01002616.1, from coordinate 19,660,339 downwards.
TTTACACTTAGCTGTTTCCTTGGTGTTCTGTAGTGCACATCTTTTATTTTTACATTCAGAATAAGAACTTTTCTAATTATTGAAAACTTGTAAAACCCCGGAAAGCCTATGGAAAAATATATAAATCATCCAAAATTTCATCACCTAGGATAATTGCTATTCATATTTTACTGTATTGGCTTCCAGTATTTTCAATGCACATTTAAATATATTTGTAAATCTTATATTTTAAAAAGAACTACAGTATGTGAAAATAAAAATTCATAAAATTTATATAAATTAGAGTGATTATTCACATCTCAAAAAGATTAACTACAGGGTTTTGTTACTAAGCTCTCCTGTTATATTTGAAGTGATTCAATTCCTAGAAAATTGCTTTACTTATTTTTTCTTTCACAACTTTTAGAAATAGCCTCTTGTGATCTTGTAGCAGGTGTATTACACATTTGAACCAAGGTTGTTCTATCAGAAATCCATGTTTTTGTGGCATTGTGCTTTGGGTACCCAGGGAATACTCACTGAATGTACTTGTCAGCCACTTATTGAAACTACAGTTAACTTTTTGGTTTCATTTCTGGCAAACTATAATGAAGTGTTCATCATGATTCTAGACCCAAAAGAGACCTGGTCTGTTTGGATGACTAAAGTCCTGAGGGAACTGAGATAAACATTTGCAGAGCATCATATTAATGTTATTTGATGAAGAGCATGTTGTGAGGCTTTTTTTTTTTTTTTTTTGGTGCCAGTGCAGTAGATCTCTTGTCTGTCATCTGACTCTCAATTCTCATCAGATGTCTTTATTTGTGTCATATTTCCTTGTGTTTTATGTGTAATAACCTCTAGATAATCCTGAGCAGAAATGTTCATTTTCTCCAGTCCTTCCTCAAATGTATCAACTACTAGTTCCCTTATCACATCTCTATCATTTCTTTATAATAATTTTTATTCTTTAGCCCACATTGTCTTCTTTCTCCTATTCTAATTAATTACATTGAAAAACATAGAAGCATAGGTGAGAGAGGAATGGTAAAACTAAAATACATAAACTTTTTGTGCCTATACTTTGTGAAGTAAGAATCCATATTCTTTTCATTCTTTATTAGCTGTATAATTTGAAGGCACCATGTTTCTTAGCAAGGTGGTTTGGTATGTCCTGGCAAATCTACTTATTTAATTAATAAAATAATCAGTGATAGATATCAGTTATATATTCATTATGATAAAAAAAGTAATAATAATAAAAGCTAGTGTTTTAAGCTGAACATGGTGGCTCATGCCTGTAATCCTAGCACTTTGGGAGGCCAAGACAGGGGATTGCTTGAGGCCAGGAGTTGGAGACCAGCCTGAGTAAGAGTGAGACCTACAAAATAAAATACAAAATAAATACAAAAATAAATAGAAAAATTAGCTGGATGTAGTGGTGCACACTTGTAGTAGTCCCAGCTACTCTGGAAGCTGAGGCAGGAGGATCACTTGAGTCCAAGAGTTTGAGGTTGCACTGAGCTGTGATGACGCCATTGCACTCTAGCCCAAGAGACAGAGTGAGACCCTGTTCCTCCTCCCCCCAAAAAACAAAAAAAAACCCACTAGTGTTTTAAAACTTAGTGCTCTGTTTAAGTCAAACCATTTTCTCTGTACATATTTACAAGCAAAGTAGCTCATGTGTGCTAATCTAATTTCCTTCCTGTATGTATCATCTGACCATACAAATAAAAATAGCCCCTTTCTATTTTTTGTTCTCTAAAGTTATTAATAATTAGAATATATTTTAAGTAATTTCTCTGAGTAGCTGAAAACTTTATTTGGAGGGGTTTTTTGCAGAATTTTTTGCATGAGGGCAGGTGACTTTTTAAAAAAACCACTAACTGCTGACTATAAATCCTGAAGCATTTACATGTTCCTAAACTAAATTGTTCATTCTGATTACTTTCGTTTTAAGAGTCTTTGGAGAATTTTTACAACTTTTCGTAACCTTTTCTGGTTGAGAACCAGTAGAATTAAACATCTGGATTTGAAATCCTGGCTCTGTGATTTTTGAGTAAACTAATCCGTGTCTCTGTTCCCTTTTCTGTAAAAAGGGGATAATGGTAGTGCCAGCTTCATAGGGTTGTTGTGAGGAATAATAAGATAAAGTGTATATATGTGCAATGCCTGGCACAAAGGAAACACTTAAATTTTAGCTTTTATTATTATAGACCAGGAGTTGGTAAACTTTTTCTATAAAGGGCCAACCACTAAGTATTTTAGGCTTTGAAGACCATACAGTCTCTGTCACAATTACTCAACTCTGCCTTTATAGTGTGAGAGCAGCCACAGACAATATGTGAACAGATGAGTGTGGCTGTGTTCCAATAAATCTATTTATAAAACAGACCATATTAGCCCATAGGTTATAGTTTGTTGACCTTATTCTAGACTAATAAAACTAATAAATGAAACAAGGTGTGGAAAATATTAAGAATTCAGTATAGCTCTTCTGTGAAATGGATTATCAAGAGAATTTAGGTTGATTAAAACTTCAGTGTACAACCCCAGACATTTCAAAATCTCTGTGTCTGAAACATGGTCTGCTCAGTTAATATAGTTTATAATGAAAAATCTCAACTGCCAGGAACCATCACAAACAGCATTTTTAGATCCATCAAAACATGTTAGTGGAGAGCACCCTTAAGTATATGTATTCTTTCTTGCCTTCTTAACCACAGTATATAAAAAATAATCTAACCATTTAAAAAATTTTTTATTCTGTCTTATAGTTTTGTGGATCAGGAATTTGGGCAGGGCTCATTTCATTACGTGGTGCCAACTGGGGTCATTCGGTGATTCTCTCCCCGCTCCTCCCCCAACCCACCTAGCAGATGGTATGCTCTGGACAGTCTAGGATGGCTTATTCATGTTTGGTGCCTTGGCAGGGGCAGGTGGAAGACTAAGCCAGGACTGTTGACTAGAGCTTCTACACATGGCCTCTCCAGCATGCTAGCTTTCTTTTCTTTTCCTTTTTTTTTTTTTAAAGATATGACATTGTCATGAATTTCAGTTTCTATAATGCTTTGATGCTGTCAGCCTTTACCAGAGTATGTGGGACTGTTGCTTTTACTCCCTGGACCATTGTGCTTTGAGTCTGTGCTTTATTTTTTGGCTTAATAAGCTGATTCTCAGCTGCAGTCTGGAGCAGTGCATTTGCTGCATAGATGACATCTTACTATATTGGGCATTTAATTTGCTAGATGTATATGTGCCTTCCTGGGCACAACTAAGCGCTGTTGAAGAAATTTAAATATGCCTTAAAGAAGGAAATCTTACAATGTGTGACAACATGGATGAACCTGGAGGACATTATGCTAAGTGAAATAAACTAGTCGGAAAAGGACAAATAGTATATGATCGCACTTATATAAGGTTTCTAAAAGAGTCATAGAAGCAGAGAGTAGAATGGTGGTCATCAGGGACTAAGGGGAGAGGGTAATGGGGCATTGCTGTTCAACAGGTAGAAAGTTTCAGTTATGCAAGATGAATAAGTTCTTCTGTACAACATTGTGTCTATGGTTAAAAATAATGTATTGTACACCTAAAATTTTGTTCAAAGGATACATCTCATGTTAAATGTTCTTAACTATAATTTTTTTAAGGAAATGACTTAGGAGCTAATTGTTTTTTAAAAGGTAGTAAAATATCAGAACTTAGTACTTTTTCTTCAGCTTATATAGTTGCTTATTTCCCCCTTCCCCATATTCTTGATAAGACAGCAAATGACAAGAGGACAGAGTACGGGGACAGGTTCAGTGGTGACTCCAGTGGAAGAGGGGCTGGTAGACTTGAAGCTATGCTTGCATAATAAGTACCTTCTTTTACATGTTTATCTGGGGTGACTTATGGTGTGGTGGCTAAAGCTCCCCAAGCTATTCTTTGTGCAGGATTGAGGGGTCATGTGCACCCACCCCAATTCCCTCATTACCACCACTCTTTGGAGTCTCTAGAATGGCCTTTCACTGTACATGTATCTTCTTGCTATTTCTCTCCTATCAACCTATGATAATTAAGGCTCTAAGATGGTATTTTTTAGCCTGGGTGTCTTTGTATTATACTTATGTGTATATGTTAAAGTTCTCTAACCCTTTACTATAGATGGAGTAATAGTACCTACCTCAGAGTGTTGTGAGAATGCTTAAAGTACTCAAAAAATGTCAGCTATTACTGTTATTGGATAACCATCTTCCAAACTTCCTTTTTTAGAAACTGATTCAGCAGTACAGAAAGAACTTAGGAACCAGACACCTGCTCCATCTGCAGCTCAAACTTCCGCTCCCTCTAAGTACCACCGAACTCGCTCTGGGGGAGCCAGGGATGAACGATATCGATCAGGTGAGAAGGAACTGCAAAAGCACCAGCTGAATAGTTTTTACTGACTATAGTATGAACTGTGTATCTGAGAGCTTCTGATATTTGTTTTGTTTTTTTCCGTTGAGGCACCAACATGTCTATATTAATTCATTCATCAATCATTTATTTTATATGATGAAATATTGAGTATCTGCTTTGTGTCAGGTATAGTGGATATTCAATGTTTGCTGGAGATATAGCAGCAAATAAGACCCTTTCTGCTCTCAAGGAATTTTTTTTTTTTTTTTTTTGAGACAGAGTCTCACTCTGTTGCCCCGGCTAGAGTGCCGTGGCATCAGCCTAGCTCACAGCAACCTCAAACTCCTAGGCTCAAGTGATCCTTCTGCCTCAGCCTCCCAAGTAGCTGGGACTACAGGCATACGTCACCATGCCCGGCTAATTTTTTCTATATATTTTAGTTGGCCAATTAATTTCTTTCTATTTTTAGTAGAGATGGGGTCTCACTCTTGCTCAGGCTGGTTTCGAACTCCTGAGCTCAAACGATCCGCCCACCTCGGCCTCCCAGAGTGCTAGGATTACAGGCGTGAGCCACCGCGCCTAGCCTGCTCTCAAGGAATTTAACAGTCGAAGAAGGGGAGCTAGACAAAGGCAATGGAAATAAATAAGCAAGCAAGAAAATGAAGGGTTAGGTCATGTGGGATGGTACTGGGAGCTCCGTGGACTCTGTTGGAAGAGGCAGGTCCTTCTGTGTTTGCCAGGGCTGTTGAGTAACTAATCTCCTAACTGATGGAGTGGGAACAAAAACTCACAATGAAATTTCAAATTAGTAAACTCTTAAACTTTATTTATTCTAACCCAAAAAGTAGCCATGGGAAGGGAAAAGGCAAGGTGTGCTTGTCTGGCAGTAGGGGTATACTCCTGTTCATACTGTGCCCAGGACCACCTGGCCAGAAGTACTAGATGTGCCACTGAGGAGCAGAGAAACAAATCATAGACCCCCAGTGGATGTGTGGCATAGGGAGCCCACCAGCGGTGGTCTCTGGAGCATATTTTTTTGTTTTAAGAAGTGGCAGGATTGGCTGGACATGGTGGCTTACGCCTGCTATCCCAGCATTTTGGGAAGCTGAGATGGGAGGATTGCTTGAGGCTAGGAGTTGGAGAACAGCCTGGGCAACATTAGAGAGATCCCATCTCTACAAAAAAATTGAAAAATTAGTTGGGTGTGGTGGCACATGTCTGTAGTCCTAGCTACTCAGGAGGCTGAAGCAGCAGGATGGCATGAGCCCAGGAGTTCAAGGCTGCGATGAGCTAGGATTACACCACTGTACTCCAGCCTGATGAGGGAGCGAGATCCCATCTCTAAAAAGAAGTAGCAGGATTAAGCTGAAAGACTAACTGGAATATTATTTTACTTTTTCCAGATTTTTGTCTCCCTTGTACCAACCAAGGTTGCTTAACCTTTTCTTGAATCTAACCTTTTCTTGAATGTCACTGAATCTAAAACTGTTTATTACATCCTCTCAGAAACTGCTTTAGAGAAAAATGATGAAAGGACACAGTTGCGGAGCTGTGTTGACCATTTTGTGGGCTGATTTTACTAGATAGATATTTCACACACTAGAAGGAGGGGATGAGAAATATTTGGGGGGTGGGGAAGGTTGCACACCACACCAAGATTTTCTCTTGTACCTAACCTGGTCTTGAGTGATCAGGGGAGGCCTGATCAGAGAATAAGACATCTAAGCTGAGTCATGGCAGGCAGACATGAAGTTAGCCAGGGAAACAGTGCCCAGAACTTAGAATGCAAAGCCAGAAAGAGGTGGGAGATGAGGATAGAAGGATTACCAGAGATCAGATCTTAAGGGATCTTGACTGTCATTGAAGGATTTTCAATGGAACAGTAACAGCATCAGATTTTTATTTGTTCTAGTAGCTCACTCCAGCTACCGAGTGCATGCTTTACCACTTCCTGGCACAGGGCCGAACACATATAAAACCTAAATAGGTATTTTACAGAAAGGAAGTAATAAAGGTATTTATTAGTTATAAGGAATGGATTAGGGGGAGGTCAGGCTGGAGGTAGTAAAGCATATCAGGAACGCCTATTTGTTGCCAGGCACTGAAGCCTGATTTCCCAGGCACCCGGTGTCACTCTTTGAGGCTTGGTCCAGTTCAGCAGCAGCAGGTTCTAACGTGTCCAGAAGAGTTTTAGCCTTCATAGCTTTCATCCCTGGCCCTTTGGGAGTCTGGGAGTTTTTATGTTTTTTTCTTTGTTTGAAAAGATGATTCTCTATGTCCTATGTCCAAGCCAGTCACATACAAAAAAGGCCTTTAGTGAGTTCATTTAGGAGTGTAAAGTTTTGAGCCTCACCTATAAAAACCCAGGTGTAATCTCTAGTTTAGCAGTTGAATTTTGGATATTTATCTCACTGGGACTTGACTTCTCTTCTCTTCTCTTCTCTTCTCTTCTCTTCTCTTCTCTTCTCTTCTCTTCTCCCTTTCCTTCCTCTTTTTCTTTCCCTTTCCTTTTTTTTTCTTCTTTTCTTTCCTTTTTTTGGATAGTAGCAAAAAGTAGGCCAGAGAGAAGGTGAAATAGGAAAGAAAAGGTGATTTTTAAAAACCCTGAAGATATTGAAAGTATGATAGTACTGCATTATTCTCATGAGGGGGAACACCAAAGAGGCATGCAAGTGTAGACTTTGGGTGAAAAACACATTTTCAATATATTAGAAATTGCTCAAGTAGCCAAAGAAAGCTCAGCACATTCTCTGAATAAGAAGAGACCAAGAACAGCAGCAGAGGTGGAGTGCATGAGTTGCAGAGGTTCATAGGAGCTGAACATCTACCTCTTTGCTAATCCAGTCATAGAAAAGGTTTACGTGTCATGTGCAAAAATGCTTAAGAACATAGAGTATGTTTAGTAAAAAGTTGCAAAAATTCAGAATAAAGTGATGGGTACACAGGAAGGATTTAATAGTAATGTCAGTAAGTATAACTGGAAAATCCTCTTATTTGGTGGAGGCTTGTTAACACATACAACATTTCAACCAATCATAATCAAATCTAAATAGACTTCGTGTTTCATATTTCAGACACAGGAAAAAGAGCTTGTCTTTATTCAGAGTTTAGATCATCTAACCTGATTCTGTTCTTTGTGTTTAGTCAAAAGGGACCTCACATTTCCAAAATATACTACTTACTTAGTATGTTTCTTTTTCTTGAACATCAAGGCATGATGCACCTTTCTGCACACATGTGTTAAGATCCCAAGTGTAGAAAATACACAGTTAATGCCTGAGATGGAAAGTGATCTTGCTTTAAGTCATTCTGACAACTCCTTTGATGTTAATCTCTTGAGAAATTAGCCACCTCAAACAAAACAATAAAAATAAAACAAAAATAGACTTTAAGGGAGTATTTGTTACACCTTATTCAGCTCAAACATTAGTACTGGAAAGTGATACTCAGCTTCCCCATGCTTTTGGCAGAGATGTCCAAAGTCAGCTGCGTCTGGGGACTAAACTTTGGAAGTGTCTTATTTACCAAAGATCATGATGAATTGTGTGCTGGTGAATGAGTCAAATTCAATTGAGAGCTGCCTATTCTTATCAGTAAGAGTGTTTGCTAATAGAGTAACTGTGAACATCTCCTTTTGACACTGGTGTGTGGGCCAAAGTTTATTATCTTAGAAAATAGTTTGGTGGTTTGATTTGTTCTATGGTCTGATGCTGTGAATGTTGTGGCAGGGAAGAACATGCTCCATAATTAATTATCGCTATGTTACAGGCCTTCTACAGCTTTATTAAGGTGACTAATCCCCTAACTTTGTCAAGTTTGCTATCACATGTAAACATACTTTGGGAAATGTACTATCTTTTAATTAATAAATATGAGAATTTGATTTGCTGTTGTCTGTTACTGAGAAATTGCTTTCTTACAGTATAAGTGATTAATCATTTATTTTCCAAGCCAGCTAAGAACCATATTTCTAATAAAAGAGAGGCACTTTCCACATTTTAACATGTCTGAAATAAGAATATGTTTGATAAAAGATGGCTTTATAAATTCCATTAAAAAATAGCAATTTTGGTTCAACTAAATAAACCTCAGTGTCACTAAAATAGTATAATCAATATAAATGCAGTATTAAAATACGGTATAAAATTATTTCATTTCAGAGCCAAAAATAAGTTGGTATGGTGGTCTTAAAAGTAATAGCCTAACATTTTGACAGTATCTTTAAAACTTTAAATATTCATATTCTTTGACCCAGAAATTCTACTTCTAGGAATTTATTTTATACATATCTGCACAAAGTTAGATACACACACACACGGATATTTGTTATGGTATTGTTCATAATAAAATGTTAAATAAATACAGTGTGTCCACATACTGTACTTTTGTGAAAGCTGATTTAAAAGAAAAAATGAAGTCTATTTGTGCAGATAATAGACAAGATAGTATATAGCATATGATTTGATTTTTAAAAATAATAATTATTACATACATTAATATGTTTATAGACACAGAAACCTGAAAAAATATATACCAAACTATTGAAGTGGGATTATTTCTGAGAAGTGGTGGGTCTAGAGAAAATTATCACTTTAGCATTATATATGTTTAGATCTTTTTACAATATCTATATTAATTTTTCCCCAATTTTTTATTATTAGTAAAATACACATAAAACTTATGTATATTGTAAATAGAAAAATAACAAAGATAGGTTTTACAGTGATAGCCTGGATGAATGATTTGAAGTCTTAAATCAGTTATTGTTCTTAATGGCTTTGACTCTGAATATGAATTCTTCTGATTTAATGCTAGGACCTAAATGCAACAGTAACTCCTTCTGCCACTCTAATTGTGAGCTCTCCTGTCTCTGTCCAAATCTGATCTCTGATTCGTGACATTTGCTGAGGTGGTTGGTACCGGTGCACCAGGATCATTTTATTTCTATAGTAATACACTTCTTGTACCATGAAAGATAAATTGAGTTCAGTTCAGCAAGCATTTATTATAGACCTCCTATTATTTGAGCAGAATGTTCCATGCCAAAGAAACAGATGGAAATACAGAATCGTTTTTTTTGAGGGATGTTCTATACAAGCTATAGAAGCAGCTTAGAAAAGGGAGACAGGAGAAGGCATACAGTGTCAAGGACAGGCCTTACGGAGGTAGTGATGTCTGAGCCATTTTGAAGGATGAATAGCTATTTCCTATGTAGATGCTCCAGGCAAAAGAAACATAATTTGTCAAGACAGGGGACTGTGAAATGTAAAATTAAAATTTCCCACCCCTCCCCACCCAGCACACAGAGTAGTGCCAAAATTAATGTGATATCTTAATGTTTCAGAACTTAATCATTGCTGCCTCTGCCATAATTAAAAATGCTAAAGAGGTCAGTACCGTAGAAATTGGTAAAAATGGCATGACTGCTTGTTGGCTTGCAGGTAGCTCCTTGAACGATACCTCTCTTTTTATGACTCAACCCACCCACATATCTGCCTTTCACTCCGTCCCTATCTATCTATCTGTCTGTCTAAAGAAATGTCCTCATAGGTAAGGGCACTTGGTGTCTGTTCTGCCCCTGGTCCTTAAAGCCCAGCTGTGCCATTCATCTACCATGTCTTAACCATTTCGTAAAAACAAGCCAAGAATAGGGAGCAGCTGCTTTAAAACTGAAAAACTAACATTTTCCACTTATCTTTTTATGAAAGATGAGAAAAGAAATGGTCCAGTGTTATCCATAGATGTGGGGAAATAGATACTTACTCCTATCCAGTTGCTAAAAGTGTTATTTCTTTTATTACTGATGAGGTTGGACTTTTGGAGGTATGTTTAGTAGCCATTTGTGCTGCTTCTGTAAACTACCTGTCCGTTGCCTAAGCTTATTTTTTTTAATTGGATTTTTTAAATTATTTACAAGGGCTTTTTTTTTTTTTTTTTATCCTAAAGACACTAACATTTAAGTTGTACTAGAGGTATTAGCTGATGCAAATAGACAAGAAAAATCAATAAGAAGTGTGAGAATTAGAAAGGAGTAAAACTATATTTGCAGTTGATAGTTTATTTAGAAAACCCTAGACAATGACAAAATTAACTTAATAAAATAATTGTCAGATAGCAGGATATAAATAAAATTAGTATAGAAATCAGTAGATAATGTAGAGCAAACCTCATTTAAAAAAACAATAAAGTTTTCCTCCCTGGCTGCTTGAGGATCGACCACCATTATGAATGACACAGTAAGTTTATGACTAACCGACTGCTTCAGAGGAAACAAATGGTCATTGATGTCCTTCACCCAAAGAAGGTAACAGTATGTACCTAAGATAGAAATTTGGGGAAAACTAGCCAAAATGTACAAGACCACACTGGATGTCATCTTTGTATTTGGATTCAGAACTCACTTTGGTGGTGGCAAGACAACTGGCTTTGGCATGATTTACGATTCCTTGGATTATGCAAAGAAAAATGAACACAAAGATAGACTTGCAAGACATGGCCTGTATGAGAAGAAAAAGACCTCAAGAAAACAGGGAAAGGAACGCAAGAACTGAATGAAGAAAGTCAAGGGAAATGCAAAGGCCAACACTGGTGTTAGCAAAAAGCTTGAAGGAGTAAATGTTCTGCAGTGACATTACCTGCATCAATTGAAATGATCAGGTGATTTCTGTCCTTGGTTCTGTTAATGTAGTGTGTACAGTAGTCCCTCCTTACCCAAGATGGATATGTTCTAAGATACCCCTTGGGTGCCTGAAGCTGTAGATAATACTGAATCCCATATATAATAAGAACTATGTTTTTTTGATCTGATAACCAAGATGACTACTAAGTTACTAACATGTCCCAGGCAAGATGGAGTGGGTAGGAGATTTCATTACACTATTCAGAATGGTGTACGATCTAAAACATTGCTTATGTATGGAATTTCCATTTAATATTTTTGGATCATGGTTGACCACAGTAACTGAAACTATAGAAAGCAAAACTGTGGATAAGGCCGGGCGTGGTGGCTCACGCCTGTAATCCTAGCACTCTGGGAGGC
>VBSM01002616.1:19621905-19645855 GCA_008086735.1 Cheirogaleus medius | reverse complement strand
ACGATCCACCCGCCTCGGCCTCCCAGAGTGCTAGGATTACAAGCATGAGCCACCACGCCTGACCTAATTTTTCTGTTTTTAGAAGAGACAGGTCTCACTCTTGCTCAGGCTGGTCTCAAACTCCTGAGCTCAAGCAGTCCTCCTACCTTGGCCTCCCAGAGTGCTAGGATTACAGGCATGAGCCACCGTGCCCAGCCAGCTTTTTCTTAATAAATACCAACTAATAAATATGAAAAAAATGATGAAGTTATGAAATCACCATATTGTAACTATTACAATAACTGCTTTAGCCAAGAACCATCAATGGATGCTAAAACTTAGTGTGTGAAAGTTAATGATGTATACAATGTTAACATAGTCTCATAACATCACGAAGTTATATCACCAGTAATGGGGCAGATGCAGCCCGACATAATGTTTTGTTTTATTTTATTTCATTTTTTTATTTTATTTATTTATTTTTTGAGACTGAGTCTCACTCTGTTGCCCAGGCTAGAGTGCTGTGGCGTCAGCCTGGCTCACAGCAACCTCAAACTCCTGGGCTCAAGCAATCCTTCTGCCTCAGCCTCCCGAGTAGCTGGGACTACAGGTATGCACCACCATGCCCGGCTAATTTTTTCTATATATTTTTAGTTAGCCAATTAATTTCTTTCTATTTTTAGTAGAGACAGGGTCTCGCTCTTGCTCAGGTTGGTTTCGAACGCCTGACCTTGAGCGATCCTCCCTCCTTGGCCTCCCAGAGTGCTAGGCCGACATAATGTTTTGAGAAGGACATAATACTTCTATGGTATTCCTGTTAAAATGCATAATCTGAAATGATTGAGGAAGTACCAAATAAGCCAAAATTAAAGGAGATTTTACAAAATAACTAGTCTGTACAAAAATGTCAGAATAATAAAGGACAAAGTAAGGCTGGGAAACTGTTCCAAATTATAGGAGAACAAAGAGGCAGGACAACTAAATATAATGATGTGATATCTGCATTCGATCCTGGATCAGGAAAAAAGGGGGAAAGAAACTGTAAAGGACATTATTGGGACAACTGGCTAAATTGGAATATGGATTGTGAGTTAGATAATAGTTTGTGTCAATGTGGAATTTCTGGATTTTGATAAATGTAGTGAGATTATGTAGGGGAAGACTTGTTCTTAGGAATACATATCGAAAAGTATTTCTGGGAAAAGAGATGTATACTTTGATCTCAGCAATTGTTGGAATTAATGCTGAGGAAATAATTAGATGTGTTAAAATATAAAAATACTGAATTCTTGCTATGAATAGCTAATATGAATTGTAGCAAAACCTTGGAAACAAGCTAATTTCTGATAATGAGGGGCTGCTTAAATAAATTAGGGCACATTTATACAGTGGAATACTATGCAGCCCTTTAAATTTATGTTGTAGGTCTATATTTACAGAATGAGATGTTTCTCGTTCTATTGGTGAAGTTTTGTGTGGGGTTTTTTGTTTTGTTTTTTGTGGGTTTTTTTTTTGCTGGAAACACAGGCCCACTTAGCCTACCTTTCGTAGCTGAAGTAGGCCATAGAAGCAAAAGGAATAGATGAGAAATCCCTAGCAAGGGAGAAATAACTCTGAGGATCTCAACCTTGAAGTTCAAAGACCTTTTTTCTTTCTAGGGCACTGTTATTAAAATGACTCAACTCTAGGACCTGCAGTTCCTTGATTCAGAGTTTAAATTTCAAAAAAGGGATCTGATTAGTCTAGATTTTCTAAGGGTACATTTATATAACAGAGAGGCATGAAAGGATGCATGTGGATTGAGCCTGTTCCTAGACAAGAGGAAATTGCTTTTTGTGAACCAGGAAGCTACCTCAGTGGTTATTTACCTGAGAAGGATTTTGTAAGAGTTTTTTTAAAAAGCAGAACACAAAATACTGTGTATAGTATGATCCTATTTTGTACAAATATAGAGTGTGTTTTGGGGTGGTGGTGGAGAATCAAGAATTCTGTTTGGATATGTTGATTTTGCGATTCCTATTAGACATTCAAGTAGAGAGCTGAATTCATTTGTGCCCGAAGTGGCAAACAAGTAACATCTGCCCTTGTGTTTTTCTAGATCAAAATCAGTCCTCTGTTCCTGTGGCATAGAACTGAGGTGTCTCAACCAAGTTTTCTTTCAGACAGTTAAGCAAATCCTAAGCTTCTTTTCTTGAAAAATAATGAGTGTTCTCCAGGCACCTGCACAGCACTCATTCCATTTAGAGGCAGAAGTCCCTGCCTGGCACAGATGCATGTTAGACTCTATTCTTTCCCTACCCTTTACCCCCACATCTCTGTCAACTCTTTGTCTGGTATTTTAAGCAGTCACATAGTCATTCTGTTCTTTATTTTCCTCCTCTGTAAAATTATCCTTGAATTCTTTTGTTTCTATTTTTTTATTTTTATTTTTAATTGGTTTAAATCAAATGATAAAAATCATCTAAACACCCCTTTTACCTTTTTTAACAATTGAGACTGTGATAGTTCAGCCCATGGTGGCAAACACTTCAAGAGCCAGGAGCTAGTAAATGCAAATGTTTAATTTTTCAGATATCCACACGGAAGCAGTTCAAGCTGCACTGGCAAAGCATAAAGAACAGAAGATGGCTTTGCCCATGCCAACCAAAAGGCGATCCACATTTGTCCAGTCTCCTGCAGATGCCTGCACACCTCCTGGTAGGTTTATCAGAACTTTTTCTCTCTGACAGTTACTACCTTGATGTTCCTGAAATAAGTTCTGCTTTCTTATTCTGAGGTAAGAGCCAGAACTCTCTTCCCTGTCACTTTGTAAACAACACACAAAAAGGAGCCTTAAGAGTAAAACTGTTATTTTTAAAAAACGCTGAATTTCTAGTATATCTTTGATGTAACCCCCAAACTCATGTAGTTGTAAATAAATGCCAGCCAAAGCTTAGGCCAAAATCCTGCTGTGCTTAAAGTAGCTATTTTCATTGTCACCCAAATTATGACCTGTACATACATTTAACTCATTTATATACCTAAACTGGATTCTTCATCTTTGCAGCAGGCATATGAGTAGTTGGACTTAGGACAAAATTTTGTCATTGAAGATTATGGGAGAGCAGTCATGCAAAGTTGTAATAGATATGAAAATGTATATAAGTGTGTTAATGTGTGTGTTAATGTATTTTGTATACATTTATATATTTTTAAGAATCTACTTTTTATAACAGAGGCATAAAATCAGTGGGAGCTCGGTATTTTCATCCCATCCCTGTTCACTAGATTTGGAATCCTTACTCCTCCTAAAGTAAATTTTATTTCATATTCGAGGAATAACTGCAAACAACCTTAAGTTGTCTGTTCAGAATATTTCCTGAAGTTTTTAAAAACCTTACAAAACTTTATTTTATATCAAGTTCCAGACAAGATCTTGATATAGGGCTCTGAGACTAAACAGAGTTAATCTATTTCAGAGCCTCAATATAGGGTCTACTGTCATGTTACTGGTAATGAAATCATTGGCAAAAAATTTCCCCATACTGTTTTGGTCTACCAGACAAAAGACATGGTCTACTTACCATGTCTTTGGGGCAATTCCTAGGAAGGTTGAATTGTTGTGGTTGACTTTTATTGACAGCTGTCAAGTTGTTGAGCTATTTGTACTGATCCTATTCACTTATCCATGTTCATATGAATAGTTTTCTCCAAGGTTTTGGCTAATTTCTTAGAGCATTTGGGTATGCTGTGGGCTCATTAACTGTGTGTGCTTTTTTTCTTCACATCTGTGGTGTCAATATGTTTGAAAGAGAAATAGCTCTGTGGCTTCAAGTGTTTCTCAAAATGTAACACAGGATACCTCTAGCAGACCATCATAATAAAACATTTTGTGTCTATAATGGTACATACTTCAAACCTACTCATTCAAAATCTTGGATGGTTTCCCTTCTGCATCAGTACAGCGCAAGTTGGGTCCTCATGGACAAAGGGAGCTCTCAGTTTAGTAGCTATTCCTTGTTGGCAGAGTCTGCTGCAGTGTGGCAAAGGGTTCAATTGCAGTAAATGGCAAAGGGTGGGGAGCAATGTGACATGTAGTTCTTAGAAACAATCCCCTCCAAAGCTGTATCAAAGAAATGTAGTTTGACAGTAA
This sequence comes from Cheirogaleus medius, assembly GCA_008086735.1. Lineage (NCBI taxonomy): Eukaryota > Metazoa > Chordata > Mammalia > Primates > Cheirogaleidae > Cheirogaleus > Cheirogaleus medius. The sequence continues at coordinate 19,641,744 of VBSM01002616.1, read as the reverse complement.
ATAGGCTGCTCTCATGGCTTCAGGTTAAACGTGAGAGTGCAGCAAAGGATCCTGAGAATGCTGAGGAGTGGAAACCTTTTTTATCCCTTTTACCAAAAGTCACTGCCTGAGGGGAATTTACCAACTCTAGAAACAAATTGTTGCTGTTCATTGCTGAATGAGACCATGGTCCTTTGGAATTCACTATATAGGCCTCTGTATTCCTAAACACTAATGTTCTCCTCTGTCTGCAGCCTTCAAGATGTGACATAATGTTCTTGATCACTTTACATGTTTTAATACTTTCATAGGTACAAAGATTGGATCCTTTCTCCTAAGACCCTGTATTCAGCAGAGTAGAGTAATGAAAATGTTCCCTGTCCATTTATCTCCTGGGGATCTCTGACTTGTTTCTGAGAATCCTTCATGTGCTGTTATGGACATCTGTGCTGTCAAAATAAAAGAGGAATTCTCTCTCAACAAGGAGAAACATTGAGTGCTCCCTACATAGTGATTTCTCACACAGCTTCCACATGGAATAGCTCTTGATGCCTTATTCCACAATTATGCACACACCTAGGACAAATACTTCACTCTAGTGAGGGAATGTGGGAAGAACTATATCCTAAGGCTTCCATTAGCACCTTTCATTTTGGAGGTTGGAATTTGCTGTTCCCACATTATGATTCAGATTCCATTCTCTCCAAGCTTCTACGAGCTATGAGTTTAGAGACTTGACTGTTTTCTATTCCTATTACAGTTTAATCCTAGTCAGTATCTCCCAGAACCTGTTACAGCCTAACCCAGGGATGCCAAATAGGTTCTATCTTGCATATCTACTCTGACAGCCCCTGAAACACTGAAGTTTAGAATACTGAGGCTGCATTCAAGGGATAGGGAAGAAGAGAATTGACATTAATTGTTGCTTGTTATAGGCTGTTTTGAAAAATCAGCTTCTGACCAGTTATAAAAGGGATGTTAAAAAGTTGTGCCACTCTTGCAGGGAAAAATTAAGCTAATATTTCAGAATATTTGAGCTGTGTCTTCCTTTGTATGCCGAGATGTCATGCCACATATCACAAAGCACATTTGAGGTCAAGGCCCTCATTCTGCCTGTGCTGTCCTGTGTATGCACAGTTTCTGGGATAACTTCTAGAGTCTACTAGCCAGTCAGCTTCTTTGGGAGACACTCAACACATAACTGTTTGAATTACTGAATTGATGAAAATTTAAAGCTACTTTTGGAGGGATTTAATAGAAAGAAATGAAGGAGTAAAATATGTCATAAATCTTGGCTTTATTTATAGTATCATATAGTCTGGAAAATATGGTAAATAGTTGGCATGGGAAATAATTTGTCTTTTGTTCATAAATCACTCTCAAATAATAAGATGTCAATCAACTTAAAATTTGCTTATTGGTATCCACTAATTTCTATCTTGTGGATTGGAAATTTTAAGTTCTCTAAACTGGTAGCAATCAGCAGTCTATGGTTCTTTTAGTGCCTGTGGCCTTTTCAGAGTCTTTTACACTGCTTGAATTACTGCCATCCAGTTCCCTTTATGCTCTGAAATCATTACTAATGTCATGAGGCGATTACCTCAGCTCTTTCTTTGTAGGGGCTCTTTGTGTAACACTATTACTCATTCATACGGAAAAACACAATGCAAAAACTATGGCATATATTTTTTCCCTCTAAGCTTTTTCTGGACCCTTGTGGACTTACCCTTTGCTACATTCTGAGGGTGCACAGATGACCAAATAGACCACATAATGTCCCTAAAGCACAATAAGCTATTTCAGCTGGCTTGGGTAGAATGAAGCATAAATTTAGACGTCTGTCTCTTATAGGGCCCTGCTTGAAAGTGGTTATAGTAATTCAAAGGGCCAGAAGACAAGGAGAAATTTACCTTTTTGTATTTCTATATATGACAATAATGCCCACAAACAGACTGGGATATTCTTATACTTTTAACATACTTTAACAATGCTTTATGGAATTATAGTACATTACACTGTGCAAAAGACTTTCACATACCACTGGCTCCCTGCCTCGTTTGTTCCTCATGAGTAAAGTAGGAAGGACAGTAAAGTAGGAAGGACAGATTTCTTTAGAGATAGGGAAATAAACAGGTTCATATTAAGTGATTTGCTCCAGGTCGAACAACAATTAGGTATCAGATTAGGTATTGAAATCTTCTTGGCTGTGTTTTACTTTACTAAAGCGTCATGTTTAAGAAATCCTCTTTACCTAATAGATACTCATATATACATGGTACTTACTGGTTTGGGTATTTTTCCAAACAAATAGCTACTGCTTTCTGGGTGCTTATAGCCCAAAACAGGTATCAGTTAATTTGAATTTAGAAGAGAATACCAGCTGAATTACCAATTTAGGGATTTTTTCCTAAATATTCTAATTTTATTCAAAACCACAAAGTAAACAGATTTGGCAAATCAAACCTTAATAAATGTGCTCTAATTAATTGATTTGGATAATTTCAATAGCATACTTTAATTATTGGTATAGGTTATGAGCAGTGATCCACGATTACTTGGGAGATTAATGAATATTAAAGGTTCCTTAAGCCAAAGCACAATAAAAACCCACTCTATCAGATTGAATTTGTTTATTTCAATAGCTGATTGTAAAATTTAAGGTTTGCCAGTAAAAGTAATTTTATTGTTACCATTTAAGTACTTTCAGTGTACCAAAGGGCTAAGTGCTTAACATATTTTTTTAATTTTTAGTACTCTCAACAATCTTCTACCCTATTTTACAGATGAGAAACTAGGTTTAGAGAGACTCAATAACTTGCTCAGACTTCTGTTTTTAGATGTGTAGTCACTTAGAACCTGAAAATTCTCTCCTAGACACATGGTGGAAAGAAAATTTCCCTGTAGAAATGCTGGGTAAAATATAACCAGCTTTCTTTTTAATACATACAGGAGTGAGAGAGAGAATGGTGAACACTGAAAATCAGACTGGTAAGATGGTACTCTTTTTGGCTGCCCTGGGGGAGAAGTGGCAATAAACAAGGGATCTAAATGTTAATTAAAATAATAAAATCTTGGACCAATATAAGGTCGAAAGCTGATACAAAGATCTCTGGAGGCACTTACATCTTCAGCAAAAGAGTGAATTAGAAAAAATTAACCTGCTAGCACAAGAAGATGTTGACAAAGCCTGCCTTGTGCCTTATCTTGGGATAACTGGGGCAGGGACCTTCCCTGACAGTTTGTGGTCAGTGGGTACAAGGTTTGAGTTTCATTACTTGCCTGATAAGAACTAATATTAAAAAGTGATCATAGGCTGATGATAACCCTGGGGCACAAATGGTCTCCTGAAAGGATACAACCTCAACCAGGGACTTGGGATTCCCACAGAGAAAGATCCACGGAATTTGAGCTAAGAAATAAAAACACTAGTGGAAATAATTTACCATGAGTGACAGACGAAAGAAAACAACAAAGAGCAGAATTAAGACCCTTAAGATCTGATTTGCTTAACAGCTATTGGTGGCTAAGCTAAGATCTAAATCCAAAGCAGTCTGACTTTAAAAGCCCATTCCTTAAACCACTTGGCGTATTGCTTCTCATTCTAGCATGCTGTTAAGTAAATATTTTATGGTTAATTTTGGAGCTTTAACAATTGCTGCATATTTGATCTAAGTTTCAAATAGGCAATACATGAGAAAAATTGTCATCTTATACCAATATTATTTATAATATTAATTAGTTTTGTAAGCTGTTTTTTCATAGATGTTTGAAAATACTTAGAAAAACAGTTGAGATACATTGTAGGTAGATTGCCCTGGAGTAATTATTAATGATGAGTACCCATTCTCTCAAAAGTATCCCAGCTTGTCAGGCAACTCCTGGACCTCTTGCCACTTAGGCTCTTGGACCAGTTTTTCAGTCCCCAGCCAGCTCTCTGTACACACAGATTATTATAGGATGCTAAAATTTTCTTGGATAGGTATACAATTCTCCCTAACCCTTGTCTGGTGAATCATTGCCCACCGTAGTTAGGTTTAGTGTTAGATTAAACTTCTCAGAATCTGTAGCCCAAGGTAGGTTCAGGTTGGCCTGCTTCCAGAACTAACCTTTTACTCTTCTATGCATGGTTTTATTCCCAGGCTGCCCCTCCTTGGGTCTCTAAAGATTTTCCTTCTTTCAAACTTTTCCCTGGCCTGAATAGAAACTTCCTTTGCCTCTCTTGAAGATGTTTCTGGAAGTCCTAAACTCCCCTGATCCACCAAAGCGAGAGAAAATGATACTTTCCTGCCTGGCACCACCCCATCCCTTGCAAGCACACACACTTCTTTCCATGGGCTCCAGATTATACATTAGCTGTCCTAGTGGTTTGATTTATTTGTTCTTTGAGGCTCCTACTCGGCAATCACGTTAGATGGCATATTTTGTAATGTTGTTAGAATGAGATCTTCAGTGAATCTTGACTTACCTGTTCTAAGCTAAAATTTGGGCCTAATTTTGGTATCAGCTGTATGAACCCAGTGTCAGGCACTATCTTTCCAGGAACTTGTTCAGCTTACACAATATCTGTCAGGTAGGCTGACTGTCAGATATTACTGTCCTTTCACCAAGGGCATAATTTTTACCCCCACAAATAAAGGTGTAAAAATTAGGGTTTTTTTTACAGCTTCATTGAGTTATAATTGACATAATAAACAGCACATATTTAAGGTGCACCCATTACTAAGTTTTGACATAGCACAATCGTGAAACCATCACCACAATTAAGATAATGAATGTATCCATCACCACCCTAAAATTTCCTCATAATGCCTCCCTCCCACTTCTTCCCATCCCCGTCCCTACCCCCTAACCATTTGATCTGTTTTCTGTCACTATACCTTAGCTTGCATTTTCTAGAATTTTATATAAATAGAATCATACAGTTTTACTTCTTTTTTTTGCAAGAAGGAGGCCTGACTTCTTTTACTCAGCATAATGACTTTGAGATTCATCCATGTTATTGTGTAGATCACAACAGTATATCACTCCTTTTTACTGTGGAGTAGTATTCCATTTTGTAGATATACTGCAGTTTGTTTATACATTCATTTGTTGATGGACATTTGCATCGTTCCCCATTTTTAGCTATTACAAATAAAGCTCCTATGAACATTCATGTACAAGTCTTTGTGTAGATATATGCTTTTGTTTCTCTTGGATAAATACACAGGAGTGGAATGGATAAATGATACAGTATCTAAATTTTTAAAAAACATTTTTAGGTAATATGTTTTCCACTAAGAAGAATCCTTTCCACATATGGCTAAAGAATAAAAGTGCTACGATAGTTAACAAGTTAGTAAATTCAGCACTTTCTTCCCTTAAAATCAATAAGCTAATTGTTTCTATGTTGCCTAATTGGTTATAAATAAATTATAGGCTTTTAGTGACCAGTATTAAATGATACTATGTTAAATCAACCCAAATTATAAACCAAAAGGCAAACTATGTTTTCAAAATTGTTTTCTGTTATGTAGACATATTATATTCATCATATACAAGATCTTAGGCAAGGGACTTTTGGATTAACAGTTGTGAGTTCATGTTAACCAGTGCAGAATCAGTAAGAAAATAACCGTATTTCTATTAATATTAATTTAATCTTGGCCAAATTTCTACATATCCCTAGCAGTTTCCTTCCTGTGTGACAATGGCTTAAAAAAAAAACAAGAAATTTAAGGACCTTGTTTTGATTTTTAAAAAGATAGAGTCCCAGAGCAGTGCTTACAGTTTCTGTAAACTTAGCCACGTGGTCATCTTTTAAGCCTTGCCCAGCCAGCTTTGTGTCTCTGAGCTTGCATAGGGAGGATTTATGCATAGCAAGAGCCTCATTTCTCAGGTTGTGTGATTGACATAGTATTTTTTTCTTCTACCAACCTTTAATCAATTTCTGTCATCTTTCTCTTCATGTTTATAGGAAGAAAGTAGCCATTTAAATTATTCTTAGGGAAAATTTCATATGCTGTTGCAAATCAAAACCAAATAAACACCCCTTTTAACCATCCTTCTGGGGATGAGAAGGGGAAATAATGTTTATTGGCCAGCTACCATGGGCTGGCATGCTGTGCGTGTTTCCTATCTATTGTCTTTGCTCATGCTCTCCCTCTGTCATTAGAATGAAGACTAGTTTCCTTGACATGTCTCACAAGGCCCTTAGCAACCTAGCACTGCCTACTTGTCCAGCCTCATCGTCATTACTATCTTGTCTTGCATCCTATGCTTCTGCTAGTCTCAGGTTAAGATCTTCAGATGTGCCTTGTTTTCTATCCCCTCCAAGCTTTCTCGCATGCTGGCCCCTCTACCTGACTCTGCTCTCCTGCCCCTGCGCCTGTGCCCCTCGTAACGGATTCCTACTTACCTGGCAGGCCTTGCTTTAGGTCTCACTTCCTTGGGTGCCTGCCCTGAACTCCTATTAAGACTAAGTCTGCCAGGCGCGGTGGCTCACACCTGTAATCCTAGCACTCTGGGAGGCTGAGGTGGGAGGATCGCTTGGGGTTAGAAGTTCGAGACCAGCCTGAGCAAGAGCGAGATCCTGTCTCTACTAAAAATAGAAAAATTAGCCAGGCATGGTGGCTGGTGTCTCGCGCCTGTATTCCCAGGTACTTGGGAGGTGGGGGCTGGAGGATCGCTCAAGCCCAGGAGTTTGAGGTTGCAGTGAGCTGTGATTATGTCATGACACTCTAGCCAGGGCGACAGAGCGAGACTGTGTCTCAAATAAATAAATAGATAGATAGATAGGGCGACAGAGCGAGACTGTGTCTCAAATAAATAGATAGATAGATAGATAGACAGATAGACAGACAGACAGACTCTTAATTAAATCCTGTAAGAGTAGGGACTGTGTCTTCTTGCTCAACATTTCATTCCTACCAACAAGTGTAGTGCTTAGTGGTATTCGCTGAATGGATAAACAAGCAGACAACCTTTTCAAATGGGTAATTTTATCCCCAAATAACATAACTGTTAAGCGATGGATCCCAAAATTCGAAGGGAAGACTGACAACAAAACCATGTTTTTTCCACTACACTAAGCTGCTCCACAGTTGTAAGTCATTAAGCACTCAGAGGAGGACTGGCAGGCAAATTAGGTAATTGAATTGAAACAATACATCTAATTACATAATTGATCCAATATAGAAACATAATGAAACCACTCTTCCATAAACCTAATCATGAAAATACTAGTTTTATATCTTTTGAAAATTGGGTTATTCAGATTTTAGACTTACACAAATTAAAATGAATGACTCAGTAAAGGCAGCCTGCACATCAGTGGATTTTGTGGGATCCCGAAATAAGTTACCTTACAAATACTTAATTCTTAGGGTCAGAGTCACCTGTCTCATGGGTCCTACCACCACCACCCGTTTTAGCATGTTTACAAAGACAAGAATTTTTGCCTCCAAAGTACAGATTGAAACATTAGAATATTTTCTGAAAATTATAGAAAATGCTTTCTTTAAAGTGTTACAGATGCTGTTACTTTTTTTCCTTTACATTTTCCTCTAATTATCCCTGTTTGTATTATAGATCTCTCTCTCCTTTAAGGGCCTTATCACTTTATCTCTTAGGGATCTAGTCACTGTTTACCTCTCTAGCCTCATTTTTGCCCCTTATCCCTCAAAGTCCTTGCTCCATTTACACAGAAGTGCTTGAAATCCCTGACTGAGGTTGATCCCTGTCCTGTGAAACCCTTTGCTTACCCCCATTTCTTAGCATCTGTCATAGTCTTTTGAGATAGTCTATGGACTTGTGTGTCTCTTGTACTAGACACTACAGCTTTTTCAGACTTACTGTCTCATAAGCACTTGTACATTTCAGAATCCCCAGGACCTGACATAGTTGTCAGCACATATTGTGGTTATGTATAATAGCACATTAAAAAACAAAAACAAGTCGGCGCAGTGGCTCACACCTGTAATCCTAGCACTCTGGGAGGCTGAGGTGGGTGGATCGATTTTGGCCAGGAGTTCGAGACAAGCCTAAGCAAGAGTGAGCCCCCGTCTCTACTAAAAATAGAAAAATTGGCCAGTAGTGGTGGTGCGCACCTGTAGTCTCAACAGTTGGAGAGGCTGAGACAGGAGGATTGCTTGAGCACAGGAGTTTGATGTTGCAGTGAGCTGTGATGACACCACTGCACTCTAGCCCTGGAGACAAAGCACAACCCTGTCAAAAAAAAAAAAAGAAAAGAAAAGTCTTGGGCCTCAGATATCTCTCAATATGAACTAATAAGTTGGCTGTGGTACAGAGCAAGAAACAAGAATATAGTCATTTTTTTTTCTCTCTTACTCGGGGCCTGCAGAATTTGACTTCTGGATTAGATTAAGTCTTTTGTGGTTCAAGTTCCCTTTGGGAGGTGCTAGCAGTTTTCCAGTCCCTTTAGTTATTTCTTTGGTTCTTTGAACCAAAGCAGGACATGGAGCCTACAGTTTCACCTGCGTTTAGAGGAAACTGTGCTGCAGGACTAACCACAGAATGTATAATTTTTAAAAATTAAATGAAATTTAGTCCACAAATTATAAATTATAACCCCCAAAAATCATTTAGAAGGGTTTATCCCACATCAAGCCAAATGCTCCCTTTAACTGTATGCCTCCTAAGCTTAGAACCCTGGAATAAATTCCTGACTTCTGTTTTCCTCGGCTTTTGCTTCCCTATATTTGGTTAAACTTTTTTTTCAGCATGCTTTTCTAATTTAGGCCTATTTTTCTGAAGTCAGAGCCAGGCTAAATACAGACATCAGTGCATTTCTCACAATTCTTCTCTGACTGAGAATTAGGAAAGAAATCCTGACACTGTGCCCTCACCTATCATGTTCAGAAAGCCTACCTGTGCCCCCTGACCAACTGACTTTTCCTCTAAAACCATGAGTGCCTCCAAGCTAAGGACCATTTCTTGTCCCACTTCAGTTCCCCAGCATCTAGCTCACTCATTGACACATAAGTTTTTATATTTCCCTAACAAGATCTTTTCCTTTTAAGTAGAGACTAGTAAGTACTTGTCACAAAATTAGTGCAGCAACCTATCACATAGTTCTCTAATATAGAGATTGAGGAAGATATATAAGCATGTCAATATTATTTTTTTCTTCTTCTGTTTCTTTTTGAGACAGGGTCTCGCATTGTTGCCTAGGCTATAGTGCAGTGGTATCATCATAGCTCACTACAGCCTCAAACTCCTGGGCTCAAGTGATCCTCCTGCCTCAGCCTCCCAGAGTGCTAGGGTTACAGGTGTAAGCCAGCGCTCCCAGCCTATGTCAGTATTATTTGAAGATAAATAAACTAGAAGAATTTAGACACTGAGTAAGCCCAGAGCAGAAAAAACAGTGAATGATGTTTAAATTTTCTTAAAGGGTTAAAAAAAAAACCTTAAAAATATTATGGAGTTAGGCTATTTTATTTTTGTAGGCTTTGGTCCATAGATCCTTCCTTGAGATTCTTGATAAACTTTACATATTAATCTACCATAAGAATGCGAATGTTTTGCTGGTGTCAAAATTGAATGTGTGATCAATGAGCACAAAGTGAAAAGTCTCTGTTCTAGGCAGGATCGAGAACTTCTTTTTTTTAATTCCACACAGACACGTCTTCGGCCTCTGAGGATGAGGGCTCTCTGAGACGCCAAGCTGCGCTCTCTGCTGCCTTGCAACAGAGCTTACAGAATGCTGAGTCCTGGATCAACCGTTCAATTCAGGGATCGTCCACTTCTTCATCCGCATCTTCTACGCTGTCCCATGGAGAGGTCAAAGGAACCAGTGGGTCTCTAGCTGATGTATTTGCCAATACTCGAATAGGTAGGAGCTGGATCTACCCAAAAAGCCCAAATTATGTTCCATTTGGCTCCCAGTGTCCAGAAAATAGTTTATAATTTGTATTAGATTTTTCAGTGTGGTCTAAAAAAATAATCATAGAGAACATGACAGTTAATGTGGCAAAGAAGGAAACACCAGCAATACATTTGTTGCAGGAACGATAGGTGCCATCTGCATTATTGGTGCATAGTGTTGCCCACCTGAAGCCATAGCTATTTCCATAAGCAATATTCAAGCTGCAAGATATAAGACCAGTCTTAGTGTGGGTTTATCCCAGTTTAAGAATATTCCGTATATAAAAAGATGTTAAAATATGTAACATCTTAGATTTTCCTAGGATCGTTGTCTGTATTCTGCCAAACATAAAAAAAAAAAAACATTAAATCTGAGCAAAATCTACACTAAGCCAATATCGGTGAGGCCTTTTGTCATTAGCATAAAGACTGGATTTATTGTCCTTGCTGCTGTGATATTGCTACAACTGGAGTGTGCAGGCTAGGATGTTGGTACTCTGTGAGCTGCTACCTGCTGCTGATGCTGCTGTGTGCAGTGTAGCTTTTGCTTGGTTCTGCTTTATGTTTGTGTGTGTGTGTGTGTGTGTGTGTGTACATGTGTGTGTTTAAGATTTGTGACATCTGCAAATAAAGATACATAGCTCAGATATCTACTTTTGCATAATTGGTACAAATTACACTAATGTATGTTAACATTATATGTGATATTTTTCCCTTTTTTCTTAACAATGTATTTTTTGTGTCTTAATTTTCATCTCAGTGACCATTTTTTATCACTTGATATTTTTATTTTATTAATTGATTTCTGAAAAAGAAAAACTTAGAAAATTTTTAATTCATTTAATTTTTGAAGAAAATACCCTGAGGGTCTGATTGCCCTCACTAAATGCGAAGTGCCGACAGCCGATAACTTGTCCTGCACTCTTAGCTCTGCACTGTAATTCACTGAGCCTCCTAGAGCAGCTGCAGACAGATGTGTGTATTCACCACCTATTCTGTTATGAAGGGTAAGCAATAGAGCTGACGTCGGTGAAGTTTTATTTCCACATTTGTCTAAAAGAGAACAATTTCACTTGTTAAAAGTATGTCATAATATCCAATTAACTTCATCTGGATTTTTGTTAACAAGATGATTTCATCTGACATCATATTTTTCATTGCTTCTGCTACTCTGTGAAAAGTTATTGGTTCAGTTACTCACAGAAACCATTTTATCCAACATTATTGCTTTTTTGGGTGTGTGTTATATCAGAAGTAATTGATGTTCCTAATAGAAAAATTCAAAAATACGGGTGAAGTCGAGTGTGGTGGCTCACGCCTGTAATCCTAGCACTCTGGGAGGCTGAGGTGGGCGGATCGTTTGAGCTCAGGAGTTCGAGACCAGCCTGAGCAAGACCGAGACCCTGTCTCTACTAAAAATAGAAAGAAATTACTTGGACAGCTAAAAATATATAGAAAAAATTAGCCGGGCGTGGTGACACATGCCTGTAGTCCCAGCTACTTGGGAGGCTGAGGCAGAAGGATCACTTGAGCCCAGGAGTTTGAGGTTGCTGTGAGCTAGGCTGACACTACAGCACTCTAGCCCGGGCAACAGAGTGGGACTCTGTTTCAAAAAAAAAATACAGGTGAAGGAAAAGTAAAATAACCTATGAACCTACGTCTCATGGATAACACTTTAGTGTATATTCTTCTAGAGTTTATTTATATATGAATATTCAGGATTTTAGTTTTTATTTTACAAAAATGAAATTATCATATACATAATGTTCATAACCTGCTTTTCTTAATACTATATCATGAACACCTTTTATATTACTGTAATTTGCTATCATTTTTATGGTTTCAAGGCATACCATTGTATGGCTCTTTGCCTTGGTTTATTTAGCCATTCCCCCATTTTGGAGATTTAAGTAGTATCCAGTTTTTTGCTATTATAAAAACTGAACATTCTTGAACATACAACCTTGTGCATTTGTCTTATTTCATTAGGATGTATTCCTATAAGTTGAATTGCTGGGTCAAATAAAAATATCCATTTTAATGTTTTTGTTACCACATTATCCTATAGAAAGGTATACTGTAATACACTTGTGCTAATATATTTAAAACTTGAAAAACTATTAAAATAGTTAATCATAGACTTTTGGGGCATAGAGACCTTACCTGCAAATTAATTTTAGAAATTTTTGTTGTTATACTTTTTCCTTTTTCATAGTTTTTAGTGGCTTTTCATTAATCTTATAAATCACATTTTTCCTTCCCTATAATTTTCTTTTTATTTCTCTAGATATTTTCTTCTAAGTTTTTTGTAACACATTCCTATTGAATAGATTTCTTACAGTTTATATCATTGAATTCTCTATGTTAAGAATCCCTGCATGAAGTAGAGTAGATAATACCATTTAATCTCTGCTTAGAGCAAGGGAAGAAAATTGTCAAGGAGATCCAAGTTACCTGTGGGTTATTTTATAAAAATTAGAAGTGGGCTTTACCTTGTTTTTTTAACATATTGCCACACTAGAAAAAAATTTTTTTGTCTTGGGCCACGGTGTTTTATTACAGAAACAGAATAAAAACTTTGAAAACAAAATCCTCTTTTCTAATTTAATGAAAAAATTGTTATTTTTTGTTTTCTGCGAGTGAATTATATGCAATTAAATTGTCAACATTGGCTGGGCACGTTGGTTCACACCTGTAATCCTAGCACATTGGAAGGCTGAGGCAGGAGGATCGCTTGAGGTCAGGAGTTTGAGACCAGCCTGAGCAAGAGTGAGACCCCGTCTTTACTAAAAATAGAAAAAAAATTAGCCAGGCGTGGTGGTGAGTACCTGTAGTCCCAGCTACTTGGGAGGCTGAGGCAGAAAGATCGCTTGAGCTAGGGAATTTGAGATTGCTGTGAGCTAGGCTAATGCGATGGCACCCTAGCCCAGGCAACAGAGCGAGATTCTGTCTCAAAAAAATAAATAAACTAACTAGTCAATATTAATTATAACACATTGAGTTCCACAGTAAAGAGATGTGTGAGTTACACATGCTTCACAAGGCCCTGGGCTCAAAACTAGTGTGAGTTAAATACAACTCACATGGCAGTTTATATGTTAATCTGGAAACAAGCAGTCTGACCTACTTCCAAGACATTATTTTGGTCTTCAATAGAAGGGGATAGATTCTAGATAAACCATGGAATCATAAAGAAATGTTTAAAAGACTAGAATAACATCGGATATGTGATTTGATCTTGCTAAGGGTACCCAAGCCTTGAAAATATGTTCGAAAAGCTGGTATACGCTAGCTTAACTTTTCTCATTATATCTTGCTAGTAGAATATGATCTAAAAGGTTGTTTTGTAAGAGTTACTGCCCTATTTATGTAGTTTTCTTTCTTGTTAAAAAACAAAGATTTGAAGGTTGTTAGTTTTGCTGCTAATGTAATATAATTCTAAACTTTGTTTTCTCCCCTCTTAGAGAATTTCTCTGCTCCCCCTGATGTCACTACAACTACCTCTTCCTCCTCCTCATCTTCCTCAATACGCCCAGCCAATATTGACCTGCCCCCCTCGGGGATAGTTAAAGGCATGCACAAAGGATCCAACAGGTCCAGCCTTATGGATACGGCTGATGGTAAGAAGTTCTTTTTGGTAGCTAAATAAGGATTATAAAGTAAACTGGAAAAATTCAGGTTATACACAGTAGCTCCTGACTGGCCTAGCAGCTGCAGAACTGCATTGTAGTTGGCCCACTACAAGTCATCCTGAGTGTCCTCTCTCCACAGTTTGCTCAGTGGCAGCATTGACCCTTGTTCAAACTTAGTACTTCCAAAACCTATGTTGAACAAAAAACTTGAGTATGGAAAAGAAAAGGATCTTATAAGAGAAAAGGGAGGTTAGGTGAAATCTTTAAGCAATATATTAATAATAGCACCATATTTGTCCTCTGTGGTCATAAAACTTATCATGTACATACTTGTACCTCTTTGGCCCAACTGAAATAGAATGAGACTATGTGGGCAAAGGCCAAACATCAGTAGAAATAAAAGCTCCTGAAAAAATTGAGGAACTAAAATATCCTTATAATCAATGAATTGTAACTTACTATTTTGTTTCCTTATAGGTGTTCCTGTCAATAGCAGAGTATCCACAAAAATCCAACAACTGCTCAACACTCTGAAACGACCCAAAAGGCCTCCCTTAAAGGAATTTTTTGTGGATGACTCTGAAGAAATTGTGGAAGGTAGTTGTGGAAATAACAAAAACATATATTCATTAAACAACTATTTCTTAAGCAGTTAGTACATGTCAGGTACTATAGGGTTAAAGGATGAACAAGGCATAGTTCTTGATTCAAAGAGTTCATGGTTTTGCTTTTTTCTCTAAGAATCATTTATATTTTAGATCTCAGATGAAAGTTGAGGGAGGGAGAGGGAAGAAAGGCAAAGAGATAACTATGTAGCTTAGAACTATCTTTGGAAATACACTCTTTGAAATTAGGAACTATCATGAATACATGATTTTACATTTTTTATTTATATTTGGCATTTTCCTAGGATGTGGATATCAAATTCGACCTCAAAAGTTTGCCCACTCTTTTTTTCATATAACGTAGTCCTTTTATTAAATCTGCCAATCAGTTCATATATGTCTGCTTTCTACAAGACAGTGTCGCAGGCCAGGCACAGTGGCTCACGCCTGTAATCCCAGCACTTTGGGAAGCTGAGGTGGGGGAATTGCTTGAGGTCAGGAGTTCAAGACCAGCTTGAGAAACATAATGAGACCCCATCTCTACAAAATAAAAAAAATTAGCCAGGCGTGGTGGTGTGTGCCTGTAGTCCCAGCTACTCGGGAGGCTTGAGGCAGGAGGATCCCTTGAGCCCAGGAGTTTGAGGTTTGAGCTACAAGGGCCACAGAGCAAGACTTTGTCTAAAAAGAAAAAACAAAAACAAAACCAATGTGATAGATCATGAAAAAGTTAAAAGATTTATGAAAATACAGTCACTTCCTTCATGTTGTTTACAGCTAAAATATACACATGTGAAAACTTAGTTTAATAAGTGTATATCAACTAATATAGGCAGTTCAAAGAAGATAAGAAACCAGTTCCGTCTGTGTGGTCAAGGAAAGTGTCATAGAGTGTAATAGTGATTTATTCAATATTTTAAAAAATATTTATAGATGAAATCATTTGCTATCTAGGATTTAACAGGGGTAGATGGGAGGGGAATGAATGGATATGAATATAGATAAAATGAGAATGGCCATTTCATTGAAGCTAAGTGATGAATAGATCCACCTGACATAAGCTTTTGTCAAAAGAACAAAGTCTTGCTAGCTTTGTGGTTCATTTTTAAGTCCTGAGACTGATAGCAGGTTTTGATGTCATCACACCTGTTAATAGAATTAGGCACATTGGTAGACTAGATCTGGTCTTAGCCCAATTTATGCAACAAAAAGCAACCTGACATATGAGGTTAAGATGAGTTTCTGTTTCTTTAGGAGTCACTAACCTCTTTGCACTGTGGACTTCTTTCTTGATGCACTGATGTTGAAACTGCTGATGCCAGTAATAGCCTCACCAGTGTTTCTAGCACTGTGTGTTGACCAGGCACATGAAGGTCAAGGTGTAACAGGAATCTTACTTGAACAGTTTGCATTGGCACAGTAGAGCTAAAAGCTTTCCACTAATTATAAATAAGCAACAATTATTTATTTGAATAATTGTTAACCTTTGGAAAAGGGAAAATACTAGCATGTCTGTGGAAATCTGAAAGACTATACCCCAGAGTCTGCAGTGAGGCCTAATAGATAATGACAATAATGTGGACTTCTATGGCCTAAGGACTATGCCTACCATATATACAGTCTGTCCATAAAAATAAAACAATTTATTTAGAATCACTCATATTAATTTTTTTAGTTAATATGGTGGTTCAAAGTCTGGGAATATACAAAGTAGAAGGGCAGCTGAAACACTACTTGCCTAAGGCAGTGAATTGGGACCTGAAACTATTTCATGAGTTTTATGCCAGTAAAAAAATGAACCTAGACATTTTAAGTACATTTCTCAAATCTGTCATTGTATTGAACTATAAAACACAATTTATTTCATATTTCATTTGCCCATCAAATATTTATTGATCATTCTATCCCTTCTCTTTGTGCCTCTTTTGTCATTCACCTGGCTAACTCCTACTCATCCTTGAAGACTCAGCTCAGGCATTCCCTCCTCCAGGTGGATGATGTGCCCTTCCTGCACATGTGTCTGTCATGCACTGCTCACACTGTCCTGTCCATAGCTCTGAGCATGTGCGTGCATGTGTCCTCCAGTGTACACTAGATACTCCTCAAGGGCTTGAACTCTGTATACAGCACTTAATAGGCACAATAAATGTTTGTTAAAAGAATGATATGTGCAGCATTTATTTTCTCGATGTTTATTATATCCTGTGTACGTAATTGGCACTCAGTAAATACTTGACTTTTTGTTCCATATATAAATTATTAATATCTTTTCTGCAGTGAAAATGTAGGATTTTTGTTTTGTTCTTTGTTATTTGAATAATACTTGTTCATTGCAGAAAAATTAACAAGACTTAGTTTTATACTATGAAAGAATATGAGATATTCACCTCTGATTCCTGGAATGACCATGTTAATAATCTAACTTTTTTTTTTTTTTCTAAATTCAGTTCAATTCAACTAACATTGTTAAGCAGCCTTAATGTATTAGGCACTATAGGCAATAAGAACCTTCCCTTCCCACAGGAAGCCATAAGTCTTTGCAGGGGAATAGTTGTACAATAAAGAAGTTGTTGAGGATCCTCAGTGCTTTAATAAGGGCAGACTACCACATAGTGTGGGAGCACTAAGGTGGGAATAGTCTCCTCAAGGAATGGTTGAGGGTGGTTCCTAGAGACTGTGCTGTTTGAGCTAAGTCCTGAGAAGGATGAGTAAGACTTCACCAGGAGGCAAAGGGATTGGCCATACTAGATGTGTGCAGAGATATAGAGACATGGAACATTGGGATTTATGCCCACTATCTGTTTGAGTCTAATAATGATCCTGAGGTATAACTATTACTATCCCCATTTTACAGATGAGGAAAGCAAGGCTCAGGTAAATCAGTTTGCCTTATGTATTACTAGTAAAAAGTGAATGTGAACTTGGGTTTTCTGACTCACCATGTAATGCTTTTTCATTAAACATAACTTAGTGACATGGAATCTGGCTCTCTAACACTGGACACAAACTGTAAAGAGTTAAAAACAAGTTTACTAAAAATTGTGAAATTGCTGAAAAGAAATTTACACTTTGTGCTTTTCTGTATGTGCGGCAGTTTGCTTTGTCAGAGTCAGGATTTGTTTGTTGCAGAAAACATATTAAATGCCTGTAATCCTAGTGCTTTGGGAAGCTGAGGCGGGAGGATCACTTGAGCCCAGGAGTTCAAGGTTACAGTGAGCTCTGATGACATCACTGAACTCCAGCCTGGGTAGCAGAGCAAAACCTTGTCTCAGAAAAAACAAAAAAAAATATTAAATACGATTTCACATTTAAGTGGAAAATTGAACTAAGGCCCAGTTGTGTAAGTATTGTACTTGACCTTTGTACTTATTTTATCCATTTGGGGTTTTTGGTACAGTACCTCAGCCAGACCCCAACCAGCCCAAGCCGGAGGGACGGCAGATGACCCCTGTGAAGGGAGAGCCTTTGGGAGTCATCTGTAACTGGCCTCCTGCTCTTGAGTCTGCGCTGCAGCGCTGGGGTACCACTCAAGCAAAATGCTCCTGCCTGACTGCACTGGATGTGACAGGGAAACCAGTTTACACTCTTACCTATGGTGAGTTTATAAGATTCCAGATCCTTCCTTTTTTCCTAAAAATTCTTCAGAATATCATGGTAGTGTTTTTAACTTGATATTTAACAGCTGCTGGTCATTATGTTTCAACAGATCTTTTCAATTATTTAAAAGGATAGTAAGTTCTAAGTAAACCTATTGCCAAACATTTTCATTTACTAAAGTGGCATTTGCATGCCAGCTAATATTTAAAAGACAGCAAAAAGAAGAGACTTTGTAGATCTACTGATGTTTTAACATTAGAAGAGCATGTTAGAAAACCATTTGGTCAGTATTAATGACGTATGGTGGAAATCAGATGGTTTTTACCAAAAATTAAAACGGATTGCTTTTTAGATCTTTATTCCATCCCACTTCTTGCTTATAATAGGCACAAAATTCTGTGATGAACAAAGAATCAGTACTTTCCCATTTAATTTTGCATCTTGTCTAAAGTTTTTATTTTTCTTTTTAAAATAACTTCAAGGAAAACGTAGTCAACCCCCAGCTGTGAGATTTTGTACTAGTTTATTCAGATTCCTTTTTCCCTTCACAAGGAGGGCACAATGTCCATAGACCTAGATACAAAATAATCTTGAGGAAAAATAAGTTTTTATTTAAAGGATTATGCAGGTTGAAATAGTTTAAATCTTGGATACGCCTCTGAATAAATTGTATATAAAGCTAACATAGCTATTTAAAATAACATGGACTGGGCACAGTGGCTCACATCTATATAATCCCAGTGCTTTGGGAGGCTGAGGTGGGAAGATCACTTGAGCCCAACAGTTCGAAGCTGCAGTGAGCTATGATGGCACCCATGTACTCCATCCTGGGTGACAGAGCGAGACCGTGTCTCTTAAGAAAAAAAACTTTAAATAACATGATTTCTTTCACTTTTCTTATAATCTAAGATAAGAATTTCTAAGAGTTGTTGAGAGGAGGGAGTAGGAAGAAGGAAAGAATTTTTTGTTTGTTTTGCCAAAATAGTTTTAACATTTACCTCTGAAGCTGTATATTAATTTCATCCATATGACACTTAAAGCATTCAGCTGGCCAAATCTTTGCATGTTTATTTAATCTCTATAAATATATCTATATGTTTCATACAGATCGTTTCCATTTTATTGTCTGTTTTCATTGAATTACAGTGGTATGGAATGTTTAATCATTTGAGTCACACATTTGCAGTTACCACAAGTATCTAATAACCACCTATGTAAGTGGTTCTTCAGAACAAGCTTAGAACAGAAGTAGCCTTCTGGTTTTCAGTCCCGTGATAAAAAAAAAGAACCCAAACTTGTCCCCCTCCCCCAAGTGTGATCAACTCATATCAAATTATTTCTAAGAATATTTGAATTATTCCAGAAAAGAATTTGGAATACTATATAAACTAGGTTGAGCATCTGGTGATGTTTTATTTTTGTTTTAAGACAGGACTGGCTTTTGTAAACTAGAACGAATATAAAGCTTTTGGGGGAGGGTGCTTTTTTTGTGTTGGGGGGTGAGTAATGCTCATCTAATGCATCATTTGGAAATGGCTATTGTCTTAGTAAGTGTGCTGATAAATTGAATGATCTCTTACTGAGATAGGCCTGTATTTTTTCTATAAGACTGTTCTATTTTCTTTTTTCCAGGAAAGTTGTGGAGCAGAAGTTTAAAGTTGGCCTACACACTGCTTAATAAACTGGGGACCAAAAATGAACCTGTGTTAAAACCTGGAGACAGGGTAATTGGTATTTTGGTTTTGGGGAGGTGGAGCTTACTGTTTTTTAATATGCACATTCTGAGTTTTTAATGTACAACAGGAAAATTTATATAAGTTTTATTTTTGAAAACTAAAAGTGCTTTGGTTCCAACCCAGGTTAGCCCGGGGATAATTCTTGCATTCATAAATTGAAGGAAATTCACATGTCCTTTTTATGTGATTGCCAATCAGTAAACTCTTGAGGTGCTAATAACAAGAAAGAGAAACCTAAGCCTTTCTAGAAGTAAATATTTCAATATTTAAACAACAAAAGCAACAAAACTTACCCTTTGATATTTTTTCTTTACAAAAGGCCTTATACACCTTTAAAAGCATTTTTTTCTGTGGTTTTATGTATAAAAAGGAGAGGGCCGGGTGCGGTGGCTCATGCCTGTAATCCTAGCACTCTGAGAGGCCGAGGCG
>VBSM01002616.1:19591973-19621805 GCA_008086735.1 Cheirogaleus medius | reverse complement strand
AAAAAAAAAAAAAAAGAAGAAGAAGGAAGGGAGATTCATGTTACTTTTAAGAAAAAAATAAATTGATATCATTTTATTTCTTCTTTGATTATAGATGACATTAAAAATGTGTTTTTAATTTTTGAAGTTGTTTTCATATTAATGACTTTCTAAATATGATTACTTCTTACCATTAAGCATTACTTTTCATTGGAAATTTATAGAAACTACACAACAGACTTCTTTTTAGTAGGCTCATGATTACAGAGTCTCCTAAAATAAGACTTTTAAAAACACTTTTGCATTGTGGCAAAGGGCATCTAAGGATGTCTTTTACTTAAAAATGCAACCCACGAGTGTTTCCTAGTCCTCACTGAACCTTAAGGTGATTTTGTGTCTACCTAGCAATGTAGACACTGTATACAGGAAGGAAACGGATTGTTTAAATGTCTTATGGAATTACTATTTTCTAAAATTGTAGGAAAGTTTAAGGTTCAGAATTGAACTTTTCTTGGAGCGAGTTAAGAGAATTTGAATACAAAAGAAGAAGAAACGAGTTTAGTGACATGATTAAGTTTCAGATGTCACGGCGATGCCTTCTGTGTTTTTGCATTCCTTGAGTTAATTAGGGAAAGTTGTTTATCCTTGTGCATTATAGGTGAGATCACATATTATAGAGATTTCATTGTTTAACTTTTGTTATTGAATTAATTTTATATCCATAATTGTTTCTGCCAATATTATTTACACCTATTACCAAATACCTTCCTGCTAGAACACTTGCATTGTTGAATAAGTTTATAAGTATTATTGCAATGAATTAAACAGTAAGAAACCTTAGGTTGGCCCTAAGGTGATGATTAAGTCAATCAGTGATTGTACGCTCTCTCACAAATGTGAGGCTTATTCTTTAATATGCTGTTTTATCTAGAGAAGTCCATTGCATTTATTTTATCACTTTAGTCCTGCACTAAAGTAAATTGCCTTAGGTTTCTTAGGTATTAATAATTAACTTAATACTTAAGATGAATTGTTTACTGCTAAATCACCAATAGAATTAAGTGAAAAATTCTTATGATGTTGGTGAATTGCATTATAGTTCCCAGAATATGTAGTATAATCATGGGCCTGATGGAGATCTTTTCTTTTTAATGGGCATGATGGAGATCTTTTCTTTTTAGATTTGTGTGTCTCTGTAACTTAATTTCCTTTAGAGCCAACGGCTATTAAATAGTTTGATTTACATGTTCATGTTATATGTTATATATCTTAGAGAATGACATTGAAAGTGTAAGCATGTTTTTATTCCTTTATTATTGAATGTCATTATGAATTTTAGGTAGCCCTGGTTTACCCCAACAATGATCCAGTCATGTTTATGGTGGCTTTTTATGGATGTCTCCTGGCAGAAGTGATTCCAGTGCCTATAGAGGTACCTCTTACCAGAAAGGTAACATTGCTGAATTTAAGAGGAATGTAGCCTATGTGACATGGCAGGCATCAGGTTCTTACTGGATTGATTGACTCAGTCATGACATTATAAACAGTCTGATCATTTTCTGAAGTCCTCACCTTTACTTTCTAAAAACATGAAAGTTGGAGAAAAATTATTAATATTTATAAGTATCACGTAAATGACGTAAGTTTTCAACTAAGAATTTTTACAGTATTGTATATCATTTACAATAACGTGGAGGCATACTTGACTTCAAACAATTACTATTTATAAGGAGTACCACTCTTGTTTCAGAGACTGTAGATAACCACATTTACAAAGCTGTGACCTTTTCGTAAAGCAATTTCCTTTAAATATATCATACGACCTAGGATTTCCATTAAGTGGATGGGTGATGCAGTGATTGCATGTTATTCTCCAATTTATAAGATTTTACTTTGACAACACGTCAGCCTTACTAAAATGGAGCATATGTAACAGATTTCCATGTTTGACCAAATGATTTCTCCATGAGCTGCTTGAACTAATTTTCTCATGCAGTTTATTACTAAGTGTTGATGTCAAAGATGAATCTGGTGGAAAATGTGGATTTATAAGAAAAAATTATTTTTTGGAAGGAATAAAAAACAAATTGGTAACATCCCTGAAGCTCTAGTTGATGGGATATAGTATCCTTCAATTTGTCAGGAAATCATAGGGTCATTCATAAATTATTAAGTTGGCAGTGTTTGTGTGGTTTCATAATGATACTTTTAAGATGACATTTTAATGGAAATAACTTTAGACTGTATCTTTTGTTTTTTGCTCTTGCTTTTGCTGCTGTTACAAGGCTTAAATCTACTTTCTTTAAAATAGAATAATAAAAGGAGTATATGGATTTGGTATAACCATCCATTGACTTTCATTGTAAATCTGGACATTTGGTATCCATTTACATTATTTAGTTTGTCATGCCCTGAAGTGCTTTGCCCTTGGATCTAGGGGTGGGATGAGAGGAAGACTACTTAACCATGTTAGCATTTATTAATTTGCCCTAAACTAATCTAAAAGAGCATCATTGCTGACCCTTGAATAATGCGGTCACATTTGGCTGGTAGGATTCATTAGCAATGTCATGTTAATAAAATGCTTGATTTGTACTCAAGAAATAGTTGTACAAATTATTTGGAAGAACATAATGTCATTGGATTTTGACAATTGCTAAATGTCGGTGAGGCTCCATGAATGTTATCTCACAAGTGCCAGAGCATTACTAAGTGTTAGAGTTTGGGCCTGGGGTATGCTCATATTCACTCCCCTACTGTGTTCATTATTTTTCTCCACAGGATGCTGGAGGTCAGCAGATTGGCTTCTTGCTAGGAAGCTGTGGTATTGCCTTAGCTCTAACCAGTGAAGTTTGTCTAAAGGGACTGCCAAAAACCCAGAATGGAGAAATTGTACAGTTTAAAGGTTAGTAATATTTGTACCTGATTTTAGTCGAAAGTTGAAACTTAATGCTTTAATTAGCATTTTAATTTAATAATAGCTAAGTACTTTACATATATTTTCTTATTTAATTCTCACACTCTTATGAAGTAGGTACCATTATTATCCCCGTTTTACAGGTGAGGAAACTGAGAAACAGAGAGGTTAAGTAACTTACCCAAAGTCACAGCTAATAAATGGCAGAGCAACGATTTGAACCCAAATCTGTCTGATTCCACAGCCCACACCCTTAACCTTTATGCTGATGGTTGGAAAAAGCTACCACTCTGTACATTAAAGCTAAATGCTACATATAGAGACAGAGGATAGACCACTAACCTCAGTGGACTTCCACTGCCAAATGGACCTCCCAGTTGTTGAGGTAATGTCAAGGCCTGGAATTAGCATGTGGAACGATTGAACTTTTGAAAGAAGGTATAATTGTCTGGTGATTTATCACTAAAAACTAATAAAAAAAATAAAGTACTTTATTGATTATAAAATGGTCTTAATTTGGTCTCTTGATATTTAAAATGACCAACTCAGTGTGAATTCCTTCCCTGATGGTTTAGGCAATTCAGTTTTTACTTTGGGTTTGATTTAGGTTGGCCCCGGCTCAAATGGGTTGTAACAGATTCCAAGTATCTTTCAAAGCCACCTAAAGACTGGCAGCCACACATCTCACCTGCAGGTACAGAACCAGCATACATCGAGGTAAGTCCTGAGAGTGTAAAATGTGCTTTCTGGCTTTTCTCTTGGCTTCAGTTGCCATCTTTCAAAATATAAAACTAACTTTTTGCAGTTTTAATGTTACAAGATCCTCCTGCTTCGTGAAGTTACTATCTTTTGGCTTGTAAAATGCCTTGTAGTGAACCTTCTGTTGTAATTATTTTGATCACAAATACACATTCAAGAGAAAGAGCAAAAGAAATCGATCCTTCACATAAGAAAATTATAGAAGACTTCCGAGAAGTACAGAGGTTTAAGAAATGATTTACTGGCAGAGAAATTTCTCTGCTGCTTTTTAAGGGAGGTTGGGAGCAAAGGAATAAGAGATAAGGAGGGAAAATAGCTGTGCTTGAAAAGTACATATTCAACAGATGAAAAATAAAGAACAAGAAGAAACAAATGGCTAGCAGGTTTGGTATTGAAGGTTAGCGCAGCAAGTGATCGATTGGCCACGGGATCTTGTTGAGGGATTAAGTCCTACTGCAAACCAGATACCAGACTAAGTGCTTTAAATGCATTTTCTCATTTAGTCCTCATGACCACACTGTGAGGTTCAGATTTTTATTAAACTTTTTTTATAGATGAGGAGACTAAGATTTTAAAAGACTTGAGTAACTGACCAAAGGTCACATGACTTGAAAATGGCAGAGGTGGAACTCTAAGTCAGGTCTGTCTGACTCTAAAAGCTATACCTTTCACCACTCTGCATCCTGCTTGAGACATATGTTCACCAATTGTTTGCTAAATTAATGAATAGGCAAATTAGCTGAGCGCATTGCCTCATATCTGTAATCCTAGCACTTTGGGAGACTGAGGTGGGAGGATCACTTAAGGCCAGGAGTTTGTGACCAGCCTGAGCAACATAGCGAGACCTTGTCATTACAAAAAACAGAAACATTAACCAGGCATGGTGGCGTGCACATATAGTCTCCGCTACTTGGGAGGCCGAGGTGGTAGGTTCACTTGAGCCCAGGAGTTCAAGGTTGCAGTGAGCTATGATGACGCCACTGCACTCTAGCTCGGGCAAGACTGTCTCAAAAAAAACACAAAACAACAACAAAACAAAGTTACAAATCAATAAATTTAAAAAAAGATTTGGGAAATATCACCCAAACTTGAACATTGTGGTGACAACAAGTATAGATAACTTTAATGACTTTGACTATAAAAAGGAAGAGAGTCAGTAGTAGCTGGAGGTGATGGGATAATGTTGGTTACAAGGATGATTATTTTTAAAGATGGAATAAATCTGAGTATGTTTAAAAGGTAGACAAGCAAGCAATTAAAACACCAGATTTAGTGATCAACTCTCAATCCATGTCATGTCTCAGTGATGACACGTTTCATCACTCCATCCGTGTTAAAACTCTATTCACTGGCTTCCTGTATTACTCTCTCAGTTCTTCTGCCTCATTGACTATTCCTTTTTGGTCTTCGTTGGTGCTTTCTAATATTCGGAGGGCCCTTCATTAAGTGGTTCTTGCTTAGCTCTCTGGCCTCATTAGAATTACTATTCTCTGTATTTCTAGGCTCCTGCTATTTAGAACTAACTCGCAGTTCTCACTTGGGATCCCTCTATTACCAATAGGACTCTGCTAGTGAGTTTAAAGTAAAATATCTGTGGATAATAGGGAGCTGTTAAAGAGTTATCAGCAGGAGAGTGACAAGAATGAATTTGTTATCAAAAAATTCATCTGGATTGGTTGGGTTAAGAAAAGAAGTAGGGAGACCAGCTTTTACAGTTACTCAGGTGAGCCCAAGCTCATGGGGATGGGAACAGAGAGAAGTGGTTAGAGTCAAGAGACAATAAGAAGCAGAATAGGCAGGGCTTGGTGACTGATGCTGCAGAGGGATGAGGAAAGAAAGACTCAGGTTTCTGACTTGGGCAACTGAGTTGATGGCAGCATCATTCATTAAGATAGAAAATACAGCAGGAAGAGTTTTCCTGGGCAGGGCTGGGGGCGGCTAAAGAATGCAGTGTTAGATACATTGGGTTTTATGGGACTACAGGACATTCCAGGGGAACACTTAACTCTGTGAGTCTGGATCTCTCTGGAGGAGAGGCCTGGGTTAGAGATAAAGAACTGGAAGTCATCAGGAATGTGACACCCTGATGGAATAAGGTGAAAAGAGAAGAAAAAGGAGAGTAGGACTCATAGGGAGTGCCAACAGTGAAGGATTGGGCAGATAAAGTGAAGGAGCAATGGGAGAGAGACAGACAGACACAGAGACAGACAGAGAGGCAATGAGGAGAGTGTCACCAAAACTAAGGAAGGAGAAGGAGTCAAGAAAGAGAGTAGTCAAATGTTGCAGAAAATTGTGATAATATAAGGTATGCAAAATGTCCTTCTAAGAATCAAAAAGTTGAGGCTGATCTGAGAGCAGTGAGTTATCTCAATTCATTGTTCACAGTCTGTTACAGATCAAACTCCTGTTCTTCTCTTCCCTCCCTTCTTACTACGCCAAACTAGTCTTAAAAAAAAATCATGCAGGGCAAGGTGGCGCACATCTGTAGTCCCAGCTACTGGGGAGGCTAAGGCAGGAAGATCACTTGAGCCCAGGATTTCAAGGCTGTAGCGTGCAATTATCAGGCCTGTGAATAGCCACTGCACTCTAGCACAGGCAACATAGCAAGACCCTATGTATTAAAAATTTTTTAAAGTTGGTTATCCTGGTAAAAAGCAACTTGAATAGAGCAATGAGAGTAAAAGCAAAATTATAGGTGAATGATTTGTAAAGCGAATAGGCTATTCATTTCTAGGTCTCCCCCTATGAGACTGGGAGCTTCTGTTACACAGGGACCACATCTAACACACCTTTAACTCTGCAGTGCTGTGCTTGACATGTATTTATTTGGTATTGTGCTTCTGTTAATACAGCTCAAGTCACTTGTTTGTTGTAGCTTTTTTAGCAGCCACTTCACACTGATGACTAAACTGTGGTCTTTTTCACACATACGTTTGTTGAGCTTTGTCATCCTCCAAACCCATCTTTGTGTAATTAGAGTTTGGGACCCACGTGCATAGCCTTAAATACTCATGTTAAACATCTTAAATTCAGCCCATTATGATGGCTTATCTGGGTTTTGTTTTTGGATTCTAGTTTTGTCATTTGAAATAACTCATTTTATTGTGTTTCTTATTTTTTGGTTTTCGGTGTGTTTTTTTCTAGTATAAAACAAGCAAAGAAGGGAGTGTAATGGGAGTTACAGTGTCCCGGCTTGCAATGTTGTCTCACTGCCAAGCTCTGTCACAGGCCTGCAATTATTCTGAAGGTCAGACCTCATCCCATGACTGCCCTCATTGTTAGCTTCAGATATGTGTGACTGTGAGCACAATGCTCGGTGATTAGATTCCATTTAATGACCAAATTCAGAATGAAATGTTCTAAGACACATTCTTGGCTTGCTTTTGTTTTCTTCTTTTTCAGAAATATGCTATAATTTAAAGGAACTAAAATTCTGGGCAAACTAAATATGTAAAGCATGATTTCTAGAGTACAGAAATAGAAAACCCCGATTAAAACCATATGTTTATTAATGGTGGAATGTCAGGTATCTCCATCTTTCCATGTACAGAGAGCTACCAGCTATACATTTGGAGTCAAAGAAATTCAGCTAACACAAAGCACAAATTAAAACACAAACGTATTCTGTATTTTTGAACTTTAGATATGTTAATATGTATTGTATAATGACTATCTGCCTTAGAATGTTCTTTGCAATATTGACTTTTTAGTGTTTTATTTTCCTTTCACAAAATGAAACAAGTTAATATGTGTGCACTATAAAACAACATTGTTGTCTGGTAAAAGATATATATATATAATAGGAGCAATCAAAATGCCCCCAAGTAAAGATTAAATTATAATGCATTCATACAATGGGTTATACCCTGAGACATTAAAACTCATGTTCTTGAATATTAAAGATATGGACATTGTTTCAGTATATCATTAAGTAGAAAAAATTAGATACAGAGCTTTGTGTACCAATTTTGCTATCTTAGATATCTATCTATATGTAAATACCTTGAAGTATATGTATGTAAATATAGATATAATATATATTTATATACACACACCCACATTTTTATTAGGAAGTATAATTTTTTACACACGTTTGTGAAACTTCTAGAGTTTCTAAAATAAGAATATGTTCCTTATATAATTAGGGGAAAAGAAATTATCTCTTGGAAGAAATGCCCAAGTCATAAGAAGTTTCTGACTCATTGTCTCTGCTGTTCCCACATCACCCTATCTATGATCAGTTTGCCAAGGGGACCCTCAGGTAGTCAAAAGACCCAGAGAACTTTTAGTCATTTCTCTAAAAGCACCAAATCAGTTGTTTAGTAGAGGCAAGTGACATGATTTTGCTACTTAACACTAAAGATGATTTCCTTGTGTTTTTTCCTATTTTTTTCTATTTTAGGGGAAACAGTAGTAAATGTTTTAGACTTTAAGAAGGATGCTGGGCTGTGGCATGGCATGTTTGCGGTAAGCTTCTCAGACTTAAGGCCTTTAGTATAAATTGCTTATGGTTAAGGCCAGCATGCTGTGTAACTAGAGCATCTCTCAGTGCTTGTTTGAAATTTAAGCCTCCAAAAGATCAGTAATATTTTCTAGACGACATTTAACCTTTCGTTTTGACAAAATGTATTGAATGACTGCCATGCATAAACTGCATGCTGCAACTGAAGAAGACAGTAACAAGGTAGGTGGGGATGCTTTCCATCTGAGAGGAACAGGTAACGTATTGTGGGCATTACAGAAAGGTGGCTTCCTTCCGGCACTGGGCTTCAAGGCTGTTTTTGTGGAAGAGAGGAAAGCTAAGCTGGACTTTGAAAAATAGGTTAGCTTTAGCTGTGTGCACATTTTGAGGGGAGAAAGGTAGAAAGAGAGGACATTTTAAGTGCGAAAGCTGCCAAATGTAACATGCCATTTAGGAGGAGAGAAAGAGAAGAAATATAGGATCTCTGAGTTGAAGAAGACCTCAGAGAGTGTCTAGTGCCACTTCCTTAGATATTTCAGGAGCTGGGATGGAGTGGGAAATGAAGCGTGAGGGAAGAGGAGAAGGATCCTTCTTCACCCAGGATCCCCCAAATTAGTAAGAGCTTTATTCCTTGAGTGTACCTACTTTCTAGCTCTTTTCTGAAAACTTTGTCATTTTCTTTTTTATCATAAGTTAAAAACCCTTGTGAGCAGTTAACTCTCCTCCCTGTGCTACAAAGTGCAAGATAGGGACATGTATGCAGAGTTAGTTATAAACACCTTTTCCTGAAACCCAAAGTTCATCATCAGAGCTAGAAACTTGGGGGAGGGAGGAAATGGTATCTTTGTTTCTTTGGGTAACTTAGGTGGTGAACCAAATGGCCAGTCTAAACACCAAGGCTTGCATACTCTGCAAGGCTGGGTCTCTTTGAGGCATCCTGGGTATGCTTGATTTGGTGGCAGGAAAGACACCAAATTACATGATCCCTCCCTCAGCTTTATCAAACACTTAATAGGTATAGGCAGGACCTCCTGTAAGAAACAGGGACACTTTGATTTCTTGCTTTGCAATACCCACCCACCCCTTTGTGGTATGTGGCAAGCATGAACATGATTAAAGTGCTCAGTGGGTAGAAGTGGTAGTGTCTGTTAACATTTTAAAAGCATATACCAGACCCAGCTACTCGGGAGGCTGAGATAAGATGAACCGTTGAGCCCAGGAGTTTGAGGCCAGCCTGGGCAACATAACAAGACTCCATCTCTTTAAAAAAACAAAAAACATATACCCCATGACCCAGCAGTACTACTTTTCTGTATCTACCCTAGAGAAACATTTGCACGTGAACCCAGAGCCCAGGGAAGCGAGTACAAATATGTTCCTTGAAACATTGCTTGTAATAGCAAAAAATTGTTATTAATTGGGAAATGCCTTAAATAATTGTGATATAGCCATACTATGGAATACTATGCAGTTCAAAAAGAATTATGTGGATCTCTTGTACCAGTGTGTATAGATTTAGCTCTAAAACAATTTAAATGAAAAAAAAAATCCAAGCAGTAGATATGTATGTAATATGATGCCCAGTGGCTCATGCCTGTTTTCCTGGCACTCTGGGAGGCCGAGGTGGGAGGATTGTTTGAGGTCAGGAGTTCAAGACCAGCCTGAGCAAGAGCCCAGCCCTGTCTCTAAATAAATAAATAAATAAATAAAATCATACTTCATGCTTTTATGGGGACACACATATAAATGTAAATGCATTGAAAAGGGACTGGAGGGATATGTATCAAATTCGTAACTGTGATTATCTCTGGGGAGGAAAGGAGGGAACCAGGTTTTAAGGTTAGGTATCAAAGGAAGTTCAACCTTATAGTTAATATTTCAGATTTTTTTCGAGCATGTATTAGAGTATTATTTGTGCAATTAGAATTGTTAACAAAATGTCAGCTCAGTTTTAAAATGCAGTGTGTTTGGTATTGATTACTTTTCCTTTTTCTTTACCTTTCAGAATGTAATGAATAAGATGCACACGATTAGTGTACCCTACTCTGTCATGAAGACCTGCCCTCTCTCTTGGGTCCAGAGAGTACATGCCCACAAAGGTAGTTACCCACCACATCTAAGCTTTACTTATGTGACTGTTTAAATGAAGATTTCAGGGATTTTCAAATTGCTCTTGTAGACACATTTCTGTGTATTGGTGGCTTAAAAATTTTAGAGTTCAACTATTACAGAATTGGGTATATTGTCTATTTCATCTCCCTAATGTCCTTAGTTAAGAATTGAGATGAATTCTCCCAAATCTGTGCCTTGAATTAGATATGCATGCTGTGGTGTTTAAAATTTCCTTCGTTGGGATACTGGGGCCTGCCTAGAGGTCGCAGTGAATAAACAATTGCGGATTCAGTCAGTCGTCTAAATATGGTGCTTTCTGTTTGTGAGCTATTGGCACAATCTCTTTGAAACTTTCTTTATTTTCTCCAAGTAAAAATCATGATTTCCAAAATAAGTAAAAAATATTTTTATTATAGTATATTAAATGTATACCAAGTGTAGTGTGGGTGTGTATGCTAACTTTATCCCTTTTGAATTTATAGCCAAGGTAGCTTTAGTAAAATGTCGAGATTTGCACTGGGCTATGATGGCACATCGGGACCAAAGAGACGTGAGCTTGAGCTCCCTCCGAATGTTAATTGTGACTGATGGAGCTAATCCCTGTGAGTATTTCTGCAGTGTGGGTCTGGGAATATCCTTTCCTTTGGTAGATAAGGTTTTTGGGTTTTTTTTTTTTCTCTTTCTGTAAGTTTTTTTTTAAAAAAAAATTTATGGAAATATAATTCACATATCGTAAAACTCACCCATTTAAAGCATACAATTAATTGGTTTTGATATATTCACAGAGTTATGCAGTAATCACCATGATCTAAATTTAGAACATTTTCCTTACCCCAAAAAGAAATCAGTCACTCCCCATTTCTCCCCGCTGCCCCAGCCCTCGGCAACTGCTAATCTACACTCTGTCTCCCTAGATTTGCCTGTTCTGAACGTTGCGTATAAATGCAATCATACAGTATGTGGTCTTTTGTGATGGGCTTCTTTCACCTCGCAAAATGTTTTCTAGGTTCATCCATGTTGTAACATCTGTCAGTACTTTATTCTGTTTTATTGCCAAATAATATTCCATTGTATAGATAATCCACATTTTATTTGTTCATCTTCTGATGAATCTATAAGTTTTTAAACCACTCTTTCTTGCTCACTCATTTGTATCCTCTTTCTGTCATGTTAAGTGTGCATATTCCTTAAAGGATCAATGTAAGGATGACTTAATGTAAACAGTTGTCTGGACTTTATGTAAATTCCCCCTAGCAGAAAATCCAGAGAGTTTACAAAATCTTTTAGCGATATTACTGTGGTACCTGCTTTTTCCTACAAGCACAAAAATCCTGATCCTTCACACAGTAAAATCAGGTAAAGCATTACATACTATAGTCTTTGTCATAAATGGATTTTTGTCATTAGTCACATTGATGTTCCTGGTTTAAAGCACAGACATTACATTGACCTTAATAAGAAAAAAGTCAGAGAATATCACATAGAAGAAGGTGGAACTAAGCCAATACTATATTGCATTGACTGTAATAGTTCTTCAGAAAGACTTGCTAAATTATAAACTGGCTGCATATTGCCTGCAGTGTTATCTCTGATATTGATCTGTCGGTTTGGTAGGAATAGCCGTATTCCAGGTTGTAACTTTAAATAGTGTCAGTGACCTTTCATGGGCTGGATAAGCATTAATTTGTCCTTGGAATGTATCAAACCACCTCACAGACACAATAAAACATTTGTATGGAATTAACAATATACAATATGAGTTCTCATGAGAAACAAATATGTTAGCTGTCCATTCTTTCACGTTTTCCTACAGTAATGAAAGTCACAATTTCAGCTTTAGGTTGATCTGTTCCAACTCCTTAGGGTCTGTGTCATCCTGTGATGCCTTCTTGAGTCTGTTCCAAAGCCATGGACTGAAACCGGAGGCCATCTGTCCGTGTGCCACGTCTGCTGAAGCCATGACTGTAGCAATCCGCAGGTACCGTTCAGGATGTCAGATGCTCTTGATGTATGTGACAACTTGGATAGAATATGTAATATTTACCAGGTGATGCAGAAGGGATGCTAACTAATTTTCTGCTTCATAAGCATAAAAGTGAAAATTACTTTGTAAAATAGTTTCAAGCATCTCATTTATTTTTCCTACTCTTGCCCAAAGTATCTGTGGTAAACTGGAAATTTAATTAATCTCATCTCATATTTGTAAATTAGTTCTTTTTTGTGTCATTATGCGCCTTAGAATCCTTAGCATCTTAGACTAGAAATAGGCTGTTCTTGTTGGCAGCTTAAGTATGGATAGTACATTTATAGTGTACTCAAGACCAGTATATTCTTACCAACTGGTTAACATTTACTGTTTCCACCTACTTGAAAGTTGACCATGATTTTTACATTCAAATTTGATTAATTTGACATATTTTTGGCAGAGAAAATGGAGATTATTTTTGTATTTTAGCCAGAGGAAGTTTGTTTTCTTACGTATCCATATTTTTCTCTTGATATTATTTAATTTGCCAAACTTGATTCGTTTATTTTCTTTTCAGGCCTGGAGTTCCAGGGGCCCCTTTGCCAGGAAGAGCTATTCTCTCAATGAATGGATTGAGCTATGGGGTGATACGGGTCAATACTGAAGATAAAAATTCAGCACTGACGGTCCAGGATGTGGGGCATGTAATGCCTGGTGGTGAGTTATGAGGAGCACCATTTGGTTTTTCATAAAGATTTGTCATCAGAGATAATAGAGCCTAATAAAATAGGAGAGCCAAACCAGGAATCCTAAATTCAGCACTTAGTAATTTAATTTCTCAAAACCTCTGGAAAAGGAAAGTAGTTATAATTATGCTGACCTTCCAGTAGTATTGTATGGTTTATTAATTGTGAGTGCTCTAAGTACACTTCTTCATGTGGAATGCTAAATACTGAGTGATACTAAAGTTATCTGGTTTTCGCTGTAATTGCCAAGCCATTGGGATTGGGAGAAAGTTAGAGCATACTGCTTCTGTGAGTGTTTGAATTTAATCTGCCTAGGGATAACACCTAATTAATCTAACCAGTTTCTTTGGACTTTGCATGTCACTGTCTCTACAAACTTTACATTTCAAATATACCAATGTAGTTTCAGGTTTATTTTTAGCCTTCTGGTTTGGTATTCTTAATGCCACTCAGTAAATACAAAAACTCTTCCTAGGTTCACAGGATGGACCTTTTATTTTGCAAAGGTTTTCCAGAATATGTGTCCTTTACCTGTATTTTCTGTACCGTAGGGATGATGTGCATTGTGAAACCAGATGGACCTCCGCAGCTCTGCAAAACAGATGAAATTGGAGAAATCTGTGTTAGCTCCAGAACTGGAGGCATGATGTACTTTGGGCTTGCTGGTGTGACAAAAAATACATTTGAGGTACATGATATTAACATTTCACAGAAAAGAAATAAACACAAAGAAGTTTCTAAAGATACTAAATGATATAATTTTTTATCCAAAATGAGATTAAAGTTTATTTCTGAACTCAAACTTAATTTTTTTTTAGGTTATTTAGCTTACAAACAGCTTTTTAATGACCAGAACAAACAACTGACTTATATACTAATTTGTGGAACTAACCCACTCATAAATTGGAGGCTTTCAGAATTAATTCTTCTGAGGTCAATTATTTACCAGATTGAGAAACTTAGTTTAGGCTAAGTAATTTCCATAAAAGTTTCAGAGTCCAAAATGACTAGAAATTCTGAGACACATGCACTCTATAGATTTTTCATCTCATTCATCCTACAGATTGTTATTTTGTTCAGATATAAACTTACTTGTCAAAAAATGAGCCAAAGTATTGCTCCAAGTGAAATTTAAAATGTGAACATTTTCATAAAAAAGTCCTTTTGGGTAGGCAAGACAGTAGATTTTAACTCTCAATTTTTCCATGATTCACTGGAAAGAATCAGTTCTAATACTGCCTTCACCATTCCAGTGTTCAAATAAACCTCATTTTAAAAACTATTAAAAAAACTTCACAGAGAAAATGTTTGGTGAGGTCAAGATGTTACTAGGGCAGATCCATTGGCTGATGGAACATAGCATAATGTGGTGGTTAGAGTATGTACTCTGGAGCTAGACTGCCAAAGTTTGAATCCTGACTCTGCCACTCAGTAGCTGACCTTGGGTGAGTTGCCTAACCTCTTTGTGCCCCAATTTCCTTATCTTTAAAATGTGAGTAATAGTAGTACCTATACCTCATAGGACTGTTGTAAGGACTAAATGAATTAATGTTTATAAAGTGCTTAGAATAGCACCTAGTACATAGGAAGTGCTATTGTATATCCGTTAGACAAATTAAGGATAAGAGGCCTCACGAAAAGAGGCCTCTGGTGAGTTTGCCGTGGCTTGAGCTTAATTTGTTTTAATAAGACCTAAAATTTCAAATATATTTCCTAAGAAAATGCAAATTTTTTACTTTCTTCCTTTTGTCTTTTAGGTGATTCCAGTGAATTCTACAGGTTCTCCTGTTGGGGACGTGCCATTCATCCGGTCAGGATTGCTGGGGTTTGTAGGGCCAGTAAGTGATGCTTTCATGATGATTTTGGTACATCTGATCCAAATATTTGGACTTGACTTAACAGAACAAATTCTGATTAGTCCAAGAATGTTACAGAGCCTCTTATATTTAGAGCAGTTCCTGTGAGGATGTCATAAAATGAGTTAATGTTTATTGTTTCCATTACCCAAGTTCATTTGACACCTTCAAACTAAGACATTATTTTTTATTTTCAAAACACTTTTCATTTATTCTTGCTACCTTTGTTTGATTTCATTAACATGTTGCAATAAATTAAAAGAGTGCTAGAAAAAGTTACCTTTGGTAACAAAGGGAAACCATAACAGTGTACAAAGCATTTTCACATAAATTATTGGGACTACACTATGTGTAATAGTAAATTCTTTGAATGAAAACAATTTGTTATTCAGCACATGGTATTTATAGGCACTGGGTTTACAGAGATAATCAGGGCATGAAAAACCTGTTCCAAAGAGCTCACAGTGAAGTTGATGAACCCACGAGGACAGCAGAGAGTCAGGTCATGAAGGGCTTTGCATGACATAATGGGAAGTGGGATTTATTTTGTAAGTAATAGGCAGTCGTTATTCCTAGTTAAGCCCATATCCTTCCATCCATCTCTAATTACCTCCTATCCTCTCTTTTCCTCTTAACAGCTTAAGTCATTTCAGAGAAGATCTAATTTTATTTTATTTCTTCCTTGCCATTTGTGAGGGGTGTGATGAGGATATAGGTCTGGGAGACTCACTCTCCTAGAAATAGTATCTGCACCTACTGTCTTGACTTCTTCACTCAGCACCAGGAAATTTTCAAAGACCCAGCTCCTTTTAGCTTACTGCTCCACTATTGAGGTCCAAGATGGAGCTCCAGCCCTCACATCTGCATGCCAAGAAACAGAGGAAAAGGTGCAGTCCTCATCTCTTTTAAGGCAGATTCCCTGAAGCTGTGCAACACTTCTGCTTAAATCTCATTGGTCTGAACTAGTCCCACAAGTCCACCTAGCTGCAAGGGAGGCTGAAATGCAGTCTTTATTTTGGTCAGCCATACCCAGCTAAAAATTCTCTTACTGTAAAAGAAATAGAGAAACAGACATTGGGGGACTGGCAGTGACTGTCACATTATCTTACTAGCACGATAGCTTTTCAGGCTGTGTTGGAAATGGCTGCTTCTTTCCTATCATCTGTGATGGACCAGCAGCTTTGAGGCTATAGGTTATGTCTGTCTTATGTAGCCCAATCAGTGTATGGCACTACATTGTACTCAACAAATCAGTGAATGACATTCACATGGAGATAACTTCTAGATAATTGAATATATGTAAATGGTCCAAGAAATTTAGGAATTTTGCAATTAATAAAAAAAGTTAATTTTCTACAAATGGCTCTGGGAAGATTATTTATACACTGATGCTTTGAGGCAGGGGTCCTCAAACTTTTTAAACAGGGGGCCAGTTCACTGTCCCTCAGACAGTTGGAGAGTGCGCACTGTGGGCCCGGGACAAGTCGGCTGCTAAGCAGGACCAGCAGCGGCGGCAAAAACACCTGGTGGGCGGGATAAATGTCCTCGGTGGGCCGTAGTTTGAGGACGCCTGCTTTGAGGCTTTGATAGTAGGGTTTCTTGCTGCTCTGTTATCTTATTGGAAGAGAAAGACTCCTTCAGTGTTCCTTACACCTTTCTTTATTAGCATATTTCTAATCTTGCCAGATGGAACAGCATTACCCTTATGAACTTGAAGCAATCATTCTTATATTAAAACTGTTTTAGTCTCCTCCTGATTCCAGTAGCAAATGAATTAACCTTTTTTCCCTCTGCATTCATTTTGTGAATAGGTACAGAAGATGAGCTAATAACATAATCATGGCTGGGAAAATAAACTATGTTTGTGTGGAATGCTAGTTGCTTGCTTATAAAATTCTTCCCTAAAATAACTATGAACAAATTCCCTTCCTATATACTATAAGACCCCATTGGCTCTAAAATGCTATTTCAGAGATGTCAAGATCTGAAACATTTTCCCTAGAATCAATAAAATATGGCATTGTTGTTTTTCTTATATTTTTTATGAGATTTATTTCAAGGCAGAAAGTAAAATATATCTGTTTTACTATTTAAATCATGGAAATCAAGGTAAATCATTGTTACCTTTCAGGGTAGTTTGGTGTTCGTGGTTGGAAAAATGGATGGATTACTGATGGTTAGTGGTCGAAGACATAATGCTGATGACATTGTTGCTACTGGATTGGCTGTTGAGTCAATAAAGACTGTTTATAGAGGAAGGTGAGTAGTACAAAGTTAAACGTTAGCACTTGTAATGGAATCTGAATAGATCATCACAGAGTGATTTAAGTTGTATTCTATGGATTCTCCTTCCGAGTGATTAGGTTGTTTTTGGTTAAGCAAAGCAGAAACCTCACTTTGAATATATATCTCACAATGTATGGTTCTTTGGCTGTGATTAAGAGGATTAAGACATAACTGTATCCCGTATTTCAGATTTTAATTATTACTGTTTGTTGAATCATGAGGACTGAGGAGGACTCTAAAACATTGAATTTCCTGCATTTCTTCAGTATAGAAGTAGTGCCATTCAGACTAATTGAGATAGATGCCACTCTGTAGGAGTTTACATCAAAGAATTATTTCTCTTGCCCATTTCTAACTATACTGTTTTAATGTGGAAATTGACATCGCGCACAAGTGCTAATTTTAAATTCCATGGACAAAATCAATTAGATGTCTTTTTTCTTTGCTTATTAATGTAAGAAAAGATAATTACTTCCTACTGAGTAGTTGACGTCCTATTCAGCAGTTTGCAATCATGGATATATCTCTTTAAAGCAACCTTGGTATCCCTTTAGTTTTTTAAGAAGAAAAATTAATGAAAACAAAAAAGAACCAGTTTCTGAGATGTGTGTTTTTTGCAATGGTGTGGCTTCCTATGAGATGTAAACTCCATGGGGCACTAGACCTGTCTTTGGTCACAGTCCTATCCCCAGCACTCAGCAAAGTGCCTGGCACCTAGTAGGTGTTCTGTAAATATGTGTGGAGGGAGTCAGGCAGGTGTGCTGGCATACTCGGCTCTCCAGTGGCTTCCATTCTTTCATATATTTATTCAACAAATACTAGATACCAACTATGTGCCACTGTTCTAGATGCTCCGGCTATGGCTGTGAACAAAACAGGCTGAGCTTCTGCCCTTGTGAAGCTGACATTCTCATTGCAAGAAACAGGCAGTGATCACATAATCAGGGAAAAAGATAAAGTGAGATAGATGGTTGATGAGTGCTATGGAGAAAAAAACACATGGCGGGTGGGGGTGGCTTGCTAGTTTCTGTCAGGTGGTCTGGGAGTGCCTCGCTAGTAAGGGGACATTTGAGCGGAGACCTCACTCAGAACCAACTCCATCTTCCTCCCTTGGCCTCCCAGGTCCTCCGCAATCCACCCTTTCCTGGGTCTGACCTCTCCCTCCCGCTCTCTGCTTCACACTTTGCTCCAGGCACACTGGCCTTCTTGCTGTTCCTCAAACCTGCCAAGCTCGTCCCTACCTCAGAACCTTTTCGCTTTCCGTTCCTTCTGCCCGGAAACCTCTTCCTCCAGATCTTCGCGTGGCTCGCGTCCTCACTTCATTCAGGTCTCTGCTCCAATGTCCGCTCCTCAGGGAGGCACCCCCAGCCACCCTGCCTTCAGTAATAGACCACCCGCAAACCACTCCACCCCCCTGTATATCGCAACATGACATTATTATATCTTTGTTTGTTCTGTCTCTAACACGTAAGCGCCAAGACAGGAACTTTGTCTTACTTACCACTATGTCCCCTACATTCATGACAGTCGTGCTTAATACATGTTTCTTGAATGAATGAATCTTCATTTTGATGGTAATGATTGTGACATTTTCTTTTCTCAACTACTCATTTCTGGGTGGTGGTGTGGGGGTGGGTGTCTCTTCTCTGTAATTCCAATTAAGCAAAGCAAATGGGACTGGTTGTGAAGGGAATCCTGATGTGTTTGATCTGTCTCTCTTAGAATTGCTGTGTTTTCTGTGTCTGTATTTTATGATGAGCGCATTGTGGTGGTTGCGGAACAAAGACCCGATGCTTCTGAGGAAGATAGCTTCCAGTGGATGAGCCGTGTGCTGCAGGTGAGGACACCGTGGGGTTTGTGTCCGGTCAGAGGTGGCAGCAACCACTGCTTAAGCACTTTCTTTGAAGGGCCACTAAGCTACCTTATTTTTTTTCTTGCCAGTCATTGCTCAGATATTCTGGGTACTATTAGCAAAATCAGATAATACCATTTCTCCTTGTGGAGACCACATAGTATTTTTCTGCTCAGTTTGCCAAAAACAATGGAATTGACTTGCCTCAGCAAATTCTTTCATGCCTGAGTATTCGCTACTCATGAAAGTTCACTGTCCATGTGTGGAACACATCTTTGACAGTAATCAATCCACTTGTCAACAGTTAGTTACAGTTTTACTGTTTGCCATGAGTGGTGCCTATAGGGTGAGGGATTCCAAGAAAATATGTTATCCTTACTCTGAAAGAGCTGTATCGTGGAGTTAGAGAAGATGCTATGTGAGATAAACCGTTAGGGAAGGAGAATGATTTGGGTTCAGCATAAGAAATGTGTTTCTAGGGGAGCAGGGGAGCATGATGAAAAGAGCCTAGTCTTCATTTAGAATCATAGACTTGGAATCCCAGTTCCACTTCTTTCTAGATATGTGCCCTGAGGCAAGTTACTTAACTTCACTGACTTTATTTCCTAACTTTTAAAGTGGGAATAAAAATTATCTATTTTATAGAGCTACGGGAAGGATTAAATGACACTATTAATTGAAGTATATCATATTTGCATTCAGTAAGTAATGATGGTGATTATTACTGATGTTGAAAATAATAAGCCAGTCTTGGTGGCATGCACCTGGATTCACATTTATGTGGGAGGCTGAGGCAAGAGGATTGCTTGAGCCCAGGAGTTTGAGGCTGCAGTGAGCTATGATTGTACCTGTGAATAGCCACTATACTCCAACTTAGGCACCATAGCCAGACCCTGTCTTTTTAAAAAAAGATTATAAGCATAATCTCCAATAAGGAGATAGAGAAGTTTCCTCTGTCTAAAATAATATTCCGTCTCACTCTCTGTCCCTTCACTCTTCTTTATTTTTCTACTTAGCATTTATCACCATATAAGCATGTTTACATTTCTTAATTGTTTTCTACATCCACTATAATATAAGCCTTATGGAGGCCAAGACTTCTTTGTCTCTTTTGTTCAGGGCTCAATCCCCAGAACCTGATAGATATGTTAGTGCACAGCATAGTAGGCTCAGTATATGTTTGTTGGCTAAATGGATGGTCCAAAGAAAGCTTGGACTGTCCTTGCCATAACAACTTATATGTTCCTGGAAATGTCTGCAATGCCTGTAACTTCTCTAGTTGGGGCGTTTGAATTTATTAACTGCAGGTTAGTACTAATGTTGTAGAAATGATGCACACATAAGATGAGTGGTAGGGCTAGATGACTTTTAA
The DNA here is from genome assembly GCA_008086735.1 of Cheirogaleus medius. Taxonomy (NCBI): domain Eukaryota; kingdom Metazoa; phylum Chordata; class Mammalia; order Primates; family Cheirogaleidae; genus Cheirogaleus; species Cheirogaleus medius. Next base: position 19,601,498 of record VBSM01002616.1, on the reverse strand, counting down.
AATTATTTCTGTCCTCAGGATCTGTGATTCTGAATTATTAGCTGGTATAGCATAGGCTATTTGTAGTAGAAAATCAGAGAAAAGAAAATCTGAAGATAGACTAGACTGTGAAGAAGGAAGGACTGGGCTGATCTCTGAAAGGTGGCTTAGGGGCAGACATGCAAAGAGAATAGTTTTAATACCATCCATATTTTCAAGGAAACAAAAACCTGCCTATTTTTTTCAGAATGAACTTTGAGGCATAATGGTAGGGCCTTTGGTGAATTACACATTTTTTTTCCTATTATGGAAAAATGAGTATACTTAAAATTTCCCAAGATAATTGTTACTTTTCCCTGAAAAGCAACTATAGAAATTAAATGCTGTGCCAGCTTACTAATTCAAATTCTTGCAAAAGTCATTTGAGATCTGATTTGGGCATGAAATAAGAGGCGGTTATTTTCTCATCTCTAACTTCTCAGTGTGGGGCACTTGGGTCCACAGTAGAACCATTAGGGATGCCATATGTTCTAGTAGGTTAGAGACCAGAGGTGGTTTAATTCCAGGTCCATGTATAATATAAACTAAATACCTAACTCAGCACCTTCTGAGGAAAGGCAGTTAGTAGATGACTTACCAGATGTTGTGTTTTCAGTGGGGAATCCAGGCTACATGTACTACATTTGCTAACTTTCTGTATATTCTAAAAAAACAGAGACCTAGGAACTCTGCCAGACTTTGAATTTCCTAATCATCTAGGTTGGTTAGTAGAATAGTAGAAGGACTATGATTTTCAAGCTTATTCCTTTGCCTTTTTGTTTTGTTTTGTTTTTGTTTTCCTTTTATTTCATCAATTCCTTTGCCTTTTTAAGTTGTTTTAATAGACAGGGCATGGTGGCTCACACCTGTAATCCCAGGATTTTCAGAGGCCAAGGCAAGAGGATCTCTTGAGACTAGGAGTTTGAGACTAGTCTAGACAACATAGCAAGTCCTTGTCTCTACAAAAAAATTTAAAAAATTAGGCAGGCATGGTGGTACACACCTTTAGCCTCAGCTACTTGGGGGGCTGAGGCAGGAGGATGGCTTGAGCCCAGGAGTTTGAGTTTGTAATGAGGTATGATCATGCCACTACATTCCAGCCTGGCCTATCTTTCATGATTGACCTTTATGACTATTCATTCTCCTTCTAAAGTTGTATCTCCTATTCAGTAAGACGTGTGGGTAATGCAGTAGAACCATCCCAACTGGAATTAATAGTTGGTCAATTTTAAAAGGTGGTTGAAGCAGAAAATCATAAAAATGAGAAATTCTTCAAGTATTAAATTTTAATACAAAACATATAAATGTGTACTTATTTGATGTAGACAAATGTGGCTATGAGTGTGCTAATTTGAGTTCCAAATCAACTTATTAACATAAACTATATCCAAATGCATTGTCTTTGGTTTCTGGTTTTATTTTCTGTAAGTTAGAACTAGAATGCATGTATTTGAAAAGTAACTGGAATAGATAATCTTTAACTTTTAGAATTAACTTGCCCATACCTATATCAAAAGTAGTTTTTTAGGAGCTCACGTTTAGTGTCTTTCTAAAGCATAACTCCTGCCTTTATATCTTATATGTTGATATAATATTTAATTAAATTGTGTGAACATAATAATCACAACAATATTATAAGTGGTGTAGAAACAAGCACAGCTGACTCTCAGCAAACATGCAGCTACATGGCTGGGAGCAAAGAGACATTGAGAGTAGCTTGTGGCCTCCAGTGCTTAGTGTGCTATGGGCCTCACTCCAGATGTTTTGCAGAGGGGATACATGGTAACATGGTGAATCACTTTAGTGGGGGCCTATTTAGAGAGCTGCTATTATGTTCATAATAAAAATACTTTGCCTCTATTTAATTGGGCTATGTTGTATAGCTAAAAGAGTAAAACACCAAGACAAACTTACATGTTTTTGACATTATCATTTAAGAGAGAACATGTTTAAGCTTGCAAATCAGTACCCACCTCTCCCATTTAGATTGTATTTTTAAATTTTTTTTGAGATGAGGTCTCACTGTGTTGCCCAGGCTAGCCTCAAACTTCTGGGCTCAAGAGGTCCTCCCAAGTAACTGGGACTACAGATACGTGCCACTGCACTGGCTTAATGATTATCGCTGGATCTTTAGAGGTGTCAGATCTTAATGATGTACCAGATTCTAGACCTAGAATGGATAGAGAAAGAAAAATCTTAGTGTAAAATAATGGATTATGTCAGAAGTGTAGTATAAGTAAGTGTAGTAAAAGTAATCTCACTGAATATTTTTCTTTGGATTTTTCTAGGCAATCGATAGCATTCATCAAGTGGGGGTTTATTGTCTTGCTCTGGTGCCTGCCAATACATTGCCAAAAACTCCACTAGGAGGGATCCATATATCTCAGACGAAACAGCTCTTTCTGGAGGGATCTCTACATCCTTGCAATATCCTCATGTGCCCACATACATGTGTGACAAATTTGCCAAAACCCCGGCAGAAGCAACCAGGTAATATGCTGACTTCAAGACATAGCATAAGAATTGTAACTTCAGAAAGCTGCATGCTCCCGGCATGATTCTTTCTGTAGAATTAGACTTTACAAAGATTAGTAATACAAGACTAGCATCAACTGACCAAAAGAAAGAATTGAGACCCTGCAGAATAGGCTTCTTTGGGTGTACTACTGTTTCCCTCTTGTGAGTAATTCTCAGTAGTCTGCTTCTATTTCCCCTGAATATGAGGTATAACTCAAGATGATCAGAGTCTCACTTGTACTTGCTATGTGTTACTAATCAAGAAATGTGTAAAAAAAGATCTTAGATGTGTTACCTGCTTAAGCATATGACTGACATGTAAAAACACACAAATCCTTCTTTATTTCAAATCTGGTTACACTGAAGTCCCACATTCATTTGTCATATGGGTAAAATCCTATTTTAAATAGCATTTAATCTAGGATCCTTATACCAAAACATTCATGTTATAGTAGTTATTTAAAAGATGTTGCCTAGAGACATAGCAGATTCTTAGAATAGGGCTTTTGCATTTAACAGTGTTATTAAATGATAAAAGCTATGTAAAATATTTATTCCTAAGCTCCCAAAGGTATAACATCCATTTCATTTTACGTGATGAAAGCATTATTTTTGGATTTACTGTTTTTGCTTTCTCTTATGATGGTTTGCTAAGGTCTTGGTTGCATATGAGTAGGACCAAAGCAGTTTGAAAATGATGGTACAGACAAGGGTGGAGATGGTGAGGGAATAGCATGAGAGTTTGGGGTTTAAGAAGAATACAGGAAGGTGGAGAGGTAAGAAGTGAGGTATGAAAGGAAAGGAGAGGAAAAGGAAGATGGAAAAGATGTTAAGGCATCCTAGAGGCAAAGTCTCCTTGAGATGCCTGTTGGAGCTGTTGTGGAAAGAATGAGAATATGTTAGTTAGGACTGGTCTTGCCTGAAAGTTGCAGAAAAACATAAAAGCAGCTTAAACAAGAAGCAGGTTTATTTTTTTCTGAGGTAAAAGAAATTCAGAGCTAGGCAGTCCACGGCTAGGTGGTCATGCAATCATGTTCTTCCACCGTCTCATCTTTTTGCTCTGGTGTTTTATCAATCAACTATCTTTATAGATATGTATATAACAGATGACCCTGAAATTCAGTGCCTTGAAATAACAAGCATTTATTTTTCACTCATGGAATATGGATCTGCTTGGCTTGGCTGGGATCAGCTCAACTTGATTTGGCTCCAGGCTGGAGGTTAGGTTCCAGACTGTTCCATGTGTCTCCTCATCATGGGACCAGCAGCTACCTGGGCCGTATTTTTCTCAAGGCAGATGGCAAAAGCAAGAAAGCAAGCCAAACCACACTAGCTTATTTAAAGCTCCTGTCTGTGTCATGTTTCCTAACATTTCATTGTCCAAAACAAGTCAGACCAGCCCAAAGTCAGTGGCGCAGACAATTCTACTCCCATCTAACTACTGCTAGGGCAGGAAGGAAAGCAAGGATTGTGAGAAAAATAAAACAATCTACCACAATCATCTTTAGCATACTGCCTCAGGGCCCAGCTAGCAGGTAGGAGGAAAAGGTAAAGAAGATAATATCCTTCCTTTTATACATAGTTTCTAGAAATTACACATATTACTTCCTCTTACATATTTTTCTCCCATACTATTAATATGTATAGTCTTTATTCCAGGTACATGTCCAGCTAAAAACTAGGAATTCTGTTGTTAAGGAAGAAGATAATAGATATTAGAATTGATAACTGGCAGTTTTTGCCACAGGAAATTTACAGAGTTTTGTGGGGAAAAATAAGAAGGCATATTTACAGGTACAGCAGTGTCTGTAGTTAGCTTCCTGGAGTTACTGCTTTCAGTATTTTTTAATCTCTGTGACCCATAGACTCAAGAAATGTACACAAAACAACCTCAAGAAATTGCTGCTGAATTAATTTTGTTGTTTTAAACTACTCTGCAAAATCTGCTTTTTAAAATGTCATGCCTTTATCAGTTTTACAGTGTGAATGCAGAATTGGACAGTTTACACAATCAAATACACTCAGAGTCCCTGCCTGTATAAAAGGCTGTCTCCAACATGATATATCTAACTTATGCAGCTTCTTAGGAAGGAATGTTGCATATTATACTTAAAATCACAGTATACACTTTGTAGACTAAAATTATTCAGCAGTCAGTATGTTGGAATACTTTATCATTTTTTGAGTTATTTATTTGATTTTTAAATTTTTAAAACTTTTCATTTTGAAATAATTTCACACTTACCAAAAAGTTGCCAAGTGATACAAAGAATTTCCTTATATCCTTTACCCAGCTTCTCCAAATACTTATCCTTTTAAAAGTGATTATCAGCTGGGGGAGGTGGCTCATACCTATAATCCCAGCACTTTGGGAGGTCGAGGTGGGAGGATAACTTGAGGCCAAGAATTTGAGACCAGCCTAGGTAATAGAGTGAGACTCTGTCTCTACAAAAAAAAAAAAGTGATTATATGATTTAAATGATTTTGTTTCATCTGTTTCTGTATATTCAAGATCAACAGATTTTGGCAGTAGAAGATATTTAATATTAATCCAATGTAGCATCAGCATTGTTCAAAACCTAGCTGATAATAAGTTTTGTTTTGTCATCTTTTTGCCATCTTCTTAGTTCCATAAGGTGGGGTCTTAATCTTTAAGTGACCATCAAGGAAGGTGTACAGCACCCGTAGCACTTTTTTCTTGAGAGAGGAGGGCTGTGCCTACTTATTTGGAAGTGTCAAACCTGTGGAAAAATTGGAAGAATAGTACAGTGAGCAGCAGTCATGCATCTTCCCCTAGATTCACCAATTGCTGACATTTTTTCACTGAGCTCTTTTAAAGCAAATTGCAGACATCATGGCACCTTACCCCAAAGTATTTCAGATGTGTATTTCTAAAGAATAAAAACATTTTCTTAAAATTTTCCTAATCAACCACAATGCCATTATCCTATTAAGGAATATAACTTATACAGTGCAATCATCTAATAATAAATAGTCCATATTCAGATTTTTCTACCTGTTTATTATAGCTGATTTTTTAAAAGTCCATTATCTGTCATGTCCTTCAATTTAGAAGCTCCCGACCTAATTTTGTCTCGAAGATATGGAGGATTTTAAAGAGTCTAGGCCAGTTATTTTGTAGAATGTCCCACAATCTGGATTTCATTATTCACTTTTAATAGAGCACTTTCTGATATTCCTGATAAACTTACTCTCAGTTCTCATAGATGGCGAATTTCTTTCCCGACCAGACATTTATTACTGTTAAGCCGCTTTTAGAGGTGGATCATAATTTGAGCAGATGAAATTATTTATAGTTGGTACCAGTGCAACCAGCTGTCACTTCCTCAGAGTGAAAACTTCCTGTATACCCAAGCTATGGTAGCCCACCTGCTCCCCTCCATCCCCAACCCCTCTTTCATGGGGTCCCGTTTTGGTTTTTTCCTAGCACTTCCCACTACCTGAGTTTATGTATTTGTATATGTACTCTTGATTGCCTTTCTCCACTAGACTACAAACTCTTTCCTATTTGCTACCGTGTTCCCAGTGCCTAGAAGAGTGCTCAGTTAGTATTGATGAATAACATTTGAGCCAGTCTGGAAATGCTTTGGGGATACATAGCTTGAATTGGCATCTCCAGAGAGTTGAGAGTTGGTTTTTGCCTTTGTTTACAGGAGTAGGCCCTGCTTCCGTGATGGTTGGGAATCTGGTTGCTGGAAAGCGCATAGCACAAGCTGCTGGAAGGGATCTGGGGCAAATTGAAGAGAATGATTTGGTGAGGAAGGTAAGTGTTCCAGAATTGTTGACTTCTTACAAACAAGTCAAGGACAGAACTTATACTTCAGGTAGCAGATGGGGGATGCATTATATAACTTTTTAAAAGTTGCTGACCCCGAGTCTTTTTTTGGCTTTGTGATTTCAGCACCAGTTTCTGGCAGAGATTTTACAGTGGCGAGCTCAGGCAACTCCTGACCATGTACTCTTCATGCTGTTGAATGCCAAGGTATTAAAAATTCACTTGTATGTCTAATCAGCTCAATGCTGTGGGAGTATTTTAGACATTCTTGATCTCTTTCATCAGAAAATTTCCGTTGCCACCTCTGAGGAAGGAGTTATTGCTTTCTCTTTGTTTTGACTTATGAGGATAAACTATGCAACCACTATAAGGTTGCAATGAGACCTCCAGGAGTGTTATTTAATGCTGTTTTTTCTTATGTTACAATCAAATCTTCTTTTTTGGTTCTAATAGGAGCAATGAGGCCAAGAATGCAATTATTATAGATATACAAATGTGTAGAATACATTGTCATAAAGTTTTTTACCCAGTGGACATTTAATTCTTTGATTTCTGCCAGGAAGAAAATGACTTTAGACCAACATTTTAAAAACCTAAGTTATTTTTAGTGCATATTTAAATGATTTATTGCTAAAAGATAAAAAGCAAATTGAAAATTATTCAGGACTATATTTAACTACTGGTTTCTAATGGTTGGTTCGCCATAATATTGTATTTTTTAAATTATGCGTTCTGTGGGAGTCTTCTGAGTTTTGTTTTAATGGCTGAATCACAGGCTCAAAGTACTATGACCATGTGTATACTGGTATTTTTCACCAGCAAGGATAAGACTGGGAGGGTCTATTGGACCTCATAGTGGACTTATCCGAGTTGCCCCATCTGCCCTAATCCCCTTAGAATCTGACTTTTTTAAAGAATTTATACAATGATAGAACTTAATAAGATGAATGTGCTTTGCATCTTAATGAAAAGTCATTAAAAACTGTAAGAATCACTGCTTTAATGATAGAAAACTTTGGGACTTTCTTGCTCCACCTCTGTATGAAGTGAGCTTCTCTTAAGCCTGTGGATTCATTAAGGTCCTTACATTTCATTAAGCAGATGTCAGTCCAGCTCACTTCCCCAGCTCACTTCCCCACCTCACTCACAGGCTTGGCCATGGTTAAAGTTACGGCGCTATGACATCCATACCCCAGATATTTGTTCAGGAGCATACGTTTAAATTTGCTTCATGGCTAGAGAAATAATATATGTGGATGACTGCCAAATGGACATGTAGTCCATTTACTCTTCTGTATATTCTAATATTTCACCTCGGAGTAGCGCAGACCACCAGAAAGCTCAGTAACCATACAGCATTGTTTCCTTATGCACAGAACATTGTTTTTACTGAACTTTAGTTTGCTGCTATACCATTGACCAAAAAAGAGCAAAGTTATTAAAAATGGCTTTATGAATTTAACCCTGACTTTAGCCAAAGGGATATTTCTTTAGTGTTAAAATAGTTCCCCCTTATCCATGGGGGATACATCCAAGACCCCCAGAGGATACCTGAAACTGCATCCTGTATATACTGCTTTTTCCTATACGTACATTCCTATAATCAAGTTTAATTTATAAATTAAGCACAGTAAGAGATTAACAGCAGTAGCTAATAATAAAATAGAACAATTATAGTAATAAACTATAACAATAGTTTTATAAATGTGGTATTTCTCTCTGTCAGAATATCTTAGTGTACTATACTCACCTATTTTCAGACCGTGGTTGACCATGGGTAACTGAAACTGCAGAAAGCAAAACCAGGGATAACCTGGTTATTGTATAACCTTAATGTCTAACAATAGACAATTAGCTAAATTAATTATGCATATAAACATGATAAAATACTATGCAACCATTCATAAAAATGTTATAGAAGAGTATTTGATGACCCAGAAAATATTCATAATGTAAAAGTAGGAAAAATAGGATATAGAACTTTAACAGTTGAGTATTTAGTGAAGACCCTATTCTCAGTGCTTGACATTTCATAGTTTATTTTAAGGTTGAGGAAACTGAGGCATGGAGATCACAGAGCTAGTAAGTGTTAAAGCTAGGAAATTGTCTCTTTACTTTTATTTAAACCCAAGCAGAGTTTAGAGCCCACATTCTTAACCAACATATTAATGCTTTACAGCCTCTCACAGATGACATAGTGTGATGCCATTTTTGTTTTATTTTTAAAAAGTGTTGCAGCTGGGTGCAGTGGCTCGCACCTGTAATCCTGGCACTTTGAGAGACGGAGGTGGGAGGATTGCTTGAGGCCAGGAGTTCAAGACCAGCCTGAGCAAGAGCCAAGACCCTGTCTCTACAAAAAAATAGAAAAATTAGCCAGGCATGGTGGTGTGCACCTGTAGTCCCAGCTACTTGGGAGGCTGATGCCACAGTACTCTAGCCTGGATGACAGTGAGACTCTGTCTCAAAAAAAAAAAAAAGTGTTGCATGTGAATTTATATATAATATATACTCATTTTTAAAAGACCAGGCAAAGAATACACTGAAATGTTAATAGTGGTTACATTTTAGCAGAAGAATTATATTTACTTATCTATATTTTCCAAATTTTCTATACTGAACATATGCTATATTCTACTGAGATGAAAGTTATTTTTTAAAAGAAATAGCTCAGTGTAAAACTTGTGTTTATTGGGACATTTTTATGAGTTTAAAATTATTGAAGTAGTGTGGTATTGGCACGATAGACAAAGAACAACCATCTGCAGTACAATTTGGCACTTTCCAGTAAAGTGAAGATTGGCAACCCAGTGGCCCAGAAATTTCATTTCTAGGTCTTTACTCTATCAAAACTCATATATTTAAGCACCAGGATACATGTACAAGAATGACAGTGTCCATTAGCAGTAGAATAGATGAATAAATTGTTGCATGTTCATACAATGAAATACTATACAGCAACAAACACAAATGAACTACACCTACACACAACAGTATAGATGAACTCTTAAAATAAATTTGAATGAAAGAAACAAGCACAAAAGAGTCTATACGTTACCATTCCAATTGTGCAAAACTTAAAAATTTCATGGGTGGTAAAATTACAAAGAAAAAGAAATCAGTGGTAACATAAAAATATCCAGATATCGGACAAAGGGCTGATAACTAGAATCTATTTAGAACTCAGGAAAAACAGC
>VBSM01002616.1:19572830-19586907 GCA_008086735.1 Cheirogaleus medius | reverse complement strand
TTTTTTTTTTGAGACAGGATCTTGCTGTGTTGCCCAGGCTGGTCTGAAACTCCTGGCCTCAGGCAATCCTCCTGCCTCAGCCTCCCAAGTAACTGAGATTACAGGCACAAGCCACTGCACCATATTTATTGAGAAGATCAAATACAATATAATGTGAAAATACTGTACTTTGAAAACCACAAAGTGCATGAATTATAGATGATATTTATGTTAAAGAAGTTGGGTAAGACACTGGGCTATCTGGAAGGATCCATGACAAAGAGAAGAGTGTGGGTTTTGGAGTTAAGCAAAGAGGTTTAAATCCTGGCTTATCTGCTACTCTCTGAGCATCCTTACTAACCCAGGCAAAACTGTCAGTAAAATGGGAGTTGGCTATAAAGAGTAAACCATGTAATGTAATCATAATGATAGCTTCTAAATGTTATTGAGCCCTTATGATGTCAGTCATGTAACATGTGTTACCTAATTTTACCCTTACAACAACCATATTAAATAGATGCTATTTTTATCCTCATTTTGCAGATTAGAAAACTGAGGCACAGGGAAGTCAAGTAAGCAGCAGAAGTGAAACTCAAACCCAGCCAGATAGGCTCCATTCCTGGCCTCTTACCCATTCACTTCCTCCCGACCTATTTTTCACTAAGTACCATGTAGTATCCACCTCAGCAACATTCATGTGGATTTAAATGCAGAGATGGCATGTATTTGTGGTTACTGTGTGCCAGGTGCTAACTAGATTTTTTTATATTTGTTACTTAAGGACAGAAGCACAGTCACAGATAATATATAAACAAACAGATCGTGTTAGTGTTAATGGTCCCAGTAGATCTACTTTGGTTAATAGACTCAGTCACATTTCAGGAAGACCTGAAATGTGGACTGTGGCCAAGACAATAGGAAGGTTTCTTTAGGCACATAAGGGTTACATGAGTGACTCTGTCCTACCCAAAAGTAGGTGGGAGGTGATAGAGAAAGTCTTTGGTTTGACCAGAAGTGGATACCCAATGACATGGAGATTTAAAACTCAGAGTTAGAATTGCTTCTTGATCCAGAAAGCCAAGGGAGCCATTGAAGAGGCATAGCTGGGGTGAGAGAAATCCTGGACATCCTTGGTTTTGACAGACTTACAAAGCAAATTTGGGAGGAAAGGAAGAGGTATTATAAATGAGTGAAAGAAAATAACTCCCAGTTCTAGATTACCATTCTTAAAAATCTGCCAGGTTAACATGGAGAAAAATTTTCCAACTTCTCTAGCCACTCATGATTAACATAATACATCCTAAATGGTAAATAATGAACTTTAACTTAAAACCAGCATAGTGGGGATGGGTATATACAATCATAATGAGTAAGATGTGCAACGTATGGGGTATGGTCATGCTTGAGGCTCTGCCTCGAGGGGGGAGGGGGGCGTGGGCAATATACATAACCATAATATTTGTACCCCCATAATATGCTGAAATAAAAAAAAAAAAGAAACAACAAAAAACCAGCATAGTAACAACAACTAATGCTTTTTGAGCTTTTACTCGGTCAGTTGTGGTTTTTAAAGTACTTTATGTGGATAAACTTCCCGACCATTCTGTGAGGTATTATTTTAGAGATCCATTTTAGGGTTAGGGCTAGGGTTTTCTATTTTAGAGAAAAGGAAAACAGACACAAAGGAGTGAAAGCATCACTGATAGACGGTAGCACGGGGATTGAAACTGCAGCAGTCTACTTCCTACCATGGTATATTACTCCTTACTAAACTTCTGTTAAATAAATTACCTGATATAGATTTGCTTGCTTATCTTGTGTAGTGGTGTCCTAAACCCCAATCTACCTCTAAGAGTAACATACATGAGCTGCTTGGTTAAATATGAGAAGCCTAAGCTTTAGCAAATCCCAGAAGCTAAATTTGGCCATAGCAAGGCCACAGAAAACCCGTTGAGGACCAATGATTTTCATGTTCCAGCATGTAGGATTGACATCAGGTTTTTCTTTTTGTTGCAGATGATTTACCCAGGAAAAGGTTACCTCAGCTGTATAAACCACCCACTCCTGAGATGCTGGCGTATCTTGATTTTAGTGTTTCCACAACTGGCATGCTTACAGGAGTGAAGGTAAAGTAGTCCAGAGATACTCACTCAATGAACTCTGGAAACATGCCAGCTCTGCAGAAAATAGAGATGACCACTACCCCAGGGACTTTAGATGTAGAGGCTGAGTGGGTGTACCAGAGACCAGTAGGCGGAGGATCAAGGGTTCCTGCTATATTTAAATAAAAGCATTGGCTCTTCCGGAATAAGTTATCCCAAGGAATTTGTATTGGGAAGTGTCTGAACCGAGCATAGAAGCTAACAAATAATAAGAGTTCTAGTTTAAGACAGGGTAATATCACCAGTTCATGTTTCATGAAACTCAGTATTAACTAATGAACAGAAATATGTTACCTTAATTTAGACTTAGATTAGGCTTTGAAGCTATAAAAAATGTACATCATTTTGAGTAGTTTGGGGAGTGAAAACTTCTCCAGGCTATTGTTAGAGCCATTTCTCTGCCTGTGGGATGACAGTTCCATCCTGTTCCATGTTCCTTATTTTCCAGATGTCCCACTCTGCGGTTAATGCTCTTTGCAGAGCCATCAAGCTCCAGTGTGAGTTGTATTCTTCTCGGCAGATCGCCATCTGCCTCGACCCTTACTGTGGACTTGGCTTTGCACTCTGGTGTCTCTGCAGGTAGGGATGGAAAAGCCAAGGAAACAGAATGTGCGGGGTGTACTGGGGGCTGTAACCACCTCATCCTTCCCTTTGCTCCCTTAATTGGGTAAAGTTTCTGTAAATGCTGATGTTTCCAGAATTTATGAACCTAATGTATCTGATGTTTGTTTAGTTTTGTCTTTATTCCCTTTTTTCTTTTCTGTTTTATGCCTCATACAAAATGGCAGTGATCCTATTACCTGCTCTCTGCTCCATCCTATAAGCAGAGCCAAGTACAAGGGTGATACTTGGGTGAAATATGTCATGCTTTGACAGCCAGAATGTACCCCGTAGACTCGGCAGGAAGGAGTATGATGGGATGGGATGACAGCATGTGGATGTAGCACATTTGCGCCAGCCAGGTTGCTTCTTGTGGAACACAGATCCTAACTCCTTCCGCTCTCCTCCCAGGGAACCTTATCTTAGACCTGCATTTTCACCTCTTTGGTATATATCACAAATGCCAGCAACTCAACATCCTCCTTCTGTGTCCCCATCTTTGTTAGGGTGGGATCATCCACCTGGTGGCCCAAATCAGAAACTTGGGCATTATCTTCAACTTCTATATCTTTTAAGTCTCACATCTAATCAAATGTCATGTCCTTTGGCTCAGTTGTTCCTATACCTATCTTTACATAAGAATCACCTACGGGTCTTTAAAAAACAAAGCAAATTAACAGGGAACTTCCCCAGACTTACTAACTTAGATCTCCAGAGGTGGAGCCCACAACTCCAGTACTTTTTTAATAGAGGATCCCTGGGCTCCTAGTGATTCTGAGCTATACTTGGGTTTAGGATATTTTAAACTTCATGGCTGTAGATTGGACATAAGATATGTGACTCTGCCATTCCTTCCTTTTTATCCTGGTGCTACACTGTTGGGCTCAAGTCTTTGTCATCACTCATAGTTGCAGCCTCTCCTAACCATCTCTCAGGCTTCAGTGGCTTGTATTAGTAGCTCCAGTCCCTATTCCATGTTGCTAGTTTTGCCCCAACTTAAAGCTGCAATGACTGCCTGCTAGGTGAAGTCTACACTTCTTCGTATGATAGTTAAGCCCTTTCACAGTATGGCCCCAACCTTTCTGGCCTTACTCCCACATGCACCCTGTGCTCCAGGATTTCACTTGAACACTATTTCTGATGGCCTTAAACACGCCATACTTCTCTAGCTTTGTCTGTGCTGTTCCTCTGCCCGGAACACCCTCACCACCATCCCTACTTCTAGCCACTGTCAAATTCCTACTCATTCTTCAAGCCCCAGCTCAAGTGTCGCCTACTCAGTGAAAACTACTACTCCCCCGCCTGGCTTTCCCAGCTTGAATGAATTGCTCTTTATTCTATGATCTCAGTGTTCTTTATTCACATCTCAGTTACCACACCAACCACAATCTGCTTTATTTTATAGTTACTGTGTCTTGGGAGTTACACAGGAAACAAGGCTGATTCTTAGACCTTTATGTCTCATATGACCCTACTCTGTCCTTCATGCTCCATAAATATTTGTGGAATTGGTGGTGGTCTAAAGCATAAAGATGTCTAGGATAAATTGATAATTCCCGCTCTTGCCTTTCTTCATTGCAGTGTCTATTCGGGTCACCAGTCCATCTTAATTCCTCCTATGGAGTTAGAAAACAACCTTTTCCTTTGGCTTACCACCGTCAACCAGTATAAAATAAGGGACACTTTCTGCTCCTATTCAGTAATGGAGCTTTGCACTAAAGGACTTGGCAACCAAGTGGAGGTGCTAAAGGTAAGAAGCGTCTCAGCAGGTAGCCAGTCCCAAGAGGTTTTAAAGAAATGGGCCAGGGCATGACAGTGCCAGGGTTGGGGCTAATAGACATGTTTGTCTGCCTTTTCCTAGCCAATCAGTTACGTGGGTGTTTTGTAAAAATCAGGAAGTTTATGCCTTCTACCTTCCTAATTTAATATACTTTTCTAGAGTTTAACCTGATTCTTTACTTTATGGAGAAGAAGGTAAAATTGGTTGAGAGGCTAAATGGAAGTGACGTTATGTAAAGATAAAAGAGAACTCTGACCCCCAATAGAGTTTTTCCCAATAGAATTTGAAACCTCAGAATATTAGAGATTGTGGACTGCCCTGAAGTAGTTCATTCAAATGTGTATGAAATGATCACATGTCTGACTGTCATATGAGAAAGTCGGAAAATACTGAATTTTCTTTGATAGAGAAATATGACCTTAAGAGAAAAAAAGAGTTTAGTTCTTGAGGGTTCTAAATTTATTTTTCTCTCAGTCCCATCAAATAGGGAGAAAATCTAAGGTTCAGAAATGAGGAGGGATAAAAATGTATTGTTAAAGAGCCTAAAATTTTTAGATGAAAGAGAAAAGAAATAGAGAATGCTCAAATTTACCAGTGGGCGATGCTTTTAACGGAATGCATTGGCAGTTTCCTCTTTTTCAAAAGCTGCTTTTCTCTGTGAGTCTGAAATAAGAATACACAGTTCCTTTTCCTGACCAAGGAGCTAAGAGCAGTGGCCCTGCGCATTCAGTTCTTCTATGACCCGACTGACTTAGCTCCTGTGCTTGGGTGTCTTGCAGACCAGAGGGATCAACCTCTCCTGCATCCGGACCTGCGTGGTGGTGGCAGAGGAGCGGCCCCGCATTGCCCTCCAGCAGTCCTTCTCCAAGCTCTTCAAGGACATCGGGCTGTCCCCTCGGGCTGTCAGCACCACATTTGGATCAAGGGTCAATGTGGCAATATGTTTACAGGTGACCCTCATGAATCTTGTTTACTCACAAACTGGAGAGGGATGCTGAGTGCCCCAGAGCATGCGCTCCGAAGTCAGGTTGCCTGGGCTTGAGCCCAGCTCCACTTAACTTGCTATGGGACTTGGGTTTTTTATTTGTCTCTGGGTCTCATTTTGCTCATCAATAAAGGGAAGATAGTGGTACTGTACTTTGCAGGGTCTTTCTGTGGAATCACTGGGTTGCCTGGCGCAGTCAGTGCTGGAAGTAAGCACCAGTGTCAGTATTTACTTAGTAATCATCGCCATGTGGTCCATGATGATGAGTCGGAAAGATTTTCAGAGCCCTACTTGGATTTTATTTGTACTTGTCCTTCTGTTTTTCTGTCTCCTCCATTTTTAAAAAAATTTTTTTGCAAACAAAGCACAGATAAGCCCGTATTCTCTTGTCCAGCCAAGTGGCAACTTTGCCAGGTTATTCCTGGTGGGTAAATAACAGAATAGGGGCTAGAACAGAGTCTAATTTTATGTAGCTTGGAGGCTGATAAGGCAAATACAGGTATGGACGAGAGTGAGAAGGTAGCACACATGGGTGGATGCTTTCAGGTCTTCTGTGACTGCGGTTGGGGTGACTTTTAAGAATCATAATGATGCTTTAACCCTGGAGCCCCCACAATGGGCCCCCTGCTGTCATCTGGGGCCAGTGTTGGTTTTACAAATCCCTGATGATGGCTTGTCTCGTGTGCTTTGAGTCCAGGGATGACAACTCTCCTCAGCTTGGCAATGTTTCAGTGCTGATACAGCCCCTGTGATGAGACAGGGAGGACAGAGGTCCTACTCTCGCAGGGAGGGAAGGAGAGAAACACTAGGATAATGCCAGGCCAGGAGTCTCTCCCAGTTGTTGACTCCAACTTGGCTTCACTTTGTTGAAGAGAGAGAGAGCTTTCAAAATAGAGTTTGGGGCCAGGTGCAGTGGCTCATGTCTATAATCCTAGCACTTCGGGAGGCACAGGCGGGAGGATTGCTTGAGACCAGGAGTTCAGGACCAGCCTGGGCAACATAGCAAGACCCCATCTCTACCAAAAAGTTAAATTAAATTTTAAAAAAGACAGAATAAAGTTTGGATTTTTTGTGTATATGGCTAAATTACCTATTTGATTTGAAACGTGTAATAGAGAAATATATTTTTTAAAGTTTATTTAAATTTCAAATAAACAATGCATTGATTTATTTTTCTTTAGGGAACCTCAGGGCCTGATCCGACTACTGTGTATGTAGATCTGAAATCATTAAGACATGACAGGTACAGTAGATTTATTATGCTCATTCCCTAGTAGAGTTCCTAAGTATAAAAAGTTCTGAACCTCAAAGCCAGTGTTTTCTCTCATTCCTTTATGTTTGTATCTTCTAGAAGGGATATGGGAAGAGGGAAGGAATTTGTTTTTATCATTAATACATAATAAGGCTTACATTTATAAGAAAAAAGCTTTAATTCTCACAGTTGCTGCACTGTTTTTTTGTGTTTTTTTTTTTATCTTTTTTCTTTAACTGGCTTCATAAGCAAGATGCACGGTTCTTTAATAATAAAATGTAATACTTAGTTCCTGCTTGTATAAAAGTGACATTTGATATAAATTAAACTAACATGGATAGTCTCTTTCCTCCAAGAGTTTAAAAATAAAAGATGGGACAGACATGATAAATGAGGCAGAGTAGGGTCTTTGAAACTGTGTTTTATCTGAACTCCATGGGCAAAAGACTGCCTCCTCCCTCTCCGCTTGGACGGAAACTTTAGCTGTGTCCTGAGGTGAGCACTGGCCCGAGTGCCTTGAGTGCCCCATGGCCCTGACCCAACCTGCATGGGTGGAGCGTCTTGTGCCATGGTCTGAAACCTGGGGAGATTTTGCCCCCCAGAGGACATATAACAATGGCTGGTGACATTTTTGGTTGTCACAAAAGGGGGATTGCTACTGACATCTAGTGGGTAGAGGCCAGAGATGTTGCTAAACACCCTGCAATGCACAGGATGGCCCCTTACAACAAAAAATTATCTGACCCAAAATATTAGTAGTGCTGAGTTTGAGAAATTGTGCTCCAGTGTGAGAAGGAGAAACAAATTAGAGGTCTCACTACTCAGCTGCAGTAGATGTGGTGAATTCATTTTTTAAAAGGCCTATATATAGTAAATATTGTTTTTCTGCAGGGTTCGTCTTGTGGAACGGGGTGCCCCCCAGAGTTTGCTCCTTTCAGAGTCTGGAAAGGTAATTTCTTCTGTTAACCGTAGGGAAGGCAGGCTGCGTGGAGAAGTGGTTCAGTAGAAAGAAACCTGAAGCCATGTAACATGTATATATTAGTATCTAAGGCTTTATTAAAATCTGGATATAATTCAACAATTTCAGCTTTGCTAATACTTTCAAATTCATATGGGTACATAGATAAGAAGATTATTAGATTTGAACTTTCTTAATTCCCATAGATATTTTTTAAAAATCCAACTGAAATATTATTGACAAATCAGCAAAATGCAGTGTTTCATTATACACAAGGTGGACAGTGGTTTAAGATCAAAATGAAGATGAAATTAAAGATATTCAAGAGTTAACATCTATGGGGATAAGTGTTCTCAGATTAAAATGAGGCTTTAAAATATCAGAGAAAAGATTTAGTTCTGAGTAGCTTACTACAGATGATAGGACACTCACATGCACTATCAAGATAGATGGCAGTTTCTCATCCCTTTGATGAGATAGTGATGATGCCTTAGAATCCCTTCTAGTAATTCTAAAAGGCACAGGGATTGGGAAGGTAAAAAAGAATCCTGCCAAGCCTGTCCAGTGGTGTTTCAACTCCATGGGGGCTAGCTTCAGCGTCACTCTTCCATTTGCACACTTCACAATGAGGTTCGGTTGATTTCATTACTGCCTGGTTGAATCTTCACTTGCCTCGGTTAGCAGTCAAGCATGCCTCACGAGCTAGAGGGAGCAGCCTCTTCTCTGCCTTCTTTGAGGTTTTAGAGGTTTGCACCCAAACGATCACTGTAGGGCTTCTCAGGTAACCTCAGACTTTAGAAACCCAAGATGAAAGGGAGGTTTCAGTGGGCAGAATATGGGTAACCAAAGAGGCTTTTCTTTTGTTGGAATGACTGAGCCAGTCTCTCAGCGAGCATCTGTTTCTTCCTTTTCCCTCCTGAGAAGATCCCGGGCATGTGATGTCTTTCACAATCCCAGGGACATGGATGTCTTTTCATTCTCCTGCAGAGCTGCTGCCTTCCTCTCTCACTCTTTAAGTTCCTCCAACTCTAGCACTAGCTGTGGACTAGAGTGCAGTCTCTGCGCCATCCCTCCCTGCTGCCCTTTCTGATTTGGGGGTCTTTACTGCCATCATTGCAGTAAATGAAGATAGATCATGAAAGAGGGAAGTTATGTGGTTAGGGTACTCTACAAATTCTTACTGTTATGGTCCTGCTCTGCAATTTCTCATCCGTTTGAGATGATAGACTGTTACCCTGTTTTATTATTGAAGATAAATCTTAGTAGACCTCATTTTCATTCAACTGAGGAAGATTAAGTGAAAGCAAAAGAGGTGTCTGCAGTTGTCCCCTCAGGGTGACCACTGTGATGAGCAATTCAGCTAGCTCAAGCCCTTTGTGCCATTCCCACCTCTCCAGCAAGTAGCTGCATTTCCAAAGTTGTTAGATTTCATCGAACCCAATCTTTGTGTTTTCCCTTTGATTTTTAGATTTTACCTGGAGTGAAAGTGGTTATTGTGAATCCTGAGACCAAAGGGCCTGTTGGAGACTCTCACCTTGGAGAGGTTTGTATCATTTTCATTTTTACTCTAAAAAGTCAGCAGTAAAAAACATTAGGGTTCATGTTTGTGGATTTAGTGTTTCCCCCATTGTGAATAGAATTAATCTTTTCCTGTAAGGCATGAGACTGAAATGGGCAGAAGGGGGAGATTGAGACTGAGATCAAGAGAAGATTTAGGCACCCAAACTAGAAATAGTCCCAGATTTGTCCACTGACACTCCCTTAGCTGGAAAGGAAAATGGGCAAGTCCTATCTGTTCCCACCTATTAAGGGGTAGAACTAAAATGAGCCACATATTTAAAATTTTTAAAATTCATGCCAATGCTATATTGTTTTCTAAAATGTATTCATTTTTATATTGTTATAAAAATATTCAAAAATACTTAATTTTTCTTCCCCCAAACCTTTGAAGGACACTGATGTTTCATCCTGTAGCTTAGTGGGAGGAGTATTGTTAGTGTAGGGGCCAGATGACCTGGGCTCTGCCACTTACCAGCTTCTCAATACTGGGCAAGTTACTTAACCTCTCTGGGCCTCAGTTTCCTCATCCATAAATAATAATAGCACCACCAAGTAGAATTGTTGTGACAATTAAATGCATTAATACCTGCAGCTGTAATGCACATGGAACAGTGTCACATAATGAATTCTTAGTAAATACTAGCTGTTATTACCATTGTTAGCTATTGCTCTGTTTACATCGTAAACTCAAATACACTGTGGTGTTTCCCTGAGGGCTTTATACCATAGTTATACCCGAAGCACAGAGATGATCCCTTGATGTATTTGTGGGACTCCAGGAGAACATGAGAAGTGATCCAGGGAGGCAGTGTAGCCTCGTGGTTGAGAGTGTAGTCTGTGGAGACACACAGGCATGGGTTTTGTGAGTCTCCTAGTTCCTGCATCGTAGATGGATTACTGAACTCCTGTTTTCTCACCTGCGAAGTGGGAACAACAGTCGTATGAACTGTATTATCATGTCATACATGCCAGGATTGATAGAAGTTAGGCCTGTAAGGTACTTAGCTCACTGTTCAGCACATAGTAAATAAACACTTGTTAAATGTCAGATGCTTTTATTGTTATAGTTGTGTTGCCAATATAAAAATGAGATTTAAAAAATTAAAATAATCTGTCCCAAGAGAATTGAATTGATACAGTTGTGTGTTCCTGGTGAATTGTGACCAATGCCCTTCTCTTGTAGATTTGGGTGAACAGTCCACATACAGCCAGCGGCTACTACACTATCTATGATAGTGAGACTCTTCAAGCTGATCACTTCAACACTCGCCTCAGCTTTGGGGATGCTGCTCAGACGCTCTGGGCTCGGACAGGATACCTAGGCTTCGTGCGCCGGACTGAGCTCACGGCGGCCACTGGAGGTATCGACTGCTGCAGCTGCTCCCTTCTGTCCTGCTTCAAGTTTCCGTGGCACTGGCCGACCTCTTTCAGTCTGCCTTTGGACTGTGGGGGGGAGGGGGAGAGTGTGTGTGTGTGTGTGTGTGTGTTCAGTTGTCCCCTTCTATGACTCTTGGACCCATAAATGAACTTATACTCATTTGAAGTAACACTTTGCCCCATGAAGAGCATCTGGGAGGTGAGCATTCGGTGCCACCATATCAGTGTCCCCAAACTATGGGTCAGGACAGCGGGGCAATCGTGGAGATGTGCCTTACGATGCTTAAATACCCTGGCAGATCTTGGATTTACTGCCCCTGTAGGCTGATTCCAAACCTGAACAAGCTCCTGGGGTGCTGTTACATCTTTTAGCTTTTCTACCCCTGCAAACTGGGGAGCAGGAGGAATAGCCCCAATCCTCGCGAGGGCCGTCAGTCCTGAGGAGCCATCTTGCTGAAGTGCTCCAGCCCCTCAGCGTCTTGCGGTGGATACAAGCCTGCTCTGTGGCGAGGCGCTGGTGTGAGGATTCCCCCTAGTCATCTGCCTAGTTGGTTGTCCTGGCGTCACTGCTGCCTCCCTCACCCTTTCTTCCTGACTGGCACTGATAGCCATTTAAAAATACTCAACATTAGCCATACCATGCACTTGAAGAACCGACACAGATTACTCCCTGGGCTTTAAAGGCCTAAATTGGACCATGCTGTTTCTCCTTAGTTCTATTCGTCTGTTCCATACTGTCCCCTAGTCTCCCTGTGTCACATGGAGAGGCAGGACAGAGGATGGCACAGTGGAGAAGAAGCTGGCATCTGCCCCGGTGCCCTGGCTTTGCAGCCCATCTGCGCCACTAGCTGTGTGACCTTGAGCGATCACTGTTTCCCACCTAGAAAATGGTAGTGGCTGTGTTTCTTAAGAGCCTTGTGGAAATGATGTGAGAGTAAATGATAGGATGCATTTAGACACCTGGAACCGTGCCTGGCACGCAGAAAGCACTCATTCGTCGTTAACCGCTGTGTTTATGAGCTCATCCCCGATGTTGGGAACCTCTGCTGGACCTCCTAATCCTTCTCACTCCAACAGCTTCAGTCACTTTGTTTTGCTGAGTTTTTCAGAAATCTTCCTTTTCCAGAAATTTTTACAAAATCATCTCCCTTCTGTGTCCTAGCCAGATTACAAGCCTGTTAATAACCAGGACTAGTCTCCCTGTTCTACAATCCTGCTCCTTCTATCTGGATTCCATGAAGCTATTGAGAAACAGTGACACATGCTCCTCTCTCTCCAAGAGGCTCAGAGCTTCTCTCCTTCCACCTCCCTCCCCAGCCATCATCTGGCTCTGCCCTGACCTCAGCTTTTCCAGGAGCCTTCCCTGGACCCTCGAGCTGGGTTCGTGGATGTCCTCTGCTCCCTTCGCACCACACGCACACTCTTGTTGCTGGGCTTGCTGCATTACGATGGAACGCCTATTTGTGTATCTTTTTCCCCAACTGGACTATAAGGATTTTCAGAGCAGGAATCACGTTTGGTCACCTTTGTCTCCCTAGCACTTAGAGCACAGTTCCTGGCACATAATAGTAATAAGAATAGCTAATTTTTTTTGTAGCATTTACAAAGTACCACACACCACATTAAATACCTTGCATAGATTAACTCACTTAGTCCTCAGAGGAGCCATTTATTATCATCCCTGTCTCACAGAGGGGTAGCAGGACTCAGCCTTAAAGAATTTGCCCAAAGTGACACAGCTGGTAAGGGGTGGAGTGAGCCAGGCAACAGGTGGTCTGAACCTTGTGCTCTTGACTCCAACGTGATGTTGTACTCAGTATGTGTCTGAGCCACATTTCTCTCTCTCTGTCAGAGCGTCATGACGCATTATATGTGGTGGGAGCTCTGGATGAAACACTGGAGTTGAGAGGACTGCGATACCACCCAATCGACATTGAGACCTCAGTGTCTCGGATCCACAGAAGCATTGCCGAATGGTAAATTCCCCAGCACAGGTTGGGTTTCCCACCTCAGCTTTAGTAGTAATTTAAATCAATCTAATTAGTCAGCCATCTGTACCAAATACCCACCTGCAGACATAGAACTCCATGAGGAGTAAGGAAGTAAACTGATTCTTGTCTTGGGTGGACAGTCTGCTATGGCTGACAAGACCTATTCACAGGAATCAGGTAAGACCACAGAGACACTGTGGGACTGAGTTATTTTTTAATGATAGATTCTCATAATTGGAAAGGACTAACAGATCATCTACTTCTAGGAAGTTGGGGTCGTGTGGTAGAAAGGACCATGACTTTATGGTCAGAAGACCCAGCTTAAAGGCTCAGCTCTCCCACTCTGCATTCTTCATCTGTAAAACATTCTCTCCACTATTTCTAATTATCAGAAGGATCAAATGAGAATGTACTTTGTAAACTGTTAAGTAGCAAGCAGACGAAAAGGATCATTATTAACATCTCATCCAACTTCCCTCTCTTTGCAGGAATTACCCCTACATTATCCTTGATAAAGGATCATCCAACCTCATGATGACTTACAATTCCATAAAATTAAAACTCTGTAGTTTTTAACATTCTGGGTTCTTGATTATACAGAATCCATCCAGTTTCCTTTCTGCGTAGTTAAGTCAATGTGCTCTCCCTCAGTTTTTTTTCCATGATAAATAGCCACAGTTCTTTTAATGGTTGCTCATGCTTTCCAAATACTACTTTGAAGATTTTCTTGTCTTGGTCAGAGTCTCTTCCTAGACCTGAACAAGACTCTGACCAAGGCAAGAACATCTTCAGACAAAGAACCCTCTGGGAAGCATGCAGAGAAGCTGGATGCCATGGTTACCCTCTAATTTTAGACATTTGAATTTTAATGGAACCAGATATTGTGTACTTTTTTTTCTTTAATGATCGGAATCTGTTTTTAAAGCAGTTTAGCACTGCATATCCTAGGTCAGGCTATACTTTCTAACCTAGTAACCCCTCTCAGTGGAAGGCAACTTTCTGCCCTGTGGCATGTTTGCATGATAGGAGACACTGTGTGGGACACCGGTAGCTCGTATAAAGGTCAGGCAGATGCTCTTCCTGTTTGGCTCAAGAATATTAGGCCGGTCTGAAGGTATTGAGTTACCTCAGTCAGTTATTCACAGTTGGTTACAGATCAAACTCCTTGTTCTACTCTTTCCCCCTTCTCACTACTTCACTTGACTGGTCTATTAGAAAAAAAAAAGCCAAAAACAAAACAAGAGAATATTATTTTAGTCAAAGGTCTTATGTTGCAAATAACAGAAACGTTCTTCAGAAAAGCTGAAGTGAAAGAGAGTGAAAGAGAGAATTTAATGGAAAGTAATTCTAGCTATCTCAGAAGTTCCAAAAAGACTAACTCTGGGCTGGGTGTGGTGGCTCACGCCTGTAATCCTAGCACTCTGGGAGGCCGA
>VBSM01002616.1:19521439-19534320 GCA_008086735.1 Cheirogaleus medius | reverse complement strand
AAAAAAAAAAAAAAAAATGAGACTGGAGTTTAATCCAGTCTTGGGAAGAGGAAAAGAACCTTCCACAAAAGGGAATAAGGCAGTGTTCTGGGGCCCAATGCTAAGAAAAGAGGGGAGCAGTCAGGAAGGTTATTTTCAGGGCCTGAGAAGTAGCCTGGGGTTTTATTTCGTGACTTAAGTGCAAGAGGAATGGTATGAACCAGAGTAGTCCAGAGGAAGGCGAGATCTCTGTTAACTGAAAATATTTGAAAAATCTTGGAAAAGGTACAACTTGAGGTGAGCCTGAGGTCTACCCTTGATGGGTGGAATTTTGTTAGTTTAGCATTTTATCGTAGTATTTCCATGAACCCCCCCATCTGATTTCAATGGAAATAAATTATAATATCATGATTTAATCATTTACTTGAAATATTTGGTATTTCTTTCAAGATACTCCCCAAAGATAGTATTTCTCTTACTTTTTGACTCTTGATTTCTTGGTGGTTTTTCAACCAAATCACTTTAGGATAACTTATTCTAAAGAGCCTCCATGTTTTTGCGCAATCAGTTCCTCTGCCTGAAATACCTTCCAGTCCCCCTAACCACTACCCCCATATGCACCTTTGGAGAATCGTTTATCATTCAAGACCCAGCTGAAGCAGTACCCTTTCTTTGCTCCTACAGTACAGTGCTTTCTGATTTTCCTCTATTATAGCTCATATTCTGTTATAATTAGTTTATCTCAATTCCTAGGTCAGTCTCTGGTCCATAGAAGGTACCTAATGTTTGGTTAATAGATGTGATTAAATATAATCAGCTGTGAAATGTGTTCCCAGTGTTAAGAAATCAGCTACCTGATGTGCACAGATACAATGTGTATTTTGTTAATTGAATTTTTATTTGTTCTTAGATGTCATTAAGAGGATCTGCACCAGTGACAATTGTACCTCTTCCTGGAGAGCAAGTACAGGTTCAGGGGGTCATCCAGACAGCTCAGTCTTCTGTAATTCACTCACCACACGTGCAAACGGTACAGAAATTCAAAGACTTAGTGGCTGAGGGTGGTACCCGAGTCTTCAGATACATTGAATTTGCTATAGTTACAATATTATAGGGCTGCCGGTTGGTCACACCTGTAATCCCAGCACTTTGGGAGGCTAACGCAGGAGGATCACCTGAGGCCAGGAGTTTGAGACCAGTGTGGCCAACATAGTGAATCCTCGTCTCTACAAGAAATAAAAATAAAAAAGGATGGATTTTAAAAAAAAGATATTGTAGGCCGGGTGCTGTGGCTCACACCTGTAATCCTAGTGCTCTGGGAGGCCGAGGCAGGAGGATTGCTTGAGCACAGGAGTTCAAGACCAGCCTGAGCAAGAGCAAGATCCCATCTCTACTAAAAATAGAAAAATAGCCAGATATCATGCCATGTGCCTATAGTCTCAGCTACTCGGGAGACTGAGACAAGAGGATCGCCTGAGCCCAGGAGTTTGAGGTTGTAGTGAGCTATGATGATGCCACTTGTACTCTACCCAGGCAACAGAGTGAGACTGTCTCAATAAAATATCTATCTATATCTATAATCTAATTATCTAATATCTATATAGATAGATATTTTATAAAACCAAGGTACAAAGTTGTCTTAGAAATTAGACTACAGATCCTAAAAGTTATCATTGTTTTTAAGAAAAATAAAAATTAGACTGCAGACCAAAGCAGGCAAATAGAAAAGTTTTAGAATTTCTGGCTTCATGTATATAATATTAAGTGAAAATGGAAGACAATTGGGGCGGGGGGATTATTTTTCTTTATAATTAAGGAAATGAGCGACTTTCTTTTTAACCACTTCGGTACGAGCGTCGACTATAGTTGTCAGCCACAGATGAACGCGCACAGCCCAGCGTCGACTATAGTCGACAGCGACAGATGAACGCGCACAGGCGAGCGTCGACTTTAGCCGACAGCCGTGATATGAAGGCGCACAGCTGAGCGTCGACTTTAGCCGACAGCCAAAAGCTTTTACTTTTACAGCTTTTATCTCTGCAGTTGCAGTGTGTATGTTCAGCGAATAAGTTACTGCGAATCTGTGACGTTTTAACAAGTCTTTAGTAGGAGTTATTATAGTTATTTTCCTAAAGCTGCCTGTAAAGTAAAACAAGCTTTCAGTGCTTTAAAGCTTTCCTCATCACACAAGAGCAAAACGGATTCGTCGTTAACGCACAGCACACACTATCGTGTGGACTACGAGTGCCGGCTGTGGGCAAGGTTTCCCGGCCGGTGAGCGCCATACCGAAGTGGTTAAGAGAAAGAACTCCTTTATCCCAGTGGTATCTTTCATGGAAAGGACTATTCTGAAGCAAGGGTAATGATGGCAAGAGTCTTAGCAAGGTAATAAAGTACCTACCTTATGCTTGTAGTAGAGGAAAGTTCTTTTTTTATATTTATCTACCTTCATATTAATACCTGACAACAGTAGAAAAGAAAGAGCCATCTTGCGTTCCTTTTCTTTTTAGTTTCTCCCCATTTTATCTTCTAGCTCCTGTGAGTCCCAGAATGCCTTTAGTTATTTCTCATTTCTAGAAGCAGCTATCCTGGAAGAAAAGCTATATACCTCATTTTTTCCTCCTGAATATGGCAGTGTTGTTAACTCTAGAGCTGCATCTTTATGTGGTATTCCTATGTGAAAGGAGGTGGCTGCATGGATTTTTGAATTTTTATATGAGGACTCACTCTTGTTTGTTGGTACTGTCATTAAAGAGAAATACTTGATCCTAGTTACAAGTAATTCCTTAATTTTACAAATTATTTTCTAACTTGAGTTCAATGGGAGGCTTTGGAGTAGACTTAGGGATAGTGAAAAGAGTTAAAGATTTAGATTAGAAATGGAATATCTATGATACTTGAGGAAAAGATAAAAGTAAGAGATTTCTCCTTTTTTTGTTTTAGATTTTGCTTATTATTTTAAAATTATTATTGGGTTCTGGCCAGTTCTGTCATAAGACATAGATTTAATATATGAGTGAGTAGTTGTATACCAGAACTCATTTTTGAAGGAGATGACAAAATATAAAACAAATTTCTCTGGAAATTTAATGTCTAAATCTAAATAGTTAAGTGTTTAGTGGGGAAGGCTTTCTGTAGATAGTAACTAATGTAGTAATTGCTTTCTTATGTCCCTTTTATAGGCCTGTTTAGATTATTTTATTTTTTAAAATAAAGATGAAGTCAGGTATCACAATCTAGCTTTGAACAAATGTTGGGAAATTTAATACATTTTAAAAATTGAGGGGAAGCGGTTAATAAAGAATAAAAAAAGATTAAAAAAATGGAAAAACATTTATTTTCTCAATTGTAAAATATTGCCATAGCTTAAAACTTGTATATTGTGTTGATGGAGTTTTAAGGTGTTTATTGTTAATAATAATTAATATTCATTGCATGTGTGCCATGTGCTGTGCCCTAAGTGCTTTACATACATTAAATTGTTTAATTGTGAAATGAGATAAAGCTGATTATACAGATTTTTAAATTATATTTATACTTGCCGTTGCTAGTGACCTCCACCTTGCTAAATCTAATAATGTTTTCAGTCCTTGTTTTATTTCACCTGTAAACAGCATTTGACATGGTTCATCACTCTTTTCTCTTTAAATATAATGTCTTCACTAGTTTTCCAAGGACAGCTCACTCATTTGGTTCTCTTCCTTCCTCACTAGTAACTCCTTTTCAGTCTCATTGGCTGGTTCCTCCTCTCCTTTCCAGTATTTCAGTTCCTGGGTTTAGTCCTTGGTCCTCTTCTCTGCAGTGAGTTCATCTAGTCTCATGGCTTTAAGGACTCTAAAGAGCTATGCCTCCCAGATTTATACATCTAGCTCAGACCTCTTCCCTGACCTGCAGGCTTGTATATTTAGCAGTCTCTTCAATGTCAGCAGTTGGATATCTAACAGGCTTTTCAAACTTAGCATGTCTGAAATCCAAATCAGAGAGCATCAGTGATAACACAACAACAACAAAAACAACTCTTAACTAATGTGCATGAGTGAGAACAGAGACTGTAGTTTTTAACTCTAGTAGAATAGTATTGCTTTATTTGGGGGACATACTCTAGTTGGTTTGGGCTCCTGAAATAAACTTTCTCATTTTTCCTTTTCCTTTTGTTGCTTCTTTTAGACCATAGATTTAAAGCACAATTGAATTTGAGTGGGAGGAGACAGATTATTTTTTCTAAAAGTAAAAACTCAATTTCTTTCCCACCTACATTGTTCATCACATTAAAACCAGTTTTGCTTTTTAGGTATCATCTTTATCAGAAAGTGAGGAGTCTCAGGACTCATCTGACAGCATAGGCTCCTCACAGAAAGCCCACGGGATCCTAGCACGGCGCCCATCTTACAGGTAAGTACTCTCTTGTGTCAAGCTCTGCATGTTATTATATTACCAAATGAGTTCACAAGGTGCTGTGCAAAGCAAACTAAAGAGGGAGCATGTATTTAAGAAGGGAAGGGTTAGGCTGGGTGCAGTGGCTTATACCTGTAATTCCAGTACTTTAGGGGAGCAAGGTAGGAGGATTGCTTGAGGCTAGGTGTTTGAGACCAGCCTGGGCAACATAGCAAGACCCCATCTTGACAAAAAATAGAAAAATTAGCTGGGTGTGGTGGCATGTGCCTGTAGTTCCAGCTATTTGGGGGCTGAGGCAGGAGGACTGCTTGAGCCCAGGAGTTTGAGGCTGCAGTGAGCTGTGATCCCGCAACTGCACTCCTGAGAGTGACAGAGTACGCTCTGTCTCAAAATATTAAATAAAAAATTTAAAAACAAAAAAATGAGCAAAGGACTTGTACAGACATTTCTCTAAAGAAGACATAAAAATAGCCAACACGTATATGAAAAGGTACTCAGCATCACTAATTATTAGGGAAATGCAAATTAAAACCTCTATGAGGTAATCACCTGACACTCATAAGGATGGCTATCATCAAAAAGACTAGAGATAACAAATGTTGGCAGGGAGAAACACTGTTGTGGAGAAACACTGTTGGTTGAAATGTAGATTGGTACATCCATTATGGAAAACAGTAAGGAGGTTCCTAAAGAAATTAAAAATAGAACTGCCATATGACCCAGCATTCCTCTTCTGGGTATATACCCAAAGGAGATGAAATCATCACTTCATAAAGATACCTGCATTCCATGTTGATTGCCTATCAGCGGATGAATGGATAAAGAAAATGTGTTATGTATATACAATGGAATATTATTCAGCCTTAGAAAAGAAGATCCTGCCATTTGCCACAACATGGACAGACCTAGAGGACATTATGCTAAGTGAAATAAGTCAGACACTTAGAAGAATATTGCATGAATTCACTTATATGTGGAATATAAAAAAAAAAAAGTGCTCAAATACACAGAGATAGAATGAAACAGAGGTTACCACCAGTGGTGGTAGGGAGAGGAAATCAGGAGATATAGGTCAAAAGATATAAAATAGAAGATACGTAGAATGAACAAGTTTAGAGATCTAATGCACGGCATGAAGACTAAAATTAATGAGATTGTATTGTATTGGAGATTTTGGTTAAATAAATAGATTTTAGCTGGGAAATCTATACCAATTTTGGTATAAAATTTTATACCAAAAAAAGTAATGATAGATATATTAATCTTCTTCACTATAGTAACCATTTTACTAAATGTATGTATCCCATAATATGTTGTAAACCTCAAATATACACAATAAAATTTATTTAAAATAAATCAAGATGTTAAGAGAGGCATGTTAGAGCCAGATTATGAAGGGCCCAAGTTGCTGTGCTGAAGAAGAATTTAGACTTATTTTCTGGCAAAGTATTAGATTTCCATATTTACTTTTATTTATTCATTTATTTTTTGAGACAGAGTCTCACTCTGTTGCCCGGGCTAGAGTGCCATGGCGTCAGCTTAGCTCACAGCAACCTCAAACTCCTGGGCTGAAGTGATCCTCCTGCCTCAGCCTCCCGAGCAGCTGGGACTACAGGCATGTGCCACCATGCCCGGCTAATTTTTTCTATATATTTTTAGTTGGCCAATTAATTTCTTTCTATTTTTAGTAGAGATGGGGTCTCGCTCTTGCTCAGGCTGGTTTGGAACTCCTGACCTTGAGCAATCTGCCAGCCTCGGCCTCCCAGAGTGCTAGGATTACAGGCGTGAGCCACCACGCCCGGCCCATATTTACTTTTAGATAGTCAATTCTAATAGCAATATGAAAGTGGGACTGTAGACTTCAAGAACTGGATGACTTTGTGTTCACTTTCTTAGCTTTGTAACTCTGGGCCTTTGTTCTTGATCCCTGTGTACTCCTTTGCCTGAAACACTTTGTTTTACCTTCTGCATAACTCCTGTGCACACTTTCTGGAAGCCTTGTTTGATTACTTCCACCCCATCACCCTAAGACTAGGTTAGGTCTTTCTTCTGTGGCATCCTTTTACTGACCCATGAAGATACTTATTTCATGCTGTTGGAATTCCAGTATATTTAAGTGTATGGCTCATGTATTATTCTTTTTCGTAAGCCTAGGGCCTAAAGTGACCATAGTAGATGCTCAGCAATTAACTTGTTGAATGAATAGAGAGCTGGAAGTAGAACAGCTAATTAATAGAAAGCCCTTGAAATAATCTAGATGGCTTCTCATGGATAGTGGTATATCTTTGGCGTGAATGAATTTGAGACATTTCTTTGGTAGAATTGATCAAACCCAACTATATGGAAGGAGAGGGAGACAAGATGATGGAACACTGTTTTTGAAACAAACAAATGCAGTAGGATATTAGATATTATGAGAAAACTGTGTTTAAGGTATGGTCAGTCCTGTTTGTGGAATAAATAGGAAACATTTCATAGAAGATGTAATTTGGGTCACTACCAATCTGATAAATTTTGTGAGACTGGGGCAGGGAGGAGTTTTGTAAGGCAGAAGAGCTTCTTAGGCTGAGAGAATCAAAAGGTAATTAGTATAATCAAAGGTAGGTTGGATAATATAAAAGAGGATGGCCTGTTTTGGGAATTAGGAGCTTAAGGTGCTGGGAGGAAGAGGAAGTTTAGCAAGAAAAGAATAACAGGAGTCAGATTACTTAGAGCCTTGTTATCATATTAAGGAATTTGGACTCTATTGAATGAACAGACAATATTTTGTCTGTAGAATTTTGGGGGGATGAAAAAGAAACCTTGCTAGAGTGAATTCACAATCAAAAACTACAAACAATTGAAAGAAATAATTCATCATTAGTAAGTATAGCAGCAGATGCAATAAACAGCATTAAATCTCTAGAGAACCTCAGATAATGACATTACCAGAGACATAAGTAAAATTAAAATTATGAGAGACATAAAGAGTCAAACCCTAATATTAGAATAAGAGACTGAGGATTTAAAAAAATAAGTAAAACTTGCGGAAATGAAAGATACAGTTGGTAAGAGACGTCTATATAAAGTTATACAGCAGGTTAGATATAACTGAAGAGAAAATTAGAGAACTAGAAGGTACAGCTCTGAGTAGATCACCTAGAATAGAGCATAGAAAGATAAAAAGAAATTAGGAGACACAGAATATAGAATGAGAAGGTCCAACACACAACATACACCTAAAAATATTTCCAAAAGGAGAAAATGGGGAAGGGCACATCAGCTTCTAGTCTCTCTAGGAGAAAAAAATGTGTAATGACTGAAATTTCCAGGACACAAATTCCTCAGCTTTAGAAAGCAAGGTCCCAAACATGAGAAATTAATATAATTCTACATCTAGATATATCTTATTTTAAAATAAAATTAGAGAAAACCAAAGATAAACATAAGATCTTAAAAGCTTCCAAAATGAAAAATCAATTACATAGAAAGGAATGGCCATTAAGCTGACAACAGATTTTCGGACAGCAGAAAATCTAAAATATTTAAATGCCAAGAGAAAGTAACTATTAGCCTGGAATTCTATACCCACCTGAACAATTCACTCGAAAATGATGGTTAAATAAAATCATTTTCAAATTGATTTAAGAAACTACTAAAAGGTATACTTCAGGAAGAAGAAAATGAAAACAAATGGAAAGAATGGTGAACAAAGATGATTCATTTAAGTTGTCATTGGGTTTTTAGAACAATAGTAATAATGATTGATTTGGGTTGTTTTAAAATAAAGTGGGAAGAATTATACCAGACAGGAATGGAGTCTTATATTGACTACCTTTGACTTACTTTAGACTATTAGGTGCAATCACCAAAAGAATACAAATAAAAAGTGTAATTACTAGGTGAAAATCTCTTGTCACCTCCCCCTAAATAAACATAAAATACATATACATACAAATACATGAGTTGAAGAAACCAGAATGGGGAGAGGAAGCAAGTATGAAAACCAGGGTACTGTCATTACTTTAGGTCTACTGTAGGAAGAAACTCTGAACCTGAGATTTCTTCATTTAGCAAGAACTATGAAGGAGGCCACAATATCTGAAAAGAAGCTTCTCACAGTTAAGTTTGCCACAGATTAGGGTCAATCAAATATGAATTCAGTCAAAAATTATCAAACATACAGGAAATAAACCACCATAAGTGAGAATCTGCAGAAATAATACAATCAACTGAATAAATGCAGAAAAAGAATTTGATAAAATTCAGTACCCACTCATTTTTTTTTTTTTTTTGAGACAGAGTCTCACTTTATTGCCCGGGCTAGAGTGAGTGCCATGGCGTCAGCCAAGCTCACAGCAACCTCAAACTTCTGAGCTCAAGCGATCCTCCTGCCTCAGCCTCCCCAGTAGCAGGGACTACAGGCATGGGCCATCATGCCCGGCTAATTTTTTTTTATATATTTTTTTAGTTGGCCAATTCATTTCTTTCTATTTTTATAGTAGAGACAGGGTCTCGCTCTTGCTCAGGCTGGTTTCGAACTCCTGACCTTGAGTGATCTGCCCGCCTCAGCCTCCCAGAGTGCTAGGATTACAGGCGTGAGCCACCGCCCGCTCAAATTTTTAAATAATAAAAATGACCTTGCCTAGTATACATAGAGTTTGAGAACTGAACTATATATAGGACAGACCGTTGCCCAAATCCTAGACTGGCTGGCCATCACCTGGTGCACACATGTAAGAGATCTGAATATCACTGTAAGCAGGGTGCAGTGGCATATGCCTGTAGTCCCAGCTACTTGGGAGGCTGATGTGGGACATATTGAAAATGTACAAAATATTCAAAGTGTCCAAAATTCTAAAATACAGAACCTGGAAAAACCTCAGCTTGCATGGAAAAGACATCAACAGATGCCAATTTATAGATGACACAGACATTGGGATTATGTGAGAGACTTTATTTTTTTTCTTTCTTATTTTACTTTATTTTATTTATTTGAGATGGAGTCTTGCTCTGTTACCTAGGCTAGAGTGACATGGCGTCAGCCTAGCTCACAGCAACCTCCAACTACTGGGCTCCAGCGATTCCCCCACCTCAGCCTCCCAAGTAGCTGGAATTACAGGTGCATACCACCACGCCCAGCTAATTTTTCTATTTTTAGTAGAGACAGGGTCTCGCTCTTTCTCAGGCTAATCTGGAACTCTTGAGCTCCAGCAATCCTCCCGCTTCAGCCTCCCAGAGTGCTAGGATTATAGGCATGAGCCACTGCGCCCAGCTTATGTGATAGACTTTAAAGGAGCTGTTATTAAACTGTTACAGCACGTAAGCATGAATTTTCTTAAAATGAAAGAAAAAACTCTCATTCCTTACCTCTTTCTACATTTCATCACAGTGGTAAAATATTGATTATAAGTAGACTGCAAAGCTAGATATCTCTACACCCCTAGCACAACTACTAAAAAAAATTACACAGAGAGATTTAGTAAAATACATAATAGATAAATTGTAATGAAATTTGAAAAATCTTCAAATAACCCAAAATAAAGCAGGTGAAGGGACACAGAAGAATGAAAAAAACAGAATAAACAGAAATCAAATAATAAAATGGTATATCAACCAATATCTATATTATATTAAGACATGGCTTAAGTGCACCAATTAAAAGGCAATTGTTAAACTATAGAACAACATCCCTCGTGAGTACAGACACAAAAATCCTCAACAAAAATATTAGCAAATCAAATCTAACAATATATACAAGGTTCTAAATGCCATGACTAAGTAGGAATTATCCCTAAAATGCAAGATTGGTTTAACAATCAAAAATCAATTAATGGAAGGAAGAGGCAGAGCAAGATGGCTAAACAGAAACCTCCAGCAATCGTCCCTCCACACGACTACCAAATTCAACAACTATCCATGCAAGCAAGCACCTTCAGAAGAACCCCAAATCAGATGAGTGATCATACTACCTGATTTTAACATTTTATCAAGGAAAGAGGCACTGAAGAGGGCAGAAAAGACAATCTTGTCGTTGCCTGTGCCACCCTTCTCTCATCTCCTGGTAGTGCTGTGCCAGCATGCTCAGCGGAGAGAGAATCTGTGTGCCGGGGGAGGGAGAGTGAAGGGACTGTGGAACTTCGGATTGAAACTCAAGGCTGCCCTGGCACAGGGGAACACAGCACAGAGTGGAATTCTGCTCATGCGCACAGAGGGAGCATTTAGATCGGCCCAGCCACAGGCAATTCCTCCACCCCAAAACCTGAGTTCCAGCTAACCACTGGCCAACAAAAGCAACCTGGGTACTCCTAAATAAAAAATGTATTAATAGAACAACATCAAATAAACAACGATGCATCTCAAAGAACTAGAAAAATAAGAGCAAACTAAACCCAATATTAGAAGAAAAGAAATAATAAAGATCAGAGCAGAAATAAATGAAATTTGAAACAAAAAAATACAAAAGGTCAATCAAACAAAAAGTTGGTTTCTGAAGATAAACAAAATGACAATTCTTTAGCCAGATTAAGGAAAAAAAGAGAGAAGACCCAAATAAATAAAATTAGATGAAAAAGAAGACATTACAGCTGACACTGCAGAAATCCAAAGGATCATTACAGACTACTATGAGCAACTATATGCCAATAAATTAGAAAACCTAGAAGAAATGGATAAATTCCTAAACACTTTACAACCAACCAAGCTTGAGCCAAGAAGAAATCCAAAACCTGAATAAACCAATAATAAATAAAGAGATAGAAGCAGTAATAAAAGGTCTCTTATCAAAGAAAAGCCCAGGACCTGCTGGCTCCACTGCTGAATTCTGAGCATTCAAAGAAGGACTGATACTACTTAAACTATTCCAAAAAATCAAGAAGGAAGGGGATACTCCCAAACTCATGTTATGAGGCCTGTATCAACCTGATACCAAAACCAGACCAAGGCACAACAACCAAAAAAGAAAACTACATGCCAATATCTCTGATGAATATAGATGCAATCCTCAACAAAATACTAGCAAACCAAATTCGGCAATGCATTACAAAGATTATTCATTATCATCAAGTGGGACTCAGCCAGGGATGCAAGGATGTTTCAACATATGCAAATCAGTCAGTATGATACATCATATCAATAGAACAAAGGACAAAAGCCATATGATCATTTCAGTTGATGCTGGAAAAGCATTCAGTAAAATTCAACATCTCTTCATGATAAAAATTCTCAAAAAACTGAGTAAGAAGGAACCTACCTCAACACGATAAAAGCCACATATGATAGACCCACAGTATGTATCACACTGAATTGGGAAAAAGTAAAAGCCTTTCTTCTAAGATCTGGAACAAGACGATGCCTACTTTCATCACTTATTCAACATATAGTACTAGAAGTTCTAGCTAGTGCAATTAGACAAGAGAAAGTAATAAAGGGCATCCAAATTGGAAAGGAATAAGTCACATTATCCTGGCTTGCAGACAATATGATCTTTTATCTAAACAAACCTAAAGACTCCACAAAAAAAACCCAAAAAACAAACTATTAGAACCAATAAAGAAATTCGGTAATCTTGTAGGATACCAAATCAACATACAAAAAATCAGTAGCATTTCTGTATGCCAAGAGTAAACAATCTGAAAAAGAAACCAAGAAAATAATCCCATTTATAACAGCTACAAATAAAATAAAATACCTAGGAATAAACTTAACCAAAGAAGTGAAAGATCTCTATAAAGAAAACTATAAAATATTGAGTAAAGAAATTGAAGAGGACACCAAAAAATGGAAAGAATATATATTCAATGCTCATGGATTGGAAGAATCAGTATTGTTAAAATGTCCATACTACCCAAAGCAATCCACAGGTTCAATGCAATCCCCATCAAAATGCCAATGATATTCTTCACAAAAATAGAGAAAATAATCCTAAAATTTACACAAAACCACAAAAGATCCAGAATAGCCAAAGCCATCCTGAACAAAAAGAACAAAACTGGAGGAATCACATTGCCTAACTTTAAATTATACTACAGAGCTGTAATAACCAACACAGTTTAGTATTAGCATAAAAACATACACCAATGGAACAGAATAGAGAACCCAGAAATAAATCCATACTTCTATAGTGAACTTATCTTCAACAGAGGTACCAAGAACACACTGTAAGGAAAGGACAGTCTCTTTAACAAATGGTGCTAGGAAAATTAGATATCCATATGCAGAAGAGGGAAACTAGATCCTTATCTCTCACCGTATAAAAAAATCGAATCAACATGGATTTAAGATTTACATCTAAGACCTGAAACTGTGAAACTACTAAAAGAAAACATTGGGGAATTGCTTCAGGACATTAGTCTGGGCAATGATTTCTTGAGTAATACCCCCAAAGCACAGGCCACCTTAGCATATTGGGCAAATGGGATCATATCAAGCTAAAAAGCTTCTGCACGGCAAAGGAAACAACAAAGTGAAGAGACAACCCACAGGCCGGGCGCGGTGGCTCACGCCTGTAATCCTAGCACTCTGGGAGG
>VBSM01002616.1:19507047-19521339 GCA_008086735.1 Cheirogaleus medius | reverse complement strand
AAAAAAAAAAAAAAAAAAGAGACAACCCACAGAATGGGAGAAAATATTTGCAAACTACCTGACAAGGGATTAACAACTTCAATATTTAAGGAGCTCCAACACCTCAATAGAAAAAAATCAAATAATCTGATTACAAAATAGGCAAAGAATCCGAATAGACATTTCTCAAAAAAAGACATACAGATGGCCATCCGGTATATGAAAAAATGTTCAACATCATTAGAGAAATGCAAATCAAAACTACAATGAGATATCATTTCACCTCTGTTAAAATGGCTTTTATCAAAAAGATAGGCAATAACAAAAGCTGGCCAGGATGTGGAAAAAGGGGAACCCTCATACAGTGTTGGTGGGAAGGTAAATTAGTACAACCGCTATGGAGAACAGTATGGAGGTTCCTTAAGAAACTAAAAGTAGAACCACCATATGACTCAGCAATCCCACCACTGGGTATATATCCAAAGGAGAGGAAATCACTATATGGAAAAGATATAAACTCCCATGTTTATTGCAGCACTATTCACAATAGCCAGGATTAGGAATCAACCTAAGTGTTCATCAGTGGATGAATGGATAAAGAAATTATGGTACATATACACAATTGAATATCATATAGCCACAAAAAAGAATGAATCCTGACATTTGCAACAACATGGATAGAACTGGAGAACATTATGTTAAGTGAAATAAGCCAAGCACAGTAAGACAAATCTTGCATGTTCTCACTCATATGTGAGAGCTAAATATTAAAAACAATTGATCTCATGGAGGCAGAGAGTAGAATGGTGATTACCAGAGGCTAGCAAGGGCAGTGGGAGGGGGGATAAAGTGAGGGTGGTTTATGGGTACAAAAATAGAGTTAGTTAGATAGATAGAATGAACAATATTTGATAGCACAACAAAGTGACTATAATCAACAAGTTAGGATATACTTTAAAATAACTGAAAGAGTGAAATTGGAATGTACCTAACACAAAGAGATGATAAATGCCTGGGGTGAGAGATACCCAATTACCGTGATTTGATTAATTCACATTGTATCCCTGTATCAAAGCATCACATGTACCCTATAAAGATACACAACCAATAATATTATGTGCCCATAATAAAACCTTTTAAAAAATTTTAAAAATCAATTAGTACATCATATGATCATCTCAAGGCATAGAAAAAGCATTTGACAAAATTGATTACCCTTTCATGATAAAAATGCTCAACAAATGAATAAAAGGGAGCTTCCTCAACCTGATATAGGGATCTACAAAATCCTACAACTAACCTCATACTTAATGGTGAAAAACTAAATATTTCCTCCCTAAGATCAGGAATAAGATAAGTGTCCTCACCACTTCTGTTTAACATTGTATTTAGGGAGTCAATCAAGAAATCCAGATTGGAAAAGAATAAAACAATTTGCAGATGACGTGATCTTATTTATAGAAAATCCTAAGGAACGTACTAAAATGGAACTAATCAACAGGGTCAGCAAGGTTCTAGGATATAAGATCAATATAATAAAAATCAGTTGTATTTCCAAATACTAGCAATAAACAATCCAAAAATGTTATTAAAAGTTTTTAAAAATTCCATTTATAACAAAATATAAATTTAGGTTTAAAGTTAAATTTATAAATTTAAATTATACTTAGGTACAATTTTAGTTTTAAAAAGAACATAATACTTATACACTAAAAACTATAAAACCTTATTCAAAGAAATTTTAAAAAATCTAAATAAATGAAAAGATGTCCCATATTCACTGATCAGAAGACTAAGTATCAACATGACCCAATTAAAAAGTGAGCAAAGGATTTAAATAAACGTTTCTCCAAAGAATATACACAAATGACTGACAAACATGAACAATGTTCAACATCATTTATAACTAGGGAACTGCAAATCACAATCATGAGATACCACTTCAAACCAATTAGGGTGACTAAAATAGAAAAAGACCAACAATAACAAGTGTTGGTAAGGATACGGAGAAATTACCTGCTGGCGAGAATGTAAAATAGTGTAGCCACTACAGAAAACGTTCTGGCAGTTCTTCAGAATGCTAAGTTCCCATATGACCCACCACTTCCAATGTTAGTTAAATACTCAAGTGAAATAAAATCATATATGTACATAAAAACTTATGGGCAGGGCACAGTGGCTCATGCCTCTAATCCCAGCATTTTGGGAGGCTGAGGCAGGAGGATCACTTGAGGCCAGGAGTTCAAGACCAGCCTGCGCAACATAAAGAGACCCTCTCTCTACAGAAAATAAAAAAATTAGCCAGGTGTGGTGGTGTGCACCTGTAGTCCCAGCTATTTGGGAGGCTGAGGCAAGATCACTTGAGCTTAGGAGTTCAAGGCTACAGTGAGCTATGATTGTGCCACTGCTCTCCAGCCTGGGTGACAGAGGAAGATCTTATCTCTACAAGAGAACTTGTACATGAATGTTCATAGCAGGCAGCATTGTTCATAACAGCCAAAAAATGGAAACAACCCAAGTGTCCATCAACTGATGATGAATGGATAAACAAAACAATGATACATGCTACAACATGGATGAACTTTGAAAATATTAAACTAAATGAAAGAAACCAGACACAAAAGACTGTATATTATATCTTTCCATTTATATGAAATGTCCAGAATAGGCAAATTTATAGAAACAGAAAGTAGATGGATGAGTGGTTGCTTAGAGTTTGGGGGAGGGAAGAGAACAATGGATTGAGGGCTGATGCATACTAGTTTTCTGTTTTTCCTTTTCCTTTTTTTTTTTTTTTTGGGAGACAGGCTCTCGCTCTGTCGTCCAGGCTAGAGTGCAGCAGTGTCATCAGAGTTCACTACAACCTCAAGCCTCAAGCTCCTGGGCTCAAGAGATCCTCCTGCCTCAAACTTCCAAGTAGCTGGTACTACAGGTGTGTGCCACCACGCCTGGCTAATTTTTCTATTTTTTGCAGAGATGGGATCTTGTTCTTGCTCAGGCTGGTCTCAAACTCTTGGCCTTCAAGTGATCCACCCATCTTGGCCTCCCAAAGGGCTAGGATTACAGGTGTGAGCCACCATGCCCAGCACTAGTTTTCTTTTAGGGGAGGAAATATTATAAAATTGTGGTAATGATTGCACAATGTTGTGAATATACTAAAAATATTGAATGGTATGCTTTAAATGAGTTAATTGTATGGTATATGAATTATATCTCAAAGTTGCTTTTCTTTAAAAAGACAAAGATTATTAGAATGGATTTTAAAATTGACTCACTTCAAATATAATGGTACATTATGACTCAGATTTCACTAAAAGAAAAATATATAGTATAGCTAGGCTTAAGTAAAAGGATAGCTAAAGATATAGCATGAAAACACTAAGGAATACTAAAGTGGGCCAGGCATGGTGGCTCACACCTGTAATCGTAGCACTTTGGGAGGCTGAGGTGGGAGGATCGCTTGAGGCCAGGAGTTCATGACCAGCCTGAGCAAGAGCAAGACTTCCCATCTCTACTAAAAATAGAGAAAATTAGCCAGGCATGGTGGCATTTGCCTGTGGTCTCAGCTACTAGGGAGGCTGAGGCATGTGGATTGCTTAAGCCCAGGAGTTAGGGGTTGCAGTGAACTATGATGTTGCCACTGTACTCTAGCCAGGGTGACAGAGACCCCTATCTCAAAAAAAAAAAAAAAGTGGCTATATTAATATCATACAAAATAGACTTCAGAACAAGAAAAGTTACTAGAGATAAAGAGAGACGGAGACATTACATAATGATAAGAGTTCACCAAGAAGATATAACAGTCCAAATGTGACATGCACCTAACAAAAGAGCTTCAAAATACATGTATCAAAACTAACAGATCTGAAAAGGGAAATAAACAAATCCACAATTACAGTTGAAGACTTTCAGTACACCTATCTCAGTATTCAGTAGAACTTGCAGTCCGAAATCAGGAAAATTATAGAAAAATTTTAACACAAACAGCTAATGGGATCTAATTGACATTGTTAGAACACTGTACCCAACAGCTGTAGAATGAACGTTCTTTTTGAGTGCACAAAGAATACCACCAGGAAATACCACATCCTGGGTTGTAACAAACTTCTTAATATTTAATAAATTCAAAAGAAGTGAAATGCATAGATGTTCCCTGATCATACTGGAATTAAACTAGAAAAATTGATAACAGGAAAATCTCCAAATACATAGAAATTAAACAACAATTAAGAAATAATTCATGGACCAAACGGGAAGTCTTAAGGGAAATTAGAAAATATTTTTAGCTGATGAGTATGAAAATACAAAATATCAAAATTTGCGGGATGTAAGTCAGTGGGAAATACCAATTAGAAGAAAGTTTATAGCATTAAATGCTTATATTAGAAAGGAAGAAAGGTCTCAAATCAATAATTTAAGCTTATACTTTAAGAAACCAGGGAGAAGAAAGAGCTCAAAGCAAGTAGAAGAAAGGAAATATAAAGAGCAGAAATGCATGAAATTGAAAAGAAAAAACTAATCAATATAAGTGAAAGTTGGTTCTCTGAAAATAATCAGTAAAACTGATCATCCTGCAGCAAGACAGAGAAAGCAAGGAAGTGTTTGGAGATGACGTTGGGTAGGTCATGAGGGACAGGTTATGGCCTTGTAGGGCATTGTATTTAATCTGAGTGGGACAGTGAGCCACTACAGATAAGTGACTTGATCTGACATTTTGAAAAGATGACCAGTTGCTATGTGGAGAACAGACCATAACAAGGGAAGGATAGACCAATGGAGAGCAGTAGAGGCAATTAAGAGGTGGTGGTCCATGGACTGGAGTGGCAGCAGTGGAGGCGATGAGGGAGAGTAAAATTCTGGATATACTTTTAAGATAGAGACAAGGATTTGCTTGTGAATTGGATATGGGTTATGGAAAATAGAAAGATGACTTCAAAAATTTTGGTTTAAGTAACTAGAAGAATGGAGTTGATAT
Source organism: Cheirogaleus medius (assembly GCA_008086735.1). Taxonomy (NCBI): domain Eukaryota; kingdom Metazoa; phylum Chordata; class Mammalia; order Primates; family Cheirogaleidae; genus Cheirogaleus; species Cheirogaleus medius. The sequence continues at coordinate 19,516,385 of VBSM01002616.1, read as the reverse complement.
TTACTGAAATGGGGAAGACTGCCAGGTATGGAAGGATATCTAACATTAGATTTTGGATGTGTTAAGTTTGAGGTACCTGTTGAATGGAAGTGTTCAATACAAAATTGGATACAGAAGTCAAGTTCAGAGAGAGGAGGAAGAATCATTTGGAGGGTCATCAGCGTACACTAAGTATTCAAGTCCATGGGACACATGAGAACACCAGAAAAAGAATGTAGATATTATAGAAAAGAGAAAAAAGTAAAAAGACCATACCCTAACACTCTCCAAAGTTTGAGTTGGGAGGATGAGAAAGAATACAAAACAATGGCAAGTAGGGCCAGGCACAGTGGCTCATGCCTGCATTCTCAGCACTTTGGGAGGCTGAAGCAGGAGGATAACTTGAAGCCAGGAGTTCGAGACCAGCCTGGGTAACACAGTGAGACCCTGTCTCTATAAAAAAAAAAAAAAAGAAAAATATTAGCTGGGTCTGGTGGCCCACACCTAGGAGGATAACTTGAGCCCAGGAGTTCTAGGTTACAGTGAGCTAAGATCAGGCCAGAGTGGGACCCTGCCTCTTAAAAAACAAACAAACAAAAGTAATGGCAAATAATGTCATTGCTATGTAATAAAAATAAAGTAATATATATGGGAATGGTATGATATATAACAGCTTGGATAAGGGTGCTCTTCGTGGGAGTAGGAAGAAGAGGAAGGGATTGGTGGTGACATTTTAGTATATCTGTAACTTGATTGCTATTAAAAATATCTGAAGCAAATATGGCAAAATATTAGCATCAATTGATTTTTGGTAGGTGTTTTATCTTCTGCACTTTGTGCTCGAAATGTTTCATAATTTAAAATTGAAAAAGAAATGGGCATAAGACCACAAAAGCAGTTTGTTAAATGGATTCTGGAACTGTACTGCTGTTCGATCATTAGGGGCATCAAATGGGAATCTGTATTCAACAAACCTCTCCAGGTCATTCTGATACACAGGCAGGTTTAGGAACTACCATGACTTTTCTACAGAAATGTCTAAACAGAGTCCTGTGGGACTGCCATCTCCCTGTTCTCTAGGTGGAACTTTTGTTAATACAGCCTACAGTTGTGTTAGCTCTTGGTGGGAAGACTGTCTAAAGAAAGGAGACTAAGCTGGAGAAGGATCTTCAACATGTTATAGAGGAACATATGAAGCAACTGAAAGTATCTGGCCTAGATTAAAGAAGACCTGTAGCAGTTGTCAAATATTGCAAAGTAGGGCGTGGATATAGAATTGGAGTTAGGCTTAAATTTCCTTAACATCACTGAGTGGAACCAGCTTTGAGCCCAAATGAGGAAAGGCTCTAACTGTTCAATAATGGCATGATTTGGTTTTAGAAGTACTGGCTTGCCTTATTCCTGAAAATAGAGGTTGTGAGCAATGCTAGAGAAGAAATTCCTCCATGGGCTGGGAAGTTGTTGGCATAGATAACATGAAAGATCCCCTTTAATTCTGAGGGTTTTTCCCTCTTGGTGATTCTTTTTTGTTGTTTTCATGTAAGCATTTCACTTTTCTGATTTCTCTACAATGAACACGGAATTTGTGAGTAAACATTCTTTTTTTCCAGAAACAAATAATGCTTATTGCTTACTTTTTCCCTGTACCCCCAATTGTCTTTTGGAAGATCTTTTCACAGCAAGGAATACTTTTCCATCCCTTACTCCTGTCATGGGTCCCACTTCACAAACTCTGAGGGATACCTGTGGTATCATATTTACCTCTTTTTGGTAAAATAAGCAGTTTTATTTATCACTGACACTCTAGTGTGCATTTTTATAGTATTTTTAGTCTTGTTTCTTTCTGAGAACTATGGGTTTCTCCCACTGTAGAGTTGAGAGTTAAAAAAACAAATTTGATCTTTTTGAATGAAGGTCACTGACACTATTTAGAAAATGAATAATACCTTGTTGGTTAATGAGTTACCTCACAATGGAGCCATCTGTCCTATAGGGGAAAGAGACATTTTATACCTGTACAAGTGCCTTCTAGGCACTCTGAGTGTTTGTTCAATGCATTACTGTGTCTTTTCAGGTAGTTAAAAACTAAAATGTAACAAGCCTGGAGCACATTATTATATTAATATGTGCTAAATGAAAGGATTCCTTGACACAATAATTTAGGTGTCTAGATTATTGTAATTTTAACTTGAGATTGAAAAAGGTTTAGCAATTTCTTTTTGTAAAGTCATGCACATTACCAACATTAATAGAGTTCTTTTTTTTTTTTACAGAAAAATTTTTAAAGACTTATCTTCTGAAGATACACGGGGCAGAAAAGGAGACGGAGAAAACCCTGGAGTTTCTGCTGTCACTTCTATGTCCGTTCCTACTCCCATCTATCAGACTAGCAGTGGACAGTACAGTATGTATGAGAATCAATTTCCACATGATAGACACACAAAAACTGACTTTTCCATGGAAAGTGTAGAAAGACTGTCATACTTTAACCACTTCGGTACCAGCATCGACTATAGTCGACAGCCACAGATGAACGCGCACTGCGACTTTAGCCGACAGCCGTGATATGACTTTTCTAATTTTTCATTTATCAAAATAAAATTGTGAACATTTAAAAATAACGTAATGAAAACACATGTGTATGTTACCTATTCTGATTTACATTACAAGTAAAGCTGCCTGTAAAGTAAAACAAGCTTTCAGTGCTTTAAAGCTTTCCTCATCACACAAGAGCAAAACGGATTCGACGTCAATGCACAGCACAAACTATCGTGCGGACTGTGAGTGCTGGCTGTGGGCAAGGTTTCGCGGCCGGTGAGCGCCATACCGAAGTGGTTAACAGTGGTGATTATTAAAGGATAATATTTTGAGACAGGAATAGTGTATTATCTCATTTATCCTTTACAACAACTTTGTGAGATAGGCAGTTATCAATTTATGAGGGAAATAAGGTTTAGTGAATTAGATAATGTTCCTGAAGTCATACAGCTTGTAAGTGATGGAGCCAGGATTCAAAATTAGGTGTGTCTGAATCTAGAGGCATAATTTTACCCAAAACTACACTGTCTCTTACAAACTTCTCTTTCGGACACTAGCCAGTTATATATCCATGACCTTAATTCTAGAGGAAATTACTATTTGGATGAGTTACATAATGAAAGATTAAACATGAATGTTGAGTTTTCAGTTTGAGGTTAAGGAAGTTTCACTCAGAAAGAGGATTCAGATGGCTTTGCAATGTAATTTATAGCATACCCACCATAAATAATCAGGGACTGATCAACTTTAATAAATCATTAAATCTCTGTATCTGAAAGTATCATTATAAAGATTGGTCAATACCTAGGACAAAGTGAGCATCTATTGGTGTATGAAATTCCATCTGGGGGCTAAAGTTATAAAGGAAGCAAATGTGGTCCTTGCCTTTTGAGAGGAAAGTCACAAGACACAGTGATAGAAAATGAAATACCTACCACAAACAGAAGTGTATGTCCTCCCACTATGTTCAACAGTAGTCTATAGATTAGTAACTTATACTTGTCTTAACACTTACATTTTCTTCTTAATAATTTAGTACATGAGGTCTATTGGTTTATTAAAATGACGTTCGACAAAACTAACAAGGTAATGAATTAATCCTCTTTATTATATTTTCAAGTTCAATTTCTAGTTTCAATTCCAACATATTTTTATGAAAAATTTGAAACATACAATAACACTGGATAAATGTACAGTAGAGACACATACACACATTGCCATTTTTTTTTCTAAATTTCTTTTCTTTGATGGATTTTGGATTTGGAGTTAATGTTTATAAAGACTTTCTTTTGTTGTTTGCGAAGACGGCAGGGAGGAGGGGGCTCACCACTATAAAGACTTTTCTGTCTCTGAGATTTTCTCAGTGTTTTTGTTTGTTTGTTTGTTTGTATTTTGGAGACAGTCTTGCTCTGTTGTATGGGCTAGAGTGCAGTTGTGTGATCACAGCTCACGGTAACCTCAAACTCCTGGACTCAAGTGATCCTCCTGCCTCAGCCTCCCTAGTAGCTGAGGTTGCAGGAGTGTGATACCATGCCTGGCTAATTTTTAAATTTTTTGTGGAGATGGGGGTCTTGCTAGGTTGCTTAGGCTGATCTTGAACTCCGGTCCTCAAGTGATCCTCCTGCCTCAGCCTCCCAAAGTGTTGGGATTATAGGAATGGGCCACTGTGCCCGGACTGAATTTTTAATATTTTGTTTAATTTTATATAATTTAAATAGACACATGGGGCTAATGGCTACTGTATTGGACAGCACAGCTTTAGAATAAATGGAACCAGATTAATACATGTGTTAAACAAGAACAGGAAGATATGTTACAAAATGAAAGTAATTGTGTATTATCACATATATTTAAATATGCCTCTACAGATATACATATTTTGATATATATTACTTTATCAGACCGCAGGATTATAGGAAAAGATTGGGAAGGATGTGCACCAAAAATAATTGTTACCTCAGGATAGGGGTGGAGGTTGTCCATGAAATAAACAGGGATAGATAGTGACTTTTTCTTTTTTTCTAAGAGACAGAGTCTTGCTCTGTCACCCAGGCTGGAGTGCAGTGGTGCAATCATAGCTCATTGCAACCTGGAAATCCTAGGCTCAGACAGCCGTCCTACCTCAGCCTCCCAACTAGTGAGGACCACACTTGGGCTAATTAAAAAAAAAAAAAAAAATTTTAGAGATAGGGTCTCACTGTGTTGCCCAGGCTGGTCTTGAACTCCTGGCTTTAAGCAGTCCTCCCACCTCAGCCTCCCAAAGTGCTGGGAGCCACAATGCCCAGCCAGGACTTTTTATTTTTTATATTTATACTTATATAAATAAGTGTATGTATATGTGTGTGTGTGTGTTACAGGAAGAAGATTGAAACTAATTGCTAATTTAACTTCAGAAAAAAATCTTTGCATCTAAAAATTTTTAATGAGTCTATTTTTTTAAGTCATGTAAATTAAATCTGAGAATATTTGTGTGTAGCAGTTCGGGAGGGATAATTACAAACTCATGAGAAAAATTATATTTAATTAAAACACACACAGACATGTATTTTGGCTTGCTAGTAGCCAAAGCGTAAAAGGAAAAAAAAGGTTACATAATTATAATCTGAAAAGAGGATATAGAAATGAAGCATTAGATTCTGAAAAGGATTTATTATGTGGGAACTGTATGATGTTAAAATACTTTCTACTTGGTCACATCCTATGGGCATTTAATTTAAGGGCTGAGTAGAAAATAGTAACACAAGTATAATTCAGTGAAAAGTGTTTGTAAGGAGCTAAGTAATGTGAGCTTTTCAGTGGCTTTCTGATGACTTAACTGGTGATTTTTACTAGGAAGTGAGTGAATAGATTACATTTCTTAAATATCATTTAAGTTAATAACATATAATACATTTACAGTGGTACCACTAGAAAGTGGAACTAAGAAACAAAGTATGAAGAAGACTTATTTTCTATAAATAAATGTCATTTTATTTCCTTTACATATAGTTCACTCAAAGTAGTCAACATTTATCAAGTAGAACTATACTCAGACCTGTTTTCATAAATAGTTTTTATGAGGGTTTTTTGCCACCTCTTTGAATTAGTGTATTGAATAGCCTTACAATAGCTGTTTTCTCTCTTTGGTTAAAGTTGCCATTGCCCCAAATGGAGCCTTACAGTTGGCCAGTCCAGGCACAGATGGAGTACAGGGACTTCAGACATTAACCATGACGAATTCAGGCAATACTCAGCAAGGTACAACTATTCTCCAGTATGCGCAGACCTCTGATGGACAACAGATACTTGTGCCCAGCAATCAAGTGGTAGTACAGAGTAAGTATGCTTAACTGTCTATATGAAGTGTCCCAAAGTCCTTTCAAAGATACTTATCAACTCTTTTTTGACCATCCAGCGGCATCAGGAGATATGCAGACATATCAGATTCGTACCACACCTTCAGCTACTTCTCTGCCACAAACTGTGGTGATGACATCTCCTGTGACTCTTACATCTCAGACAACTAAGACAGATGACCCCCAATTGAAAAGAGAAATAAGGTTAATGAAAAACAGGTAGGTAGTAAAATAATACTGCCAGAATGGGTAATGTTTTTATAAATCTACAGATATAACCAGGTGTTAACTGGAATTGCATACAGTTATGCACCACATAATGACCTTGCAGTCAGTGATGGAGCACATACACTACAGTGGTCCCGTAAGATTATAATGGAACTGAAAAATTCTCATTGTAATGTTACATTGCAACATATTACTTTACATATTTGCGGTGATGCTGGTGTAAACAAACCTACTGTGCTGCCAGTTCTATGAAAGTATAGCACATGCAATTATGTACAGTACATAATACTTGATAATAAATATGTTACTGGCGTATGTATTTATATTTTTTATTTTTTTATTTTCTTTATTAATTTTTTCTTATTTTTCTTTATTTTTTTTTCTTCTTCTTCAGATACTTAGTTTTCAAGGCATGTATTTATTTTTTATTTTATTTTTTTGAGACAAGAGTCTCACTCTGTCGCCCTGGGTAGAGTGCAGTGGTGTCATCATAGCTCACTGCAACCTCAAACTCCTGGGCTCAAGCGATTCTCCTAACTAAGCCTTCCTAGTAGCTGAGACTACAGGCATGTGCCACGATGCCCAGCTAATTTTTCTATTTTTTGTAGAGATGGAGGTCTTGCTCTTGCTCAGGCTGGTCTCGAAGTCCTGGCCTCAAAGAGTCCTTCTGTCTCAGCCTCTCTAAGTTGCTAGGATTATAGGCATGAGCCACCATGCCTGGCCTATGTATTTATTATTTATACTTTTTATCATTATTTTACAGTATTCTCTTTCTACTTATTATTAAAAAAAGTTAGCTATAGAACAACCTCAGGCAGGTCTTTCAGGAGGTGTTCCAGAAGAAGGCATTGTTATCATAGGAGATGGTAGTTTCATGTGTGTTATTGCCCCTGAAGACCTTCCAGTGGGACAAGATGTGGAGGTAGAAGACAGTGATACTGGTGATCCTGACCCTGTGTAGGCCTAGGCTAATGTGTGTGTGTGTCTTAGTGTTTAACAAAAAGACTAAAAAGTAAAAAAAAAAAAAAATTTTTAAAGAGAACAAAGCTTATAGAATAAAGATAGATATAAAGAAAATAATTTGGTACAGCTACACAATGTGTTTGTGTTTTAAGCTAAGTGTTATTACAAAAGTTAAAATTTTTTAAAAAGTTTATAAAGTAAAAAGTTGTAGTATGCTAGGGTTAATTTACATTAAAGAAAATAATTTTTATAAATTTAATGTAGCTTAAGTGTATAGTGTTTATACAGCCTATACAGGGTTTACGTAGTAGTGTACAGTAATGTCATAGGCTGTTATATTCACTCACCACTCACTCACTCAGCAATTTCTAGTTTTGGAAGCTCCATTCTTGGTTAAGTGCCCTATACAATTTCTTTTCTAAGATATTTTTACTGTACACTTTCTATGTTTAGATACACAAGTACTTACCATTGTGTTACACCTGCCTACAGTATTCAGTACAGTAACATGCTGTACAGGTGTGTAGCCTAGAGCAACAGGCTATACCTATGTGTGTAGTAGGCTATACCAGCTGGGTTGGTGTAAGTACATTCTGTGATGCTCATATAAGGATGAAATTGCCTAATGACACATCTCTCAGAACGTTTCCCCATCATTAGAAATAGTGAGGTTAAAATCAACTCTCTTGTACTGAATGTTAGATTATATCTAGTTCATTTCTTTTTTTTTTTTGAGACAGAGTCTCACTCTGTTTCCCGGACTAGAGTGCCGTGGCGTCAGCCTAGCTCACAGCAACCTCAAAATCCTGGGTTCAAGCAATCCTTCTGCCTCAGCCTCCCGAGTAGCTGGGACTACAGGCACGCGCCACTATGCCCGGCTAATTTTTTTATTTTTTGTGTAGATAATGTCTTGATATGTTGCCTAAGCTGGTCTTGAACTCCTGGTCTCAAATGATCCTCCCACCTTGGGCTCATTTTAAATTACACTTTTTAGTTTATGGGTGTAGTGACCTCATGAAGAATAAGCTGATTTAGTTCTCCAGCCTGCACAGGTCCAAGACTCTGTCTCTAGTCTCCTCTGCACACCAGAGCTATACTGATCAAGGAGATCTGAACTATCTCTGAGATATGCAAGGGCTGTTTCAGTAATTACTAACCTCATGGTCTTAAGCTTCTGATTCATTTCTAACTTCAACAGATTTCTCTTTCCTGCAGACTCATCCACTCATTTCAAAGGGTAGTTTTTATATCTCATCAAGCTTTTAAAAATATTATGTAGCTGAGGTCATGTTGTCAGAAAGAGAAGTCTCATTCTCATAATTTTTAACAAGTCTCTTAGATTTTGAGGTACATAGTCATATAATCAGCAAGGAAATACAATTCTTGGCTAGGCACAGTGGCTCACACCTGTAATTGTACCACTCTTGGAGGCCGAGGTGGGGAGGATCACTTGAGCCCAGGAGTTTAAGACCAGCCTGAACAAGAGCAAGACCCTGTCTCTACTAAAAAATAGAGAAAAATTTAGTGCACACCTGTAGTCCCCAGCTACTCGGGAGGCTGATGTAGGACAGGAATTTGAGGTTGTAGTGAGCTACGATGATGCCATTACACTCTAGCTGGAGCAACAGAGTGAGACTCTGTCTCAAAAAATAATAATAATGTGAGGAGATAAGTTTTATTTTAAACTGTGGTAATCAAAATTGTGTGATATTGGCATTGAGATAAACAAAATGACCAATGAAATAGAAAAGAAGAGTCCAGAACAGATCTGTGAACACATGGAACACTGACATGACAGATGGGGCAGATTATTGGGACTCTTCAACAAAGGGTGTGAGGACAATTGGTTATTCATATATGAAAAAATACTGGATTTCTTCCTTATACCATACATAAAAATCATTCCAGATGGATTAAAAACTTAAATGGGAAGGTGAAATTTTAAAACTTTTAGGTAAAAATATATAATCTCATAGCCTCAGGTGTAGAGAGGGATTTCTTAAAGGGGACAATACACTACACACAAAATTAAAATGAAAAGACGAATGAATGTATAGTTTCACTAAAATGAATAATTTCTCATTAGAAGAGATAGCATAAAGGGAGCGAAAATACAAGCTTTAAACCTAGAAAAGATATTTGTAACACACCTAACCAAAAGATTTGTCTGAAAAAATATAAAGGAATTCTATATTAAGATCAATAAGAAAAGTATGACCTAACAGAAAAAAAAGAAATTGGCTTGGCCAGGCGCGGTGGCTCACGCCTGTAATCCTAGCTCTCTGGGAGGCCGAG
>VBSM01002616.1:19485047-19505240 GCA_008086735.1 Cheirogaleus medius | reverse complement strand
GAGACGCTCTAACTGGCGGTGTTTCTCGTCCGCCATCTTGCTCCGCCCTCCTGTAAAAAATCTTGAGAGCTAAAATAATATCTGAAAAGAAAATATACTATGTTCTTAGGTGGAGTTAATATAAAATGCCAGTTCTTTCAAATTTCACATATAAATTTGATATAGTATAACTCAAACCAAAATCTCTAAATCTTTATGGAATTAGATAAAATAAGCTAAAAGTTTATATGGAAGAAATAATTATTCAAGAATGGTCAGAAATAGAAAGGTTACTTGTCTTATAGTAGGCATTGAAAAATACTCTAAAGCCATTTTAATCAGCAACGGGTATCTTGGTATCAGCAAAAGAACAGACAATAACATTAGGAAACATTAGCAAAGAGGATAAAGAGCATATAAATAGCTTCTTATGCTAGTGAAATATACTTGTAAAAAGATGGCTTATTTAATTAATGATGCTGACACAACTCCACATCTAGAAGAAAATTAAGTTGGACCCTTATTTTATACTATATATTTAAAAATTCCAGACAAATTAAAGACTTAATTGTGAAAAATGAAACAATAAAAACCCTTAAAATAGGCCGGGCATGGTGGCTAATGCCTGTAATCCTAGCACTCTGGGAGGCCAAGGTGGGAGGATTGCTTGAGGTCAGAAGTTTGAGCCCAGCCTGAACAAAGCAAGATCCCACATCTACCAAAAACAGAATAAAATTAGTCAGGTGTGGTGGTGTGCATCTGTAGTCCCAGCTACTCAGGAGGTAGTCCCAGCTATTTGGGAGGCTGAGGCAGGAGAAACATTCAAGCCCAGGAGTTTGAGATTGCAGTGAGCTATGATGATGCTACTGCACTCTAGCCAGAGCATCAGAGCAAGATTCTGTCTCAAAAAAACTCAAAAACAACCCTTAAGATAAAATTTATGGAGAAATATATATAGCACATGACATTTTTATTTAAGGCAAGAAAAAAGGCTAAAAAGCACTTATTATAAATTTTTTAAAATTTTATGGCACAAGATATAAAAATACCAGAAGTCAAATGGTAGATTAGAAAAGAATGTAAAAACAGATAAAGGATTGATATGTATAATCAATCAGCGTTCTTAGAAGTTACTAGAAAGACAACCTAATTGAAAAATGGGCAGGGCTCTGCATAGGCAGTTTATAGAAGAACAGGTCCAAAATACTAATAAACTTTTGAAAAGATGCTCAGTCTCACTAGTAGTTAGAGAAATGAATTAACAATGAGATGTAACATGGAAAAAATTAAAAAGTTATAATACTGTCATTGGACATATAAGGAAAAGGGTACTTCACATATATTACTGAGGAAAATATGAAGTTTTACAGGATTTATTCTTTGATCCAAGAGTTCTACTTCTATATGACAAAAGATACCATAAACAAACTTAACTGGGAAAAATATCTGCAACCTATATAAAGAGAAAGAATTACAGAATATGTAGATATGTGTGTGTGTGTGTGTATATATATATATATATATATAAAGATTTATTTCTGTAAATTAATATAAAAGAGACCTAATGGAAGGAAAGATGGCCTGTAAAACATGAAATTATACCAAACTTTGTGCCTAAACAAACTGTTGTTATATTTATACAATGGAATATGCCCCAAAATGTAAAGGAACAAAACTACCACGCAGCCACATGTATGACCCTCAAAAATATGCTGAGTGAAACAATACCAGACACAAGAGTATATACCTTATGACACTGTTATATGAAGTTCTAGAATAACAAAAACTAATCTATGGTGATAAAAATCAGAACAATAGTTGCTTAGAAGAAGACTGACCAGGAGGGGCAAGAGAGAACTTTCTGGGGCAGTAGAAATGTTCTATATCTTGATAGAGGTGTGGGTTATATAGGTATATGCATTTGCCAAAACTGACTGTATTCTACACTTAAGATATGTGTATTCACTGTATGTAGATGATACCTTAAATTTTAAAATGAGTGGGAAAAAGATGACCAGAGAAAATTACTGAAGTACATTTATTTACCAAGTAGAGAATGTGAAGTTTTTTCTAACATTGCTTTTTTAATGCTTATATTTAGAGAGGCTGCTCGAGAATGTCGCAGAAAGAAGAAAGAATATGTTAAATGCCTGGAAAATCGAGTTGCAGTCCTGGAAAATCAAAATAAGACTCTAATAGAAGAGTTAAAAACTTTGAAGGATCTTTATTCCCATAAAAGTGTTTGATTCCTAACAAAGAAAATATTTTTGTGGACTTGCCTAAAAATTATATTTGATTTTTTAGTGGAGTTTTATAAATTAAAAGGTCAAAAGTAGAGCTTTTTATTTAGGCTTTTGCAACTCAAATATCTTTGCAAGATATCTGGTGACAGAGGATAAAGTGAAAAGTGACCTCAAGGAAGCTACTGGCACAACTGGAAGCTTTGTAAAAATGAAACATACTCAAGAAGCAAGAAATGAACTTTCAGCAATTTGACTTTTCTAAGTAACAATAGTTCAGTTCAAAAATGGCAGATAAAGATGAGATTTGGTAAATTGGATTTTTAGAAGTAAATCAGTTTACCCTATAGGTTTGCATTTCTTACTGTTTTTCTGAAATTTACCTTTTTCAGTTTGTGTGTGTGTGTGTATGTGTGTTTGTATTCTATTTCTGCCAATAAATTCTAAATTACAAATGTAAAAGAAAACCTAACACATTACTAAATATATAAATTATGTGTTCTGATTACATACACTTGTTCTATTGTAAAGTCTTTTAAAAGGGTTTTTAAAAGTAAGTTTGTTGGACTTGAGAGGGTTTTTGAGAGTGGGTTAATTATTTTTGAGGTCTTGTCCTAAAAGGTATCTAAGGCACATGAATGGAATATGGTGATTTTGTAACATTTTCTTTTTTATCAGAATGGAAAGAGAACTGTTTAAAAGTTTGATACTTTTAAATGGTTTGTTTTTTGCTTACTCTGGTAATGGTGATTTTCTACAAATATATAATAAGAAATTGTTTTTTGATTCTATATTCTGTATGCAGTTGAATATCTATTACTTATTCTGTTGTGCTTTAATAGAATGGAATGTTTACAGGCCCTTAAAATACTATTTTTTAAAAAAATTTCTGAAGATGCATACCAAAGTTTTTCCAAGAAGATTTTATAATCAATTTAATCTAAGGTTTATCAGATTCTAAAATAGTATAGTTATTAAGGCAATTTTATGTTAGAGACTATTTTGTAATGTAGTGCATGGTACCTTTATAAGAAAAGTGACTGCCAATATATTTTTATAGCTAATCTTTATAAATTCTAACGTTGAGTTTTTAATGATTATTTTAAATGTTTATATAGTTTGTTTAGTAAAAAATGTTTTTGCATTGCAAAGTATCATTTTTATATTATGGGAAGTAAAGTTTTCAGATTGGCTCATATTTGAATTGTAAATTTTGTATACAGTTTAAAGTTCAAAATGCTATCAGTACATCAGTGTTTAACCTCTATATTCCAATTTGTATACACTTTGAAATTGTACTGCAAAACTATTGTGTGCTTCTTACACAGTATGTATTATATTGTCTATGAAATTAAAAAACATTTCATAAAATTAAGTTTGTTGAATGTACAATGTAACGCTTGATATATGAATGACAAGCTTGCTGATAGCCATTTTGTTAATTATACTAACTGTAGTGCATTTCTAGTTTTAAAAAGAGGATAAATTTGCAGTTCTGGTCTACACAACCTACTTACTTTAAAGGGGGATATATTTACATGTTTTGAGTCTATTGGAACCAATTATAATAAACTAAGATAGCTAAATTTTCAGTTCTGTGTTTAAGACATGGTTAAGGAGGCTGTTATGTATTAATAGACATCTTTACCTAACTGATAAATTTATAATTGACCCTCCTGATGAAGTTTTTCATTAAAAGGGTCTTTTAAAATGAAAAGAAAAAAGTTTGATCATCACAGGTCTTATATCACTTACTGTCTTGTGTAAAGCCAGAAGTTCAAACGGGCGGCCCATAGGCCTAAAGAATATGAGGAGGAATGAGGTCACTGGGTTAAGTCAAAAGAGTGTGTTTTTTTTGTTTTGGAGTCAAGGTCTCGCTTTGTTGCCCAGGCTAGAGTGCAGTGGTGTGATTGTAGCTCACTGCAACCTCAAACTACTGGGCTCAAGTGTTCCTCCTACCTCTGCCTCCTGAATAGCTAGGACTACAGGCATGCGCCACCATGCCTGGCTAACTTTAAATTTTTTGTAGAGATAGGGTCTCACTATGTTGCCCAGGTTAGTCTCAAACTCCTAGCCCAAAGCAATCCTCCTGCCTCGGCCTCCCAAAATGCTGGGATTACAGGTGTGAGCCACCGTGCGAAGCCCAAAAGAGTGTTTTAACAGATAGTATATTGGGTAGGTGTTATGCTTGGCTACAACAGAGGTAGTCTAGCCCTTAGTGCCTCAACAGCTGGACATCTGCGAATATTTGTAAGCTCTCTGGTGCCTGCAGACTTCTAGTGTAGGGCCTTGCTCACTAGACCAAGTTATTTAATCTAGCTATATGTAACAGGCATGAGCAAGCCACTGATGGTTCCATAAATGGATACCAAATTATTTTTCTGGATGTTTCTCCAATTGGAATCCAACATGGGGCTTATCAAAAAAAATTTTTTTTTGTTCAAGACAAGGTTTCACTCTGTTGCCCAAGCTAGAGTGCAGTGGTGTCATAGCTCACTGCAACCTCAAACTCCTGGGCTCAAGTGATCCTCCTGTCTCAGCCTCCTGAGTAGCTGGAACTACAGGCGTGTGTCACCACACCCGGCTAATTTTTAAAATTTTTGTGGAACATGGGGTCTTGCTATGTTACCCCATAGCAAGAACTGGCTTCAACCAGTCCTCCCACCTTGGCTTCCCAAAGTGCTAGCATTACAGGCATGAGCCACTGCACCTAGCCTATAGCTTATCAAAATTTTAAGATTAAAGTCCAAATATGAAATTATAATTTAAAAATGCAATTGACCATTGAAGTATTTCCTTATCTCAACTTACTGTTTTACCTAATACATTTATTATCATTTATTCATTTATATTATATTGGTGGAAATAGATTATTGCCCACAAACCTATCTAGTGCATATAAGATATCCCTTTAATTTTATTGAATAGCATGAAGAATGGGCATTTCTTAGAGCTTTGGAAATCTTACTATATTTGTTTATATTCGTTCAGCCATTATATTGTACTAGGTTAAACCTGTATTTTTCTCCAGTTAAAATATGTAGACATAGACTATAAAATACGTATTTATATACAATATATAAAAATGTATATTATGGCTTGTAATGATACAATGTTGTCATAATGGCAGTTCAAATTCCCAGAAACATACCATTAATTGATCTAAAGTGAGTGAAATCTGACTAAGGGCTTGATAGCTAATTTAAAGGAAAAATCACAGGTTATAGTCAAAAACAATGTCATAGTTTTACAAAGTACATCAAAATCGAATTGCAGGAATCATAGCATCATTTACTTTGTTATACAAAGTAGGTTTTTGTTTTTAATAAATACTGCTTGTTTCATTATGAAATCCAGTGAAGGAATATTTACATCAAGGTAGTAGAATTCATAAGGCTGTTCTAGGGAGAGGTTAGCAGCAATCTTTGAGGGACAGTCATTTGGAAGCAGTTTTGGCCATTTAATTGCCCCTTCTTTTTTGGGAGACAGATTCTGACAACTGTCCCCTTTTATTGGTATAAATTTCTTTGAAGCAAACATAGGCATTAGAGATTAAGTCTTTCTGCCATTACATGGTTAAGATCCTTTTCTTCAAAATTGACAGTTTACTGCCTTTGATAAGTGTTTTTAACTGGTAAATTATGGAATATGTATGTATCTAAATCAGTTGTTTTAAATCCAGGGTTACTACATACATAGTATACATAGTTATATTATTTCCTTAATGTGTGTAATTCATTGAGTGCTTACTAAACACCAGGAAGTAATTGTATTAAGGTCATGGTAAGGTAATGTCATTCACTCATTAAGCAAATATTTACTGAAGGCCTTTTATATGCCAAGCATTACTAGGAAGAGAGTGATGAACAAGGCAGTGTTCCAGCTCTTGTGAAACTTAGATCTTAATGTCATACTTGAGATCGATACTTGCCTAAGTTTATATAAACATTAATAACTAGGGATCTAAGATTTAAACCCAAGCCCTAACCACCTAACCAAAAATAGTCTCTGCTTCTAAACGCCCAACACAAACCTTATTAAACTCTAGGAGGAGACTGTCTCTTGGACTCTTCTATACCCCCATAGTCTAGGACTGTAGCCCGTGGTCTAGGGGTACAAGTCCACAGTATAGTCTGGTTCACAGGAGTGCTTCATAATACAATGTTTCTCTACTTAGAATGGGGTTACATCCCAATAAACCCATCGTAAGCTGAAAGTATTGCTAAGTTGAAAATGCATTTAGCACCCCTCACCTACTGAACATCATAGCCCACCTTAAACATGTCAGAACACTTACATTAGCCTACAAGTGGGCGAAATCATCTGGCAACTTAGTACACTGCAGAGTATAATGGCTGACAGGGAGCTGCAGCTCACTGCCACTGCCCAGCATCACAAGAGGGTATTATACTACATACCGCCAGCCCAGGGAAATATCAAAATTCAAAATCCGGAGAATAGTTTCTACTGAATGCGTATCACTTTTGCACCATCATAAAGTAAAAAAAAAAAATTGTATGTCAAACCAGTGTTAGGTTGGAGACTGTATTTGTTAAACGAATGGAGGTCTGAGTTCAAACTCACTAACATAAAGAAAGGTTCAATCCTGTGGCCCAGATACATAGTAAATAACAAAACTAGGGTTCAGACCTAGGTCTAATCAACTCAGAGTTGTGGTGGTGAAGAGTCTGAAAAGCCTTATTCCATTGTATCTTATGCACCTATTAATGAAAGATTTCAACAGTTCTATTTAAATGTGTCCACTAGATGGCAACCCTCCATTTTAAATCAGTTTTATAAACTTAAAAATATACAGAAATTTATGCATTTATAAGTTATAAAAGCATAAATTTATGTATTATAAATGTAAGTCATACAGAAAATTACACAACTTGTACACTCACCATCCAGAAAAAAATGTTAATATTTTATCTTCAGATCACTTTCTGAAGGAAAAAAATGCACAGAGATGAAGTCCCAACATTTCTTTCCCTACTCACATTTCCTTCCCTTCATCATTAACCATCATTAATTTGGTATGGATCCAGTCCATATTTTTATATTTACTATGTGTATCTATAAATAATGCATGTTGGATTATGGTATGTTTTTTACAAGTTCATAAATGGTACCTTAACATTGTACTATTCTGTGAATGAAAGGTTAAGCGGACCAAAGAAAACTTAGTGAGGATTTTAGTTATAGTAACTTAATAATTCATTTTGGAAATATATGGACATCAAAGCATTTTTTCCCAACCAACAACTATTAGAATGCAATACCACATCTGGAAAAAATGCTTGTCACTTTTTTTAAATTCAGAAAACATTATGTGAATAATACTTAGGCTAAGTTTACAAATCATTAAACAAAAAACTGCCTTAGACTTTCTATCGAGGAATTTTTTTTTCTTATCTTACTCATTCAGTCATTAACATCCACAGCAAGGAATTTTAAAAAAGAGAGAAAGACCACATCTTTTCTTTGTCCATTGCCTGTTGCAGTCATAGATATGTAATTAAATACAATTTCTATGGATAACTGTGTACAAAGCATCGTGCTAGGTAAAAGACACCAAGTAAATATGAACCATGGTCTTTCACAAGCTCTAAGTCTACTTGAGGAGGTGACAAAAAGATAAAACAGCCCTCTACTTTTTACTTTATCCTTGTATGCAACAAAACACCTAGAATTCTACACCCAGTAAAAACATTCATCTATCCAAAAGAAAACAAGAGAAAAAAGAAACAGGTGGGACAAACAGCCCAAAATAAGATAGTAGAAATAAATCTATACATATCAGTAATCATAATAAATGTAAATGGACTGGGCATTTTAGTTAAATGACAAAAAGACTATCAGGTTGAATTAGGAAATAAAATACAACTATATATTGTTTATAAGAGGTAAATCTAAAATACAAGGAAACAGCAAGGTAGAAGACTTGGTACTTCAAGTAAAAAGCATGAAAAAATGTATACCATTCAAATACTAGCCAAAAGAAAGCATAACTATATTGAACAAAATAGCCTTTAAAGCAAAAATCATTCTTGAGACAAACACAGTCATTATAAAATGATAAAAGATTCAATTAACCTGGAAGACAAAACCCATCTAAACTTGAATGTACCTAATACAGGGTCAGGATGTTAAGCAAAATGCAGAAATATAATGAGAAATGAAGAAAAATTCACAATCTTAATAGATGTTAAATACAGCTCTCCTCTCATAATCGATACAAAAAGCAGGAAAATAATCAGTAAAGATTTAGATTTCAACATTTCACAAACCTGACATAATAGTGAATTTCATCAACTGTAAGCCACTATCAACTGTAAGGCACACTATTATTTCAAATACCACTAAGAAGGAAAAACCAGTGCCAGGTAAACTATGACATGTCATTGTGCTAAGATGTGTACTGATTTCAGAGATGTTTACATGTGAAAAATATGCATCTACAATCAATGAAATCTGAGGTAGAATACACTATGCAGCTTTAGATAGTTCTTTTCAAACATGAGTATTTATGAAAATAGACCACATGATGAATAAAGCAAGTAAACAATAAAGCGAATCTCAACAAATTTTCAAAGGATCAATTTCACAATTTCACACACACCATGTTTCATTGATGGATATATATTTATCCTTTTAGCAAAATCATACTGTCTTAGTGTAAGTTCTTTGTCTTTGGTTTTTTTCAAAATTATTCTGGCTATTCTAGTTCCTTTCCTTTCTATATAAATTTTAGAATCATCTTGTCTACACTACAAAAAGAGCCTGCTGGGATTTTAATTGGGATTACTTTTTTTTTTTGAGATAGGGTCTCCCTCTGTCGCCCTGGGTAGAGTGCAGTAGCATCATCCTAGCTCACTGCAACCTCAAACTCCTGAGCTCATGCAATCCTCTTGCTTCAGCCTCCCAAGTAGCTGGGACTACAGGCACATGCCACCATGCCCGGCTAATTTTTCTTTTTTTTTTTTTTTTTGTAGAGATGGGGTCTTGATTTTGCTCAGGCTGGTCTCAAACTCCTGACCTCAAGAAATCGTTCCACCTCAGTCTCCCAGAGTGCTAGATTATAGGGGTGAGTCACTACGTCCAGCCTCGGATTACTTTAAAACGTTGACCGTCACACTAGGAAAAAAAATGTTTTTCTTTGGGGCCGTGGTGTTTTATTATGAAAATAGAATAAAAACTTAGAAAACAAAACGATCCTTTCTAATTTAATGAAAAATTCATTATTTTTTGTTTTCTGTGTGAGTTATATACAATCAAATTGTCAATATTAATTGTAACGAGAACATCAATAAGTAAGATTTTCACAAACCAGCTGTAGGGTTTTGCCCAGGGAGCCACCCATCATGTAACATGTATGCTACAGCATGGCAGCATGAGTTGCCTGCATACCATGTGGCTCCCAAGGTAAAGAGACATGTGAATTATGTATGCTTTATGAGGCCCCCGGCTCAAAAATAGTGTGAGTTAACTACAACTCACATGGCAGTTTATATGTTAAACCTATGTATGTATCAATTAATTTGGGAAGAACTGACATCTTAACAACATTGAGCCTTTCAATTCATGAACATGATATATCTCTCCATTTATCTCTAGGTCTTTGATTTTGTTCCATCAGTATTTGTAGTTTTTGGCACACAGACCCTGCACGTATCTTATTAGATTTCTACCTATTTACTACTTTTTCTTTTTTCTTTTTGGCTATTATAAATGGTAATGTTTGTTTAAATATCAGTTGCCAATTGTTCCTCGCTAGTATACAGAAAGAGGCCTTGTGTCCTGTAACCCTACTAAATTCACCTATTAGTTCTAGAGCTTTTTGGTAGATTTTTTGTTTTCTATACAGATGTCACCTGTGAATGGAGACAGTTTTATCTCTTTAACTCTGCATGCCATTAATTTATCTTGCTTTATTGCACTAGCTAGGATTTCCAGTACAATGTTAAATAGCATTGGTTACAGTGGATTTTCTTAATTTGTTCCCAGTCTTGGGGGAAGAGCACTCAGTCTTTTTACCCATAAGTGTGATATTAGCTATAGGAGTTTTTTTGTAGAAGTCTTTTATCAGTTTAAGGGAGTTTCTTTCTATGCCTGGTTAATGAGAATTTTTATCAAGGATAGATGCTGAATTTCATTGAATGCTTTTTCTGTACCCATTCATATGATCATGTGACTTTTCTCCTTTAGTCTGTTTATGGGGGATTTTAATTTATTTTCTACTTTTAATTCTTATTTTTTATAGAGACAGAGTCTCTATGTTGCCCAGGCTGGTCTTGAACTCCTGGTCTCAAGCAATCTTCCCATCTCCAACTCCCAAAGTGCTAGGATTATAGGCCTGAGCCACTGTATCAGCTATTAATTTGTTTTCTAATGTTGAACCAGTCTTATATTCTCGGGATAACGACCACTTGGTCATGATATATTATCCTTTTTATATAATACTGGATTGATCTGCTAATATTTGAATATTTTTATGTCTCTGTTCATAAAGGATATTTTTCTGCAGTTTTCTGTTCTCACAATGTCTTTGATTTTTGGAATCAGCGTAATGCTTGCTTTATTTAATGAGTCCCTATTAAAGAATTATAATTCACATTTGAAGTGTGATAATGATATTGTGATTGTATTTTAAAAGACTTTGTTTTTTAAATAAATAATAATATATAAATCTTGGAGTTTACTTCAAAATAATTTGGAAAGTTGAGGAAAGTAGATGGAGATATAAACATAGCGAGATTGGCCATGAGATGATAATTGTCAAAGCTGGGTGACGGGTACATATGGTTTATTATTTCGTCTATTTTTGTATATATTTGACATTTTTCATACAGAGAAGTTTAAAAACTAAATGATGCTGGAACTATTAGTCATTCATATGGGAAAATAAGAAAATTGGATTCTTACCTTACAATATACACAAAAATCAATTCCAGGTGGATAGAAGACTTCAATATGGAAGACAAAACTATAATACCTTCAGAAGATAACATAAGGAATAGCTTTATGACCTTGACTTAGGGAAGTATTTCTTAAACAAGTCACACAAAGTACAAAGACTAAGGGAAAGGCTGCTAGATTCAATTACGTTAAAATTAAGAATTTCTCTTCATTAGAAGACACCATAAAGAAAGTGAAAAACTAAGGCACAGAGCAGGAGATATTTACAACACTAAAAACTGACAAAGGATTTGTAGGAAAATAGCCTGTTGAATGGCAAGAGTGATGCTATCTTGCAGTTAAACTGCCACGATAACCACACGATAACCAAAGTGTCCTGCAGCAGGACTTTAAACAATGCCTGCAGCATAGATAACTCCTCATTAGGATTGTTTATCTAACCTCCCCAGTGGCCACAGAGTTTCACAAGAGGGTCTGAGACAAGGCCAGCTACATATGTTTTACTGACAAAACCTTGCTGTATAAAGGATACTTCGCTTTGTAAGTCCCTATTAAACGTTTATGAGAAACTGGCTGTCAGCCCCTTTCTTTGGCCTCTCAGCTCCCTTGGCCTTTGGGGTACCTTTGCATATACCTGCCCACCACAGGAGGATTATTCAGACCTATAAAGAACTCCTATAATTCAGTATGTAAGCCTCATGATGGCAAGGATTTTTGTCTGTTTTGTGTTCTATCACAAACTCTTAAAACAGTGTCTGACACAGAGATGGCAGTCAATGAAATCAATAAGACGACACTGAATGAGTAAAAGACATAAATTGGTACTCCACATGAGATAATCAATGAATGTCCCCTAAATATATGAAGATACTCAAATACTCAAGCTCATTCAAAATCAGAAAAATGAAAACTAAAACCACAAGTTCCCAATTCATACTCACAAGATGGGTAAAAAATTAAAAAGCATTGGTAAAGACATAAGCAATGGGAACATTCAAGTGTTGCTAATTGGGGAGTATATCGGTACATTTTAGAAAACAATTTGGCATTATTTAGGGAAGATGATGGTGACTCTGTGACATGACATGGTATGCTCTAAGACTCAGTGATCCTACCCTGGTATATAGTCCAGAGAAAGTGGTGCTCATATACATAATAGTATTAGTTGTAATAGCCAAAAAGTAGAAAAATCCAAATGTCCATCAATAATAGATTCTAGGTTCCAAAGTAGATAAATACCCTATGGCATAAATACCCTCTACCATATACACCACGTATATGGTAGAAATAAATGAATTGTACTTAGAGATAACCACAGAAATGAATGTGAAGAACCTAATACTAAATGAAAAAAAAAAAACTAGCTGCAAAAGAAAATTTATTGTATAATTCAATTTATATAAAGCTCATGTGATGGTTAATTTTATGTGTCAACTTGACTGGACAAAGGGATGTCCAGATGGCTATGAGGTGTTTCCGTAAGAGATTAGCATTTGAATCAGACTGAATAAATCAGATCCATCCTCACCATTGTTGGTGGGCATCATCCAATCTGTCGAGGGCTCTACTAGAACAAACAGGTAGACGAAGGGCAAATTCTCTTTTTTCTTGAGTTGGGACATCCATCTTCTCCTGTGACATGTGGCTATTGAGCACTTAAAATATGGCTAATGTGACTGAGGAACTGATTTTTTATTTAAATTTAAACTTAAATTGTCATATGTGGCTAGTGGCTACCATACTATCCAACCAGGTTTGTAGAGAGAATCAGTGAAGTAATAAATAGAAAATCCACAATATTGGTTACTTCTGAGGGAAAAAGAGAGACAGAATAAGGGAGGGATACACAGGGGATTTCAAAAGCAATGATATCGTTCTTTTTCATAAATGGATATTCTCATACTGTTATTCTTTAAAGTGTACGTGTATTTTATAACTATCCTTTTATATGTATTAAATAGTGAATAAAGCAAAAATAGTGAATGGGGTGGTGGATACATGGATGTTTGTTTGTATTATTATTACTTTAACTCTACATAATAAAATTTTTTTAATAAAATATTTTTTTGAATATTAAACAAATTTTTATCCCTCAGACATGCCCCAAGTGGATTAGGGGACAACTAGAAAGATAAAACCTCCCCCTACTCCAGACCCACACAATCCTGCCCCAGTGCACACCCTGTGCCAACCCCAGATCCCAGGCCCTGGCACTAACGTCATCAGCCTCCAGAACCACAGTTCCTAAGCTTTTACTGGGAAAGGTGAGGTAAGAAGATATTTTGTTTGGAGACTCAATTACGTCTAAAAATGTTTAATGGGATGGAGTAAGTAAAGAGAGATTCTCTTCATAACAAGGTCTCTTTCTCTGAGAAGAGAAATAAAGTCCTGTTCCTATTCTTAAAAACAAACAAAACCCAACAAAATTTAAAAAAACAACAACTCAAGGGAATAAAAGGTGAGGAAATGGAAAGTAGAAACTGTAAACAACTTTTTAGGCGAAATTTTGCTATAGAGGGAAGCAGGGGATGTGGAGGTAGTTGAAGATTTTCCAAAGGTGGGAGAGACCAGATGTATTATCTGCGGCTGGATAACAAATTATCCCCAAACTTAGCACCTTAAAACAAAAATTTCATAATCTCGCAGCAATTTTTGTGGGTCAGGAATCTTAAGTATAGCTTAGCTAAGTGCCTCTGGCTTAAGCTCTCTCA
Source organism: Cheirogaleus medius (assembly GCA_008086735.1). Lineage (NCBI taxonomy): Eukaryota > Metazoa > Chordata > Mammalia > Primates > Cheirogaleidae > Cheirogaleus > Cheirogaleus medius. Next base: position 19,491,391 of record VBSM01002616.1, on the reverse strand, counting down.
TGCGGTTGCAGTTAGGTTGTCAGTCAGATCTGTGGTCTCATCTGAAGGTTTGCCAGGGGAAAATGTGTTTCTAAGCTCACTCATGTGGTGTTGCCCGATTCAGTTCATCATGCCTGTTTAATTGAGGACTTCCATTCCTCCTTAGCTACTACCTGAGCCTCTCCACAGGGCTACAGGGCAGCTCCCAGCACGGCAGCCAGCTTACCCCAGAGCTACAGGGCTGGAGTGAGCACTCAAGACAGAAGTCACAATCTTTTTATAACCTAACCTTGGTATTGGTAGCCTATCACTTCTGCAACTTTCCATTCGCTAGAAGTCACTAAATCCACCCAACACTAAAAAGGAGGGGACCACACCGGGGTGTGAATACCAGGAGACAGCGTCCATTGGGGGCCATTTTGGAAGCTGCTTACCACAGCAGCGCGGTTTGCTGATGGGAGGGATCCCACACAGAGAAGAAATGACAACGCGGGAGAAAAGAGTGAAAACCTAGAAAAGGCAGAGGAAATCTAGGTAGAGGACCTCTGCAGCTATTGGTCTGCTACCTTTTTCACGGCCATTTCATGACTTGGCTGTACACGCTTGTTTTACGAGTCTCTTGAACCCCTATTATCTGTCATAGTGAGACCCATCATCTTGCTCTGTTAGAAAGCTATACACAGTGTAATCACCTCCCACACGCATAGAAAAACACACTCCCTGTTTCTCCCCTTCCCAATATCACTTTCCACTAAAACGTTTAGGGAACCGGGAATTTGTTTGTTGTCAGCCCCTGGAGGTCAGTTTATGTTGCAGCTTGTTTCTCTAATATATCCTACTTCCCACCCATTGATTTCAGCTCAGCCCTAGGCCTCTGCTCCCTTTCCCAGGTGTTGCCACTTATAAGCCCCCAACGCTCCTTTTATTTAATACTGGCAACCATGTCAGCCTCCAAAGGATGATATGAGCAAGGCAGCTGTCCTTTCATTGACCCCTACTTTAGTGCTACAGCATGTGACCAACTTCCCAGACTACCTCAGCCCACACTGTTCCCTCGTTACTGAAGGTGTGTGGGGTCAACAAAGGTAAAGTTCAGCACAGCACTAGACAAGAGCAATAAAGCAATTTAAAACCAAACATTAGACATCATTCTTAAAAACTCTGGCTTATGTTAAAGAAAAATTATTCAGTGATACTTGTCAAACACGGGAAGGCAGACTTCATTCAGAACCATCAAGACAAATATGGGGACCATGGCGTTAAGATTTTGCAGTGGGGAGAGAGATTGGGCTCAACTCCAAATGCGGCAGGAGCAAGTGGGAATTTATAACCTAGGAGCAGGGTAGGTGTCAGTGAATGGAAAATTACTAAGAGATACCATCAGGAGTAACTGGGATTCTGGCTAAACCCACCTAACAGGATTCTGGCTTGACAGGCCAGGGTGATCAGACTTCACCTGGGGTGGGTGGAGTGAGGAACCTGAGCAGATACTAAAGGTGGCGGTACCTTCTAAACTGACTCAGCAGGGTTCTTGCTAAAACTGGATTTTACAAGGAAGTGCACAGATAGGCCTAGGAGAAGGTGCAGGAGCCTGACTAAAGTTTGGTCAAGCAGAGAATCTTTGTCACGCACCACAGTGAAACTCACCGGTATCTTTTTGGCTCAGGCCTGGTTTTCTGCCACGTTGTCGGGCTACCTGTTTCTTTCCTCCCTCTTCCCCAGCTTCCTTTACACACTGACAAATTTCTCTTCCTTATGCTAAGCAATCGGCATCCTACCCACAACTATAATGCATGTTCCAGGGCTACTACTGCATATCCCAAAACCATATCAAATGGCTCAGCTAAAGGGAAGAAGGGCCATACACTTTGATCCTGGACCTTTTCTGATACATAAACCAAGAAGAATCTTTTAACTTTGTGGTTTTTAAAAAATATAACCTGATCAAAATTTTAAATTTTAAGGCACGGCTTCTCTCTTTAGTAAGATGACAGAAAACAATTAAAATAATAATAAAATTATACACGCACTTACTACATTACATATATGTATATTCTCAGTCTGTCCACAGCAAGCCCCAAAGGGTGTTAGGACATTTTGTCTTTCATGTACAGTACACGTCAGACCGGTCTTCCCGGCTACTTGCAGTCGAGTTGTTCTCTGCCATGCACAGATACCTACCCATGACCTTGCTTATGCTCTACCTTCAGCCTAGCCTGTCTTCACTACCCCTTCCTCCTGCTCTTCCCCCTAGATCTAACTGGGTGCAGCTCACATTCACCTCCTGCAGGAAGCCTTCCCTGACAGCCACGGCCCACACTGTGGCTGAACTTTGGGCCTCGGGTATGTCATAGTTTATTTCTTTAGTTGTTCCCCAAGTGAATCAGTACCAATTTTCTCTGCTAGCCAAGTTATAAAGTTCTCTAGGTCAAAGAGCCAGGTCTTAACACACCTCCCATGATGTGATACTTATTTCAGTGTGTGGTATACAGCATGAGGGTAATAGGTACCTGTTCAACGGACTGATTAACCAGGGACACTTATCTGTGTCCCCCTCCCCAATGTTTGGAATGTCAGGAGCTATCTCAGGGGTACTCAGAGGGGCAAGGAATAATGCACCTCTCAGGCTAGGACCAAAGTGTGTGTGTGTGTAGATGTGTTTGGGGAAGGGCATGCAATAATTTACTATCAGTCAGGCTTTGTCCTTAATGGTGCAGGTCCTTAAATTTGATTTTATCAAAGCTTACCCTGAGTTGATCAGATCAAAGCAAACCACTTCAAAGCTTTCGAAATAAAGAGATTAATCTGCATCACAGAGACTGGGTTCCTCCAATGGCCATGCTGTCACAAATCCCAACCTCTGCACCTGCATTGCCTCAGGCCCTAGCGTATGGTCCACAGTTTAGGTGCTCTTGTTTCTGGAAGCCTCAGGGAGTAGCTCCAGCTCCTCCCTCCCACCGCAAGAGTCCCACCATGCAGTTTAAGTGTGTAGACAGGACCCAGGAAAGTCTTGTCGATTTACAATCCCCAGAGCCTGGCTGAGGGCAGGACACTCGATTTTTGTCCAGGACCACTGGAGGCCTGACTCCTCCAGGCAGCTCGGCCCGCCCACAAGCCCCTGTCGCTCGCCCGCAGGCCCGTACTACTGCCTGGTCCCCGGGCCGCTGGCCTCGCGCCGGCGCAGGCCGGTGGACGCCGCCTGCCGCCATCTTGCCCACCCGGGGAGCCAAGATGCGGCTGGGGCTCCTGGGCGCTGCGCTGCTGCTGCTCGTGGGCAGCGCTCACCTCTTCTCCGAACACAACTCGCTCTCCGGCAGGAGCAGGCTCGGCCCCGCGCGGGAACAGAGGACCGGTGGGTCCAAGAGGACTAAGGCCGCGCGTGGGCGGCCCGGGCGAGAGGAGGAGAAAGGGCCGGACCCAAAGGGCAGTACCTGCTCACTCCTGTCTGGGCCGCCTCCCTTGCCCTTTCCCCGCTACTTTAGTGTTTGAAATCGGGTCCCTCTTTTTCTCGTCTCAACTACCTTTAACCAAAATTTTACAGACCTAAGCAGTTTCTAGACCCATTATAATGATGATAATAGCAGTAACAGAAAAAATGACATACGTCTGTGTAGGGCATCTATATTTGCCCCTCAAAACATGCTGGGGTTTATCATTCCCATTTTGTGAAATGATGATTCATTGGGATTCAGAGTTGAAAGGGCTGTTACGTGACCGTTTCATACTACAGTTGACAAAAATTAACCCAACAAGTTAAATGGCAAGTATTAAACCTTGCAGCTCTGGACTCACCAGGCCCAGGCTCTTGAATCACTATTTCATACAGAGAAGAACATGATAGCTGGCCAGAGAAATTTATCTCATTTTTATACTTTTGGGGAATAGAGTTTTTAAAAATAATGAATTGTGTTGATTTCATGTCTGTTTGTAAGTAGCCAATTGTGGCACATTTATCTTAACTCTCCTTTAAGATTCTTTAAAAACATGGGCATACCTCAGGTATCCAGCTTATCAGTTTTTTAAATAGCAATTTAGAAGATTATATTAATGTGTTCAGATTAAGAAGTAACACAATATAGATGTTCAGTCCAAATAATTTATCATTTTTATTTTTAGGTTGTGGAATAGCACCGCTTAGGGATGTGTTGAAAGGGTCTCGGATTATAGGGGGCACAGAAGCTCAAGCTGGTGCGTGGCCATGGCTCGTTAGCCTGCAGATTAAATATGGTGGTTTTCTTACTCATGTATGTGGTGGAAGCCTAGTGAGAGACAAGTGGGTCCTCACAGCTGCCCACTGCACTAAAGACACTAGGTATGTATTCAGAACACAACTGTTTTATTCTCTTAGGGGATATTTTTAAGTGGTAGAGGACCATTTAACTTCAGCCATTTTCAGTTATCATATGTTTGCAAGGAACCATAATGCCTTAAACATAGTGCACTGTATTTGATGAAATGAATCCTTTAATTCGGAGGTTGGCAAACTTTTTCTGTGAGGATAGTAAATATTTTAGGCTTTCCAGGTCATATGGTCTCTGTCACAATTACTTAACATGAAAGCAGCCATAGACAGTATATAGTTAAATAAGTGTAGCTGTAATCCAATAAACCTTTATGAATACTGAAACTTGAACTTCCTACAATTTTCACCTGTCACAAAATATTTTGTTTTGTCCAACCATTTAAAAATGTAAAAAACATGCTTTGTTTATGGGCTGTATAAAAGCAAGAGACAGGACAGATTTGGCCTTCACTGTTTTTTTGGTTTTGTTTTTGTTTTTTTGAGACAGAGTCTCACTCTTTTGCCTGGGCTAGAGTGCCATGGCATCAGCCTAGCTCACAGTAACCTCAAACTCCTGGGCTCAAGCAATCCTTCTGCCTCAGCCTCCCGAGTAGCTGGGCATGTGCACAGGCATGTGCCACCATGCCCGGTTAATTTTCCTATATATTTTTAGTCGGCCAATTAATTTCTTTCTATTTTTAGTAGAGACGGGGTCTCACTCTTGCTCAGGCTGGTTTCAAACTAATGACCTTGAGCAATCCTCCCGCCTCAGCCTCCCAGAGTGCTAGGATTACAGGCGTGAGCCACCACGCCCGGCCGGCCTTTACTGTTAAGACTCTGAAAAAGAGACTTCTGTTTCATCTGCACTGGCCCATAAAATCCAATTGCAATCTGATTTTTGTGGCCAAATGCAATCTCTTCTCAGTTCCCATCCTATTTGATCTCTACAGCATTTGGCAATGTTGACCACATCCTCTCCTTGAAATTCTCTCTTTTCTTGATTTCTAAAACACTACTCTCTACTCTTTTTCTTTTCTCTTTCTTCCTTGATGAATCTTTGTCATCTTTCAAATTGCGGTGTTTTCTTCACCACTATGCAATATATCCATGTAATAAACCTGCACTTGTACCCCCTAAATCTATACAAATTTTAAAAAATGGCAACATTTTCTAGAGTACTTTCCTCTATCTTCTTGCCTTATCATTCTGTACTCTTCCCTAGAGATGTCTCATCTACTTGTTTCAGCAATCACCATGTGCTGGCAACTCCTAAGTCTCTACTGATGAGTTTTATTTCTAGCTCTCTACTATGCATATGTATTGGAGTCACATTCTAAACAAGTCCAAAACTGATTTTTTTTTTATCTTTTCTCTAATCCTATTCCTTCTATATTCTCTCAGTTAACAGCATCACCAACACCTCCATTACCCAGAAAGTTATCTGATTTCTTCCTATCCAAGTGGTTCCTAAGGCCTATGAAATCTCTCTGTGCAGTATCTTAAATTTGCTTCTTCTGTCCCTAAACCCTTCCTACTGATTAGAAGTCTAGAATATCAGTCTCATATCCCTACCTTATCATTTACACTACTTATACTTACACTACTACCGTGTTTCCCCGAAAATAAGACAGTGTCTTATATTTAGTTTTCCTCAAGAAGACACCCTAGGGCTTATTTTCAGGGGATGTGTTATTTTTTTTTAAGTACAGTACAACAATCTACATTTATTCCAATATAGTTAAGTCGTCTTCTTCTGGAACATCATCATAGTAAAATGGCAGCCACAGCTTTCCTTCTTCCTCCTGGGGACACACAATACCTAAAGTGGAGCGTCCACTTCACTGAGGAGACTTTCTCCTCAAAGCCTCAACTTGCAGCACAAACAGGATGGCCAGGACCTGACAGGGGGAGCTGACCTTATTGGTAGGGCTGCCTGCACCTTTCTGGTCACCTCTGGGATAGTAGCTGTCACAATGGGGCAGATGAGAAGGGCTGCTCATCTTCTTTACCACTCTGCAACGAAATGCTGGAGTTGTGCAGATAAGCTGCGTAGCCACGCCCATCACTAGGTCTTATTTTCGGG
>VBSM01002616.1:19451813-19469218 GCA_008086735.1 Cheirogaleus medius | reverse complement strand
TCCAGGTTGCTACAAGATTACCACAGTTTTCAGCCATGCTCAGACAGTGGTTCTCTGTGTAGGTTGTTCAACAGTGTTGTGCCAGCCTATAGGAGGAAAGGCTAGACCTACAGAAGGGTGTTCGTTTAGAAGAAAGCAACACTAATGATCTACACAACTTCCTGAATTTGTGTTATCTCACAGAAAGCCTTATCATAAGTTCAGTAATTCTAGTTAATCTACCAAAATAATTAATTTGATTTTGTAAGGTATATAACAGTGATCTCCTATTTTGGTATCAGTTTTTCAATAAAGTTTTGTGTGTATATTTCATATTTTGTTTATTCATTCATCCATTGACAGACTCTTGGGTTGCTTCCATCTTTTGGCTGTTGTGAACATTATACTTAACAATTTCAGAATATAATTCTTTTCAAGTGGACACAAGTGTACATGGACCATTTCCCAAGAAAGACTATATTCTGGGTCATAAAACAAGACTTTGAATTTCAGTTGACTGAAATCTTACATTGTATGTTCTGTAACAACAATAGAATTAAATCAGAAATCAGTATCAGTAGATATATGTATGAAACCCCAAATATGTAGACAACTTTTAAGTAATCCATAAGTAAAAGAAAAAAATCACAAGGTGAATCAGAAAATATTTTAAGTTGAATGAAAGTGAAAATAAAGCACATTAAACTTTGTGTATTCATTGAAAGCAATGCTATAAGAAAAATTTATAGCATCAAATTCTTAGAAGAGTAGAAAGGGTTAATATTAATGATCAAAGCTTACACTTAAAGAAGCTAAAAGAGGCCAGTGTAGTGGCTTACCCCTGTAATCCTAGCAATTTGTGAGGCTGAGGTGGGAAGATTCCTTGAGTTCAGGAGTTTGAGACCAGCCTGAGCAACATAGCAAGACCCCATCTCTACAAAAAAACTGATAAGTTAGCCAGGCATGGTCGCATGTGTTTAGAGTCCCAGCTACTTGGGAGGCTGAGGCAGGAGGATCACTTGACCCCAGAGTTTGAGTTTTCAATGAGCCATGATGACACCCATTTTACCTGTACAATGGAGTGAGATGCTATCTACACACACACACACACACAAAAGCTAAAGGAAGACCAAATTAAACTAAATGAAAGTATAAAATAGAAGGAAAAAAGTAATAAAATAGAAAAGCTAGAAAGGAAGCAAGAAACCAAATCTAGTTCTATGAAAAGATCAATAAAAGTGACAAACTAGCTAAACTGATAGAAAAAAAGACACAAGCTACCAATCTCAGTATCAATATCGATATCAGAAGAGGGAACGCTTCTACAGATCCTATGGGCATTAAAAAAATCATAAGGGAATATTATGAACAACTCTATGCCAAATAAGTTCAATAATATAGATTTAGTGGGTGGCAAATTCCTGAAAGACAAATTATCAAAATAGACATAAGAAGAAACAATGAAGATTCCTGTATTTACTCAAGTAGTTAAATATATAAATATATAAAATATCCACAATCCAAAAGACTTCTTGTCCCAAGAATTTCAGACAAGAGATATTCAACTTGTATTACTACTAGCAATGAACAACTAGAAAATATATTTTTAAAGTCCATTTACCTTAGCATCTAAAAATATGAATTAATCATAAATTTCACAAAATATGTACAGAACCTACACACTAAAGGCTACAAGAGAAATCTGTAGAACTTGCTGAAGAAGTAAACTAAAGAAGAAACTAAGGAAAACATACATACATACATAGAGATATACCATGTTTATGGATTGAAAAACTGAATGTTATTAAGATGTAAATTCTCTCCATATTGATCTATATAAGGCAATCCCAATCAAAATCCTAGCAGGTGTTTTTTGTTATTGTTTTTTAGAAGGGTCGCACTACGTTGACCAGATAGTTCTCCAACTCCTGGGCACAGGTGATCACCTTGTGCCCAGCCTCTCAAGTAGCTGGGACTACAGGCATGAGCCACAATGCCTGGCTCCCAGCAAGTTTCTTGCAGACATTGACAATTCTAAGAATTTATATAAAAATGCAAAGTGCCTAGAAGAGCCAAAGCAATTTTGAGAAATAAAGTTAGAAGACTTAAAGTACCTGATTTTAAGATTTGCTATAAATCCACGGTAATCAAAACAGAGTGGTACTGGCATATAGATAGATATATACATCAATAAAAAAGAACAGAAATCCCAGAATGGAACCACAGATATATGACCAATTGATTTTTAACAAAAATACGGAGATAATTCAATTACAAAAAAATAGTCCTTTCAACAAATTGTGAAACAACTAGATGTCTGAAAGGAAAAATATTAACCGTACCCTTTATCTCACACCCTATGTAAGAAATAACTTGAAATGAATCATAGACCTAAGCAAAAATGCTAAAACTATACAACTTATAGAAGAAAATATGGAAGAAATTCATTGCAAGCTTGGAATAGGCAGAGATTTCTTAAGCCAACAAAAAAAATCATGAACTTAAAAAAAATTATAATTTGGACTTCATCAAAAGGTAAGCTATGCCTTAGGAGCAAATATTCATACATACATGCATATACACATGTATATGGATACAAATATTTATGTGTAATGATAAAGAACTTATATTCAGAATACATAAAGAACACTTTCAACATAATATGTAGACAACCCAATTAAGAAACAAAAGATTTAAACAGACACTGCACAAAAAGATATACAATCATCCAGAAAACACACAAAAATATGTTCAACACCATTCACTCTAGAAGAATCAACATGTGAAAATAACATCTAGATTGGTGAACTTCAGGTTACAAATATAAGATAAATATCAAATAATAATATACTTTTGGTCATGATAGACACATTTAACACCTTGGTCAAACAAAAAGAGAAAACAGGCAGGGAGCCACGGGGGTAAGCAAAGATGTACGAGTTCAAATAAGCCTTAGCTCTTCTGAGAACTAAAAATAAGAAATGAGTATAGTAAATATTTCTGAAATATGGTGATTTCAGTCCATTAATGGACAATAAGCACCACTGGGTTCATGCATTGAAAGAGACTATCATTGTTCTGGATCACTGAAAACCGGAATTCAATTAAGGTATAGATGTTTGGTGGCATCAGCAAGATGGCAGAATAGGAGATTCCCAGCTGTAGTTCCCCTTACAGACACTGTTTAGCAAATATCCACAGACGAGAATGCTCCTGTGCAAATCCCAGAACCCAGGGGTGAGGCTGAATCAATCCCCTGGAGCACAAAACCTGAGAAAAGTCACATTAAAAGGGTAAGAAAAGCAATTTCACTTCTACCATGACACCCTATACCGGAACAGTACCAGCATGAACAAAGAGGGAGCTCCTGGGCCTACGGTTTCTCCAAGGGTAAAAGGAGCCAATGGCAGACATCCACCTTCCCCAGTATTCTAAGGCACTTCCCAGGAGGACCACTTCTGTCGTGCCTCATGGGAAACACTAGAGAAATTGGCAGGCCTAGACTACCTGGGGACAGGTAGAAACAAAAAAGGGGGGCAGGGCCTAGAGCAACCAGTGTACAGATCTTGGCAATGACATTGTATCCCTGTTGGAAGCCTTGACTGACCATTGAACCCAGATAGCAGCTCCACCCACCTTACAGTTGATCCAGCAGCTCCATCTGGCTAGGGAGCACAGTAAACAGTTCTGCCTGGCTGAGGTCTCCACCCAGAGGTCTGTTTCAGCTGCAGAACACAATCTGTGACCCTTACCTAACTGTAGATCATATCCTGTGACCCTGAACAAAAAAGGAGCCCAGCCAGAGCCCCTGTCTCACTGCAGAGCACAGCCTAAGGTTCTGCCTTGACCAAACAAGGAGCTCAGTCAGAGCCCACATCTCACTCTGAAGCACAGCTTAAGGCCCTGCCCAACCGTAGAGCACAGCCAATGACCCGGACTGTTCATAGAGCACAGCCTGTAGCCACACCCAACTACAGGATCCACTCAACCATGAAGCCTGACCAGCAACCCTGCCCCGCCATAGAGCACAGGCAGCAACCCCATCCAATTGCAGAGCACAGTTTGCCACTAGATCCACTGTGGGATGCACACCGAGACCTCGCCCAATGTGAAGCTTGGTCAATGATCCTGCCCCATGATGGAACACAGCTAGCAACCCCACCCTGGTAGGAAACCCACCAGTGACTAGATCCAACTGCAGAGCCCAAGCAGCAGCCCTGTCCAATTGCAGAGTCCAGCCAGAGGCACCAACCCTGCTGGAGAGCACAGCCTGGACCCTACCAGAGCAAAGGCAATTGTGGAGCCAGACAGCAGCTCTATCTTACTTCAGAATGCAGGCAACATCCTTCCCTGACTGCATACCCAAGTAGCAAGCTCCAGCTACCTACAGATGATACCAGCTGGTCCATCAGGAACCACAGGCTGGACTGACTGATAAAGTCTGTACCTACCAAAGCAAACCTGTAAAGAATGGAAGTGGTGACTACTTCCTCTAATATGCAGACATCAACACAAGGACACAAGGATCACAAAGAATCAGGAAAACATGACACTACCCAAAGGAAACTAATAAAGCTCCAATAACTGACTCTAAAGCCATGGAGATCTATCAAATAACTGGCAAAATATTCAGAATAATCCTCTTAAAAAAAGTTCAGTGTACAAGAAAACACAGGCAACTAAATGAAATTAGGAACACAATATGTAAAAAAAGAGATGTTCAACAAAAAAGGAGAAACAATTGAAAAAAAAAACCCACAGAAAACCCAGAGTTGAAGAACATAATGATGGAACTGAAAAATTCAATAGAGAGCTTCGAGAGCAGACTCACAGCAGACTCAATCTACCGTGTTTCCCTGAAAATAAGACCTACCCATAAAATAAGCCCTTAGCAGGATTTCTAAGCATTTGGGCAATATAAGCCCTACCCAGAAAATAAGACCTAGTGATGGGCGTGGCTACACAGCGTATCTGCACAACCCATGCATTGTGTCCCAGAGCGGTAAAGAAGATGAGCAGCCCTTCTCATCTGCCCCATGAGAGCTCTATTGCTCGACATGAGAGACTGGGGCCAATGGTTCTAAAGGAAATAAGAGTCGCAAGAAATTCAGGATGGAATTCGGGGTTTGGAGAGTTATGATGATGTTCCAGAAGAAGAAGACTTAACTATATTTGAATAAATGTAGATTGTTGTACCGTACTTAAAAAAAAATAACACATCCCCTGAAAATAAGCCCTAGGGTGTCTTCTTGAGGAAAAATAAATATAAGACCCTGTCTTATTTTTAGGGAAACACAGTAGCAGAAGAAATAATCCATGAACTCAAAGACAGGTCATTTAAAATCATGCAGTCAGAGGAGCAAAAATGAAAAAAAAAGAAAAGAGTAAAAAAGCCTATGGGACACATAAAACACTATCAAGTGAACCAATATACAAATTATGGAGGTACCAGAAGAAGAGATAGATGTAGAAATTCTACTTTTAGAAACAGTGACTGAAAACTTCCCAAATTTAGGGAGAGAAATTAACATCAAGATTCAAGAAGCCCAAAATGGTTAAATCCAAAGACAAAAAAAAAAAATTTTTTTTTGAGACAGGGTCTTTCACTGTCATCCAGGCTAGAGTACAATGGTGTGATCATAGGTCACTGCAGCCTTGAACTCCTGTGCTCAAGCGATCCTCCCTCCTCAGCCTTCTGAGTCACTAGGACTACAGGTGCATGCCACTACACCCAGCTAACTTTTAAAAAAATTTTTTGACTGGGTGCAGCCTGTCACACCAGTAATCCTAGCACTGTGGGAGGCAGAGGTGGGAGGATGACTTGAGGTCAGGAGTTTGAGATCAGCCTCAACAAGAGCAAGACCCTGTCTTTACTAAAAAATAGCAAAAATATTAGCCGGGCAACTAAAAATAGAAAAAATTAGCCAGGCATGGGGGCGTGAACCTATACTCCCAGCTACTCAGGAGGCTGAAGCAGGAGGATTACTTGAGTCCAGGAGTTTGAGGTTGCTGTGAGTGAGGCTGATGCCACAGCACTCTAGCTTGGGCAACAGAGTGAGACTGTCTCAAAAAAAAAATTTTTTTTGTAGAGATGAGATCTCATTATGCTGCCCAGGCTGGTCTCTAGCCTGGTCCCGAACTCCTAGCCTCAAGTGATCCTCCTGCCTTTGCCTCCCTGAGTGCTGGGATTACAGGCATGAGCCACTGCACCAAGGCTAAAGAGAGAATTCTGAAAGGAGAGAAAAACAATCCATTATATACATGGGACCTCCCCCCCACACCATAAGAATAACAGCAGATTTCTCAGAAAAAACTTTGTAGGTCAGGAGAAAGTGGGATGATATATAGTCATGTGCTACATAACATTTTGGCACTGATGAACTACATATACAATGATATGCCCATAATATTATAATATTCTATTTTTACTGTGTGTTTTATATGTTTAGATATGTTTAGATACACAAATACTAACCATTGTGTTACAACTACCCACAGTATTCAGTACAGTAACATGCTGTATAGGTTTGTAGCCTAGGAGCAATAGGCTATACCATATAGGTGTATAGTAGTCTATGCTATCCAGGTTTTGTAAGTGTACTCTATGTTGTTCACATGACAAAACTGCTTGATGAAACACTTCTGAGAACATAACCCTGTGGTTAAATGATACATAAATATTTGAAAATGTTGAAAAACCCATCAATCAAGAATACCAAACCCAGCAACACTGTACTTTAGAAATAAAGAAAGACAAAGACTTTCCCAAACAAAAAAAAGCTCATAAATTTCATCACCACTAAACCTGCCTAATAAGAAATGCTAAAGGAAGTTCTTTAAGCTGAAATAAAAGGACACTAATTAACAACATAAAACATATGAATGTATAAAACTCACCAGCAAATGTAAACATATAGACGAATTCAGAATATTTTAATATTGTAATAAGATTACCCAAATTACTTTCAACTCTAGTCTAAAAGTTAAAAGACAGATGTATTAAAAATAACTATAACTACAATAGTTTTTAGTGGATACACAATATTTAAAAAGGTATAAATTATAACATTAATAACCTAATATATGAAAGGAAGGAGGAGTAACTTGTGTGTAACTGAAGTTACACTGCTACCGTCTTATATTAGGATATTATAACTATAAGAAGTTTTAGGTATACATCATGGTAATCACAAAGGAAAAACTTATAGTAGAGCACAAAAGATCAAGAGAAATAAATCAAACCATACCAACATAAAATGTCATCAGATCACAAAAGAAGCCCATAGGAGGAAGAAGGAAATAATAGAACAGTCAGAAAACAATGAACAAAATGGCAATGGTAAGTCCTTACTTATCAATAATTACCTTAAATATAAATGGATTAAATTCTCTAATCAAAAGACACAGAGCAGCTTAACATCATAAATAAAAAAGAAAGATCTAACTACAAATGCTTCATGACTTTCAATGTGGTTACATCCTGATAAACACATCTTAAGATGAAAATACCATAACTCAAAAAATGCATTTAATACGTCTAACCTACTGAACATCATGGTTTAGTGTAGCCTACCTTAAATGAGCTCAGAACACTTACATTAGCCTACAATTGGGCAAAATCATCCAACACGAACTCTATTTTATAATAAAGTGTTGAATAGCTCTAGTAATTTACTAAATACTGCACTGAACATGAAAACAGAATGGTTGCTGCCACTGCCCAGCATCACAAGAGTATCATACTGCATATCACTAACCCAGGAAAAGATCAAAATTCAAAATTCGAAGTACATTTCTACTGAATGCATGTCACTTTCATATCATGATAAAGTTAAAACATTTCAGTTGAGTCACTGCAAATCAGGGAACATCCGTATGTACTGCCTACAAGAGACTCACTTTAGCTTTAAGGACACACAGAGACTGAAAATGAAGGCATTGGAAAAGACATTCCATCCAAAAGAGCAAGGGTGGCTACACTTATATCACACAAAATAGCCTTTAAATCAAAAACTGCCACAGGAGACAAAGAAGGTCATTACATAATGAGAAAGGTCAATTCATCAAGAAAATATAAGAATTGTAAATATTTATGTCACCAACATCAAAGCAGCTAAACACAAAACAAATACAGGTATATCTCGTTTTATTGTGCTTTGCTTTACTGTACTTCACACATATGCATTTTTTTACAAACTGAAGGTTTTGTGGCAACGTTGTATTGAGCAAGTCTATCAATGTTATTTTTCCAAAAGCATGTGCTCACTTCACGTCTCTGTGTCCCATTTTGATAATTTTTGCAATATTTCAAAATTTTTATTTATTATATATGTTGTGGTGATCTGTGATCAGTGGTCTTTGATGTTACTATTGTAATTGGTCTGGGGTGTCAAATTGATAAATGTGTGTGTTCTGACTGTCCACTGACCTGCCATTCCCCCATCCCTCTCCTTCTCAGGCCTCCCTATTCCCTGAGACACCACAGTATCAAAGTTAGGCCAATTAATAACCCTACAATGGCCTCTGAGTACTCAAGCAAAAGGAAGAGTCCCATGTCTCTCACTCTCAATCAAAAGCTAGAAACGATTAAGCTTTGTGAAGAAGGCATGTCAAAGACCAAGACAAGCCAACAGCTAAGCCTCTTGTGCCAGCCAGCCAGGTTGTGAATGCGAAGGAAAATTTCTTGAAGGAAATTAAAAGTGCTACTCCAGTGAACACACAAATAATAAGAAAGTGAAAAAGCCTTGTTGTTGGTTGATATAAAGAAAGTTTTAGTGGTTTGGATAGAAGACCAAACCAGCTACAACATTCCCTTAAGCCAAAGCCTAATCCAGAGCAAGGCCCCAGCTCTCTTCTATTCTATGAAGGCTGAGAGATGTTAGAAAGCTGCAGAAGAAAAGTTTGAAGCTGATGTAGATTGGTTCATGAGGTTTAAGGAAAGAATCCATCTCCTTTCCATGAAATAAAAAGGCAAGGTGAAACAGCAAGTGCTCATATAGAAGCTGCAGCAAGTTATCCAGATCTAGCTAAGACCATTGATGAAGGTGGTTACACTAAAAAACAGACTTTCAATGAGACAAAACAGCCTTCTATTGGAAGAAGATGGCATCTAGGACCTTCACAGATAGAAAGAAGTCAATGCCTGCCTTTAAACCTTCAAAGGACAGACTGACTCCTTCTAGGGGCTGAAGGAGTTGGTGACTTTAAGTTGAAGCCAATGCTCATTTATCATTCTGAAAATCCCAAGAGCCTTAAAAATTATGCTAAATATATTCTGCCTGTGCTCTATAAATGGAACAAGGCCTGGATGACAGCACACCTATTTATAGCACAGTTTACTGAACATTTTTCTGTACACATAACAAAGCGACAAAAAAAATCCCAAAATGCAACAGTTTCAGCAAAAGAAAATACTAACTAAAGATTAGTCCAGTTAACATTGCTACAGGAAAAACAATGGCAAACAGGGATTTGGCACCAATTGACAAAGCAAAAGCATGCACTACTAAAACACTTTAGATGTCTTCCAACAAAAAACACCATGAACATGGAAAACAAGGTGCATCTTGTACAAAAATCCCTATGACTGAGATAAGCAAGAATTAAAATGGTCAATTTAGTGTATAGATAGCAGCAAAGTCACTGGTTCAGTTTGGAATTTTGGAATTTGCATTTCTTTTCTGTTTGTTTGGGGGTTTTTTTGAGACAGAATCTCACTCTGTTGCCTGGGCTAGAGTGTCACGGTGTCAGCCTAGCTCACAGCAACCTCAAACTCCTGGGCTCAAGCGATCCTCCTGCCTCAGCCTCCTGAGTGGCTGAGACTACAGGCACATACCACCACACCTAGCTAATTTTTTCTATTTTTAGTAGAGATAGGGTCTTGCTCTTGCTCAAGATGGTCTCAAATTCCTGATCTCAAGTGATCCTCCCACCTCTGCCTCCCAGAGTGCTAGGATTTCAGGTGTGAGCCACCATGCCTGGCCTGGAATTTGCATTTCTGATTGGCAGCTGCCCTGGGTATGTCTGTATCCCAGAATCTGACTTTTATCGTACTACATGATTTATCTATTAATCTGGCAATCAGCATAAACAAGTTAACCTTCAACCATAAGTTAAAAGAGAGAGCTAGAATCTTATTGAACTCTCCAGTGTAATAGCCATTTAGAAACAATCATAGTACTTTGAGGATAGTAAAATAACTTTTACCCAAAAAAGCTATATTTATAGCCCCAATAATTGTAAAGAATTTTAAGTTATGGAAATATTATATCCTGACCATACCAAGAGTTAAAAATGATGAGATCCTACTGAGAATTATTTTCAAGATGGTCCAGTCACATCATATGCATAGCTAAGACTGTGTTTTAATCAAGATTCTTCTGCAAAGTACCACATGTACTCACCAGCAAATTGGTATTAACTGATCAACACCTAAATGGACATATAGGAATAACATTTATCGGGAGGGGGGAGGAGGGGATGGGTATATACATACATAATGAGTGAGATGTGCACTGTCTGGGGGATGGTCACACTTGAAGCTCTGACTCGAGGGGGGAATGGGGGATGGGCAATATACGTAACCTTAACATTTGTACCCCCATAATATGTTGAAATAAAAAAAAAGATTCCTCTGCAAACAAATAAAATTTCGTAAAGTTCTCTTGATGATAAAAACTTTTAAAATGAGCTACTGGTGGTTTGTTAGGATGGGAAGAGAAAAGAGTAAGCTACAAATTGAAGTTCTAAAATACAGCACCTCAACTTCACATCTGCCTCAAATATCTGAGATTACGAAATCCAAGTGATGTCTTATGATCGAGTCATACTTTATAGCTATTCCAATTTCAATGCCTGCCTGCCTGGCTTTCACATCTCATCTCAACTAAAAGCTCTGTAACACAGAAGATTGTGCTAAAGAGTGCTAAGATTCTGCACGCTGCTGCCATTCCCTGGTCCCCTTCGTACTTGCAGCTGCCCCATGAGACCGCAACAGATGTCTGGTCTCAACACTCCATGCTGCAGTAACTTTCACTAATACCCATGCTCTTCAATAAAGCCTTTCAGTTGTTTTTAACGATGACATATGCTATAGCATTGAAAACGAACTGCACATTCTTGACGTCTGTGGCACAGGTGAAGTGAGTGTAGGTCTCCTTGGTATCTTTTCTTCTGTTCAGCTCTTCAGACTGGCACTGGGTATAAGCAGCTGCCTCTTCATATGTATTGGAACCTGTGTATTCTGGATAACAGACAGTTATAGTTGGGTTCCTCTTTATTTTTTCTGCAAAAAGGTCTTTCTCGTTAAGGAAGAGAATGATGGAAGTGTCTGGAACCCAGCTGTTATTGTAAATGCTGTATAATAATTTCATGCTTTCCTGCATTCAATTCATCTCCTCATCCTCAGCCAGAACAAGGTCACGATCGCTGAGGGACACACAGAAGATAACTGCTGTCATTCCTTCAAAACGGTGAATCCACTCTTTTTGTTCTGATCTCTGGCCTTTTACATCAAACATCTTGAAGTATAGGTTTTTGAAGGCGAAATGTGCTTCCACGGTAAGTGTAGTCTTCACTCTTGTCTGAAGAATACCTTGCTGAGTTGGAATGTAGTTGGTTTGGGATAGTCTACCCAAATCATCGGCCACTTTATTCACGTCCTCCAGCAAGCTGTGGTGGATCATCCTATTCCACCCCATCCTATTCCACCGTGCCTTGTCTTTGACACTCAACGTGCAACCCACGGCAGCAGGAGAGGAGACCCGAGCTGGGCTCACTCACACACCACAGGAACTGCAATCGTCTGGCTGAAACAGTGTCCACCACTGGACAGCAGCCCTCTCCATCAGCTCCCTCAGTGCGCACGGTTTACGAAGTATTTAAACCACACTGTTGAGACCCACTGCTCAGAGAAAAAGATTCCTTTCAAAATATTACTGTTTGTTGACAATGCACCCAGTCACCCAAGAGCTCTGATGGACATGTACAAGGAGATTCATGTTGTTTTCCTGCCTCCTACACAATATCCACTCTTCAGCCCATGGAACAAGGAGCAATTTTGACTTCTAAGTCTTATTTAAGAAATACATTGTGAAAGGCTATAGCTGCCATAGATAGTGATTCCTCTGAGGGATCTGGGCAAAGCGAATAGAAAACTTTCTGGAAAGAATTCACCATTCTAGATGCCATTAAGAACATTCATGATTCATGGAAGGGGGCAAAATAGCAACATTTATAGGAGTTTGGAAGAAGTTGAGTCCCACCCTACGGATGACTTTGAGGGGTCCAAGACGTCAGTGGAGGAAATAACTGCAGATGTGGTGGAAATAGCAAGAGAACTAGAAGTGTATCCCTAAGATGTGACTAAATTGCTGTAATCTCATGATCAAACTTGAACAGATGAGGAATTGCTTCTTATGCATCAGCAAAGAAAGTAATGGCCTGAGATGAATTTACTCCCTGTGAAGATTCTGTAAACTTTTAGAATATTCCATAAACTTAGTTGATAAAGCAGTAGGCAGGGTTTGAGAGGACTGACTCTAACTTTGAGAGAAACTCTAATATGAGTAAAATGCTATCAAACAGCATCACAAGCTACACAGAAATCTTTCATGAAAGGAAGAGTTGATTCATGTGCCAAACTTCATTGTTGTCTTATTTTAAGAAATTGCCACAGCCACCCAAACCGTCACCAACTATGACCCTGATCAGTCAGCAGCCATGTAGTATAAACATAACTTTTATATGCACTGGGAAACTAAGATATTTGTATGATTTGTTTATTGCTATATTCGCTTTGGCAAGGTGGTCTGGAACTGAACCTACAATATCTCCGAGGTATGCTGGTATTAACAGAACTGAAAGGATAAATACACAGCAATACATTAATAATAGAGGATGTTAATATCCCACTCTTAACAGTGGATAAATAATCCAAACAGAAGATCCATAAAGAAACAGAGGACTTGAACAAACATCATTAGAACAAATGGACATATACATAATATAGACATATACAGAATATTCTATCCAATAGCAGCAGAATATACATTCTTCTCAAGCTCACACAGATCTTTGTCCAAGATATACCATATGTTAGGCCAAAACAAGTCTTAAATTCAAGAAGTTGAAATCATATCAAGTATCTTTTCTAACTACAATGGCAACTGGAAATCAATAAGACGAAAATTGGAAAATTCACAAAACTATGGAAATTAAACAACACATTCATGTTGTTTAATGAATATTCATTTTATCTAATGACGTTAGGTCGAAGAATAAATCAAAAGGGAAATCAAAAAATATCTTGAGACAAACAAAAATGACTTAAATGTAATACTTGAAACTATAAAACTCCTAGAAGAAAACATAAAGGAAAAGCTCAATGACGTTGATCTAGGCAAGGACTTTTTTGATATGACCCCAAAGTACAGGCAACAAAAGCAAACACTGACAAATAAGATTACATCAAACTAAAAGGCTTCTGCACAGCAAAACAAACGATCAACAAAATGAAAAGGCAACCTAGGGGATAGGAGAAAATACCTGTAAGCCATATATCCAATAAGAGACTAATATCCAAAATTTATGAGGAACTCATAACTCAACAGTAAAAAAAAAAAAACCAATTAAAAAATGGGCTAAGGATTTGAAGAGATATTTGACCAAAGAAGACATACAAATGGTCAATAAGCACATGAAAAGGTGTCCAATGTCACCAATCATCACAGAAATGCAAATCAAAACCACAATATCACCTCATACTGCCAAGACAGGCTATTAACAAAAAAACAAAAGATATTAAGTGTGGGTCAGGATGTGGAGAAATTGGAACCCTCCACACTATTATTGGTGAGAATGCAAAATGATGCAAGCACTATGGAAAAAAGTAAGGAGGTTCCTCAAAAAATTAAAATTAAAACCACCATTCGATCCATTTTGTTTACCCAAAAGCATTAAAATCAGGATTCCAAGGAGATATTAGCACTCCTGTGTTCTCTGCAGTACTATCCACAATAGCCAAGATATGAAAACAAGCTAAATGTCCATCTAGAGAAGAACTGATAAAGAAAATGTGATGCATACATACAATGGAATACTATTTAGTCTTAAAACAGGAAATTCTGCAATATACAACAATATGGCTAACCCTTGAGGTCCTCATGCTAAGATAAGCCTGTCACAGAAAGAAAAATACTACCTGATTCCACTTATATGAGGTATCTAAAATAGTCAAATTTATAGAATTAAACAGTGGAATGGTGGTTCCAGGGGCTAGAGAGAGGAAGAAATGGGAAGTTGTTGTTTAATGGGTATAGTTTCAGTTTTGCAAGACAAAAAGAGTTCCCCGGGATTGGTTGCAAAACAATGCAAATGTACTTAACATTGCTAAACTGTAAACTCAAAAGTGATTAAGATGGTAAATCTTACGTTATGTATATTTTATCATAACTAAAAATTTTACAAAAAATGTATGTCTCAGTAACTGGAAAAATGATAGTGTTATGAATTGACCTAAGAAAATGGGGAGAGAGAAGAAAATAGATTTGGTTTAAGACAGTTGGAATCTAGGGTGAGCCAACTGAATGAAAATATTTGGAAGGTAGTAAGCCTACAGGGTTGGTACTCAGGTGCAAAGAGAATATAGACAGAAGTACGTGGTTGCCATCTGTGTGTCGAACTTAACATGAATAAGTGGTGAATTTTTACCAACTACTTTTCCTTATTTATTGAGATGGTTATATGAATTTCCTCCTATAATTTGTAAATGTTATATTGATAGATTTTTGAATGTAGAAGCATTTTGGCATTCTAAAGATAAAATACATTTTAAAATATACTTCTCAGTTTTTTTGATGCCATTTTATTTAGGATCTTTTTATCTTTATTTATAAGTGAGCTTAGCCTATAAATTTTCTTTTTGTATTGTTTTTATCTGACCTAATGTTAAGGTTATACTAGCTTCTGTTTTCTAGAACTGTTTACATAAGAGTGATTAAAGGCTTGGTAAAAATTTCTTCATAAAATCATGTAGGCCTGGTGCTTTTGAAGGAGAGAATTTTTACTACCAATTTAGCTTTTGTTGTTGTTGTTGTTGAGACAGTCTGGCTCTGTTGCCCTGGCTAGAGTGCAGTGGCATCATCATAGCTCACTGCAACCTCTAATTCCTGGGTTCAAGTGATCCTCCTGCCTGAGCCTCCTGAGTATCTGGGACTACAGGCAGTAGCCACCATGCCTGGCTAATTTTTCTACTTTTTATAGAGATGGGGTCTTGGTCTTGCTCTTGCTCAGGCTGGTCTCAAATTCCTGACCTCAAGCCATCTTCCCACCTCTGCCTTCCAGAGTGCTAGGATTACAGGCATGAGCCACTGCGTCCAGCCCCCAATTTAGTTTCTTTAGGTGTCAGTAGTCTAATCAGATTTTCTATGTTTTCTTGAATCAATATTGGTATTTTCTATTTTGTAGTTTTGCAAGAAAATTATTCAATTCATCCACATCTTCAAATGTATTAACATGTAAGTTGCATATAACATTCTCTTATGGTAGTAAAAATTTTTATTTTATCTGTACATATGCCCCCCTTTTAATTCCTAATATTATCTATGCATGTCCTTTCTTTTTTTCTTGAACAGTCCTATTACATTTTTTTTTCTTTTTTATTGAGGTAAATTTACATACAATAAAGTATATAAACAAGTATATAGCTTGATAAATATTTACATATACATACACCTGTTTAACTTCCAACAAAATCAAGATATAGAACATTTCCAGTACCCCTAGGAGGCTTCTTTGTGGCCCTCCCAGGCATAATCCCCAATTACCACTATCACTGTAAGTCAGTTTTGCATGTTTTTGAACTTCATGTAAATGTAATACTATACTATGTACTATTTTTTTCTTTTAATCTGTGAGATTCATTTCTGTTACTGCATGTAACAGCAGTGCATTTGTGAGGTTTTTTTGAAGATTAAATATTTTATTATTTGATTTGATCATTCAATTTCATCTGTCTAGAATGTGCTTTGAGATCCAGTGACTGTCCTTTGCTAAGAAGTCCAGAATGCCATTTTGTTTTCACAATTCTGAAAAAGAGTTTCAGGAACAACATTAAGGCTGTTTCCCTAAACGAAAACAAACAAACAAAAAAAAGTGCAAAAGTAAAAAAAAAAAAAAAAAAAAAAGAGTGTCACAAGAGGGATAATGAGGTTGTGTGATCTGCAAAAGAAACTACCTAGAGCTGGAGATAAATGGCAAAGTCTTGCAGCCAACTAGGTTCCCAACAGCATTTTAATTTTGTTAATTATATCTGCAGGTTGCTTTGGTGCTTTTCTGACAAGCAAACCTTGTGGCTGTGGGCCTATCCATTTTAAAAAGAAGAATTAAATTCCCTAAGAAATAATCTTCATCCCTTTTGCTGAGGGCTTTAGGGTTTTCCAGTCCTGTCCAGTTGCTCAATTTCTTTCCTGGTTCCCGCATCCCGTGTTCAAAAATAGAAAACAGGTCTCTGGTTACCTTGAGATGATGAATGCAGGAGAAGAAATCACAAAAGGGCAAGAGGAAACTTTTGGGGAAGATGGACATGTTCACTTATCTTGACTGAAGTGATGATTTCATGGGTATATAGATATGGCAAAACTTATCAAACTGTACACAGCAAATAGGTAAAGTTTTTGTATATCAATTCCACCTTACAAAAGCTGTTAAAATATGGAATAGATACAATATTTATACAATATACATAGGACATACAAAAAGCATGACAAACAGAAAACTCCCTGTATCCAACACTCAGTTTAAAAAAGTAAATGTTACCATTATTTTTTTAAACCTCTGTATTCCCTAACCCTTCTAAACCTCAGGCTTTCTTGTTAAAAGCAGATGGATGCTTGAAACTATTTTCTGAATCCTTTAGACTTCCAAGTGTGAATATTCTGTGGACTGTTTTTATCTAAAATTGCTGAGTAATATACTAGTCTGGCACAATTTGAAGATTGAGACCCACCCTTTAAAAGATGGGCATCCCAAAAAAATGACTTAGAAATAATCCTGCTGTTGAGTTAGGAATATATGAGAGCCTCAGCCCAGAATGTAAAAGTGGGAATTCTTGTTGACTGCGGCCAGGCAGCCGTGCCCTTTGCTTCCTTTTTAGCAAATAGGGCTTGCAAGCTTGGGAGCAGGAAGGGGGCAGGGACGGAATATGAGACGGGTGTGTTGTCATAAAGGGGCCTGGATAGCCGTCTTCTGGTGTGGTTTAACCAGGCTCCACCCTCAGATTCTGTTTTCTTTCCATAATAGAAGTTGCTGGACGACCCTGGTAAGGCGTAAGTACACTGTGCTTATAAAACTCCGGAGGACACTAGCAGTAGTCTTCATACCCAGAGAAGGGAAAGAAGGAATAAAGGATTGTTATCAACTTTACTTCT
>VBSM01002616.1:19303310-19324331 GCA_008086735.1 Cheirogaleus medius | reverse complement strand
TTCACATGTTTATCACAGCACTATTCACAATAGCAAGGATATGGAATCAACCTAAGTGTCCATTAACTGATGATTGAATAGGGAAAATGTGGTATATATACCATGGACTACTACTCAGCCATAAAAAGCAATGAAATAGGCTGAGTGCAGTAGTTCATGCTTGTAATCCCAGCACTTTGGGAGGCTGAGGCAGGAGGATCTCTTGAGGTCAGTTCAAAGCCAGCCTGAGCAACATAATGAGACTCCATCTCAATAAAAAATAAAAAAATTAGCCAGGTGTGGTGCTGAGTGCCTGTAGTCCTACCTACTTGGAAGGCTCACTTGAGCTAAGGAGTTTGAGGCTGTGGTAAGTATGACCGCACCATTGCACTCCAGCCTGGGCAACAGAGAGAGAGAGAGAGAGAGAGAGAGAGAGAGAGATCCTGTCTTAAAAAAGAATAAAATCATGTCATTTGCAGCAACATGGAACTGGAGGCCATTATCTTACATAAAATATTAATAACTCAGAAACAGAAAGTCAAATATTACATGTTCTCACTTACAAGTGGGAACTAAATAATGAGTACACATAGAACAGGGAGTGGAATGATAGACATTGGAGACTCAGAGGGAGGATGGGAGAGTAGGAGAGAGGTGTGTGATGAGAAATTACATAATGGGTACTATGTATGCTAATTTGGTGAGGGTCACACAAAAGCCCAGACTTTACCACTATGCAATATATCCATGTAACAAATCTGCACATATACCATATAAATCTATAAAAATAATAAAATAAATTAATAAAATTTTAAAATATTAAAAATACCATATACTAGGCAGGTGTAATGACATAAACCTGTAGTCCCACCTACTTGGGAAGTTGAGGATTGCTTGAGCCCAGGAGTTTGAGGCCAATCTGGGCAACATATCCAGACCCTGCATCTTAAAAAAAAAATACCTGTATACTATTTCTATGTGTACAAACACACAATCTCTCTCTCTCACACACAGGTAAAAGTGGACTACTATAAAAGGGATGTTTAAAGGGAGGGAGGCTGGGAGAGGTGGCTCACTCCTATAATCCTAGCACTTTGGGAAGCTGAGGTGGGAGGATTGCTTGAGATCAGAAGTTTGAGTCCAGACTGAGCAATGTCAAGACCCCATCTCTAGGAAAAATTAAAAAATTAATTGGGCATGGTGGTGTATGCCTGTAGTCCCAGCTACTTAGGAGGCTACAATAGGAGGATCTCTTAAGCCCAGGAGCTTGAG
Source organism: Cheirogaleus medius (assembly GCA_008086735.1). NCBI lineage: Eukaryota > Metazoa > Chordata > Mammalia > Primates > Cheirogaleidae > Cheirogaleus > Cheirogaleus medius. The sequence continues at coordinate 19,323,080 of VBSM01002616.1, read as the reverse complement.
ATTGCAGTGAGCTATGATGATGCCACGGCACTCTACCAAGGGAGACAGTGCAACACCCTGTCTCAAAAAAATGAAACAAAACAACAACAAAAATAAAAATAAAGGGAGGGAGACAATAATGCTTGTAGTTTAGACCAGGTTAGTGGTAGAGAAGATAGAAAGAAGCTGACTAATTGAAGAAACACTTAGAAGGTAAAACCAACAAGACTTCGTGTGTGTGTGTGTGTGCGTGTGTGTGTGTTATGGGGAGAGGGCATGGAGGGAAAGGCACTAAACAAATATTGAGGAATGAATGAATTCCTGTGTTCCTGCCAAATTCCTTTACTACACAAAATGCCTTCCCTCTACTCCATCCTCCAAGGCATAGTTTCTTCCCAATTTCTCCATAAAACTCTCTCTGATTTTGTCACCTCCTTCCCAAGAGTATTCTAGAATTTTATTTTATCTATTTACTTAGAGACAGGGTCTTACCCTGCTGTTCAGGCTGGAGTGCAGTGGTGCCATCATAGCTTACTGCAGCCCTTAACTCCTGGGCTCCTCCTGCCTCAGCCTCCTGAACAGCTGAGACTATAGGCACGTGCCAACACACCTGGCTAAGTTTCTAAAATGTTTTTTGTAGAGTCAGGGTCTTGCTCGTTTGCCCAGGCTGGTAGAATTTTAGAGCTGGAAATTCTTTTTTTTTTTGAGACAGAGTCTCACTCCCTTGCCCACTAGAATGCCGTGGCGTCAGCCTCACTCACAGCAACCTCAAACTTCTGGGCTCAAGCGATCCTCCTGCCTCAGCCTCCCGGGTAGCTGGGACTACAGGCACGCACCACCATGCCCGGCTAATATTTTTTTTCTATTTTTAGTTGTTTGGCCAATTTCTTTCTATTTTTAGTAGAGACGGGGTCTCCCTCATTGATCAGGCTGGTCTCGAACTCCTGAGCTCAAGCAATGCTCCTGCCTCAGCCTCTCAGAGTGCAAGGATTACAGGCGTGAGCCACCGCATCCAGCCTAGAGCTGGATATTCTTGAGAGACATAGTAGTTGAGATGACTTAGAAACTATCTGAAGATGAAGACCATGTCTTAGTCAACTTTCTATCCTGCCCACCCTATCTACCCAACACTTGTGGAAATCCAAACACTCCAGGATCATACTTTTCGAACATTTTTTCTGACTACACGAATGGTACAATCACAAACAGCCTGTGCTAATATAAAGCTCTGTAACCCATTGCATATTATACAGGTGTGGGAGCTTTCACAACTATTTTCTCCTTGGATCCTCACAGAATTCTTATAAGTAGAGGAAATAAATTCAGAGCTAAAGTGATTTATCCAAGGTCACATACACTAAAAGAAGTGGCAGTCCTAAGATTTGAACCTATATCCATTGTTCCCAAAGGGGATGCTCTATCACCTTCCATGGATGTTAAATATGCATATGTACCCAAGAGGACTGTTAACTCTTGGAGGCAGTTAAGTGCCACTTCTGGGAATCCTTCCCAGTCTCAAGCATTAATTTATTTAGAAACGTTTACTAAGCACCTACTATGTGCTAGGTATGGCACCTAGTGTTATGGGTACAACAGTGAACAAAGCAAAGAAAATGCTTGCCCTCAGTCTAGGTCAGGGAGCCAGTCAAACAAGGAAGCAAATATATAAACAATATATAAACAAGTGATAAGTGCTATTTAAAAATTCAAGAAATACTCTGGGAAAGTGTGCCCTTTTTGCGAGCACCACTTTATCAACAGAGTGGTCAGAGACAGCCCCTCAAAAAAGTAACATCTAAGTTTGCACCAAGGTTGGTCTTTAGTAGGCGCATAACAAAGGGCATTTTCCCACAAATCTAGTTCGGGAAACGCCAAAATAATAAAAAATAAAAAAAGGAAAAAGCGTACTTAGTCCGCACAGGGGCCGCTCCCAGGCCTCCAACCTTCTTCACCGCCAGACTGTGACTGGAAAGTGGACAGTTCCCGGCCTCAGGCCGCCACCCTTAGAGAACGCCGCGGTCCTCCCAGCCCCCAGGCGGCGCCGTGGCCTGAGGCACTGACAGATTGACATATGGTACCTAACGCTCAAAGCCCCGACGCGCCGGGTAAAGGCTGAGGGCAAACGCGGCGCTGGGAAGCCCTGAGGCCCTAGGGAATCGTGAAGGGTCACTAGGCCCTTCAAGGAGAGGGCGTCCTCGAGATTACAAACCCCTAGCACCAGCATAAACCCTCACTCCCTCGGGTACAGCCCGTTTCCGGCGCCTTTAAAACAGGAAGTACTGCTGTGTCCAATCCCGGTCCTCTGTCCGCACTTAACGTTTGAATACTTCCCCCGCCTGGTTTGTGAGCGAGCCTAACGGGCTATGGCTACCAATCAGCGCTCAGGGAAGGCGCATGCGTCCTCGAACGAACGCGGCGTACAGTGAACTTTGACCTAAAGACGACCCCTCCTGTTGTGAAGATGGCGCTCTCCAGGGTGTGCTATGCTCGGGCTGCTCTGTGGGGTTCGGCAGTCACCCCTGGATCTTTTGTCACCCGGAGGCTGCAACTTGGTCGCTCTGTCCTGGCTTGGGGGGCCCCTCGGTGAGGGACCTGGAAAGAGAAAAGCATTTCTGACGTCCAGGCCCTTCTAGTGGCACAACCTTGCCTGCATGCTGTCTCTTAATGCTCAGGGTTCCACGCCTTGGACCCGGGATTTTTATTTTTCTGCTCAGGATTCCCACTCCAATCCCAGCTAGTGACCTAGCTTGCTGGCTCTCTCGACTCCCAATGCCGCATATTGTCTGATCTCCCCACGTGTGTTGAGCTCATCTTTCAGTCTCCGTTTTTTGGTTCAGGTTTTACCGCTACTGTCTTGATCCCACCTGTCTCTGGCCTTAGCCTGCAGTTCAGTTTGTCCCACAGGCCTTGCATTCTCTCCAGACTCGTACCGCTCCTTGACGTCCCTTCTGCCTGGCCTCTGCTTGATCTGTCTTCCATAGTCTGATTGCTTATCTCTCCTTGACCCCAAGATGTTCCTTGGTATTTGGAAGTTTCATGTTTTAGCACACATTCCAGGACTGGTTCCCAGATAGTCTCTTTGATCTTCCTTATAGGTCTTCAAAGCTTCACCTTTCTCCAAAGGCAGATGTGAAGACCTTGATCTCTTACGTGGTGACCAAGACAAAAGTGATTAATGGGAAATACCATCGTTTCTTGGGTCGTCATTTCCCCCGCTTCTATGTCCTGTACACAGTCTTCATGAAAGGTAAAAACAAAACTAAAATAAAAATCCTTGAGTCAGCTCTTGGGCAAGGTCAGAGGGTTAGAATAAATAAGATCATTTGTAGGTTCTGCTTTGGGGGTTCGAGCAGGGATATCTTCTGTTTCATAAATGCTTGAACATTAAACTAATTTAAATTAGCACTTCTTGAGGGTGTTTCTAGAAAGATGTTATGAGAAACAACTTTAACAACATGAGAGAGGGAAGAAAATATATGTATACTCTTGTACTTTTCTTAACCTGGCTATCATAGAAATTGTTTTCCTGCACAAGGGCAAGGATTTATGACTGTACAAACCTGCTCTGTGATTTATCAGTCGACTTGGCCCTTAAGAAAATGTGGTCTGATGCTTGTCACAAATCTATCTTAGGTAGTATGTTGTAGCAGAAATAGCATTATGTATACTTGGTTTCTGAATGTTTTGGTTCAAATCGGAGATCTGTTAGTTTATAGGAGATAATAGGTATTGTGTCAAGGGTCCACTCTGGAGCCGGATTGCCTGATTGAAATCCCAGTTTCTCATTTGCTGGCTGTGTAATTGGACTGGTTACTTAACTTCTGTTCATTGGTTTTCTCATCTGTAAAATGTGAACATTAGAACCTACCTGTAGACTGTATGGTTGTGAAGATTAAATGAATCAATACATGTAAAATACTTAGAAAAGGGCCTGATCCTTAGTAAGTGCCCAATAAATATTAGCTATTAATATTATTATACTCTATGCTTTTATCATAACACTAATTATAGTAAACTACCACTTTGTCAACTCTGAATATTATCATAATTATTACTAGCTTCATGGACTTGAAAAAATTAGTTATCTTCATCTATAAAGTGGAGATAAGAATGGCTTCTTTGTTTGCCCTCAGTTTTATAACTAGGATAAAAATGAGAAAAGGGTTGGAAGGCATTTTGGTTTGTTCATTTTTAAACCTTCTGTTATGGAAATTTTTACACATACATAAAAATGGAATAGTATAATAAGCTTCTATGTACTCAACTTCATTTCAACAATTACCAACTAATGGCTACCAATCTAATTTCATTAATACACTTGCCTTCTGTATTATTTTGAAGCCAATCTGGGCATCACATCTTTTCATTCATAAATATGAAAGCATTTTTAAAAACTATAATCTTAGATAATGTAAGAATTTTTTATAGAATGAATATTAAAAATGTAATAATAGAAATATGTTGACTTACATAGCTTAAAAAGTGTTCCAGAAAAGAAATAGATTAATGTCTGGCTGGGGAATACATAGGGTTAATTGAGCAAGACTTTGTGAGGTTAGGAAGCTTGATTTTTTAAAAGGAGTAGCTGGGTGTGGTGGCTCACATCTGTGATCCCAGCTGCTCCGAAGGCTGAGGCAGGAGGATCCCTTTTGGCCAGGAGTATGAGACCAGCCTGGGCAACAGAAAGATCCCGTCTCTTAAAAAAAAAAAGGTGAATAATAAAACAGAAAAGGGAGACTACTACATAGCAGATCACAGAAGCCCAACTTAGCTGTAACAGAGGTGATGTGTTAAGCAATTTGGGTGGGGATAGGGGAGAGATGAGAAAAGAGATTTTTCTAGCTGCAAATAGTTCTAGGGGGAAAAAAAGAGAGAAAAGATTTGATGTGGCCTCATAAGAGTTTCAAGTTACCTAGTTTAGAGCTTTCATATCAAGTGGTGTTGGGGAGGGGCAAGAGTGTGTGCATGTGAACATGGAGTAGGAAGCTGTGGTAAGATTCAAATTGGGATAACATCACACTCTGTCCTCTACTTTAATGAGGCAGGATTGCAGATGTTTTGGGCTGATGCCAAAAAGGCTAGAAGAATAAAGAGAAATATGTGGAAGCACAATATAAAGTTTCATCAACTTTCATACCGGGAGATGGAGCATTTGAGACAGGTATGGGCCGGAGGGAGGCAGATATCCAGAAGTTCATAGTGAGGTAATTACTTTTAACCAAGATCTCAAGGTTTTTTCTTTCCCTTTCTTGTTTGCCAGTGATGAAGCTTTTGCCCTTTGCTGTGAGATCAAAGTATTGAAGTAAATGAGGGCATCAGATTATTTGTAAGAATTGGGTTCATTCAGAGTGTTAGCCCTCCAGAGCAGAGCTCCATAGAGTTTCTGGCACACTTTCTGAATAAAAATTATAAACACCAAAATCCAATTAGTTTTTGAACACATAGAAACCTATAAAGATCCAAAGGGCAGCAGGAAAGTAGTAGTTGATGGTGACTTTACTTTTGAAGTTGAGAGTAAGAATCTAGGACCCATTCTACAGATCAGGAAAAATTCACTAAAGGATTTGGTATAATGTCAGGCCCTGTACTAGACATTATTTGGGATACAAAAGTGAACAAATCAGCTCTGTGTGGCGGCTCATGCCTATAATTCCAGTCCATTGGGAAATGGAGGTGGGAGGATTGCTTGAGCCCAGGAGTTCGAGACCAGCCTGGGCAACATAGTGAGACCCCATCTCTACAAAAAATAAAAAAATTAGCTGGGCATGCTAACACGCACCCGTAGTCCCAGCTACTTGGGAGTCTGAGGCAGGAGGATTGCTTGAGTGTATGAGTTTGAAGCTGAAATAAGCTATGATAGCACCGCTGCACTCCAGCCTGGACAATAGAGCAAGACCCCATCTTAGTCAATCAATCAATAAATGAATACCCCCCAACCCCTGCCAGCAAATCAGAGGTTCTGTCCTCAACAAACTTACCATCTTGAAGTAGATAAAAGTAAATTTGGTCCTTTTCTGGGCTGTAACAAAAGTTAATTGCACAGTAGGGTGGAGGGATTGTCCATTGTATTAAGAACTTACTTGGGTTAAAACTGCATCTGTTTTTATTTCTGCTTAGTTCCGCCAAGACGTCACCAAGTGTCTTTTCATAGGTATCATTTCCATTCCACCCTTTGCCAACTACCTGGTCTTCTTGCTAATGTGAGTACAGATTTCCATCTCTCCAACATTTTGAAGATATATAAATTTTTTAAAATTAAAAATTAAGCAGAACATTTTATTTCAGAAGCTAGGCAGAGGTTATTAAACTGCTCTAGTCTCATTGTCCCAAGGTTCATAGAAGCTACTCAATAAAACGTTGGTTACTGGGACACATCACAGCTGTAGGTGTAGGTGGCCTAGACTCTTCGTGTCTGTTAGCTGCCCTGGGTGAAGATAATGACCTTCTCCATCATTCCTAGAGGTAGCAACTCCCTGAGAGGCACAGCAATTTGGGACAAATTTTTTTCTTTCCAAAAAAGTATATTTCATATTCTGATAACATATCTTTATTATTTCATATCCAAAGATGACATTTCTAAACTGACTTTGCATGTCATTCCAGTTATCTATTGCTGTATAACAACCAACCGCAAAGCTTAATAACATAAAACAACCACCACAATTTTCATAATTTTGTGAGTTAAGAATTTGGGCAGGACTCAGGTGGGTGATTGGTTTTTCTCTTCCACACAGTGTTATCAGAAGTCTCTCAGTGATACTCACCTGCTGAGAGGGTCCACGGTTACTCTTATGTCTGGTGCCTTGGCAGGAAAGGCTGAAAGGCTGGAACTGCTGTTAACCAGAGTGCCTATCTGTGGCCCATTCAGTATGGTGGCCTCAGGGTAATGGGAGCTCAGGGCTCAAGAGTGAGTGTTCCAGTGAATAAGAATCTACATGACCTTTTACAACCTTATGTTGGAGGTCACAAAGACTCACTTCTGCTCTATTCTATAGTTGAATCAATTACCCAGATTGAAAAAAAGGGAGGACATAGACCTCACCTCTGCATAAGAGGAGTGCTAGAGAATTTGTGGCCATGTTTTAAAACATGGATAAATTAATTAAAAACAAATTGACTATCTTTTATGTACTGTATACACAGTATGTGTATACTGTATACACATAAGGACTATATTACAGTTAGGTTGTCACAGCATCACATAGAGTGTCCAGTTCTGTCTGCAACTCTGTCCAAAGCAGGTTCTTTCACATGCTTTAGTTCAAAAGGAGTCATTTTATTATTTATTGCTGCATACCAGGCAATTCTACTTCCTTTCACATCACATTTCAGTAATGTTGCTTGAAATTGTGCTTCAGTGTACCTTTACACCTTGGTTTGAGACTCACTTAAGAAAAAGAACATTGAGGTAGGAAAGCAGTGTCTCCATCCCTTCCTTCTTCCTAGTATACACGTCTGCTAAATTCTTTCTTAGCTCACTGAAAGATGCCAGTTTCAGCAAGTGACCTTATAATTCTTTCTCCTTTCAGGTACCTGTTTCCCAGGCAACTACTGATCCGGCATTTCTGGACCCCAAAACAACAAATTGATTTCTTAGATATCTACCATGCCCTCCGAAAACAGTCCCACTCAGAAATCATGAGTTATTTAGAAAGGGTCACCCCTCTCATTTCTGATGCAGGACTACAGTGGCATCTGTCAGAAATGTGCACCAAGGTATTTCTCCAATTAGTCCTTTCTATTATACAAACTAGGAATCTTGTTAGAGCCGGTGCACACTAAAACTAGGTAAGAGGGCTAAAAAGGACCTTTCCTAACATCTACCAATCTCTTACCTGTGCCAAGATACAGCGCGGTATCCACCCAGCAATACATGATATCTTGGCTCTAAGGAAGTGTTTCTGTAACCATCCTCTGGGCATGAACCAACTCCAGGCTTTGCACATGGTGAGCACTTTGAGGCCTTCTCTTTTCCACAGCCTCACCTTGTTTGAGATCTTTGTATGAGGTAATACTGTTTGCCTTTCTCCTTCTATGTGGTTGTGTCACAGAAAGCCTTGAGCCGGGCCATGCTTCTCACACCCTATCTGCCTCCTCCCTTATTGAGACATCGTTTGAAGACTCGTACCACTGTGATTCACCACCTGGACAGGGCTTTGGCAAAGCTGGGGGTTGCTCAGCTAACTGCTCAAGAAGTAAAATCGGTAAGAGCTTGATTATAGCATCAACCCTCAACCTTTGGTGGGCTGGAAACTTACAGGGAGGGGCTCCTTGCCTTGCTCGTTATATCAAAACCCAAGCTCTTTATTCTTTCACCTTGTTTCCATATCTTTTTTCTCAGTGAACTTAACCAAGGCGAATTACCCACAGTAATTTTGGTTTGTATTTCTTTTCTTGTGGCACTTCAAAAACCAAGGACACTGCACTTTAGACCTACTGTTTTAGGTTATATAGGCCTCTTTGCTTGTCATCTTGTCTACCACTAGTTCGAACTGGCATGGGAAGAGGTTTCATGTGGGATGAGCTTGTAACTTATTTAAACAAGATTTAGGATTATTTGTGGCTTTCCACTTCCTTGGCATACTCACTTTATGGTTATTAAGGACCATTTCTCTTCTGACTGGTATAGGCTTGTTATCTTCGTGGCCTGAATTCTACCCATATTACTGAAGACAGGTGTCGAACTTGGCTGGGAGAATGGCTGCAGATTTCCTGTACCTTGAAAGGTAAGACAAATTTCTGTGGTTATGCCACTAAAATCCAAGTTACATCTATATTTTATTCTGAGGTTATTTTGGAGTTAATTTTTGAATACTGTGAGACCCTTATCTAGCATGTATGTCTAATTGAAAGGGCACAAACTCACATGCCTACTCAAGTGCCTACTGCACACGTTGGCAGGTAAGGAAGTAGATGTAAGACAAGAGGGAGTAGTGGGGATTGTGGGAACACAAGAGTGCATGCATGCTAGTTGGAAGCAGATTTTCCTAACCATGGCACTTTCTTGTGGGGGCATATCCTGGGCTTTATAGAATATTTAGCAATATCCTTGGTCTCTACCTACTAGGTATCAGTGGCACCCCTTCACTCTCAGTTTTGAAAACCAAAAATGTCTCTAGGTATTGCCAAATGTCCCAGGATTGAGGAGGTGAGAAGAGAGGGGCAGAATTGTCCCAATTGAGAAGCACTGGTCTAAAGGCATACAAATTCAAAACAAAAACACTCCACCGACTAAACAAAAAGTATTTGTGGGTGGGTGTTGGGCCCTTGGGCCTCCTGCTTAGAACCTTTGGCTAAATCTTGATGTTTTGTAGGCCTTGGGATATGAGGGTAGACCTACTAATCATCCTAGAGCACCAGCTTCTACCAGGAGAATCCCAGGCTGACAATGACTTTTAGTACCATTACCATTGCCAAATTTTCTACTGCTTTCACATAAGAATCAAGGACTAGAGGACAAGTTGATATGAATATATAGTAGAAGGAAAGGAAAGCGCGCATGCTGGGGCTAAAATGAAGCAGGGAAACTTTGAGAACAATAGCGTCTCAACGCCACTGCTCCCTGCACTTGGCATCCTGCCTCCAGTTTCAGGCCCTATACACCAAGGCAGTTAGAAAGCAAATTGTTCCCTAGCTAAACCACTAACACTGATGGTGTTTTCAGAAGCCGAGCTGTCCCTCTTGCTGCACAACGTGGTCCTGCTTTCCACCAACTACCTTGGGACGAGGCGCTGAGTGAACCATGAAGTGGATGGCATTGTCTTGCAGTCACATAATATAGCAGTGTGGGACCAAACTGCACTTGTCACAAAGAGTCTGTGTGCACTGTTAAGTGTGTGGGAGTCAAAGGAGCAGATGCCATGGGCGTTACAGAATGAAACCCACGTGGGATCTACAGACATTCCCCCTCACCACTAGAACTGAAACCACACATCTTTCCAGGGATGGCACATGGGCGGTGTCGTCTCGTCTCCCTCAGTTAGCTGGAGCTGGCAGCAGCCTCTGTACAGGGCTTCTACTGTGATGTGTTAAGTTCAGGTCCTAGGAAATAAGTCAGCTTTTGCCCTTTTGCCCCAGATGGGAATCCTCATTTGGCCTAGGACTTATCATTGCCATGTTCTTTGTATCTGTGTTGCTTTGTTAAGGAAGTTGTGGCCGGTGAGGAGAACAGCACTTAGACTGGAGCACTTGCATCCGTGCATGTACTTCAGTGCTCCCCTCAATCCCTTCTGATATGACCAAAACTATGGATATTTTTTATTGTTGTTCTCACTGGCATGGGCTAACCTCTCCCTTTCCTTTTCAAATCCATTGAACACTTTGACTTTTTTAAATGAATAACTCATGGGGACATTTAAATGGAAAAGATAAAAGGAAGTACAGTGCTTCTTGATCCCTTCTCCAGTGTTTATGGCCTTCACCCTCCATTGTCTTAATTTCTGGGCTGTAGTACAGCCTCTGTGGATCTTAAAACTCTTCGCTACCTCCACTGTGTTGCAGTGATCCACCTGTGTGCAACTGACAGTGGCTGCCTTTGGGCAATGGATCAAACCCATGAGGTACTAATTACTGCCCAGCCAGTGAGACCAGGAGAGGTCTGCATCAAGTTAGTAAGTTGGGTTTAGCTTTTGTGTGTGCATCAGTGACCTGTAGTTCTGTGATAACTTATTGTAAATGCATGAAGCACTGTTTTTAAACCCAAGTAAAGACTGCCTGAAACCAGTTGATGGAAATTACTTACGTATCATCTAATCGTTTTACTAAATCTCCTTTTACAAGACTGATATAACCTAACTAATGGGGATTTAATTATTTGAAATAGAACCTTCTGATGAGATGGAAGTTTTGAAGGAACTAATTTGAAGTTGATCTTCTTACTGGATATTTTATGGTGGTAACTATAAGGAGAATGTCTTAGATATAAAATTAATGGAGGCTGGGCATGGGACTTATGTCTATAATCCCAGCACTTTGGGAGGCCAAGGTGGGAGGATCACTTGAGGTCAGGAGTTCAAGACCAGCCTGGGCAACAATGAGACCCCGTCTCTACTAAAAATAGAAAAATTAGCCGGGCATGGTGGTGCATTCCTGTAGTCCCAGCTACTCGGGAGGCTGAAGCAGGAGGACTACTTGAGCCCAGGAGTTTGAGGTTGCTGTGAGCTATGACGATGCCACTGTACTCTAGCCTGGGAGACAGAGTAAGAACCTGTCTCCAAAAAAAGATTAAATAAAAGTTAAAGGAATGAGAAAATGGGACCCAAGAGTAGGGGCTAGAGGGGGCAAAGCTCCAACAGGACAGGAGCAAGGCCTGCTTCAGCTGAAGAGGAACATAAGGGCAGATGAAGCAAGTCTAGCTCTTGGTGCGCCAAAGAGAATATTCTATTTTTCCATCACAAAATGTTCCTATTGTTAACATTAATTCCTAACTGACCTAATTAAGTTTTATATACAAAGCTGGACAAGCATCCTTTCTCTAGTAAGTACTGAATTGTAGCCTGCCAAGATAAAGAATAAAACACCATTCTTTTGAATATTTCTTTAATATTACATTTAAATATTCTCTTTAAATACAGCATTATCACAATGTAAAGAACCTAAAGGGGAAAAAAAAATTGTTTTCAGAGAACCAGACAAGCTTTGGATTCACATTGAAAATACTACTTGTATATAGTATGTGAGAAAGAATATTGGAAAATAAAAATTGCAGTAATAAGAGTCATTCCTTTTATCTAGGCCTAGACTGAGTGGAACTGAAGCTATCTGCTTCTATGATCAGAGGCCTAGCTTTCCTAGCAACCATGAGCTAGAATTCTGTCCAACTCAGGTAGCACCAGAAATGAGATGGACTAGGTTATAGAAAGGCCCTTTGCTTGACAAGACAGTTAATGCTAAATGTTAATATTTAGCATTCAACAATTTAGGATTGGTGTGAGTCAGAACTGTAGAGTTAATGAAGGGATGGACTTAGATTAAGAAATTACAGTTTTTCAGAATATCAAATATCTCATGGCAATAAGTTTAGTAATTACAGATTGATATTCCTGGTTTGATCCCAAAGGCTAATAAGGCTCAGTCCCTTACTGAGCAGCTGGAATCTCCTTATATTAAGCTAGACCCTTCCTTTGGAGGGAATATGTCTAGCTCATCCTTCTCTTCTGACACAATCTTTCAAAGATTCTTTTCTCCACAGAGCTAAATTCCCAATTAAGCTTCAGTACTTGTATTTGAGGGTATCCCTACCAGTAGGGGAGTATAGCTGAGTTCTGGATAATGTCTACATCTCAGGTACTTAAGACTCTCAACTCTGTTTTATGAGGCTAGGGCATGGGGAGAGATAAGGACTTATGTACTTAATTAAGAACTTCCCTCCAAACATAAAACCAGGCAAAAACAGGAATGAATAGGAAAGGCAGAATGAGCTGAAAAATGTATGTGTATTAAGTACAAGGCCTTTCAGGCTCTGTTTAAGTTTAGCGATTTTATAGGTAAAATGCTGCTGTGACATACATGAAGGTTGCTTTAAGACACCAGGGCCTTCATAGCCCATAAGAAAAGGCTTTATGAGTAAGATAAGTACAAATAGTTATCTCCCCCCACACAAAAAAGTTTTTCACTTTTTTCTTTTCTGGTTAATAAGCCATACCGGAAGTGAAGCGTGGTATAAAGGGTGCTAGAGAATAGTGTTTTGTTCCTCGCTGCCTCCATTTTAACACAGAGGCAGAGATAACTTTGCTAGTTAAAAAAAACCAGTGGTGTTGAATGGAGCAGATCTTGGAAAATAAGCTGGACATAATAAAGAACAGGAACCATATATCCCCTGACAGAGGTAAGAACTGAATTTAACTCAGTTTGAGTTCCATTCTGTAGACATCAGAGGTTATAATCAGAACTTGAATCCTTTGGAACGTTAAGAATTTGGCTTCCAATTTTTTTATATCATCAAGATGGAGGGGCCCAGTAGACGTTTGCAGTTCTTGGGGTTGAACTTACACTGGCTTGTAAGAACTCTCTAACCCTGAATATCCAAGAAAGACAAGGGTAGATACAGAAAAAAAGAACAGAAACTAGTTGGTGACCTTAGATTGCCATATCCTACATTCCATTAAAGCTCAGATCTCCCAAAGAGGGAAAAAAACCTGGGTGAAAAAGCAAGCATGGCACAAATAAAGTCATCTTTGCAGACAGCAGCCTGTTCCTGCTGCCTCCTTTGGACACAGTTAATGTTCCACATAGCCCTCCCATGGGATGGGCAAGCCCCAGCCTAGAGCTGCCTGATGGAGCTAGCATCAGACACATACGGAAGACTCAGGCTCTTTATACCATATCCCCAGACAATCTAGCTCTTTTTCTCCAAAGGAAAAAGGATAGAGGGGGAAAAAAGACAAATAGACAAGTTTAACTCTAGTACCTAAGAACATGTGAAAGAAACAATTCAAGTTACAGACCAGGAATCCCCAGTGTGGGGAACAGGTCAGAGAACACCTAACATGTCAAATAGTAACTTATTTACCAAACAGGGGGATCGGAAAAAGGCAGGTTAAATTTTTATAAATCCTGGAGGTCTTGTATAGAAGCAGAGACCCTTCCACCCCCTCCTCTAGATTCAACCAGGTGACATTTCCAATTGCAGTATTATGATACACCAAAATGGGATATTAAGAGTAACCACTGAGAAAAGTGAGCTTGTACCCCATCTGGAGCTCAGGAAAGAAGGGGCTTTGCCATGCTGTTTAAATTCTCACGTTCTGGTCCCTACATAAAGAATAGCTGCTTGAATTACTCAGCTTCTCCTGTGAGATCCTAGTTCTTTGTTCCAATGGCCCAGAAAGCTCAGTATTCAGCACTACGCAGGCAGCCTTCTCTGCCCCAAGACTCTATCCCCAAATCAAGCTGGGGCTAGTCTCCTTGGTACTGTTTCCCTTTTAAAAAATACTTGTACAAACACTCCTTTCCCACCCATTCCCCAAAGACCTCAATAAAATACCACAGGAGCAGCAGCTGCTTCTACAGTTTTGTTTTGAAATGGCGTCAGATAAAATAAGGGAATAAATAGAGAACAGGAAGAGGCAGCATCTCCATCCCCATGTCACACTGCCAGAGGGAGTTCTAGGGAAGGATCTTCAGGGGGCCGATCCTCACTCTGCTGTGAGGTCTTCTCCACCCCACAGCCCTCTTCGCTGTCCGTGCGGAATGGGAGGTTTGAGGGGGACCAAGAGGGGCGGAAGTCTTCATTCTCGGGCTCCTCAGAGTTACAATCTTCAGGCAATAGCGCTTCTAGAGTGGACGTTTTCCCCACCTCTGATTTACAGAGGGCAGCTGGGTCTGTGGGGCTACAAGCCATCAGTGAGGTAACAGGGAGAGAGAAGACGCTCAGATCCTTCTCCTTGGGGAAAGAGGCCGGGCCTTCTTCCGTACCAGGCTCTCCTTTCACTCCCAAGACGGGCCTCTGCTCCACCTGATAATAGACCAGGGGCCCACTGTTCAAGTAGGACGGGTTGTTCACCGTGGAGGCAGTTGGGTGGTCTGAGTTCTCGGCAAAACACAGGACGGAGGAGCCCGGAGGCAGCTGAGCCTGGATGAGAATGGGGGCGGTAAGGCCTGGGCACAGCTCTTCGGGGACAGCAAGGGGCTCCTCCAGGATACACACCCCCAGGCTCTCAATGCTCGAGTCCAGGCTGGCACTAGAGCCACTGGAGTCTTCCTCTGCCTTGAGCCGCTCCAGTTCCTCTGCACTCTGCAGGTGCATCACTGCCGTCTCGTTCTCAGCAATGAACTCCTGGAAGTCCTGCGTCTCGGAGCCCTGTGCTCCTGTCAGGCTGCAGCTGGCCGTGGGTGAGGACTCCTCGTCTGCAGCTGCCGGGCGGCTCACCTGTCGCTTGCTCTCCAGCTCCAGCTTCATGATGGTGTGGAGGTAATGAGTCCGGACCCGGATCGGATTAAACTCGATGCGCCCAGCCATGTTCCCACAGCCATCCCGGGAACAGCCACAGGGAAAGGACATGCGATCCACCTGAAGGAGGGGGACAAGGAAGTTGAGGCAAGATGAGACCAACAGATCTAACAATGGAGTTAGAAGACATTAGCTGGCAAACACAGGCAGTGGGATTTGAGGTCTTATAAGAAGAAAAGCAACCAATTAAAAACAGCATGCAGTGTGAGCTCACAGAGCACTAGATGGTAGTTATCAGACCACTTGCGTTTCAGTTCCAGCTCAGCCATTAATTAGTGGTGTGACCTCAAGAGAGTCATTTCTCTCTAGGGTTTTGTTTCCTCTTCTAAATAAAAATTAGACAAAAATCACACCAAACGGTCCTGGTTAAAAGGTCCAGAAATACCTCTCTGAATGCTGACAGTTCTCACAGAAGAAATTTATGTGCCTCAGAGACTTTTCCAGAACTTACCTGGTTTACTGAGACAACAAAAGGCAGGGGCCCAAGCCTATGGCCTCCTGCAGTGACAGGTATGGGAGTGTGAATGGAAGGTCTTGCTAGTCCAAAGCAATACATTCCGGGGAAACTAAGCACAGCTGCCTAGAACGCAGACGCAAACAAGTAATGGGCAGCTTTTCACCGCCTGCTTGCTTTTCTCTGAGGGTTGAGCGGTTTAGTTCTGAAGCAGTTACGAAGATAATTAACTTACAGACCAGGGATATCTGGAAGGGAGATGCTTTCTACCTCTTTATCTCTCTTTCGTATTCCAAACAGGAAAAAAAAACACACATACCAAAAATTAAAAATAAACATGTACAAATATACAGTGTCTTTCTATGATATCAACTTATAGAAATCTCCACTCCAGTTCTACTAATTCTTAGGAATGTTCTCCCATCTATGTGTAACAGAATGATTCATTATGGGACTTCAGTCTGTAAAGCAATACTTGGCCAGATCTGCTACAGCTATTTGCTACCTAGATAAAAGTAAGAAAAGGTTGGTTAGGAAAAATCCAATCACCAGGACTCAGCATCCATGTCCTCAGTTTATACGTTCCAGACAAATTTCATCCTTTGGGATGGTATTGCTGTTTGCGATAGAAACGTGTCTTCGAAACTGTCCCTGGCCAGAAGGCCAATGAGGGGATAATACTTTCTATCTTTCAGGAAACTGGATTTAGACTCTGGCAGGCCAAGTCTGATCCTGAATTATAGGCTCTGAAAACTATTTTGATTCTTACAAAATTGGAGTTGAGGTACTGTGAATGGTGTTTGCAGCTAGAATCCATAGGGCCACCTCCTTTCCCTGCTCCCTTTTGTGTCAAGGAATAAGTCAGTATTTAAGGAATAGTTATTAAACGTTAAAAATACTAACTCCTCCTGCTCTTCCCTTTGCTGGCAGCTGCTGCTTGTCACCTCTGAGATATGAAACAAAAAAGATAATAGGTCTCTCCACAGCCTAAGAATCCTGTCATGCTGGTTTTCTTTGTTGGTAGAGGAGGGTTGTGGAACTGGGAAGTGTTCGCAGCCATGAGGAATCCAGCCCTGGAAGGGCAGCCTCCCACGTTCACTGGCACCCACAACACACCCCCAGCCCTGGTGTAGACATACCATCTCCAGCCAACTTGGACCGACCTGGCATTTAATCCCAGCCTGGCTACAGGCACATGCTTCTGGGTCACAATACAGTCGACAGTCACAACCACACTCTTCCCGTGACAGGCGGATGGCTCGAAGTTCCTGCTTCTCTTCAGCGTCGATGCGGTGGACCCCAGAAGCCCTGAGCAGGGCCCGTCGCCGTTTGGTGGGCAGAGGCTGCAGGAAGAAGTAATCATCCACCTCCACGTTTTCCACATCAATATCTTCATCTGAAACGTCATCCAGTGTCAGGCCATCAGCCTCCACAGACTCCACTGTCCCATTCTTGGTCAGCTGCCAAGTGATAGGAAAGGTTAGTCTCTTGAGCACTAGCAACACGAACCTCCCAGTGATCATCTAGAGCAGCACTGTCCGTTGAACTTTCTGCAAAGATGGGACAAACACATGTGGCTACTGAGTACTAGAAATGTGGCAACTGAAAAACTGAATTTTAAATTGTATTTAATTTTAATTAAATAGCCACATGTAACTAGCGGTTACCACATGGATAGCGCAGGCCAAGGCAATAAATCAAGTGGGAAGATAGAAAATTGTATGTAGCATCACCCTGTCAACACAAAGGACATTACCTTTCTGGGTCCAAGTGTCTCAAAAATCCATCTCATCCTCCCTCCTAGATGATAATCTATTCCCACAAACATACCCTCCATTCCCATACATGTCTCCCTCAATTTAGGCTCACTTGGCTTCTAGCACAGGGAGGAAAAGGTATATGCATGACTGGTTGTTCCTTCAATATATAGATAACTTTGAAAAACACCCTTCAACTTGTGCCCCATAGAATCCCAAACTACCTTCTGGGGAAAAAGGTAAATTAAAGTATAGTACAAAGCTACAAGGTCTTGCCCAGTGAACCTGAATCCCCATAGTGTGAACAATTACTTGTGCATGCACCAAAGAGCTTCATTTTTTGGGGAGGAGAAAAAAGCAAATTATTAACAGCTATCAAAGAATGCCCTCAATTCTGGCCCAGGGCTTAGAAAAAATGTATTCTTTCTCCTTTCTAATTCTTTTTTATTTGACTTCAAAGAAAAGCTGTATGAGAGGTAGGGTGGTATAAATAATACTGAGTGTACTATTTACAGGCAGAAATCTGGGTTCTCTGGGCTGAGATGGCCAAAAAGCCAAGAAGGGAATCTCAGTGGAAGGACAGACTGAAGACAATCTATGGCTGAATGAGTTCTGAAAACTCACTAGAAAATTCAGGTAAAGAAAATGAGGCCTCATAATCCCTGGGGCTCTGGAAGCCGCTAGCAGGAGCAAAGCCAAGTGACTGGAGCCTTTGGTTTATTTCATCAGACAACCTCAGTAGTGCTGGGAAAGGAACAACTCCTGGGAGAGATGTGATGCAACAGACCTGGGTAATAAGCTACACACCTGGATTTTTAGTTTGTTGATTTGTTTTGGGGGTAGGTAGTAGAGAAAGGAAGAGAGATGTGGGACTTGTGGGGGTTCCCTAGTCTATTTGTGTACCAGGCAGGCCAACCACAAGGGGCCTTTCTGTAGACCTTAGGATTGCTCCTGTCTATGTCACCAGGGTTGGCCTCCTCCTAAGCACCCTCCCTCCTGCTGTCCTCTAAAAGGAAAGAGGTTAGAGATGCAATAGAAAGAAACTCATACAGGTATGAGAATTTAATACATCATGATAGAAATGGCATTTCAAATCAGTAAGGAAAGACTCTTCTAGTCATTAAATGGTATTGGGACAATTGGATATTCTTTGGGGAAAAAAAGATTCCCAATGATAATGAATCCGAAATGGATAAAAGCCAAAATACAAATAATAATAATAAAAGTATTTTTAAAATTATAGGTAACTAAAGCTGCAAAGCACCAAACAGCTTCTAGAACAACAATCTAAAAAGAAAACAAACATTAGATGACATATGAAAGATATGGGAAAAAATATATGTATACACACACACATATATATATATTTTTCTGTCGCCCGGCTAGAGTACAGCGGCACCATCATAGCTCACAGCAACCTCAAACTCCTGGGCTCCAGTGATCTTCCTGCCTTAGTCCTGAGTAGCTGGAACTACAGGCGTGCCACCACACCCAGTTATAGAATGCTAAAGATAGGAAAAATTTCTGAGAAAAGAGTAAACTAGGGATGGTAAAGCAAGGGTTTCCTCTTGGGGTACAAAGATATATTAGATACCATCACTACTGGTGTTCACTAAATATCTTAAAAGAAATAGGAATCGTTCCTAATAACAGAAATAATAAATAAATACTTCAGTCTTGGGTTTGCCTGGCTTTGTCCCTAGAATTCCTACAAGAGAGGGGCATAGAACAGGATAATATTCCTCTACCAAATTTAGGAGAGAGGAGTTTTCTTCTAGGGAAAGGGAAGAATGCCTTCACTGCAATTGATGAGAACAGTGTTTATTTGCCCAGCTGTTGCTATAGCAGCTGGAAGGTGACAGGGTAAGTGATGGAATTCCTCAAGACAGAAGAAAGGATGCCTGAATGTCAGTCTAGTGAGGAAAACAGGTGTAGGGCTTTAGGAGCAGGCTGAGGGAAGTAGACACAGAGTTCTAGAGAGAAAGGAATGAGATCTGGTCAGCCTACACCCTCTGCCACCAGTTCTTCAACTCTACCACATTCTGGTGTGTGTCACCCATAGCCCTGGAAATAATGCAGCCACCTGTTTTAATATGGGTCAGCATGCTTTGGGCCCAGAAGAAGCCTGGCCAGGCATAAAGCAGTGTTAAAGCAAATTTGGATCTAGGAATTCTGGGGAAAATTTCTGAGGACTGTGGAGTGTCAAACAGTGCTGATAGCAACAGTGTGGCTGTAAAGAGCCATCTGAGTTGGGTCTTCTCCCAGCCCCTTTCTCCTAAACTTGAAGAGCTGGTGCTGTGTATCAGTTGATAGGCACAGTGTTACACAAGTCTAAATAACTATTTGATAATGCTGTAGTTTGCACCTAGAAGAGTATCGCCTAAGGGTGATGAAGGTTATACAAACAGCAGGATCCTTTCAGAGAATATGAAAGATCCTAAACTTGTTCTATGTATCAGTGCAAGAGACAATCATTTGACAAGGAACAGAAAATTAATTGTGCTTCTTTGGGTTCCAAGTGTGGCAGACCTGAATGCCTTCAGATATTCACATTTTAAACTCTATAAAACAAAATTGGGCCAGGTGCGGTGGCTCACACCTGTAATCCTAGCACTCTGGGAGGCCAAGGC
>VBSM01002616.1:19291070-19303210 GCA_008086735.1 Cheirogaleus medius | reverse complement strand
AACAAAATTGGGGTGGGGGAGGGCATGGAGAGGGGGGATTCTAGGAAAGCCCATTTTGCTGTATCTGCTAGACTCCCCTGCTAGATGAAAAGAAGAAAATCTCAGACAGATTTGATTCCAAATCTGAGACTTTTCATTAGAAAGATTTGGAATCTCTACATGCCCAGAACAACAGTCAAATCAAAGATCAATAAACCTAGATGGTTTCCTACTTTATCTTAGCATATGAAAGCACCAAACCCCAGAACCCTTAGGCACCTTCATTTTCTTGGCATGGAGTTTCTCTTCCTTCAGGTGCTCACGAAGAATCTCTCGATGGTTCACCTCCTGCTCTTGAGCAAACTCACAGAGTGTGTAGCTGCGTACGGAGTTATGGCGCTGGGCCATGCCCAGAGAGCTACCCCCCTGGCTGGGCACACTGGTGAAACCCTGGCGCCGGGCAAAGTAGTACACAGTCACCTGATCAAAGCGTACATTCTTCCTCCGCAGCTGCTTCTGCCGCTTCAGGATGGATGTGGCTGAGAAGGGAGCACAGACAGGCATTATTAACCCAGAGATGGCCTGTTTGGGGACTTGGCTCTTTCTCATCCACTAGGCTTTGGCTCTTCCCCAAAATGTGCTCCCCATATCTGGAGATCTTTTTATTATTTTCAAATCATAAATGCACAGTTGGAAGGGACCTTGAACCTCAGCTGGTTCATACCACTGCCTCCAGACTGACTTCACCTAAACCGATGACTACAAAATCTATTTTGAGACACCAACTGCGAAGACCTCTACGTAATCTTTTCAGGATATAACAATCTATAGTTTTACTGTCTAATACAGTAGGTACTAGCCACATGTGGCAATTTAAGTTATTTAAAACTAAATAAAATTAAAAATTCAGCTCCTCACTTACACTGGCCACATCTCAAGTGCTCAATAGCCACATATAGCTAATGGCTACCATTGGACAATGCAGACATTGTGGGGAAGGGATGTTTTCTCTGGTGAAAACTGGAAAACCTGCTAGACAAATTCTAAAAGAGCTGTAACACTGAACATTTCTAGCATAACAGAAAATTCTACCGGATAATATTGATCTATAACTTTTTCTGTAAAGAGCCATTCAGTAAATACTTTAGGCTTTAAGGGCTATGAGGTCTTTGTTATAACAACTCAACTTTGCCACTGTGGCATGAAAGTAATCATAGACAATGGGTGTATCACCATGTTCCAATAAAACTTTATTTATAAAAACAGGCAGTGGGCCAGATTTGGCCCATGGGCAACCCCTGATCTATAGTATCAGATGCTCTTTCCAAGAACTAATTGAGCCTTAATTTAAAAATCTGGGCTGGGCACCATGGCTCACACCTGTAATCCTAGCACTTTAGGCTAAGGCAGGGGGACTGCTTCAGGCCAGGAGTTTGAGACCAGCCTGAGCAAGAGTGAGACCCCATCTCTACAAAAAAAATAGAAAATTTAGTTGGGCATGGTGGCACACACCTGTAGTTCCAGCTACTCTTGGAGGCTGAGGCAGGAGGATCACTTGAGCCCAGGAGTTTGAGGCTGCAGTGAGCTAGGATGAAGCCTGAGCAACAGAGCAAGACTGTCTCAAAAAAATTTAAAAAATAAATCTGGAGTTGCCCCAGTTGTCTGGGCAGTAAGCATTTATGTCCTGCTATTGCTACAATTTTCTGGAACTGTACGGGACTCTGGTGGGGGAAGGGTAGAGTCCTGGACTTCTCCTTCTTCAGTCTAATTCTGCCCCATTCTGGGGACCCATAAACCACAACACAAGTAAAATCAGCTAGAATAAATCAGACTTCAGTTTATGATATTAGAGCAACAAGGTCCTCCAAAGAGCAAAGAAAAATTATGATTAAGGGCAAATCCCCAAGCTAGATGGAAGCTCTCTCAAGAGCTGTCATGGGCTCTGATGCTTGGGGAATGTGGGTGCAGGCGGGGGGGAGCAGCTCACTCACGTGTGAAGCTGGCAGTTGTAGGAGGATTGAGGCTGTCGCAGCTGTCAGCACTGTCACTGCTGGAGATCTCATCATCTGAGTTGGAAACTGATGAGCCCACATCCACATCATCAAACTTCCTCTTGAGACCCGAGCCCGTGAATGCATCCATTGGTTTCAAAGGGGTTTCCTTGGGGAGCCCACCACGTTGGCCCCAAAGCCCCTGCTCACCACCGGCTAGCCAGGTACATTAGGATTCTGCCCAGGGGAAAAGAGGAATTAGCATTCCTGTCTGAAGCCAGACCCCTCCCAAGTCTAAATACACAGCTCTCTAACTGAAGAAAGCAAGCACCTGACCTAGCACTGATGTCTGGTTTCTCCTTAGGTCATTTCTCTACTGAGCCAACATTCTCCTACTTTTATTTCCCTTCAGCCCCTCCAGTCTCAGTCACTCTTAGAATAATGAGATGGGTGACAACAGCACCTTTCCCAGTGGAGGGAAGAAGGCCTTTGGTTCCAATCCAGCTGGGCTCTAAGCTTCATTAACCCAGTGATAACAGTAGCTATTCTTCAGATCACACTGGAGAGCTCTCCAAGGGACTGGTGGGAGGAACTGGGGATCCAAAGTAGAAGTAGGCTGTGCCTAAACCAAGACTAGACCCAATTATTTTTCCTAGTGTTAATATAGCCTGACATTTCCCAAAGTGTGTACTTTAAACACATTAGTTCCATGGACATTTATAGCTTTCACGTGGACATAGGACTGCTATGTCAAAAGAGTTTAGGAAACTGCTTATGGGGACCGGGTGCGGTGGCTCACGCCTGTAATCCTAGCACTCTGAGAGGCCGAGGCAGGCAGATCGCTCAAGGTCAGGAGTTCGAGACCAGCCTGAGCAAGAGCGAGACCCCGTCTCTACTAAAAATAGAAAGAAATTAATTGGCCAACTAAAAATATATAGAAAAAAATTAGCCAGGCATGGTGGTGCATGCCTGTAGTCCCAGCTACTTGGGAGGCTGAGGCAGGAGGATCGCTTGAGCCCAGAAGTTTGAGGTTGCTGTGAGCTAGGCTGACGCCACGGCACTCTAGCCCAGGCAACAGAGTGAGACTCTGTCTCAAAAAAGAAAAAAAAGAAAACTGCTTATGGGAAAACCTCTTAGAGGCTCTTAATATATAATACTGATAAGGACGGTGAAGGCTGAGAGAAAACACAAAATGTAGTGTTTCTACAAACGAGATTATGGAACTCACTGTTTGTTCTGAAGTATCTTAGGGGGCAAATAATTCTTGGAACACACTTTGGGAAATGCAGCTCCAGGCTGTCAATTTTGAAGGACATTGCAGTCAGGAAAACCCTTTTATCTACATCCTAACAAGAATAAAGTATCTCACCAGACTCCTAAAAAGGTCAAATTTGGTACTAAAGAATCTGCATTGGCTTCAAAACCCAGAATCCTTCCCAATCTCATATGCTCCATAAAATACAGCTCATCTGGTTTATCATCATCCTGTTCAAGGAAAACCTATCTTTTCAATCTTTGCTCTCTGTAAAGAAACCAGCAAGGTGAAAATAGCAAAAGAAGTGACAGTCTACTCTGGTTATATCAGTACAGCAAGCAGTGTTTTCAACATGCCTTCACAAAACTGAGGAGTATGAGATATTCCATTTCCCAGGTATAAATCTTTTTCCTTCTCTGTCTTGGGACTTAAGTTCCAGAAGGGCATGAATCTGCTCAGCAGAAATGCTGTCAGAGCCACAGCGTTGTGTGATGAGGAAAGAAGCTTCCCTTGCTCTGCCCTCAGTAATGCCAGAATCTCCCCAGACTATGATCTCACTAGTTGCTAATTATGCAGCAGGAATAACAACACTGCCCAGAACGACAGGGCTGCATTACTGCAGAGCAGCTACACAGAATATACTGTGGTGTCAAGAGATGCCTGCTACAGAGCTGTTTTTCTGGACTGTGTCTCTTGGAAGCGATTTGCCTGCTCTTAGATCAGCTCTACAAAGTCAACCAGACTTAATAAGTACTTCACATTTCCTAATCTATCCAGACCTCATCAAATTCTGCATTCAAGTCACAAGATGTACCTAAGAAACCTCAATCATCACAGGTCGCAGACAAGCACATTCCTAAAATAAATTTGGCCAGGGAGGAAAAAAAAATAATCAAGTACTTGGTAAGAATTGTAATTAAATTTAAAAATAAGCCCAAAGTATCAGTTCTGTTCTTCAGGCTACTGATCTTACCATCAGAAGGCACATTCTTAGGACACTGCAAGAATGGAGAGAGCCAAGGGCTTTTTATGAGTTAAGATTTTAGCTAGGTTTAACACATTAACTGCCTGTGAACTGTATTTAACTCATGCTAGTTTTGAGCCCAGGGCCTCATGAAGCATATGTAATTCACACGTCTCTTTGCCTTAGGAGCCGCTTGAACTATTTTTCAAGTTGCATATAACTCACGCCCAGAAAACAATTAAAAAATAACAAATTTTTCATTAAATTAGAAAGAATCATTTTGCTTTTGAAGTTTTTATTCTATTTTTGCAATAAAACACCGTGGCCCCAAGGAAAAAAAATTTTTCTGGTATGGCAATCAATGTGTTAAAGGTACCTATCAACAAATTTCTCATTCCATTCTAATGTGGGTGGGGGAAACCCCTTGTAATTGAGGACTTATGTGTGTAGGATGAAAAAAGACATAGATTAATGTTGACCACTGAATTTAATTTTTCCTCTTCAATAAACCCTTATCAACCACATGAGAAATCAGACTGAGCTGAAAATCTGCTTTCTCAGAAAGGGCTTAAGTCCCACTTCAGTTTGAACTGAGCTCCAGTTAGTGCTGCTACTAGACAAATGGCTTTTTCCTTGGTCTGGAAGCATCAGGGATTTATGACCGGAAGCAAACATGCACTCCTGTACTTTCTCGGGTATCCCTTTGCTTCTGGTAGTGTGGGTTTCCTTTGAATATTTCTCTTTAAGCCCCACATACGCTTGGGTCTGGTCCAAAACCATCTTTGTTACTAAAACTCTCCATCGTCTTAACCCAGCTGCCCTCGGGAGTAGCGCTTCTCTTTAGGTTACTTTTTGTGCACTTGGGTGCAGTAAGGATTGCTGGTTGCTGGTTCCATCCTTCTCCTTTTATTCTGTGTCTGCCCTACTTTTACTTCTAGAATAGTGGCTTCTGGGCAATGACAGGAGGTAGGTAAGAAAGCAAAAAAGATGAAAGATGTGACACCTAGGAGAAACTATTTTCCTTAAGCTGTCTGAGAGTAATCGGAAATCTACGGCTATAGGTGTAACTAACGTGCATGTTGACCTACAATCTACCTATTCCATTAACTAGGATGGCACTCAGGAAAATCCTCAAGGAGACTCCACTGCTCTAGCTCTCTTCACCCTATCCGGCATCTGTTAGCATCACTTTCTTTGACATTAACTCCATTATTTTTTTTTTATTTTTTTTATTTTTGAGACAGAGTCTCACTTTGTTGCCCAGGCCAGAGTGAGTGCCGTGGCATCAGCCTAGCTCACAGCAACCTCAAACTCCTGGGCTCAAGTGATCCTTCTGCCTCAGCCTCCTGAGTAGCTGGGACGACAGGCATGCGCCACCATGCCTGGCTAATTTGTTCTATATATTTTTAGTTGGCCAATTAATTTATTTCTATTTTTAGTAGAGATGGGGTCTCACTCTTGCTCAGGCTGGTTTCGAACTCCTGACCTTGAGCGATCCACCCACCTCGGCCTCCCAGAGTGCTAGGATTACAGGCGTGAGCCACCACGCCCAGCCTATTATTTTT
The DNA here is from genome assembly GCA_008086735.1 of Cheirogaleus medius. Taxonomy (NCBI): domain Eukaryota; kingdom Metazoa; phylum Chordata; class Mammalia; order Primates; family Cheirogaleidae; genus Cheirogaleus; species Cheirogaleus medius. Next base: position 19,297,456 of record VBSM01002616.1, on the reverse strand, counting down.
TTTAAATCCATTTGTTATGTCCTGATAATGAATATAAGTTTAAATTTCAACCCAGCTCTCCCTGTCCAACTCTCTGGTGTGAACTTGACTTTTGGATAAAGATGTTCACTGGGCAATCAAGAACAAACCTCCCATCCACTTCCACAGTGTCCTGAAGAAATCTTTCTTTGCAGTAGTAACAACTAGAATAGGTTCCATACTTTTCAATTCATCGAATTAATCTCCTTTCAAACCACAACTAGAAATCAGTCATTCCTACCTCTCTCAACTATTCATTGTAGAGGATCAGTGCCTCTGTTTAGGAGATACATTTATATGTTATACTTTAAGCACTTACCCATACAAAGTAAGTAATCAAGGATAGCCTGGAAATATAGGTCAAAACTGACAGTTAACTGTCAGAATGACCAACTCAAACAACAAATGGTTTTGGAGAAAATAATGCAACCCTCTATAAAAGCTTTTAAATGCCAGTGGAATGAAAGGTCAGCTGAGACTTTCTGGCCACATGCCTTAAGTTCTTTCCTCAAGTGGTTCTGCTGAACATTTCCCAAAGGTATAGGAAATAGTTCAGATCCAGAGCATATAAAAGACATGAGGCTAGCACCAAATAAAACAGATCTACCAGTGTGTGTGTATTTTAATACTAGATCTAAGTTTTCTCAGGCCTGTAAGGATTCCTTTGACCACCAAAACAAACACATTTTAAAAAGCCAGCACATGTGAGACTAACAAGAAGGCCTGCCCAGGAATAATTTTGTGGAAGAATGTATTTGCAAAGGTTAGGTAATGTAAGCCTCTTTTTAAAATGAGTCCAAAATAAGACGACAAGGTACATCTCACAGGAGAAAGCCTCTCCACTCAACGGGAACCTAACCTTCTGCTTAAAGGTCAAGGGACCAAAATCTCTAGTAAGATCGGCAGGGCTCCCATCTGTAGCTGGGTTAGAGGAAGGAAGGCTTGCTGGTGTTATGATAAACCTGAATAAGATGACCTGCCCTGTTTCTCCTTTTACAAGATACTGTGGTTGATTCTCAAATACTATGAATTTCATAAATGCATATGTCCTTGTGATCACTAAGACCATGAACTTATCATGCACTCAAGAGAAACCCTCCAGTTTAAGGGAGGTATTTAAAGAAAACCCTCCACTCACCCCTACTCCCCGGTTTTTACCCATTCACTAACACAAGGTTAGAATTTGGTTTTCCTAAACTACCATCGTATGGAGGACACAAGATTTTTGTGGGAGAACTGGAACATGATGCTGCATTAACTCTCAAGGATATCCAGTCATTTATAACCCTGGCACACACCAACATCCTGGCTTTGGAGATTTGCAAGATAGAAAGCTGGTAAAGAATAGGAAAAATCTGAATCAACTATGGATTTACCTTGAAAACTGCAGGTCAAGGGGACAGTGTTGTCTTTTGGGGATAACTTCTAACATTTCATATTGAAGAACGGTTTGTGTATCACATTGCCACTCTAAAACCCCTTTAAAAAGATGAATCAAGAAAACAGCACTAAAAGGGACGGATGGTAGTCGGCTGCGTGTTTGGGCCTGTGAAAAGATCAAGCTAGCAACCAGGGCAAGTGATGCTTTCATTTTCCCACACAACGCCGGAAAAATGGGAGACATCTGGAACCTGAGCTGAAGGGACAAGTCAAGTCACCAGTTCCCTTTAACGAACACCCCTGCTGAATCCTTCGGCTCTCGGCCCATTTCGCTCAGATTCCTGCTAACCTTCCCGCTCATTCTAATCATCTGCAGCCCCTACCCAGCCTTCCTCATCCCTTCCTGCCTGCTACTCACAAATTCCCAACCACTCCTCCCACATTTTCCTCTGTTCCCCCTCCCCTTCCTTCACTTTCCTCCATCCTACATCATTATCCACTCCATTCCGAACTCAACCTTCATCCACAATCCTGCTGGCTTCCAAGCCGCCCATCAGTGTCCCCCGAGCTGCCACCGCAGTCCTGGCCCGCGTCCTCGGTGCCCCTCGCTCCCACGCCTCTTCCCGACTCCGTCCCTTCCCAGCGGCACTCTAGCTCCCCGCCCCCAGACCGCTAGCGTCCGAGCCTCCCTCATTTCTGACCCCTCCATCTGCACGGCTCTGGGCTTGACCACTCCTCCACAACCGCCCGTGGGCCGATCCCGAGAAAGGACGAGGCGGCACCCTCCGCCCCGCACCCCCAGGCCCATTACCGGCCCCGCCGCAGCTGCCTCCTCCCGTGATGGTCTCTGCCGCCCCCGCTGCCGCCGCCGCCCTAGCCCGGGTAGGAAGGAGGGAGGATCGAGCGAGTCCCGGGCCCCGCGGCGACGGTCGGGGAGGTCCCAGGGCAGCAGGGCGGGGAGGGAGAGTGGGTGGGCAGGACGGCCGGCAGGCGGCGTGGGGCGGGCGGCTCCGGCAACTCGGGCGGCCCCGGCAGCAGACGCCCAGAACCGCCCCGGCTCCGGCTAACAATAGGCTCCGGCCGCAGCGCTCCGGCTCTTATAGGCGCCGGCACGTCCTGGCCGAGCCCCGGGGCAAGCTGGGAAATGGAGTCTACGTGCCGGCCCCACGCCCAACGGCATGCCGGGAGTTGGAGGCGGCGATTGCCGCAAAGCCGAAGCCCGCAGGCAAACAGCTTCGGAGGTGGCAGCTTTGCTGTAGCGGACTCTGGGAAAGCGAGTTTGGTGCCGCTGCAGTCTTTTGAAAAGGAAGAAAGGAGACCCTCAGCTACGATCTTCAATGACTAAACGAATTCTCCTTTAAAGCCCCACTTTTCCTTTTGCCAGTACCACTCCCATGTCTAAGGAATATGGTCCCCCTTCTCCTTGCTCATGGGGTCGTAAGTCTTCAGCTATATGACTTGGCGCAGCCTGCCCAAGTTATAAAGAAGAAAATACAAGAAATATCTTGAGTGGTCTACTTATACGATGGACTGATTGGGTGGTTTCTTTAAAAAAAAATTTTTTTTACCATGATCTTGATCTTCGAGATTTTGCAACCCATTCTTAAGATGGGTATATGTGATTTGTTAAGGACAAGTATCCTTGGTTTCTTCTGTCTCTCCCTTGACCTATAAGGCTCTGCAAGATCTAATGCAAGGTGCAGCCTCTTGTCCCACCTCTCTGTCATCTTGTTTCCTTTTACTTTCCCCCTTCACTACTCTGCTTCAATACACTGGCACAGTGGGCTCTTTGCAGTTCCTTCAACAGGACAACCATGCTCTTGCCTGAAGGCCTTTTGCCTAGAGCACTCTACCAGCTAGCCACATACTTACTCCCTCACTTAGCTTAGTCCCTGCTCCCCTAACCATTATTTCTAAAATAGTGCTTCTCCATAGTCTCTACCCCCTTGCGATATATATATTTTCCCCTTTTTTTGAGATAGGGTCTCACTCTGTTGCTCCAGGTAGAGTGCAGTGGCATCATCATTGCGCACTGCAACCTCAAACTCCTGGGCTCAAGCGATCCTCCTGCCTCAGCGTCCCAAGTACCTGGGACTACAGATGAAAGCTACCAGCCCGCTATTTTTTTTATTTTTTATTTTTTTTGTAGAAAAGGGGTCTTGCTCTTGCTCAGGCTGGTATCGAACTCCTGGGCTCAAGTGATTCTCCTGCCTCAGCCTCCCAGAGTACTAGGATTATAGGTGTGAGCCACTGCCTCCAGCCCCCATATTTCTTCTTAGCAACACCATTTGACATATTTGTTTTCCAGTCTTCTCTGATTTGACTAAATTCTGTGAGAGCAAGGAATTGTTTTGTTTACTGTATCCTCAGCACACAATACAAAGTCTGGTATTTGACATTTAGGAGCACAGTTGGTATTTATTGGATAATTGGATGGATAGCAAGATTTAAACTCAGGTTAGGCTGGTTCCAAATCCTGGTGCATTTTTCACTGCAACCAAGAAACAGTGAAGCCAGATCTACTGGCTACCAAGCCATCTCAGCTTTAGAATTAAGAGTGGTTGGATGGCTTGGAAAAAAAGGCCAAAAATTCCAGTTCTCTCCCCTAGGTGATATAAGAGACTCCAAAGGGCTAGGAAACAACACTGTGAAATGAAAAAGCAGCAGAGCACAAAATAGCAATCCTCAGGGTACCATGCAGTGGATTGCCTTCCTATCTGCTGAAATTTAGAGGCAATATAACATATGACCAAGGGCATGGATCCTGGAGCCAGACTGCCTGAATATAAACCCCAATTTCTCTACTCACTAGTGGTGTGACCCTGGCAAGGTACCTGGCACGGTACATAACTTTTCTGCCTTAGCTTCCTCATCTGCAAAATGGGGATAACAGTATGTATCTCAGGGTTTTGTGAAGATCAAATAGCTAATATGTTGTGAAATGTTTACAATACAGTCAGGGCCAAGTAAATTTTAGTAATTTTTAATCATAAATATTCTATTCAGTTGTGCAAAAGGTTCCATTCATGATTCTGTTCTTCCTAGACATAGAGAAGACAAAAAGAGAAGGCCACTCTACAGACCATTCTGTAGAATCAGTAGGCCGAGTAACAAAAAACCAGCCTAATGGCCATGTTGAGCAGGCTGAAAAAGTGTCTCTTATGTCTACAAGTCCAGAGATTCAGAAATCATGGAAATCTGTCAGGGCACCATCAGCCGCAATGCCAGAGCTTTGTTGGTTGATGCCACCATATTAGAAGATAGCCAAACCAAGGTTGGCACATCCTTTAAGAAGATAGCAGAATTCAATTTGGCAATAAGCTCTTGATCAGTTAAATGATCATCTGGACCTCTAACAAACATCACAACTACTCATCATAAAGTCACTTACTCACCATATTTCATTGTTATGATATAATCACTAGGTAAATTACTACCGTGGTGCCAGTTTACCCATAACAACTGTAATTCTGCTTCTAGCCTAAGCAGGGCCTATGAAAGGCAGAGGTCAGGTGGCAGCTATGCAGGAAGCTGAAGTGCAATATAATAAAAACTACAAAGAATATAAAACTACATATTATTACATTAATAATAACATAATATGTCCAATTCTTTATGTCACTGCTTTGTTCCAGACCATGCTGCAACATATGTATGGACCAGCTTGGAATGCAAAAATCATAGACAGGTGGTCTGTTTTAGGAGCAAAAAAGTCAAAGAAGAATAGGAAGAAAAGACATAAGACCTAGAGCAGGCACTGCAAATAGCAGCCACAGATGAAAACCACAGGTCAGTCCTAGGCAGTGTTTATATGTCAGTGTTACAGTTTGGTCTGCTTGTGGAAGTGATCTTATAATCAGTAGTGTCTTTAGTTTACTGAGTAACTGAATAGGTGTACAGTATTCAGTACAAAATAAAATTGTGTTTTATACTCATTATCCTTTTAATCTCTCCAACAACCTTATCAATTAAGTATTTATTATCTCCTTTTTAAGATGATAAAATTGAGGCTTGTAAGATTTTGTCCAAGGTCACATCCAGGAAGAGCAAGATCTAGGATGTGAACATATGCCTATCAGACACCAAAATATATACTGTATTCACTACGCTTTACCACCAAAAGATAAACAAGAACACATTCCCCAGAGAGGTGAAAATGATAGGACAGAGGATATTATGTGCTGAATTTCTTAGAGAAATAGAGTTATGATAAAAATCTAAGGCATTGTATTTGTTTTTCTGAAAAGGAACCTGTAGATTTAGCCCAAAGTTGCATATTTTTTCACTAATTTGCATTATATTCCAGATCTAGAGAGACAGGCACTTCTTTGTAAATAATTCCACACTAACAGGAATAGATCAGTATGTGTAAATCTGGGAAAAAGAGAATACCACAGCAATTTGAAAGCACAAACAGCAAAAAAGCTGTATAAATGGCATCAAGGAAAGTTTCAAAAAGGATATACACAAAGTTATTTAAATATGTACATAATATACACATACACACACCCCATTTATAAAAGCAAAGTAACAGCAAAGTTTGAGGGTAGAGTGCAGGGTAGTGAATTTAGAAAGGGTAAGCTTAAGGAGGTGAATTAAAGTCTGAAGCAAAGTTATAAAGATGTCTCGGGGAGGATATTAACTAAATCCTTAAATGAAAAATCAGACATGAAAACTCAAGAAGAAAACAAGAATCTGTAGTGATTAAAATGAAGAATGTGTACATCTTAAGCAAATCTAATATATGAAAACATAGATTCATGTAATAGGTTAACCACTTATAACTCATGTCCCAAAAGATCACATACAGTACAAAATAGTATAATAAGACAATAAATAATCTTATTTTGAATAGCAAGTTCCCTTATAATTGACATTAATCCAATTGAAAACTTTAATTCATATACAACTTTTTTTTTTTTGAGACAAGAGTATCACTCTGTTGCCCAGGCTAGAGTGCCATGGCGTCAGCCTAGCTAACAGCAACC
>VBSM01002616.1:19269873-19290970 GCA_008086735.1 Cheirogaleus medius | reverse complement strand
AAAAAAAAAAAAAAAAAGCAGCAAGGAGAAATAAAGTATGCAGAAGAAAACAGGTGCTGGTGGCATTAATCTCAAGTCGCATAGGGCATCTTTCCCAGCTCATTCTATTTTGGAGTTGGTATAATGAAACAAAAATTTAATCACAAACTAAAAGTAAATATTCTAGTAGAGAAAGCCTTAATCCACAACTAAGAAAATAAAGCATTTATAGGAGAAGCAGAGGAGTGATGTAGGATTGCTTTCAATGAAATAGTGTATAAATGATGCAGCTAGGTGGGACATTTGTGCCATTCCTGTCGAGATTGGAGTTCTCATAACATACAAGAAGGGACGATAAAAGATCAAATTCCTATAGAGGAACTACTGTGTTTCCCTGAAAATAAGACAGGGTCTTATATTTATTTTTCCTCAAGAAGACACCTTAGGGCTTATTTTCAGAGGATATGTCATTTTCCCCTCAAAGCCTCAGCTTGCAGCACGGAAAAAGCCATTAATACTTTGAAATTTTCATTTAATTGAAAGGATCAACAGTAAGCATGTAATTTTTTAAAGAAAACTGAATAATTATAATACCTTGTCACTACACCAATTCTTTTTTTTTTTTTGAGACAAGAGTCTCACTCTGTTGCCCTGGCTAGAGTGCAGTGGCATGATCATAGTTCACTGCCTTAAACTCTTGGGCTCAAGCGATCCTCCTGCCTCAGCCTCCCAAGCAGCTGGGATTATAGGCATGTGCCACCATGCCTGGCTAATTTTTTCTATTTTTAGTAGAGATGGGGTCTCGCTCTTGCTCAGGATGATCTCCAACTCCTGGCCTCAAGCAATCCTCCCACCTCGGCCTCCCAGAGTGCTAGGATTATAGGTGCAAGCCACAGTGCCTAGCCATTATACCAATTCTTACCAATTGTATTACACTGGCACAATTTATTTTTTGGAGCTAAAGAAAGCCTAAAAGATTTTCTAGTAAATTTAAGGGTCTATAATTACAGGGTTATATAAATTCATTTCCTCAAATTTGAAGGCTACTCTAAAAAAAACCTGACTTCAAGTAAAATTAGCAATATAATTTATAGTGACTATAGTAATAAAATTCTATGCATAATTTACAGTAAGCAAGAGTCATAAATTCACAGATTTGGAAGAAATTTTAAAAGTCACCTACTACAACCTTCCCACCCAAACATCCAAACACACTAGGGAAAAAAATAAATGAAAACCAATAGCAGGCTGGGTATGGTAGCTCACGCCTGTAATCCTAGCACTCTGGGAGGCCGAGGCGGGCGGATTGCTCAAGGTCAGAAGTTCGAAACCAGCCTGAGAGAGACCCCGTCTCTACTAAAAATAGAAAGAAATTAATTGACCAACTAAAAATATATACAGAAAAAATTAGCCGCACATGGTGGCGTATGCCTGTAGTCCCAGATACTTGGGAGGCCGAGGCAGTAGGATCGCTTGAGCCCAGGAGATTGAGGTTGCTGTTAGCTAGGCTGACACCACGGCACTCACTCTAGCCTGGGCAACAAAGTGAGACTCTGTTTCAAAAAAAAAAAAAACAACCAATAGCATCCTGCTGAGAAGTGACCTCACTAAAGCTGACAACCAGTCCTAGGAACATAATACAACTACAAATGTCTCCTCCAAATGGGGACATCTGGTAATCATTCAATAAAAAAGCATTTTGGCCTAATATGTCAAGTTACTCACATCAGTTTTAAACAAGTCATTGACTTAATTTTCTGTTTTCAATTTGCTTCAAACCAAGAGAAATGAGACCATGATGCAGGTTGATTTTAATGAATAAATATCTCTGTATAAAACATACACACACCCACACACACACAAATTTAAGTCCAATACAGAATCTTTGAACATAATCTTGGTTCACCTCAATATAATCTGTAAAGGTATTTCTGGATAAAACTGTACAAGTGAAAAAAGAAGACCCATGATGCTACACACTTACATACACACACACACACACACACACAATCATTCTTAAGAATAAAAACATATGGTAAGAGTGTGAATGGGACAGGAATGCATTTCTTATAAAGCTTATATAAAAAAACACTGCATGAGTAAAAGAACTTACTTTACCAAGAGAAGATGTAGAGCAGGGAAACAGAAAGCAGGGACTGGACTAACTCAAATGGTATGACAATGTCATTCAAAAACAGTGAATTTGGGGAGTTACAGATAATCCCGAGTTTTTACCACCTCAAATTCTGTGATTCCAATAATTGATGACACTTAAAGAACATCTATGTTTTCATTTTCTGTAGGTCTTGATTTGTTTATCATTATTTAAGTGTGGTTTGTCTCTTTCAGTGGTTAATTCCGCAGTTCACAATCAGTGTTATGTCCTATTCACCAGAGGGCCACAGTAATAAACAATGGTGAGCACAGGCTATCAAGGGTGGCATTGGGTGTATTGGATACTAACTAATAAGAGCCAGATTGCCTGGATTTGGATTTCAGCATGACTACCCGCTGGCTGCCTGTTACCCAGCAAGCCACCATGTGTCTCCATCTCCTCACCTTCAGTGAGGGATTGATCACTATAGCACCTACTTCATACAGGGTTAATAAGAGAATTAAACAAGATAATCATTTAAAGAATTTATCACACTGCCTGGCTCAATAAATGTTAGCTAAAATTACTATTAGTTGTAGTATTACAGGGGAACCAAAAGAAAAATTCTATCTCTGTATTTCTCCTCATTGATAAAGTTTCTAGGACCAATTGTGGCAAAAAGCAGAGAGGCTTTTAGAGACCAGTACAAAGAGATTGAGAACCTAGTCTTATGAATATAGATGCTCATTTTTATATTAGAAAAAATTTACATGGCTCCATATCACAAAATTTAACATCTTTCTGTTAAATATCACACAATTCCCATCATTATTATGCCCTACATACACCCTAAATGATGTGGAGTTTCTATTGATATCCAATAACAACAGGGTTCAGAAATTTTAACTAAGAAATAGCTGCAGAACTGCATGTTGGGCAGTAATCTGTGTGTGCCACAAGAGCATGGGGCTAACACAGAAGGCTGGGATTCTGCCTCCATGGCCTGGACTCTCCCCCACACACAGTCAGATGGGTCAGGTTCCTTGCAGACCTTCCAATCTCCATTCACATCCCCCTCCAAGAGGGCCATTTTCAAGAGGTGAAGGAAGTAGCAGCCACTGAGCATGGAATGCCCCACTCCTACTTCAGTATGATATGATAGCTATCATTGGTTTCTGCTGTTAAAAAAAAGAGAGAGAGAGAAACCTTTAGTTACTTCTAAAACACAGAAGGAGGAAAGAAGCATGGTAAGGTTTCTTGTGAGAAGGAAAAAGAGGAGTGGACTTATTAATTATCACAGAATATTTGTAATAAATATGCATTATAAAAACAATGTGCCTCGATCTCCTCATCTGTCAATGAAAGATGGAAGAGAATGGTGGAGAGTTATCAGGTACACTTTACTCTAAGAATGGCAAGAAGCCAACTCATACAAAGGAACAATCTCTTATGTTACTTTCTCTAATTCAAATATGGTTGATACTTTCCCTATCTCTCCTCAAAGAAGTAAAGTATGTACTTTACTTAGTAGTAGTAAAGTAAAGCTTTTAAACTGCTTAGAGAAAGGTGTTTGTCTTACTATCTTATTACCTTTCATTGTGTCCAGAATAAAACAGGCTTCTTCCTGAAAGTTCTGTATCATCTGAAAAAAACAAGAAAATTTGTAGATTATTAAAAACTTTGGTTTGCTGCATTCATTTCGACTATGTGGCTTTTTAGTACCTTATATTTAAGTTAAAATAATACCTTTCTATTTCTGTGTTTCTACGGACTACCCAAATCCAGAGTGGTTTAGATGTGAGACTTTACAGGTCCAAATAGAGTATTACATGAATATCTATAGAATCATATGGGTTTTTTCTCCTAACTTTCAAAAGCCTGCTTCACAGGCCTGTTTGTTCTTTTCTTTTTTTTTCTCCCCAGTTTGGTTTTTAAATCTTAAAAAAACTGAGCAGTCTAGAACAGTTGTCTTAAAAGTAGAGTATGCATTTCTCTGGGGCAAGACGTTCCAAGGCCTACATAGACACTGATAGGCCCACAAGAGAGAACAGACTTGCAGGCCTTCAACTTCCATATGAATGCTTTCCTAAAACCTCTTTAATTTTCCTATACCACCTCCCACCTCAAACCCCATTCCTCCATTTTACAAAATAAAGGCATGACTTTCACCCTCCCAGAATCCTATAAAGCTGCCCTGCTGTGGGCTATTAAAAAAAAGCCTCAGGGTGCCAAAGTGGAACTGCAAAGGTGAATTCAAATGATTGAGTAACAAACCCTATTGTGAATCACATGATTTCTAATTTTTCCTTTCATCAGAATTAAAGAGTGGCCTAATCACTGTCAAATGATAGATGATTCAAAATAATTTTTTTTTTTTAAAAATACAGTCTCAATCTGTTGCTCAGGCTAGAGTGCCATGGCATCAGCCTAGCTCACAGCAACCTCAAACTTCTGGACTCAAGTGATCCACCTGCCTCGGCCTCCCCAGTAGCTGGGACTATAGGTACTCACCACCACGCCTCATCTAATTTTTTCTATTTTTTTCGTAGAGATGAGGTCTCCCATGTGTTCAGGCTGGTCTCAAACTTCTGACCTCAAGCTATCCTTTCGATTATTTTGCCTTGGCCTCCCAGAGTGCTAGGATTACAGGCATGAGCCACTGCACCCCACCCAAAATAATTTTTGATAATATCAGTATGTAATTTTTGGTACATAATTCAGAAGTTCAAAATAATTTAGTGATGTTGTTATAACAAGATTTCATCCATTCCTATCTATAAATTTTTATGAATCAGATTCCACAGCATTTCCGCCCCCTAGATTCTAAGGGGAAATTGATCCTGAACTCTATGTCATTCTAGCAATAAATAGGCAGTAATCATCTACCGATGAAATAATGTACAAGGGTAAGGGTGGGAAATGGAACCTTATTAGCAGATGCACTTCTTTTCTTTTCTTTTTTTTGAGGCAGTGTCTTGCTCTGTTGCTTGGGCTAGAGTGCAGTGGCATCGTTATAGCTCACAGCAACCTCAAACTCAAGGGCTCAAGCGATCCTCCTGTCTCAGGCTACCAAGAAGCTGGGACTCCAGGTACAGGCAACCACGCCTAGCTAATATATATTTTTTTGTTGTATAAACAGAGTCTTGCTATGTTGCTCATGCTGGTCTTGAAATCCTGGCCTCAAGCAATCTTCCTGCCTCACATTCCCAAAGTGCTAGGTTTACAGGCACAAACCACCAAGTCTGGCCTAAAAATTCTGTTAAAGAAAAGCACAGTCATGTATTTTTTTCAAATGGGATGATGGTGATATTAAATCACTCTTGTATTTAGGTTACATGGAATGCAATTAGAACAGTGATGTAACCATTTCATTTTAAAATGTCATATATAGTCCACAAATGACATCTTTTACAACTCTTTATACTTGTAACAAAAAATTTTATGCCAACCTAAAAATGTGCAAGGGGATACATAATTTTTAAAAATTATTTTAGGAGGTAAGCAAGCAAAAAAGTGAAACCCTCTGATCTAGAAAACAGAGCACTCTGTCCCAGGAGAACTGCTCTTGCTCCTGTTTTAATACATGCCCTGACAAATTGTCATGTGGTAATTCAACTGTACTGAAAAAAATCTACCTCATCACTGATGAGCACATGGATTCCTGTTGGCCCCTGCTTGTAAATCTGGCTGATTTGGCAAGGGGAAATGCTGAAAAGCTGAGCAATTTTTTCTGTCAATTCAACAGCTGTCAGTTCTTCTAGATAGATGGCATGGTACACTGCAAAAGGGAGAGAGCAACAGCAGTCAGTGCAAAGTTTGTTCTTACAGGTAATCTGATCACTAGGAATGTACACTTTTCTGAAGGACTCAGAAATCAGGCTGCCTGTGTTCAAATCCTGGCTCAGCCACTTGCTAGCTACGTGATCTAGGGCAAGTTATCCAATATCCCTAGGCCTCATTTCCTCATGTGAATGTTGGAGATAACAATAAAATCTTCTGCAAACTGAGATATTAGCTGTAAAAATTACAGCATGTAAAAAGCATTGAGAATAGCACCTGGCATATATTAGGAGGTCAATAAATATTAGTGATTATCATTGCTTCTAGCAAATGCTGAATCTGCTGTTTGAGAAATTCCCATCACACATGCATAAGTTATCACTTCACCTTTCTTCATATCCGTCCTGGTCTGTCCAGAACGACCTACCGAAGAAAGTACCATTTGAGTCTCCATCCTCATGCTTCTGTTGCTGCTGCTGCTGCTGTTGCTGCTGTTCCCTCAACTGCAGCGATTCCTGACAAACATAAATGGTTAACCTTGGACGCACCATCCTAAGGAGGAGAAAACAGCTGTTAGTCTTACATTTTCTACGGTAAGCACAATTTAAGGGAGAACATGTGTTTCTACATTAATAGTATAGAGCAGAGGTTGAAAACTGGCAGCTTGTGGGCCAAATACAATTCATTTGCTATGTTTTATTAGTTTCCCAGTGGTGGTTTTTTTTCTTCTTCTTCTTTTTACTCTTAGGCTGAACTAGTTCCAACAGGAGGCATCACATAAACCTCTGAACTTTTGGCTTTTCTTGAAAATCAGATCAAGCAATCTGAGGCCCCCATTCTCAACTGAAAACAATCAGCTATACTCCTTACAGGGTACATGCATTCTTCACTATACCCCAGACTTGATTGTCATTCATTTACATTACCTACGTGGCCTCTGTAGTCATCTGAGTTTGGGACCTTTGGTTGGTGGAAAGGTAGAAATATTCAAAATGTATGAGCCACTGTTTTATGGGTCAGGTTCAAGATGTATTTTTTACCTAAAAATGGCAATATAGTAAACTGGAGAATCTTATTTCCCTCATTTCCTTCTCCTAAGTAGCCTAAGCCCTCTTGCTATTCTTACTTCTTAGACAAAGGTATTTAATTACCTCTTGATCTGATCATCTTATTCCTTCCTATTTCTAAGCACTCTTTAGATAATACACTTAAAAATGAAAGATCCATTCTTTTGTCCCAAGTCACCTCTTTCCTTAAAATTTTCCAAGATTATAGCCAATCTGATTCAATATCCCGTGTTATGTACATAAACACAAATACTTCACAATCTGTTTTATTTTTTAGTCACTGATTTAGTTTTGTTGCCAATGACCTGCATGTTTTTTCCATCAATATTACTACTATTTAAAATTATAAATCCCAAAATGGGACTACTTATTATTACTCTGTAACATTTGCAAACAGACACTTAAGTAATTTCTATCCAAACTGACCAATGACCTCTTCCCCAGTTAAAACCAGCTGGGGCCTTTACACCTGTTGTTCCTTCTGCCTACAATAATCTTCCCTCATATGACTCCACAGCTTCATCCTTCTCATAATTCATCTTAAATATCTCCTCCTCAAAGAGGTCTTTCCTGATCATGTTCTGGGCACTCTCCACCCCACAACCTTGTTTTTTGCTTATTTGTTTTTTTTTCCTTCAAAGCACTTATCACTATCCAAAATACTATTGTTTATATCTTTATCTGTCTCCCTATTAGAAAGTAAACTCCCTAACAATGGGTACCTTATATTTGTTCACCAATATAGCCCCAGAGCCTATAATAGTACCTGGCTCATGATAAGGACAATGAATAAATGCTAGATAAAAATTATTACCTGGAAATGAAAAATGAGATATCATGAGGAATTCCTTGTATCAAGTGTAAGAAAGGATATTTTTCATCTTTATTTTGTACATTTTAAAAAAATGTTTTGACAAGAATGTATTTAGCTGTGCAGAGTACTGTGAAGAATCCCTGAATCCAAACCCATTTGGAATCTAATCTTATTGATATTTTAACACTAATTACATACCGGCCTTTTAATGCATTAAAAAGTCTGATTCCATCCGCAGGGCCACAGATTTGGATCACATCATCTCTAGTTAATTTCAATAAATCTGCCCCTGGAATAAATATGAGAAAATGGATAATAAAGGCAAAGATTCTCTTTGTTAATGACTACTAAAATGGGTTCTATTGCAAGGATACCTCATTACCAGTGTGTTACAATCTGTAATCTTTTGCATTGTATATAAGGCCCTTCATGACCTGGCCTCTGCCTCCTCTCCGATCTCAATTCCCTCTCAATTAACTTCTCCACTTGACCCTATGTTTTCACCATACTGATGATGCTTAATTAGCAAGTTGTCTTCCTGTCTTAAATATCCTTTCACTATCTAAGCCAGGTGCAGTTAGTTGCCCATTCCTATAGTCCCAGTACTTGGGAGGCTGGGGCAGGACAATCGCTTAAGGCCAGGAGTCTGAGGCCAGCCTGGACAACGTAGTGAGACTCCATCTCAATTTTTCTTTTTTTTTCCTTGAGACAAGGTCTCACTCTGTCACCCAGCTAGAGTGCAGTGGCTTCATCACAGCTCACTGCAACCTAAAACTCCTGGGCTCAAGCAATCCTCCTGCTTTAACCTCCCAGGTAGCTAGGACTACAGGTGTGTGCCACCACACCCAGCTAATTTTTGCTAGTTTTTGTAGAGGGTCTCACTCTTGCTCAGGCTGGTCTTGAACTCTTGACCTCAAGCTATCCTCCCTCCTTGGCCTCCCAAAGCACTAGGATTACAGGTGTGAGCCACCAAACCCAGCCCTCCATCTCAATTTAAAAAAAAAAAAACAAACAAATCTTCTACTCTCTGACCAACAGATTGCTCCTTATCCCTCAAGATTCACCTCATGTGTCACACAAATTCTCTAATACCAGACCCTCCCCTGAATGTCTCACTGTCAGAGCACCTATGTTTTTCAGGGTTTTATTTTGATTTGATTGGCTGTTGTTTCCTTATTTTGGACATTAGATGAATGAGCTCTTTGATTAGTAAGTATGCCTCATCCATTTGGGTATTCCTACCATATCCGGTATACAGAAGGTGCTAAATAAAGTGGATTGTGTGAGTAAATTACAATACAGTGATAGTAAGAGGAAATTTTCAGACTTCCCAAATATGTCCCTTGATAAAATAGTATGGAATATACATTTTAAAACGTATTGTATGGAATAAGCATTTTAAAATTAAAGTGATTCCAAGCTTGCATAGTTAGTAAAAAAAAAAAAATGAAAGTGAGCTTAAACTAAGAGGAATTTCTTTTTAAGTATTTCACAGCACCATTACAGCTGGTGAGAAAGTCTAAAATAAAGGGTTCTATGAAATTTATTTCATCAGAAAAATGCAGTAAGATCTCTCTCCCTTCTCTCTCTCACCCACACAAACACACATCTCACATGGATACCAGGAGGGTCTAGAATACAAAGGAATATCCCATGCTGGAGAAAACAAAAAGAAAAGCAAATTTAAATTTAACCTGAGAAGTTTGTGAAAAGCCTTGTGAATGTAGAAAAACGGTTTCGATGCAACCACTGCTGAGCTTCCTGAGGTGTGGTTGTTGGCAAGAGGTTCTGAAAGGGAGAGAGCAGTTTCTTGGTAACTAAATGGATTCATCTGTTACCCCATAAGTAACACACAGCCAAACACATCCACATCCCCATACTCAGGTCTAGTTTGTTTGGAAGTTGTTTACACCACATCAATCTTCTCTTTCTGTAACCATGCAAGATGCTCATGGGATTCCATTCTTATCTTCCCTGATAGACTGTAATTTCCTCATATGTAAGGGTCCTGCATTACTTGTTTCATATCTCTAGTTTCTAGCACAGTATCTAGTTCATACTCAAAAATTCAATAAATATTTGTTTAATGAATGAATAAATAATACTCCTTAAAAGTTGGGCATTTCTATTGAATTGCATAGTCATCGAAGCATTTACAAGACATTGCAAATAATTGACATTCAACTTTAGACTTACATCTGTGACTGGAGGGGGTGGCTCTGGCTGGTGGTTTGGTGAACCATTTCTAAAGAAACATGTAAAATGAAAGGATGAATCCATGACACATATTAGGGTTCATTATCTCATTCTTCACCTTTATAATAAATTTTAAGCTAGAGGTTTAAAAGAGTCTGTTCACCAGGTGTGGTGGCTCACACCTCTAATCCCAGCACATTGGAAGGCCGAGGCAGAAGGATCACTTGAGGCTGGGAGTTTGAGACCAGCCTGAACAACATATTGAGATCCCGTCTCTACAGAAAATACAAAAATTAGCCAGGCATGGTGGCACATGCCTGTAGTCCCATCTACTCTGGAGGCTGAGCCAGCAGGACTGCCTGAGCCCAGGAATTGGTGGTTGCAGTGAGCTATGATGATGCTACTGCACTCTATCCCAGGTGACAGAGCGAGACTCTGTCTCAATAAATAAATAAATCTGTGCTGTCTCATAAAACATTCCTATTCTTTGATCCAATACTTCGATTATCTGTTAATTTAACCTAAAGAATTTATGGGGGAGTGGGAGAAACTATGTCATTTGCAACATTTTTTATTATTGAGGAAACTAAAAAGAAATCAAAATTTCAATAAGTTGAGACTCATGAGATAAATTATGGCATGAAGAATATTTAACAAGAAATTTATTAATATGAAATAATCAAGATATAAAAGCATATCAATATTAATATATTACTACTATATTAAATACATAAATATGCACACATATATACACAGGAAAAATATTGGAAGAAAATTTATGCAAGGCAATATGATCACATACCCAATCAAAACCACTTAATTATTTTTATTTTTATTTTTTTATTTTATTTTATTTTTTTTTTGAGACAGAGTCTCACTCTGTTGCCCAGGCTAGAGTGAGTGCCGTGGTGTCAGCCTAACTCACAGCAACCTCAAACTCCTGGGCTCAAGCAATCCTTCTGTCTCAGCCTCCCGAGTAGCTGGAACTACAGGCGTGTGCCACCATGCCTGGCTAATTTTTTCTATATATTTTTAGTTGGCCAATTAATTTATTTCTATTTTTAGTAGAGATGGGGTCTCACTCTTGATCAGGCTGGTTTTGAACTCCTGACCTTGAGCGATCCGCCCGCCTCGGCCTCCCAGAGTGCTAGGATTACAGGCGTGAGTCACCACTCCCGGCCGACTTAATTATTTTTAAAGCAGTTTCAAAAATTATTGCTATCTGATTTGTGATTGAAGGGCTATCTCCAAACCTTTGGTTTTTCTTTACACTTTATTTATGGATCGTCCCTCTTCCTTAATGCTTAATTCTAACTATCTATCTATCTATCTATCTATTTATTTAGAAACAGGGTCTCACTCTGTCACCCAGGCTGGAGTGCAGTGGTGTAATCATAGCTCCCTGTAGGCTTGAACTCCTGGCCTCAAGCAATCCTCTTCCCTCAGCCCCCTGAGTAGCTGGGACTACAAGTGCGGATCACCACACCCAGCTAATTTTTTAATTTTTTGTGTAGAGACAAGATCTTGCTATATTACCCAGGCTGGTCACAAACTTCTGGCCTCACGTGATCCTTCTGCCTCACCCTTCCAAAGTGCTGGGATTATAGACATCGGGCACTGCACCCAGTCTAATGCTTACTTCTTTTATGGGAGAAAAAGTTGAGCCTAATATGAAGTACATGATGAAGAGAAAAGAAAAAATTTTAAAACACAACCCTTAAGCCCTATATAATATTAAAAATTACCTACAAGTAGAATGCATCATCCATGTGGATGTTAAGAGATTTTTTTCTTTCAAAAAGTTTTTTTCTTTTTTTAACCTTAGCTGCAAAATTCAAATTCAATATTCAAACTTAGTAATTAACTTATCTGATGACCCTGGTCATATGTAGTCCTTCTACAACTAATACCTATTTTTATTCTTAATTATTATGTTTTGAATATTTAAGCTACCTTAATTAAATCCTGTAACAAGTAGGTTGAACACAGAGCCAAAATAAATCCAAAAACAAACATTGTATCCAAACAATATGCTTGCACATTTGGTAGCCTATTTCAAGTTTTAATATGGTTATATGGAATACATGTTAAATGCTAGAACTATAATACAGCTACTCTTTTAAACTAGAGTAGGCATCTATACCAACTTTCAATTAACTCTGATTGTTAAAAAAACAATAAGACAAGATTAAATGCATCCCATAGATAATGTCGAAAACTATCTTCAACCTTCTTTCCCTAATTATCAAACATTCATAATAATTAGGTGTTAGGGACATTCTTAACAAATAACAAAACAGATTTTAGTGTTTGCGCAACTGTGTTTCCAATTCCCAACGACCACTCTGGTGCAAGTATGATTAGGAAGTGAAATAACCACAAGATGAGCAGTAATAGGGAGAAGCAAAAAGCCCAGATGATCAGTCCCTGAATCACTAAAAATTGACCATAAATGCTATTTTTCTAATGGGGGGGGGGAAGAAGAGGCGAAAGATGTGGAGGAGGAGTAGAGGGAAGTGGGGAGGGGGAAGAGGAGAAGAAAGGGCCATATAAAACTCTTTCAGTCTCTTTTGAAGATAATCCAAACCTCAGTTCATATATAAATCCATCAAAAACTGATCAAATAGAAGGACTTATTGATTTAAAAAGACCTTATTTATGGAAAGGTAATGAAAAAATACATATCTGGGACAAATAAATGACAATTTTATTTCTCAGACTTACCCTTCCCCAAGAGAAAAACTGCTATGGGAACTGTTGAAGCCAGGTGACGGGGAATTATTGACGTACGTGATCTCAGGCCACGGAGAACACTAAAATCAAAGGATAGCTTAGATAATGAAAAAGCACACTTGATCCAAGTGTTCCAATAACATATTGTTATTATACTTGAATAGCACATCTTAATTAGTAAATCTTCATTCTTCAGAAGACCCAATAAGCAATAGAGAATGTGTTCAGGAAAAATGAATTGTGATCAGGCTGGATCAAATCCAGGAGGTGAGGGATTTTTCTTTTAAGAGTAAAAGTTATGAAATGAAATTGTCGCCAAAAGAAATCCTTTACCTCTGTGAGTATGGTTGTCTCATAGGAAGGTTGATATTTTTCCTTTTCATGAGGTGTTCGTTTCTCCATTTTTTCCCTATCTGTTTTTTGCTTTCTGTCTGCGCCTTTGGGCTGAAATGAAAAATATTTTGTTTTAATATCAGGCATTCATCCTTTGACCCAACAATATTGTTTCTAAAAACTTAAACAGCCACATATGAAACCAAGAGGTATGTGCCATAATATAAAGGCAAGATGCATCACCTTGCCTAAATTTGAAAATAGGAAATTTAAATGTTTGATGGAGTTGAAAAAAACAGATCTATAGCTACTGATGTGGAAAGATCTCTAAAGCACATAGTTACCTGAAAAAATCAAGTTTCAAAACAATTAATACAGTATAACCCCATTTATGCTTCAAGGAAAATAAATATGTGTATACTTATATACATGTGGTATAAAAGCATAGATGAGGACTAGGACATATACCAAATCACGACAGGGGAGAGGTTGGGGAGTCAGGGTTAAGATTGGTAACAGGGATTTTACTTCTGTATTACTAAATCTCTTGCAATGAGAATATAATAATATTTACCCACGTGATAAAAATAAAGACCAGGCTGGGTGCAGTGACTCACACCTGTAATCCTAGCACTGTGGGAGGCCGAGACAGGTGGATTGTTTGAGCTCAGGAGTTCGAGACCAGCCTGACCAAGAGCAAGACCCCATCTCTACTAGAAATAGAAAGAAATTAGCTGGACAACTAAAAATATATATAGAAAAAATTAGCCAGGCATGGTGGCGCATGCCTGTAGTCCCAGCTACTTGGGAGGCTGAGGCAGAAGGATCACTTGAGCCTAGGAGTTTGAGGTTGCTGTGAGCTAGGCTGACGACACGGCACTCTAGCCCGGGCAACTCTATCTCCAAAAAATAAATAAATAAATAAATAAAGACCAAAATAAGGAAATATCAGTTATGATTGTTACCACAATAGTCAACTTTCCATAATTTTTGTGAGCTTTACAAGAGCTTTTAACTTTAACAGGCATTAAGAGCTTTCAAAAAGATTCTTTCAAAAAAGCATGAGGATCGCTTGAGCCCAGGAGTTTGAGGTTGCAGTGAGCTACGATGACACCACTGCATTCCACCCAGGGTGACAGAGACTCTGTCTCTGACTCTGTCTCAAAAAAAAGGGAAATTCAACTCCTCCTCACTCCCCACCATTCATAAAAAAAATTTTTTAAAATTCAAAAAAGAAGAAAAAGAAAAAGAATCCAAGAGCCAGCACATTGCCAAGAATACCTTGAAAACTTTGATCTGGCAGCTGGCCGAGTGCAAGTGCTCAGTATATTCCCCGTTCTCGTTCTCCTTGAAGGTATCAATCTGTACTCGGAATGGCACCCCCTTTTCTCCACCGTGCTTCCTCATGGTGAACTCTGTGCTAATACAGTGAACCTGAAAAGAATCCAACATCAAGGCTTCAGCGCTGCTGAAGGGAAAGATCTTCACAAAGACACATGCCAAAGCAGTCAGCAGTATTTTTTGAGGAACTACCAACAGCAAAACATTTAACAGGCATTATGAACACCTACAAAACCACTTTCCCTCTTTTTGATCTGGAAGAATTTACAGTCTAATGGATGAAATGAGAAAAAAAACTTAAATGATTTACGAATATAAAGTAAATGTATAGATCTAAGAAAATGCTATCAAAAGCTACTGTGAGGAATTAAATTCATTAACTGCTTCAGAGAATATAGAGTTAACATAAAAGAGAAATGATTTCTGTTAGTAAAAGTTTGCTCGACTTTAAAGAATATTTTGGAAAGAGGCAGCACCATCCACACTGGGAAAATAGTAAATATGAAAGCTCACAGCAATAGGGGAGAAAATGGTTGCTTGGCTACTGCATAATGACAGACTGGTGAATCTTAATAGTGGAACCTTGTCTGACTAACCATTTACTAGCTTGGGTAAGTTACTGAACCTCTCTAAGCTTCAAAGACTATTCCTACTCCAAAGATTATTATAGGAAGTCTTAAAATCATGTATACAAAGTGTTTACTTAACACAGTGACTATCTCATGTTAACTACTCAATAAACTATTAGCTATCATTAATACAAATAGGGGCTTTCAAAGAATCTACAGAAAGAATATAATCAGATATGCAAATCAAATCTTAAGTAAAGGCCAGGCTTAGTGGCTCATACATGTAATCCTAGCACTTTAGGAGACCAAGAAGGAGGATTGCTTGAGCTCAGGAGTTTGAGAGTAGCCTGAGCAAGAGTGAGACCTCATCTCTACAAAATGTAGAAAAGTTAGCCAGGTGCACGGTGGTGTGCACCTGTAGCTCTAGCTACTTGGGAGGCTGAGGCAGGAGGATTGCTTGAGTCCAGGAGTTGGAGGTTGCAGTGAGCTATGACAATGCCACTACACTCTACCCAGGGAAACACTAGAGTGAGACCCTGTCCCCTAAAAATAAAAAAAGTATAAAGATGTTCAAAATAACATTATGGATAATAGGATAAAATAAGGACAATCTAAATGCAAATAATTGTTAGGTAAGTTATGGTACACCCAAAGAATGGTATATTATGTAGCTATTAGCAAGTATTTGGGGGAGATACAAATAAATAAATTGAGGTAATTAGATGAGCAATACAGAACTCCTCAATGCTCTAAGACAGTGGTCCCCAACCTTTTTGGCACCAGGGACTGGCTTCATGGAAGACAATCCTTCCATGGAGCGGAGACTGGGGGGTTGTGGGCTTATAGTGCCAGGATGACCCAAGCACACTATATTCATTGTGTAGTTAAACCTCTCTGCCAATGACAATCTGCACTTGCAGCCAGCTGTTCCCCAGTACCAGGACCACTGACCCAGGTCCACCCAAGATCATCAGGCACCAGATTCTCACAAGGAGCTCAGAAACCTAGAACCCTTGCTGTATTTGTAGTCCACAGTGGGGTTTGGGATCCTATGAAAACCCAATGCCATCACTAATCTGACAGAAGGTGGAGCCCACGTGGTGATTCAAGCCATGGGGAGTGGCTACACAGATGAAGCCTTGCTCACTCACCTGCCCACTGCCCACCTCCCACCCCAGGGCCTGGCCCCAAACAGGCCACTGACCAGCATGGGTCGGAGTTTTGGGGGTTGGAGACTATAGCTGTAAGGCATGCGTTGAGGGGTCTGGACTTGACAGTCAGGCTAGGATTTCAAATTTAATATGTTTTATCCTTTAAGAAACAAACTGGTAGTAAGACATGCTTCTTCATAACTGGAACACCATCTGCAATGCCTTACCTGAATAAACACAGATGTTCTCTTTGCAGGGTCCCACAGGAACTCTACTGTATTTAGTTGGGTTGGATTAGCCCTAGGATCAATTATACCCACAGACATTGGGATATCTGAGAAACAAAATGGTAATCATTGAACAATTCTGAGAGCTACTCAGTTTTCGATAAGAAAGCACTAATTCTTACATTACTTGTCCCTAGTTACAAAGATTTTTGTGTATCACACCCTAAATTTCTTTTTTACCAATGAAAAATGTTTGATTACAGTTGAAATTGACTTAAGTACTTTCATTCTGAATACCTTTTTTCCTCTTAAAGTTTTATAAATAAGGCAATTTAAAAGCAGTTTCCTTTTAATTTGCCAAAATTCTACTTAAGGTGGATTAAGTCTATACACTCGCTCTACTGTCATGAAAATTGTAATTTATAATCTATTTCACCTACAGTCTTAAGATTAGTGTTACCATTAGAAGCATAAATTTGCTTTTCATTCCACACAGCAGATACTCAAATACCATTCCCTGACTTCTATTAATATTCAAACTGGGGAGATAAGGTCAGGTGATATTATTTATTATTATAACTGTGCTATAACTATACTACTATTTTGGTATCAATGATTCACACAAGAAAGCATCAAGTGGGTCCCACTACACAGTATTAGTTGTGTTGAATTTATCCTAAGGTCAATTTACTATACCGATATCAGGAAAACTGCATGAGAACCAGTATTTTCTAAGGTAAAATTGTAACAATAGTACTTAAATTTGTTTAATACCTATATTTATCAATACGAGATATTAACCAATTGGAGATCAAAGGTACAGATGCCAGGATTAAAAGTATGTTCTGGAAAAGTGTGTGTTTGTGAAGATCCTTCCCTAATACACTATGATTGACAAATTCTACTCTGTATAGCAAAGTAGTAGGGAAAAACTAAACTGCAAACCAAGAGACATAGATTCCAATTCCAGAACTCCCACTTTAGGTAGAACATACCACTAATCTTGTTCTCAAGCACTAGTAAAATACAGGAATTTTCAGCATGTTGGGGAAAAAAACCTGGCCCCTTCTACATACTACTCAAAATATCAGATCGCTAATAGCCAAAACAATCTTGAAAAAAAAAAAAACAAAGTTAAAGACCTCATGCTTCCTGATTTCAAAACTTACTACAAAGCTACACTTACCAAAACAAGCATAAAGATAGTCACATAAACAAATAGAATAGAATAGAGAGCCCAGAAATAAGTCTTCAAATATATGGTCACATGAAGTCTGACAAGGGTACCAAGACCATTCGATGGAGGAAAGAACAATCTTTTCAAATGGTGCTGAAAAACTGTATATTCACATGCAAATGAATAAAGTTGGATCCTTACCTTGTACCATATATAAAAATTAACTCAAAATGGATCCATAATCTGAATGTAAGACCTAAAACTATAAAACTGTTAAAATAGGTAAATTGGACTACCTCAAAATTTAAAACTTTTGTGCACCACAGGACATTATCAACGTAATGAAAAGGCAACTCACAGAATAGAAGAAAATTCTGCATAGATATATCTAATGTGGGGTTAATATTCCAGAATATATAAAGAATTCCTACAACTCAACAACTAAAAAGCAAACAACCCAATTCAAAAATGGGCAAAAGATTTGAATGGACATTTCTCCAAAGAAAATATACAAATAGCCAATAAGCATATGAAAAGATGCTCAACATCACTAATCATCAGGGAAATAAATCAAAAGCACAATGAAATACCACTTCACACCCATTAGGATGGCTATTATCAAAGAAAACCAGAAAGCAACAAATGTTGGCAAGGATGTGGAAAAATTGGAACCTTTGAGCACTGCTGGTAGAAATGTAAAATGTGTAGTCACTGTGGAAAACAATATAGTGTTTCCTCAAAAAAATTAAAAATAGAATTACCCTATGATCCAGTAATTCCATTTTAGGGTATATATTCAAAAGAACTGAAAGCAGAGACTCAAACAAATATGTGTACATCCGTGTTCATAGCAGCATTATTCACAATAGTCAAAAGGGAAAATCAACCCAAGTGTCTATCAAGAGATGAATGGATAAACAAAATGTGGTATATATAAACAATGGAATATTATTCAGCCTTAAACATGAAGGAAATTCTGATGTATGCTACAACGTGGATGAACCTTAAAAACATTATGCTAAGCGAAAAAAGCCAGTCACAAAAGGCTATATACTGTATGATTTCATTTACATGAGGTACCTAGAGTAGTCCAATTCATAGAGACAGAAAGGAAAATAGTGGTTATCAGGGGCTGGGAAGAAGGGGGAATGGGGAGTTATTATTTAATGGGTACAGAGTTTCAGTTTCACAAGATGGAAGAAGTTCTGGAGATGGATGATGGTGATGGTTACACAACACTGTGAATGTACTTAATGCTACTGAACTGTATACTTTAAAATGGCTAAAATGATACCTTTTATATTATATAATTTACAACTTAAAAAACAAAACAAAATCACCCTTAAGTAATGAAAGCAACTGGTATGGAACTGAAGTGTTTATACTTTCAACTTCAATTTTGGTATCATTATACAACTAATCTTTTATGCTTAGTCCAAGGTTCATACTACTAGAGCTCTGAAATATTTGAATAAAGGTAAATGTGAAGTAAAGAAAACCAACTCTTAGTCCACACTAAAGCCATTTCCTACGCCATAGATTCTCTTAACTCACCTATGTCAAGAATTCTATCTCCAGGTCGGTTCCACCTCCAGCCCTCCAGCTGTTGATGTTCAGTGTACTGTAGCCTTCTGTCATGGAACACTACACGAAATATACTCTAAAAGGATACAACAAAATCAAATGATAACAGGTTTCTTGAAAATCAGTGCTGACAGGGGAAAACTAGCAGGAGTCACTGCCAGCTAGTTTCTAGACACAATCTAAAATGGTTTTTCTTAAGACCTGTTTCACCCTAAAATCCATACTATAACAAGCGCCATTTCAGGATAAATTGTATAATTTCTCAGATATAATCATTATTGTTAACTGGTACTATATTTAAAATTTGCTTCAGGCCGGGCACGGTGGCTCATGCCTGTAATCCTAGCACTCTCGGAGGCCAAGGCGGGAGGATCACTCAAGGTCAGGAGTTCGAAACCAGCCTGAGCAAGAGCAAGACCTCGTCTCTACTAAAAATAGAAAGAAATTAATTGGCCAACTAAAAATATATAGAAAAAATTAGCCGGGCATGGTGGCACATGCCTGTAGTCTCAGCTATTCAGGAGGCTGAGGCAGAAAGATTGCTTGAACCCAGAAGTTTGAGGTTGCTGTGAGCTAGGCTGACACCACGGCACTCTAGCCTGGGCAACAGAGCAACACTCTGTCTCAAAAAAAATAAATAAATAAAATAAAATAAAATTTGGCTTAAACATCAATCCTAATGGTAACTAGGCAGAAATGACTCCTATCTGAAGCATTCTACATGCCTCTTCTGTTATACCATGTAATATCAGGCTCAGTTCTTCAGATGTATATGAAAAACTCACCAAGTCCCCTGCTTGCTAACTCACCATACAACTTGTAAACACTGAAGGTAGAGTCCATTTCCATCAACTTTCCTTTTGTTACTCTTACTTTGTAGAGTTGCCTGTTAATCCCTCCACTACCTTTTACAGCTGGTGACAAAAGTGCTCTGTCCCAATCATGCTGTTAATCCTCAAAATCCTTACTGTCAATCTAGACTAAGAGAACTGCTATTCATCAATAGTAGCTTCTGTTTTCCTTGCTACAAGACCAAGCAACCAAAGAGACACTGAAGAATCTCAGACAATCTCAAGGAGGTTACTTTACTCCATCCAAAAGAACGGCATTGACTCTGGGAGGCCGAGGCGGGCGGATCGCTCAAGGTCAGGAGTTCGAAACCAGCCTGAGCAATAGCAAGACCCCGTCTCTACTAAAAAAAAATAGAAATTAATTGGCCAACTAAAAATATATAGAAAAAATTAGCCGGGCATGGTGGCGCATGCCTGTAGTCCCAGCTACTTGGGAGGCTGAGGCAGGAGAATCGCCTGAGCCCAGGAATTTGAGGTTGCTGTGAGCTAGGCTGACGCCACGGCACTCTAGCCGGGGCAACAGAGTGAGACTCTGTCTCAAAAAAAAAAAAAAAAAAAACAAAAGAATGGCATTGAGCCAAGGGATTACCCTGGACAGGGACTGGTAAGCCTTTGTTTCTGCAGCTCTGAAAAATTCACATGAAATGGGGGGCTTACTCTGACTCCAGAGAAATAACACATCTGTTTACTACTCTGCCAACAAATTGTGACACGTAAAAGATACCAGCAAGCATTAAGCCCTTTATGGAAAGCAAAAGAATATTAGTAAAAAAAAAAATATATTGTGCAGAGGAATGATTTACTTATTTTCTTTTACCTTCACCAATTTCCCATTAATTTCTGGAAGTTCTCCAAGTTTCCTATTGTCTAGCATTCGAATTTCATAAGACTGTCCTAGAAGAAAAAGTAATTGCATATTATATTTATCACAAATTAACTTTGCTAGATTCAGAAAGAGTAAAATTCAGTTGGTTGAATGCACAAGAGTATAATAACATTATTAGTATTAATAACAACTATAAGCCTTTACTAGAACTAGGTCATCTGCTAAATACTTTCATATATTATCTCATTTAACTGATACAATTTTTTAAGGTATTAACCATCCCATTTTTACAGATAAGAAAATTGAAACTTAAAGAGTTTAAGCAGGCCAGGCATGGTGGCTCACGCCTGTAATCCTAGCACTCTGGGAGACCG